>CAWUFW010005756.1:322500-922500 GCA_963921515.1 Calotriton arnoldi
CACAGACCACCAACTCCCACCAAGAGACCAGTGTACCCAAGTATGCAACATGTCAGCACTGTACAAGCACAGAAGTCAAAGGCACACCTCATGAAAGGGATAAGGGGCAGCAAAATCTGAGCTGCAGGGGCGACTCCCCCAAAATGCAGCACACACATCACGTGCAGAGCACATCTACATTGATAACGATGTGACACAATCCGCAAAACACCTACAACAGAACACAGGACACAACTGGTGCCGCTTGGGTGCAGACACTGGCCAATCACATTTGGCATTGCAGGGAAATGTGAGTTGGTAATGTACAAGTACAAACACACACACACACACGTCTGCTCCTCCCAAACAGCCACTATGTACCCAGTCATGCTGTCTGTATGAAAACATGTACAATGCGACAACATACATGTGGACACATTGTTAAACTGCCTCTCCCCTTCACATTGCAGAGGGAGAATCAACACCTCCTGCAGAGGAGCCCGACCCTCTCTTCTCTGGAGACGAAGAGGACCACCACAGCTTCGACTCTGACGCCCTCCAACTGCTCGTGGACAGCCTACGCAGCCCACTTCCAGGAGCTGGGCAGCCCAGCTGCTACGAGGAGACCCCACCCCCTGCACAGACCACACAGCAGGCAGCACCCACCACCACTGCTGCCTCCCAGGACCCCCACGAAGAACACATGGCCTTCCAATGCCGTGTTTTGGGGTGCCAGGAGAATCTGGCTGAACAGGTGCGGGTGGGCTTCGACCGCATGGCAGACAAACTAGATGCCATACGTGGGTGTCTAAGTCCCATCAGGGACCACTCACGGTCCCTAACGGACACCCACAGTCCGCTCCATGCTCTCCAATGGACCATGGCTGACATCGCTGGAGCCCTGACTCAGAGAATAGTACAACTGTCCAGTCAGAGCGGCTCTAGCGATGTCACACAGGAGTTGGGAAACATGCGGAGGTTAATGGAGACCATGGAGCGGGCGAATGCGGAATGAGCGGCTGCCACAGCTGCACACCAGCGAGAGGTAGCTGGGTTCCTCAATGACCTCAGGACCATCCTCATGGCATTGCTGCCACAAGGCCTGGCGCGGATGCATGCTGCTGCCACCACTCCATCCACATCTCCGACCCCTGAAGTGTCAGTGCCACACAGTGCGGCAGACCTTCCACCTCCGGCCACTGATGTGTCACTGCCACACAGTGCTGGAGACAGAACACCACCACCCACACGTGAGGCACATGAAACAGCAGAGAACGAAGATGCGGATGATTCTGCCCTCGTGGTAAGAAGGACGCAGCAGCATGCAGCTCATCCATAGGTCCGGCTTCAGCTTGGTACTGCCCTCTGCATCATCACCTTCCACTGTCCCCCGATGCACTCTGCAACACTCACCTTGGACCTCGACATGGACTGCCATATGCTGTTTGATCGCCATTGACACAGCAATCAGACTGCGGACTGAACTCTTCCTCTTCCTTTGGACTTGTCATTCCCTGAAGGACCCTGGCAGGCCCTCCACGGGACAACATCGTCATGTGGGGTTTGCATGGCCCTGTACTGCTCCAGATGCAACACTCCATTGAATGTGCATTAAACATTCATATGTCTATGGTCTTTCAAATGTGGAAGTATGGATGAATGTAGGCTCACTGGACTCCTCTTACGTCCATGTGGCTCATGTCATAGAATAGGGGTCACAGGGTGACACATTGCCCAATGCGGTCCGGGTGGCGCTGACACAACAACAGGGACACATGCATGAGTTACTTCCTTGTCCAGCCCAGTACGGAACCACGCCCAGTGCCCCGGGGTCATTTACAAACCCTTACGCTGGACGGCATATGCCAGGCCAGCCCACTCCGCTTACGCTCACAGGGGGGGACGGCAACGCTACATGTCCCATGTCTTTCCTGTAGTGATCTGCTGCTCACAGGTCTAGTTGTCAGCATGCCACAGCCACTCCCTCACGGCTGGTTTACACCCACACCACACCCATCCAGCACACGCGTCACAGGACATGTGACCCTCCCAATAAAAAGTGTTGGGCGCACGTGCTCGACGCCATTTCCACTCTCTATCTGGGTGCATCCGTGTGGTGTTAATGTAGGCATGAGGGCCTCGGGCCCTGCAACATCACATTCCCCAGGACCAGAGGTGACATGATGGCGTCCGCAACACGATACCAAATCATACAGGGTCCATGACTTTGGGACACAGACTTGGTGGTACCGGATACATTGCAGCCGCACAGGCACACCACCATGGGACGGTGACTTTGGGTGCACTGAGGTAGGGGCACTTTAAGTGCTGAGTGGGTGTGCAGCCTGCGATGATGCCCCCTCCCGGCCGTCCGGACTGCTCAGGATTTGTGTGCCCTGCTGGACCGCAGTGTAGGCCAGAGCCAGCGGGCAGCGCGGGCCTCCCGCCACGTGGCGTCGCATCCCGGATCACAGAGTTAGTGGCACATCAAGGGCTGAGTGGGTGTGCAGCCTGCGATGTTGCCGGGTATACTGGTATGTCCTCTGCCATGGCGAAATCAAGACCCAGAATCATATGTGAGACCTGGTGGCCTGCTGAGCGGGGCTGCATGATGTGGAGGGTGCCATGTCCGCAGGCCAAGGGCATGTGGCTTGCAGCGGCACGTGGTGGGCCCTCATTGCTACACGCCAAGGGCGAAAGGTGAGCAGTGAGGCCTGGGTGCGCAGGGGCGGGCATGCACCGCTGGGCGGCGGGAGTGGCCGGGGTACATCTGCCTGGGTGCGCAGGGGCGGGCATACACCGCTGGGTGGCGGGAGGGGCTGGGGTACATCTGCCTGGGTGTGCAGGGGCAGACAGGCGATAATGTCTTGTGCAATTGTATGTATTTTGCCATTCATGTATCTGGACTCTGTTTCAGATGACGGATCTGTTTCAGATGTGTGACCTGGTGAACTGCACTACATACCGGCACGTGGTTGGAGACACACCGGTGGCAGCAGGTGAGCAGTGTGGCCTGGGTGCGCATTGTCGGCACTCTCTCTCCCTGTCCATCTCTTCTATCTGTGTCTCGCTCCCCTCTCTGTCCGTCTTTCTCTCACTCCCTCTCTGTCCGTCTTTCTCTCGCTCCCCCTCTCTGTCCGTCTTACTCTCGCTCCCCCTCTCTGTCAGTCTTTCTCTTGCTCCCCCTCTCTGTCCGTCTTTCTCTCGCTCCCCCTCTCTGTCCGTCTTTCTCTCGCTCCCTCTCTTTCTCTCTCTCTCTCTCCTTCGCTCTCTCTCTGTCCTTTGACGTGCGCAAGGCACACCTTCTCATCATGATTTTTGTCTTGCAGGCTGTGACCTACGGATTGTCCCGAGGGGAGCCGCCATGTGTCTTCATTTCTGTTCTGTGTTTCTTTGAATAAATTTTCATTTGGTACATCGAAGGTGAATGTGTGATGCTCATTTTTATGACAACACATGCATTTCACCAAATGTGATTGTGCGACATCAGGCGGATTATTTGGTACATGATTCCGTGTAGTTGATGTGGCATGTCTTTGGCCGGGGGGGGGGCCCGGGGAGGAGGGGTCCTGGGGGGGGTGGCGGTGAGTGTTGTGGCCCTGTTGGGGCTCCGAGCTGCATGATTAGTGGCTCCATGGCATATGTTGCCCTTCAGGTGCGGCTCTGGGCTGGGCTCCATTTTGTGGTGCAGGCTGTGGTCCGACTTTGCACCAGGTCAGAGCAGGGGTTAATTTCCTGCTGCTAACGTGCCTTATCGCCTGTTTTGTGGTCTTATCGCCGATCTGGCTGGTCGTTGAGAATGTTGCGGAGTGGTGTTTTTGCGGCTTTTTGCAAGGGAACGCCTACTCTGCATCTCATTAGCGATAGTTGCGGGGGTCATCTGTGGCGATGTTTTTTGCGGCTGCTATCGCGGGTAAACTGGTGTTATGGGCTGTTAACACGAGCTTGTGAATGGGGTGATAAATTTATCGCAACTTTGGCTGTGATAAAGTGCCGTTAACTCGGCGAGGGCTCCTTGAGAATATGCCCCTGTACGTATTGTAAATCATTGGCTCATGCAGTGATGTCTTCTTGCCCACCTGATGTTGGCAGAAATTAGTTTTACCAGAATCTCTGCACTGTCTCTTGCTTAGGCAGGGTGTAACCAGAGTCTCGTGCTACTACCACTGGGAGCGGCCCTCATGGAGCAGAACTACCTGGATCAGATTCCTGGCACACACACATTCTGATCCCCCCTCGCACCAGAGCGACTGACCAAGGAGCTGTAGTGTGGTTTGTGGCCTCATAGTCTACGTTGCTAAGTTAGCTTAGGCCTGGCTGCCATGATGCCTTTTTTTGCACACGTTACTCTGTGACTTTGTTTTTCTAGACTCTGCTTGTGCCCGGCTATATTAGAACTGTCTGCCTTTTTGCCTTTCACCTTTTCTCATGTTCCTTGTGGGTTTCGTCTGCACACCATGTACAAGGTCGAAAAACAACATCCCTTGTTATTGCTGATCTGGTCAGCCCCTCGCACTTAGACATAACACGAAATACAGCTGCACTGGAGAAATTCGTGTGCTTTTAATATTGTGAGCTCCCTTTTGGTGGGATTTGGAGAAAAACCTTTCCAGGGAGAAGAGCTGTGCTTGTCTGATGATGTAAACCTTTCATCTAGATATTGAGGTATGGGGGTCCGCCTGACAAAGCCCAGAGGTCTTCTATTTTTATAATAAACTAGTTACTAGCACGGGGAGGGTGGTAAGGCAATTTAGCCCTATATCCACTGTCTTTATAAAATGCTATCCCCGTTTGTACTCTATGGAATTGTAACCATGCTTATTATTTTATCGTTATGCATTATGCTGATAGTACTGGCACGTGTACTTTATCTTAGAGCACGATAGTTGAAATAAACATTTTAAACTATACTGTGTCTCTTATTACGCACGTTGTGGACAAGTATGAGTGAGTAATGAAAGAGTGTTCTTGATCCCGCGATTCCTGAGAGAGACCGTGTTCTGGGTTGTCTAATCATTGGTAGCTTCGCTGTAGTACGGAGAACGACTGAGACGCTAAAGCTAGTCGGATTGGGATTGTGGGTACTAAGGTGCATGGTTGGTACACCACTATACACCGAAGTCCTATTTTCCTGTGCATAGCTCTGTATATGTGCAGAATCCCCGCAACATGGCGCCACCAATGTGGTGGGCTTCTTATCTGCGAGATGCTTGAGTAGTGCTTGTGCTTGTCCACAATAACCTTCGCTTACGCTTCTATATTGATGTTTTTATAGGTTCTTTCAAGCTTGAAGTTATTAAAAGGTGTTTATGTTAACCCTATATTGCGCTGCCACACAGTAGGTTGTCGATCATTCCTGGTCTTAATGGCTGTGAATGTAAATATCCTGGCACATAGCCGCGCTGCGCTCCGGGCTCATTTACTGGCTTATGGAGTGCCCGACGCGGGTGTCGCTCTCTTCTTTGTGGTGCAAGCTGATCCGGCTCACCACTTTGAGGTGTTTTACTCTTGGGTCACTTTTCCGGCGGTGGAAGGAGCTGACAATTTGTTTCATGTTTACGCTCCCACTGCCCTACCCAATGCTTATCGGCCTTATCAGGCTCTTGAAGTACCACTTATGGCATGGCAACACCGTATTTGGTTTAATGGCGCCCTCCCACATCCGGTCTCCCCGGTTCGTTTAGGCCCCTTATCCATTGAGGGGGCCACTTGGCCAGTCTTGGCCGGGTATACCCCACATCCACGGCATTTAGCAGTTCAGGTTGATGAACTGCGCGTGATGCATACGTCTTTAATTCGCGTGCACAGAGCTTTGGTACAATATGTTGCAGGCAACGTCCAGGGGGCCCCTCCTGGAGTTGCGGTGCATCCAGATGGAAAGTTTTGATTGCAGTGCAAATGGCGATTCTTAAGGAACGTGCACTGGCACAGGGAAAACGCATTTTGGTGGTAACACCATATCCTGCCCTTGAGGCAGTGACGAAGGCGAGTGTACCCAACTCAAAGGCTTTGCACCCCCGTTGGATACAATGGGCTACATCTCTGACGTCCCCGGATGTCACTTTTATTTTTGATTCCTCTCTTCAGACACAGGAGTTCTTGCAGTATGAGTTTGTTCATCCTCCTCCTCTGTCTTTGCTGCCGCTTGAGGAGTACAAATGTATCATTTACATCGGCGCAACCGGCCACGGGTTCTAAGCATGCTTATTCCGCAGCATGTGCTATTGTTGCAGGTACTATGGTGAACGGGGAGTTCAAGTCGAGTGTAGTGCACACGCAGGCACTAGGAGACAGTACTGCGCAATTGGCCGGGCTGCGTGCTTTGGTGCTCGCACTTGAGTTTGCGAATCCAGACGTGACGACACTTATTGTATGCGATTCTTACTACTGTGTTCAATCCTTTAATGACAACCTATTCTTTTGGTCTCAAAACGACTATAGAGATGCTAAAGGCTGCACAATTAAGCATAAAATGCTTTGGGTTCGAGTGGCATATCTTAAACAACGTCTGTCTCTCACACAGGTGATTCACACTCTTGGCCACCAGTGTGTGGGCGCACACGCGGTCGGTAACAGTTTGGCAGATGAAGCTGCCAAATCAGCAGTAGCCACGTGCTCGGTAGCAGCAGTTACAAGATCCATGACTAAAATAGATAATGAGATTTTGGCAGCTATTGCTGCAACAAAGGAAGGTGCTAATTACCCACGGGGTTTCCCTTCCAAGTACTCTTATCACTTCCTTACGTACGAATTCCAGACGTTGGTGATCGGCTGATTCCCAACGCGGACCGCAGAACTTCCTTGATAACGGCCGCACACGAAGGCTTGGCTTCGGCCCATGCTGGCGTGTCTGCGACTGTTTCCATCTTGCAGCAGCGTTACTGGTGGCGTGGTTTATATAAACAAACCTGTACTTATGTGCTTTCTTGTGACATTTGTCAGCAAATTAAGCCTTTGACGGTTACACGACCACCACAAACACAGCTCTGCATTTCTAACAAACCTTTTGGGTGTGTTTACCTTGATCACTGCGGTCCATTTTCTTCTGATACTGCATATAAATACATCTTAGTTGCAGTAGATTCGTGCACACGTTTCATGTGGGTTTGGCCACAACGAAGTGCTGACGCTCGAAATGTCATAAGGGATTTGCGTGTCTTTGTGGGAATTTTTGCCTGTGGCACCTTCCATTCCGACCAAGGTCCAGCGTTCGCCTCTAAGGCGTACAAGGACGCAATGAGGTCACTGGGGGTGCTGGTGCAATTTTCGTCTCCATATCAGCCTGAGGGCAACTCGATTGTTGAGCGAATGAACCGTGACTTAAAGCAATCCTTGACAGCTAGAGTCTTAGGTACTGGCAGGAACTGGCTGGCCCACTTGTATGGCGTGCAGCGTGCACTTAATAATCTCCCTAGAAGATCTCTGGGTGGGCGGACCCCATACAAAATGCTCTTTGGCATACAAATGTTTGTGCCAGACCTTGATGGTCTAGACATGGCAGCCACTGCCGCAATCTTTGACGTAGATACCATTCTACTATGTTGCAGGACTTACAAGAGACCCGTGACAAACTTGCTAACGAACACTTGCCTTCAGCCACTGACGCTGCGCGGCAGATTCCGGTTGCCGGCTGGCTTCCGAAAGTTGGAAATCTGGTCCGAGAGAAGGTGGAGAACAAAAAAGAATTTGGCCCCTCTTATCGAGCACCGGTTCCTGTCCTTG
This sequence comes from Calotriton arnoldi, assembly GCA_963921515.1. Taxonomy (NCBI): domain Eukaryota; kingdom Metazoa; phylum Chordata; class Amphibia; order Caudata; family Salamandridae; genus Calotriton; species Calotriton arnoldi. Next base: position 330,202 of record CAWUFW010005756.1, read on the forward strand.
GCTTGAAAGGTACTCGTACTGTCATCTTACCACCGCTTCCTGGTCGCAAAGACAACAGATACATCTCAGTGGACAATGTCAAGCTACAACATCTGGCTGATCCTGAATAGCGTGACGCCTGTGGTATCATGTCCAGCCATTTCAAGGACTCCTGTTTGTGGCCCTCCACCTTAGACAGACACTGATGTTGCCATTGAGATGGTCGATTTGCCTGGTCGCCTGCTCGACTTCCCGGCTTCCTCCTGCAACGAGGAAACAGAGTATGCATACCCCGCCAACGAGTCGGTGGCTCATTTACCAACCACGCCGCTGAGCCCAACCCATTTTTCCTTTGATTCGGCTTCCACCTCATCACTTATCCCGTCCAGCTCCAGTATTTTTGTATCCTGGTTCAGAGACAATTTTTTGGTCCCACCCTGGACATACATCTGGTTGGTACTATTCCTGATTTTCCTGATCATGTCCATTGGCTTTGTGACAGTTTTTTTCTTGCTCATCAATGGTCACTATTTACCAGAACGCTCTGCGGTGGACTGTGTCGCTGGAACTTTGGCTCCGCATTCTTCCTCTCACATCATGAAGCGTGACCACACATTTGTGAACATTTCAGCTTTCCCAGTCGCTGATGGCATCGTAAGGGATGCAGTAAATTTCCAAATTCATGGACCAACCGAGATTATTAATGTACCGAATTTCCTCCGTGTTTCCATGGGTGATGTGATGAAAAGTAATGTTCATTCTGACGATTGGGATGTGCATGCCGTTGAATCGTTATTCTCTGATTTGAAATATTATGCTGCTTTTAATGCTGAACATTTGTACTTAAATTCTGCAAGTTATGCTGATTTATATTGTTACCAGCATTGGGGCAACCATTTTCTCCATAAATCAAGTACACTTCGGGGTACTTTTAATTTCACACAATGGGAACATTGTCCGACCCCTTTGCCAGGTAGCTCCCAAACACTTAAAAGTAAATTTACTTACTTTACAGACTTTGATAGATCAAACCCTGGGTCCTATTATTTTAAATTGAACACTTCGTCCACTCAGAAGGTCATGTTGACCCACACCAAATTGCTATATTCGAGTTCCTTTTTGAACCCATTAGCCGTGGGTGGTTATGAGCACTGGCAGGACACCATTGACTTAAAATCTATTTGGGGCACCAAATCATGGCAGGTACGCGGTACGGAAGCCCTACACCGTGCTTGCCTAATCCCGGCCCAGATTTTATTTTTAAATAGTACGATCTTTCAAACAACCTGTTGGGGTTTGGCTACTTCCAAACAATTGAATGCACCCTCCATTCCCGTATTGTCTTCCACTCCTAACGAAAGCTTGCATTTCAATATTTCCCTTGTAAATTTGCATGCTTTGTTTCAGAACAATTCGTTTAATATCTCTGCGTTTGTTCAGTCACCCTGGTTGGCTTGGCCCATAGCATCGAATGCCTGCCAACTACGTTTTCATGACTCTGCTCCTGGTTACAAACAGGATAGGCCAGATCCAAGGTTTTCTGACTCTCGTACTGTTACAACATATTCTGTTGGTAAATTGTGTAAACAGTGGTTGCAGCACTCTTCATTAGATTCTGTGAAACAACATTTATCCCTCCTATCAGGCAACATTGATCTGTCCTATTTTGTTCTAGGGCCTCGAGGTCCTAGACCTAAAAGATTTATATATGAGACTTACAATGAACTCTGGAAGCTTTCGCAAATTGAAGCTGCTTCCCGTTTACGGGAGATCGATCAGGCAAATCTAGAAAAAGTGCTCGCTGTTGTTGACAATAGTATTTAATACCCTGTCTTCCCGCATTTACACATTAGAAAATATTGTTTCATCTGTTGTTGATATTGTACAAGATGATGTGTCTGTGTTATATCATGGTCAGAATCAATTGCGTTCAGTAATGCAGTTTGCGTGGACGTTGCAAACATTGAAAATGGGCAAGGTTCCATGGCATTTTTTGAACACGTCTACCTTGTTCTTGCCATTTAATTTAACTGACAAACAGCAATTCATGTCCATGAACAATGCAACATACACTCTCTTACATATTGAAAAGATAGAGCCCTTACCATTCTCTGTGGCGGTGACTGACTCTGCGGTTTGGCTAGTTCACAGGGTTATCGCTTTGCCTTTTTCTTTGTTTGAGTTCAGCTCATGCATGAAACATTATCCTGTTGGTCGTTTTCAGCCTTTAGGCAGTGCCTTCTTGCATGAACTTTGGTCCCTGCCTTTCATGTACAGATGCCTTAGGGACGGAAAGGAGGTCTTTCTCACAGGAGAGTCTTGCGATTCTACAGTGGGTCATTCCCTAATTTGTAAACACATTAAATTGCACGGGGCTTGTAATGTTTCTGCACCGAATCTGGCTTGTGTTTTAAAGGGCATTCCGGCTCCTGTTATATCACCTACTTTCACTGTGCTTGCTAATGGTAGCTATTTGCTTCTGAATAATCAAGATTGCTGTGGAATGCAGGCAGGCATCCCCTATATTGTAACGGTTTCCCACCGTGTTGTGTGCTGCAAAAATGTGCTTTTTCCACCCCGCAAGACATGATAGATAGTTCCATTTGGCCTTCCATACCCACGTTGAAGGCGGATTTCAATAAATTGAGCAGAATAAAGGCGCTATTATTAAACCAGGAGGTTATGCTCACTTCCGCACGGGAGACCTTCGTCCTCCAGGTGGCTAGTACCCACAGTGAGATACAGGCTCTTTTGAACACAAACCTCCCACAACATTTCGGTGAACTGATTCACCGCGTTTTCAATGCTTCTAATACCGAAGGTCTTGTGCACTTTTTTAAAGTTGTGGGCTATGGCCTTGTTACCGCCTTTCAAACTATATTTGGTGTAATTCCGGCTTTTATTCATTCTATTTTTTTCCAGCATCTTTGCCGGCTTCCCATTGCTCCTAGCCTTAGCTGCTGGACTATTACTTTTAATTTGTCTGCTGCGCAATGGCTGCACTTCCTGGGGGCCTCCTCGACCAAGGTCGACTCCGGATGCTCCGTGAACGCATGCTCATCAGCTTCGGCATCTTACCACTGGCGACACTTGGTGTGTCCTATAGACTTTCTTTTCGCTTTGCGTATTTCACTTGCGTGCAACCTGTGATGTCTTGCTTACGATGTCCTTTCTCTTGGTCCTTGGATGTTTGCCTCTCCAATACGTCTCTGTCGGACCCGGATTTTGGCCAGTTGATGGGCCCCTTAGTGGCCCATGAACGGGACTGTTCCGGCGCTGGATTGATGGAGTGTGCGGCTGCACTTGGAGTTTTGGCGCAATGGGATATCTGGGCGGCTGCTCAGGATCTCCTACAACGAAGTTATATTGAGTATCACGCAAGTTGTCCTGCAATGCTGATCACTGGTCCCTATTATGAGGAACATGAATGCAGTTTTGATTTGTTGAACTGGATGGCATCTCTTTTTTCAGACGATACCAATGATGTCCTCTTGGAAGGTGTGGCAGTTTTCTGCACGTACACTCTATTGGATTAGGAGCCTTCGCTTTTAGGGAACTGCATTTCTGGATTTTTTTTTTTAGTGCCCTGATTTCTGGCCATATCTGGAATTTTTTTTGTCCTGAACTTTTTTTTTCATTCATGGGGACTTTTCGTAAATAGACGTTTACATTCTGCTCCATCTATTTGAACTCTGTTTTCGTCCTATGTCTTGGCCTATGGACTGACCAGGGGAGGGTGTAGTGTGGTTTGTGGCCTCATAGCAATGTGGACTAAGTTAGCTTAGGCCTGGCTGCCATGATGCCTTTTTTTGCGCACGTTACTCTGTGACTTTGTTTTTCTAGACTCTGCTTGTGCCCGGCTATATTATAACTGTCTGCCTTTTTGCCTTTCACCTTTTCGCATGTTCCTTGTGGGTTTCATCTGCACACCATGTACAAGGTCGAAAAACAACATCCCTTGTTATTGCTGATCTGGTCAGCCCCTCGCACTTAGACATAACATGAAATACAGCTGCACTGGAGAAATTTGTGTGCTTTTAATATTGTGAGCTCCCTTTTGGTGGGATTTGGGGAAAAACCTTTCCAGGGAGAAGAGCTGTGCTTGTCTGATGATGTAAACCTTGCATCTAGATATTGAGGTATGGGGGTCAGCCTGACGAAGCCCAGAGGTCTTCTATTTTTTATAATAAACTAGTTACTAGCACGGGGAGGGTGGTAAGGTAATTTAGCCCTATATTCACTGTCTTTATAAAATGCTGTCCCCGTTTGTATTCTATGGAATTGTAACTATGCTTATTATTTTATCGTTATGCATTATGCTGATAGTACTGGCACGTGTACTTTATCTTAGAGCACGATAGTTGAAATAAACATTTTAAACTATACTGTGTCTCTTATTACGCACGTTGTGGACAAGTATGAGTGAGTAATGAAAGAGTGTTCTTGATCCCGCGATTCCTGAGAGTGTCCGTGTCCTGGGATGTCTAATCATTGGTAGCTTTGCTGTAGTACGGAGAACGAATGAGACGCTAAAGCTAGTCGGATTGGGATTGTGGGTACTAAGGTGCATGGTTGGTACACCACTGTACACCGAGGTCCTATTTTCCTGTGCATAGCTCTGTATATGTGCAGAATCCCCGCAACAGAGCAGAGAAGGTGCAGATCAGAATAGAAGCTCACACCTTGGGTAGAGCTGTCTCTAGCCAACAGCGACCAAGATCAGGCTCACAGATCCCACTTTGGGGCAGTTCACTTACGGGGGCACAGTCTCAGATCATCCCACATTATAAGGTTACACAGCCAAAAGGATCAATTATGAGGATCCCACAGTTCACATATTTGCTCAACACCACCTCTGAAACGTGGGATTCCTACCAAAACATCTTGAGATTCATGAGTGGGACTTACATTCTTTTATTGAGATGAGAAGTTGAATGTAATGTATTAACATTGCACATAGATCGAATGGCAGGAGGAGGGAGGGGTGGTGACACCACAGAGATTGGGAGGAGGGCGGGAGTTAAAGAAAGGGACTATAGATGCATGCACTCTCTAAGAGTGCATGCAGAAAATTGAAAAAAGAGTACCTGCAGCAGCCTGCGGACAGAGGAAGGACACTGGCTAAAGGAAGCTATACTTGGTCCATGCTCTGTGGCAGGGAGGAAAACTCGAAACCCAGGAGGAAGCCAGAGGCAAGGAGGAGCTGCTGACCAATAGGAAGCAAGGAAACAAGAGTGACATGGGAGCCAACCAATGATAATTAAAGGTAAGTAATATTCAGGCTCTAAGCCCCTTTAAAGATTTTTAAAGAGAATTTGCAAGCACAGAGCAAGTGATGTGCAGTTGAAACCTGAAAAGGGGAAGGGGCATGTGGCCTCCCTCCCCGGGCCATTTCCAGTCTTGGGGAACCCATCCCATGGGCCACTTCATCAAAAAAGGGGAAGGGGCTTGCGCTCCCCCTCCCTGAGCCTAATTGAGGCTTTGGGGATACCATACCCTGAGACGTGCATTAAATTGAGGAAAGGGTGTGCACCCCCCTCCCTGAGCCATGCTATGGCCCGAAGACCCATCCCCAGAAAGGCTACCACCAAGTTGGAGCATAAAAGTTTTTAATTGCCTACGTTCTTGTGGGTGTGGATAGATCGAAATTCTCCCACCCAGCAGGAGCAAGAGGAAAAACTGCTCCCACCTGGTGGGAGCAATGTCGGCATCTATGCAACTGGAATGGGTGCTGGCAGGGGAGCCCATAAGGCTACAGGGGCCTTGGGGCTCTCCCCACAGCTCACATAATAAAAAATGCTGTGTGGTTCCCCAGGTGGGCATTGGGCACCCTAGTTTTTAAGAAAAAATGAACAAAACAAACATGTTGTCAGCTCCTATGCTGCCCATGGGGCCATTTTCAGGAAGCCGGTAGGGCTGCTAGGACCCTATGGCTCCCCCTACTGCCCCAATAAAAATGAAAAATGAGGGTTAGCCTGAGGGGCACCCAAAAAATAAAACAATGTGTGGAAGGAGCTGCTCATTTATTATTCACTAGTCTGGCATGAAGTAACCCATAATGCCCTGTCAGGGCTTGCTATTTAGATTTTTGGGATCCTCGTGGTCCCCATAGAAGGGAAAACTCAAAAACATGTTGATGTTTTTTTTTTATTTGGACCTTATTATTTTTTTTATGAGAACCACTTTTATTAAACATTGCAGTGTGTCAATTAAAGAAATCATCATTTGATCATAATTGGTGATTTTTTGACAAAGACAATAGTTCTGTTGATATGATGTCCACTTGAAAAAGTCAATATGCCCACTTTTTATATTTTGGTTTTCTGATCCTTTGAAAAAGTCAGTAAGTCTTCCTTACTTATAACACCCTTTATATTGTAACATCACAAAGTCAGGCAGTGAGGGTTGGGCTCCCAGGCCCTGCTCCTAACCACATGCTGCACACAGCAAGGCTATATGGGGTTGGGTGCTCACAGGGGTTGGGCACAGGGCCCAACCCCATGCAGCGCATGGCCAAATGCCGTGCACAGCAGCGGGTTGTGCCCCAGAGAGGGGTTTGGGGCAGGACCAGACCACAGGTCAGGTTCTGTGCCCAACCGCATACTGTGCATGCCCAAAGGACATGCACTGTGGAGGGGGGTTAGGGAGCATGTGTGGGTTGGGCTCGGCCACATATCCAGCCCTGCACCCAACCCCATGTCATTCACAGAGATCGACATTTTACTTTGCATTAAAAAAAAATAGAAATTCACAGAATCGTATGTCAAAGTGACGTTATAGTTAGGAGTTGTAATAGTATGTAATAGTTAGGTGAAAATGTAAGTTAAAACATGCCATTTTAAACAAACAACACCACTGAAATTCACCAGTTATAATTACTTCAAGTAACTATAACTTGTGCTCTAAAGTAACTGTAACTCTGGCTCTCACCATATACTGCTAATTACCTCACCTATTACATCACTCAGGACATGTTCTATGACCTCAGTGCAACATCTGAAATAACATCATTGATGACAAGTCTGTGCATAGGATTCTGGATTCAGATATATCTACTTACAACTACACTTATACAGTGTCACAGATGTGCTAATGTGTAATTTACTGAAAGGTAAATTGACATTATTTAGAAATCACAATTTGCAATTCAGTAAATAAAATGGACTATTTAGTACATGTTCTAAATAGATTTGCTTTCCAAAAATATGGAATCACAAAATGCGATTTGTTCACATTCACAAATTGCGAACGTTGCACAGACACACAGTGATGACATCACAATCAGGGAAATACATTGTTACAATCACATTAAAAAGCATAGGAGCTGCCATGAAACAAATGCTGGGCACACTGTGCCCTGAAATCTTGAAGAATGGTAAGTCAAGAAGATCAGGAAGGAAAAGGAAGTAGAAATTCTCAGATGAAGAAATTGAGATGCTTATGAAAGAATGTGTGGACATCAAGAGGCAGCTTTTTGGAAAAGCTTCTTTAACTGTTCCAGCAATTGGATTGCTATAAATATGACAGATAAAGGATTGACTTCCACCATTAATAGTACTGATAATTTAAATAAAACCATGATATCTTTATGTGGGGCAATTGCTGAGGAGACTCAATATCCTAATAAAAGATATCAAAACAAGGGGGTAGGGAGCACACTTATTGGCATGACAGCACACAATTTTCTTAAATGCATTGCAGTAAAGGCAGTGCTTAATAACACTCATTTCGGTTGGAAGGCTTTAATTTTTACCATTATAGATGCAGGCAGTGCTGTATATTTTTAGACACGTGTTTCAGAATGTGTGTCCTTCTTCAGTAGAGAGTAACACTTTAAATGTAGGGGTGCTGGCAATGCTGCTCAGAGTCTTCTCAGGTTTCTGTGACACTCCCAGAGTGCAGGTGTCTTCCAATGGGCTTTTCAGCCGAATAACTCACCAGCACACATTATAAAAGATATCACCCTGTACATTTTAAAATGTAAAAGTATGGTAAGACTTTTCAGAAATATGCTACTTCTACTTGGATCCTTAGCATAAGATCCATACATATTGAACAAGAAACAGGACACTGTAGCAAGGATTTAGCTAAAGCCAAGTGGCAGGTAATATCATCACTGGAACTGCTTCAAACCATTCAAATATGCTCCAGTGATGAGGCAACCCCTGCTTTCGTAAGTGAGGAGGCTGTCCGCCACAGAGGTTTGTCTGTGTCTGATGTGTTAAAATGTAGATGTACCTGTAGTCAGTCTGCTGAAAGAGACGGGGACATGTCAGAGACAAATATTGATAGGCCAATTCCTAGTAAGTTTCGAAAGAGCCATTAAAAGATGTTTATGAAAATCAAAACATGTATCTTTATTTTTGGCTTACAATTTGAAGTTAAGAATATTGTTTCATAAAGAAATCCTATAACTTTCTGTATTTTGTGTCTTCCACTTTCCTGTAAATAAACATGAAAATAAAAATTGCTTTTCTACATTTTGACTTTCAATGATTGTTATTATACAGTGCTTATAATGCACATACCTAAGAAATTTTTATTTTTTTCTGTATTTTTAGGGCCAGCTTTACTGCTGGTGATGCCCGGTGCGACAATCTTTGTTGCCACCCCATAACCTCCTCCACAGTTTCCCTCACTACCACCGTCAACAGTGCCCCCAATCTCTCCATGGCCCCTTTCTCACATATATTTGATTTGTTTTATAGAGCTACTCTTACAAGTTTAGGTTGCCATAGCACTGTACATCACTCACACACACCCCTTATAAAGAGACAATGAATCATATGTGTGTAAATTTGTCATTAGGAAATGTTACATAAGACATTGTGGAATACAAGTTGTAAGAGGCACATGTCTTTCATACAGGCAAGAAGTTTATTTTAAAAGTGCTTGGTCTGGAGAAGCACCAACTCAGGATATAAAACGTAACACAGTGGTTGGCTTTATTAATAAGAATTTATTTTTACCCAAACAAACCCTTTTAGCCACATTAGGATAATAGAAGACTAGGGAACAAACAGAAGGTTCTAAAAGTATGTATTTCCGTTTGCATGCAGCTCTTTGATGACAGTTCATAGCTCAATGTGCTGCAGACGGATTTTAACTTATGAACTGCAAGTATTAAAAAGATCACTGTGACAAAACCAGCAACCTACTTAGCTGTCAACATAAAACACAATTCTCTGATCTGCCTGGTAGAAAGTTTTTGCAACAGGAACATTACTCTCCATGCTATTTTATTATGAAAACTGTGACTAGCCAAAACCCCATCTCTCTACAGCAGATACATTAGTCACCAGAGTTATCTAGATATTCTTTTTGTCTGAAACTTGCTGGATGCACAAGGCACTATGCAGCAGGTGCTCTGAAACTTGTAAGATATTTCAAAGCACAGTGCCCCAAGAGCTCGGCGCCCAGTGCAGTGGCACTAATCACACCACCCTAAAGCCAGCCCTGTGTATGTTCGGCTATCCCTTACCTCAGCAACTCTTGTGGCATCATGAATTAGGTTTTGTGGTGGTAGTTCTTCCTCCTCATCAGAGCTGTCTAACTCAGGCTGGATAGGAAGCCCCTTTCTGGTTGCAAAATTGTGCAGCACTGCACAAGCTGCTACTATTTTGCAGTACAATTGAAGTGAATGTTCCGGAGCACCACCACTTTTGTGTAGGCAGCTAAATGGAGCCTTAAGAAGTACAAGTGTGTGCTCTATTGCAGCCCTGGTTTGTCTATGCACAACATTACATCTTCTTTGGCTAGTTGTTGTAGCATTGAGGTATGGGGTCATGATTCAAGTACAGAGAGCATATGCACTGTCACCTAACACAAAAATAAGTGTACAGTTTAAAGTAGTGCAAATGTATATGTAAAGATGCATCCTTCGCTAGATTCTGCAGACATCAATGACTGGCTGAGTAATGAGGCAGAACTTATTGGGTCATATGGCTGTGTATGGTCTCTTATCCCAATCCCCTTTCCCCAACTCTACTACTGGCCCTTATATTCTGAATATATCATCAATAGAGGGAGTGGTGACAGGTAGAACTAAGCATTGCTCCCGTTAGATTTTATGCATAATATTTGCGCCAATCTGACAGAATCTTGTTTATATTTGCCTTCCAATTTCCTAAGCTACACTTTTTCATAGCTGGAAACATGTCTTTTATAGTGTGAAGGCTGAAAAGCCTAGAATGGCTGAAAGTTGTGTATAATAGTATCAGCTGCACTTTATTTTGTCCTCCCTGCTGCTGAAATGCTGTGCGCTGTGGGTTTTCCGGACTCCCAGCACTGGGGTTACTTCACTTGGCATTCAGGTCATCGGTTTTGGATTGAAGGGTGACTGTCGGGGACCACGGCCGCTGGGGACTACATGTCCCATAATCCCTCCATGGACCCGCAGCTATTGATAATCAGCAGTACTTTAAGTGCGTCGTAGTCCTGCGGCGCCGAACGCACCCGGACAAAGCCCGGGCCAAGTGCGGACTGTCCTGCGCCCATCAGCACCAGGAAGAGGCAGGACAGGGCCATTCCCCTTGGCTTTGTTGCTGGACACTGCTGGGGGCATTTGTGCAAAAGATACTTTTTACAATACTGGCCCCCTATTGTGTTTACGGACTTCATCTGATACGTCCCTCCTTGACTCATTAAGTGTCTGTGTTTACTTCTTAAGCCCTTCTGGTTTCTGGTTGTTGCTGGGTGGGGGCCTTCGATTCTCATGTGGAACCGTGTTATTTCATCTTTCATACTTCCCTTGGGAGCTCTGTTTTCTCTCTCCACATTTTCTTGTGTTAGCTTGTGGAATCTTTACTGCTTCCCATATATCGTTAGGAAGGCCAATGCTATGTTTGAAACTTTTGTTTTACTTGCTGCTGGTGTCGTCCGTGGGTAACCTTAAATCTATTGAGGTAATATAAGGGCGGAGGAGCCTAGCATACCTCACAGTGTCATAAGTGAGCTGCTAGGCAGAGTTGGGTATTGGGTGGGGCCCTGCTGGGAGGGAATTTTATTCTTACAATTAGATTGTATTGCTTCCCCCTTTGCACTAACGATTTAATAGTGTTAGACACCCAACACAATCCACTATACTCCTGTCTATAAGGGTGGGCCTAACTAATTAATCACATTGTTGACATTTTTTTTTACCAACTTCTTCCCCTGGGACTTAGTTACTTATTGGCTCCTTGCAGGGTATACCCCTTTGCCTGGCCCTTTGTTGAGCTCAGCCCCTGTTTTCAACAGGATGTGTAAGAGGAAAGCCACAGAAACTTTCTCTGCTGCTATGCCCCTGCACGAAGCTTCATAGGGCTTCAGGAGTCATCAGTATGGAGACAAAGCTCACTGAACTTCGTCTTTCTATACAATCCAGGGAATCCCCAAGTCAGGGCCAAGTATCAATTGCATCACCACGGAACACTATAGAGCCCTAAACTACCCCATATTGCCCTAGTGACCATATTGCAGAGTCTGTATCTGCAATGGGGTCATCCACTTGGGGAGTTTTTAAACCTAAGGGGAGAGCTAAGATAGCCTAACAGCCAGCAGGGCATTTAAGCCAGGCTAATAGTGACATTCACCCTAGGTTCTGCTCAGTGTACCTCAAAAGGCTCCTTTGGGAAAAGTCTTTACTTCCAAGCCCAAATGGGTAGAGAAGTTCATTGAGCTGTGCATGCATAAAGTTAAAGACCTCATCCAGAGTGAACTCTCTCCTTTCTGTGCCTGTTTGGTAGCCTTTGAGAGTGAGTTTGCCTTACTATGACAGGCCAAGGCTCCTCCAGCAACGGTAAATTCTTCAGAAAGTGGGAACTCTAGGGCTGCCAAGGATACAATGGCTGAGGGGTGCCCCGGATCTAACAGACTTGGCCCCCACAAAAGCATATTGCCCCTTGAGCCAAGACCAGCAGTCAACCTTTCCTACAAGGACCATGACCGGACTGGTACTAATCACTTGTCACATTCTCCTCTCTTGCAATCAGGAAAAACGCTTTATAGCAAAGGAGGGAACATATCAGGGGGGAAGTCCTCTCTTGTTCATACTGGATCTATTGGTCCTATTGGGAGCTCAAATTTACCAACGGTAAACCTTCCCTTTGCATCCTGCCCATACGCAGCGATTTTAACTAGAGTCCCGCACTTACGTGCAAGTCATAGCGAGACATATGAGGAGCTCTTTAACAAAACATTGAGCTGGTTTATGCAGCACAGAGATTTCCCCTTGTAATAGGTTAATGATATACTACTTACTTGAAGGGTTGCTTGGATTGGGCCAGGTAGGGTGGATCAGTGTGGAGATTGTGCTATCGTCAATTCTAGATTTCCCTCCATTGCCCAAAAAGTGCTTTTCCAGCTCGTAGGCAACAGTGTACCAACAAGGAGTCTTATCAAGCCACTGCCACTGGGTTCCATTTACATGCAAGCTGCCCGGTTGCTTCTCTTATCACACTAACAGCCACAGAGGTTTGGTGAGACTCCAGTCTTCGTATGCCCAATGGAGATGACCTTTGGTGAAATCCCCTAAATTCCAATTCACCACCACTATGAATCGTTAGTGGATGTAGATTGACTTTCAAACAGTGTACATTGGTCAGAACACACTATTAATACTACTAATATCACACAGGGGGATATCCTAAACACAACTCCTTCGAGTTCCCAGGGGGGCTTATCAGTGCAAGGAACTATTAACAAACATCTAATGCCATCACAAATACCTGAAATAGATCCATCCCCCTGCCCTGATCCTCTAACTTTAAGTGATTAAGAGAAAAGGGCAGTCTTAAAAACACTCCCACCAATCAATCTTATTTCTTGGAATGTAGCGGGTTGGTGACCAAACACCCAGCCCAGAGTGGTGCAAATTTGTTGAACAATACGATCTTTGTCTTTTTGAAGAGGCATGGGGGCATATTTACAAGCCCCTATCACCACAGGAACGTCACATTTAACGACGTTCCTGTGTCGATAGGGGCTTTGCCTTATTTACAAGGCGGTGTTAAGGCTTAACGCTGCCTTGTAAATAAGGTCCCTTTCACGCTATACTGCTTGAAAGGGGTTGGCAATGGGTGTTGCAGTGGGCGTTCCACTGCAACACCCATTGATTTTGACACTGCCCTCTATTTACAAGGGTGGCGTAAATAGGAGGCAGTGCCAAACTTAAGACCAGGGAAAACCTGGTCTTTACATGGCAAATCCAGGAGGAATGCTTAATTTCTCCTCGTTTTTGCTGTTTCTGTGTGTGCTGCATTGTGCAGCACACATAGAAACAGCAAAACGCCATGAATGATAGTTTCTGTGCAGGAAGGTGTCCCTCCCTGCACATCAACAATCAGTAAAAAAATGACCATTCTTTCAACTTCTGTGTGCTGCACAATGCAGCACACATAGAAGTTTCAAATCGCCATTTGTGATTGTTTATGTGCAGGAAGGGACACCTTCCTGCACATAAACAATCATTCCCTCCAACGCAGACACCCTTGCACTTTGGTGCAAGGGTGACTGCGTTGGCACTAGGCAGCTTAATTCAGCGCCAGCGCTAGGGAAAACGCAGGGTATCTTTGTAAATACTGCTCATTCCTGTGTTTTCAGAATGGTGGAGCATGGCATTAGAATTTTGTGCTTAACGCCACGCTCCACCATTCCCTTGTAAATATGCCCCATGGTCTTTGCAGCCACTATATCATGCAGGATTTGTGAATTTCCATAAGGCAGCAGTAACTTCAGGGGTGGGCCGGCCCTCGGGAGGTCTCACGACTTGGGTCAAAACTACAGTGCCGGGCCTGTTAAGAGAGGTCAAGATGGATTCTCCTGACATATTGTGTCTCTGTTTGGTTGTTTCTCCTGATATTACCAATTATATATATAGGGGCTTATTTACAAGCCTCTTGCACCACTTTTGCGTCATTTTTAACATGGCAAAAGTGGCGTCCGGGTGGCGCAAGGGTCTTGTAAATAAGCCCCATACTGTTTATAGTAGCCCCACTGGAAATGGGATGGAATCTATCGCTCAGGACCATTTAAGCGAACACTTGGCCACACTCCCAGCTAGTGGATGCAAAATTATGGGGGTGACTTCAATTTCCAATTCGAACCCTTGTGCATTGATAACCAAGTGGTTATGGCAGCGGATGATGCAGCATGGCTAATTCAGGAATTAGAGATTCCCCCCATTAAGAAATGGTTCCATAGCTGTCCAAACTAATGCCCTCACATTAAACCAGGGGTTATGTACCTGAAACTGCAGATCTTGTTCCAATAAGTCGGGCAAACATACATTCAATAGGCTAAACCGTTCTAATCGATTATATAATGCTGGATGCTAAAATATGGCTACATCTGATCGATATGGTGGTGCTTCCCTGTTCTGATAGTGATCACAATGCCCTGAATCTCAAGCTGAGTCTGCACACTAGAGAAGCATCTTGCACCCGAGGTGGGCTATTTGATAGAAGACTGAGACTCACAAGTAACAGGAATAGGGTCAAATGGAGTAGCGTGAAGCATTCTCAAGAGTCTATCAGCAAGATTTATAGACTGGTCACCAATGGCATGTAAGGACTAGATTCCCTGGATTTATTAGGGGATGCAAGTGGGACCCTGGGGGCGATCTCAGAGGTACATAACAAGATGTCCCAAAATCTGAGGAACAATTTCTACATTAAAACCAGGCGAACAGTGGAGAGGAAGTGCCCCTTATCTTGGTATATTAAGTCATGTAGAGACGCTAAGAATAAATTAGTCTAAGCGATCTAGAAGCAAGACAGGCCCTTTGTGCAGGCCTCAGGCAGTCCTACGAAAATGTGTTATCTGTTACCAAAAGAGATTGTGAGCAAGGAATCTGGGAAAGCTTCTTAGATGCTGCCAGATCAAAGGATCATCACTCCTCTTGGATTCTGGTATCCTCTGGCAGTAGGGTACGATTCGGCTCGATAGAAAACAACATTGCTGCCAGCGACTGGGTCAAACATTTTTCAAATTTATATACCCAGAAGGGCGATCATCAGGCCTCTCTAGGTAATACATTGGGCTCTGAGGAATCACAACAGTTTTACAGAGCTGTAGGGGTGGGAGCATGAAGACTAAAGGCAGTATCACCGAGGCCTGTGGTATGACCAGAAGCGCCCGATGCCCAGGTGGTTCTTTCGATGGAAATAAGTCTGGCTATCAGGGGAACTGCTCCAAAAAAAGCCCCTGGGTTAGACTAAATTCATGGTGACTTGTTTTTGAGTGAGATAGGTATTTGGATCACAACTTTCTCAGTAATATTTACGACTATCATGCAAGGGGTATCCATCCCACAGATGTGGGCAGGGGCCAAAATCATCCCCATCTTCAAAAAGGGTTCACGCGACTTGCCTGCAAATTGCAGACCTATAAATCTGATAGATAGCTCTCAAAAGTTATTCTGCAGAGTAATCTTGGGCAGACTGCAGAACTGGATTTCACCAAGGATATATTGACCCCTCTTCAGGCGGGACTCAGGGATTTTACCAGCACTATCGATCAAGTATTCCGATTACAGATGGTCTTCTGGAAAACTGCCACCCTGGGTGGGGGTCAACTATATGTTGTTTTTGTAGTCCTGCACTCAGCTTTTGATTTGGTACCCAGAATGACTTTCTTGCGGGTATTTGCTGAGATGGGCATTCCCAGTTATCTGATTGGCTTCATAGTGAGACTGCACTTTAAAAATTATCCGCAGGTTAGGTGTGGTAATGCAGGTGAGCTGACTGAACCTTTTCCTGTTACTAGAGGAATCAGGCAGGAGTGCGTACTTGCTCTTATGCTCGCCACATTATATATTAACGGGCTGTTTAATTTTCTAAAATAATGTGATAATGATGGACCCAGATTAGCAAACATGAGGGTTCCTGAACTCATGTTTGCCGATGACACCCTTCTCTTTCCAAATCCCCTGTGGGACCCCAAAAATAGTTGGAGTGATTTGAGTGCTTTTGTAAGATGAGGGGCATAGAGATTAATGTGAGCAAGACTAAGTATATGGCCCTGAATCCAGGGTACTCAACCAGGGCTAATCCATCACTTTCAGGGATCCCACTTGTGCGCGTGCGAACCTTTGTGCACTTAGGCATGACATTATTGGAGCATATGGGATTGCAAGCTCACATTATGCAGCACAGGTTTAAAATGGAACAAGTTATGGGTGGAACTATCAAGATGTCACTGGACTCTCAGTTCTGCCTTATACAGCCAGCTCTGCAGATATATAGACATCAAGCCCTAGAGAGAGCTCTGCACGGTGCGTTGCTGTGGAGTCATTTGGGTGCGACCACACTAGCTGTAATGGAAAATCGATTTATGTGATAGCTTGTTGGCATCCCCAGAAGTACTCCATTGCCCCCCCCCTTAGGCTGGACTTCGGGCTAAGATTATTAGCTGACAGTGTAGGACTGCGCCCTTTGCTCTACTGGCGGAGGATTTGGACAATTCCAGAGCTTGAATCCTACTGGCAAGGTCTGGAGGAAGTTATTTCCCATGTTGGCTCTAGTAGTTTACCATGAATAAAATATGTGAAGGCCATATGTGAAGGCCATTCTGCAGGAGATAGGGATAACAAACTTATGGAGCGCCTCTGATGTGGCGGGGCTATTCCTAAGTCCCACATTAAAACGGGCTACAGGCAATTCAGGGATTCTCTTTTAAATTCACAGGCGAGCCATTGTACTCTAACTGATGCCTTTTTCTCAGTTATCTTCTAATTAAAAAAGATTTATACAAGTGAGAAAAATGTGTGCAAGTGAGACGGGTGAATAGTAAGGGAGAAATATAAAACTGCTGTAGGGGCTTTTGGATCATAGTCCTGGTTAGGAAATTGTAGGGTAAGGTCTGGCTTATGTAGAAAATGAATACAAATTCAGTAGATGCCATGGAATTTGGTAATGAGCCATCAGGTTGATCTACTGCTAAGTCGGGAGGTCAAAGCAGTGCCAAATTAAACAATATGGAGGCCCCTAGGCAGTCAAATTTTCGGGGGCCCCTCTCAAATTATCTCCTAATGCGTTTTTATTTTACCAACCAACAATTTTAATAAACCAATTTTAATACATAATAGTAAACATTAACAATTAATAATGTTATTGATCCGTTGTTGTGGGGCCCCTAAAAGGAGTGGGGTCCATAGGCCAGTGTTTTTGCCTATTTGTTAAACTGGAACTGCGTCAGAGCTTACTTCTCCAGGTAAAAGGAGAAGGACAGAGTACAGGAGTAATGGCTGGGTCTGTGGTCAATCTGTGGGGACCAGAGACAAGAAAGTAATTATTCAAGTGGTGCCATGTAAGGATTCGGGCCAGTGGCGGCTCCTCCGCTAAGGCGGAAGAGCGTCGCCCCACTGCAGTGAAACATAGAGAAAATAAAATGATAATAACTCGCGTTATCATTTTATTTTCTCCTACTTCCTCCCACAGCTGTGCGTGAGGGGGCAGGGGCAGGGGTGCACCCTCGTAAAGTGCGTAATGACCGCTTGCACGGCCCTCTCACAGCCCTCTTGCAGGCTGCCAAAAATAGTCTTGTACACTTCGCATGTTCTCCTTGCAGGCTGCATTGCAGCCTACGTGGAGAACATGCCCAGGACTCCAGTCAGTGTCTGAGTGCCGAAACACGGCGCTCAGGCCTATCACAACGCTGCCAAGGCAGAGTTGTGATTGGCTCACTGGGAGCCTGGGTGTGCTTCCTGTGGCCGAGCGAGGGAGGACTACGGAGGAGAGACGCGGCGAGGAAGCAGTGAAAATGTACGTTTTTATTATTTTATTTAGTTTTCTATAGCCCCTTCCCCCGCGTCCTCCCACCCCCCCTACCTCTGATCCGTGTCAGCTGCTGCTGATACAGACACTGCTAGTTATGTTAGGGTCTAAAAATGTGACAGAAAATTACAATCAGCCATCTGGCTTGCACGTAAAATTGCGGTCTAGAATACTGGTTTCTGTTTTGGGATTTGGTCATTTTGAAGTCCTGGGTCCATATTATTCTGCAGCACATGTAGAAAGAGGTAAAAGCCTCATGGGATTGTTTTTGTGCAGGAAGGTGTTCCTTCCTGCACAAAACAATCATGTCTGCAACACAGGCACCCTTGCACCATGGTGCAAGGTTACCTGCGTTGGTGCTAGGCAGCAGTTTGTGCACCAGCGCAGCCAGAGAGCAGGAATGCGCCATATCTTCATAGATATTGCCCATTTCTGCCCTTTCCCTTTCAAGCAGTGCAGCAAGGTTTCTTGGTGCATAACATTGCGTGAGATAATTATAATATGGCTCCAGATAGCTAAAGGTTTATGAGGGATTGATGCAAATGCCAGCGCCGTTTAGCTATCCTGTGCTAAAGGTTTTAGGAGCTGAGAGATGTCTGTTTGTGTCCTGCAGCACCATCTTACAATTAACCTATGCAAAAGGAGCACGTTTGTAGCAGACTGGTGCAAAAACCCCTTAATTATGATGCAAAGACAGACCAACTAAAATAGCCTAACCTGGCTTTGCTTCAAATCCATGGTCAAGTGAAACAAGGTTAAAAAAAGTTTCCAAAAGACATGTGGTGTGATATACTTACACTTGAGATTTGTGTTTTTTTTTGTGCGTTCACTTCCTATTACATCACATTCACACAATCAATTATGAATCTTGCACTGCACACTTTTTTTTTATCCTTTGTGCAAAGTAGTGCAACAATTTTTCCACTCAGTGCTCCTTTTGATGAAGGATAGGAAACATGGCAAACATGCATATTAAATTGCAAAATATGCATAAAGAACAGCTGCCACTGTGATCACAATAGGCACTACTCAATTGAGAAAGTGACATGGTGAGAACCTGATATATAGAGACCTTTTGGTGTAGAAATGAAATTCACCAAAATAAGTTAAGTCAATTTGAGTGGGGCATTCAATACTGGAGCAGCAACTTAATGCATTCTGGAAGTGACGCCATTCTTTCACATTTAGGGGCATATTTACAAGAGCTTATCGCCACAGGAACGTCACTTTTTGTGACGTTCCTGTGGCGATAATCCCTTCGCCTTATTTACAATGCGGCATTAGGCCACTTAACGTGGCATAACGCCGCCATGTAAATAAGGCCCCCTTTCACGCTACACTTACTGCGAAAGGGGCGGGCAACAGGTGTTGTGGTGGGCATTCCGCCACAACACCCATTGACTTTGATGCTGCCCCCGCCATGTGAAGACCAGGAAAAACCTGGTCTTAACATGACGAAATGAAGAGAAATGTTTAATTTCTCCTTGTTTTTGCTGTGTCTATGTGTGCTGAATGGTTCAGCACACATAGAAACAGCAAAATGCCATGAATGATTGTTAATGTGCAGGAAAGTGTCCATTCTTGTACGTCAACAATCATTAAAAAAATGACGATTTGCAACTTCAATGTGTGCTGCACAATGCAGCACACATAGAAATAACAAATAGCCATTATGGATTGTTATCTTCAGGAAGGGACACCTTCCTGCACATAAACAATCATTCCCTCAACGCAGGCACCCTAGCACTATTGTGCAAGGGTGCCTGCATTGGCGCTAGACAGCTGAGTTTAGCTCCAGCTCTAAGGAAAATGCAGGGATGTGCCCTAACATTGTAAATATGGCCCATCCATGCGTTTTCAGAATGGTGGAGCGTGGCGTGAGCAGTTTTCGGTTAATCCCATGCTTTGCAATTCACTTTTAAATATGCCCCTTAGAGTGCAAGTGCGCTCGGATTTTACCGAAATTTACTGTGATTACTTCCCACCAGCTTCCAGTTATTTCTGCAATGTGATACAATAATATTGGTTGCTCAAAATCAACAGTTAGAGTAGAAATGTTTAGTAACCTGATTAGCACACATTTATAATATGTACACACCATAGGCACTTATTACAAATCTGGGATAAATTTCAGTTCCCTTCGTAAATTCTGATCTCTGCACAAACCCAATTTTCCACAGGTCAATTTCGATGGGTCAAACCAACAGAAATGTACTGGGAGAAATCACTCAAAACAAGACATGGGCAATTCAGTGTGGTGTAAAACTCCAAACACACAATTGAAAGAGACCCGGGAAGCGCAGTTTCATGGAAATATATAAAGGGCTGTAATTCCCCGTATGAAGATAATCAAACATATATGCTGCTTCAGTCCAGTGAAACTTCAGCAAGAATCCACGAAATTTTGAAAAATGCATAACTCACTTCTAAGGGAAAGTGATTTTTGTTTTTGGGATTTTATTATTGGGAATTTAATTGATCAATTCATGAAAAACTTCGTTCTCTCAAATGATGTAAAAGGACTGGCATCACTTTCTGATGAGACTCGTTCTTGGAAAAAAAACTTCAACAACTCGTAAAACTCCTGACTTTATTATTATTTTTTAATAAAGATGATTTTAATTTAATTGACATTTGATTAATTTTCTCTCACATAAATTTGGCTAATGTGGTTAAAAATTGTATCGTTCTTATAAACATACTCACCAGCGAGGATTTACTCTCACTTACTGCAAGAATGTCTGTTCAGTTCTGTTTTTTCTCTGCTCATTAAACGCTATTGATTTAAATTACTGTCAAAGGCCTTTCATGTACTAAAGTGAGGAATTGCACCTAGGGGCAGCAGGTGATCTCCCGAAACCATCAAAGGTATTGATTTCAAATCATTTCAATCGGAGATGCCTTTAAGCCTGCGTTAGGGAGAGAATAGCTACTACTACTTAGCAGTTTCATCCTGTCAAACATCAAGTGATTTCTTTTCTTAGCTGTGCATCCAGATAATTTGATCTGCAGTATTGAATTATTCTCTTGTGCTCCCTTAGTTTCCAAGCCATTGATGCCCAAATCACAGAGGGCAAACGATGCCAGCTCTCTCAGGGCTTTCACTAAAACAATCTAGAGTGCAATGTTGGGTGCTAGCTTAAATTATGAATAGAAGGCTCTGCCCAGGATCCTTGCCCTCCAAAAGTGGCTAAGCTAGTTGCAGAGACTATCGCCCCTCGGCTTATAGCTATCTTTCATCTCACGTTCAAGGCCAGTCTGTTCCCTTCCATCTGGAAGAAAGCCTCCTTACTTCCACTGCTAAAAAAAGCGACTCTGGATCCTAGGGATACAAGCAACCACCACCGAATTTCCTGCCTACCTCTGCCAGCAAAGGTCGTAGATAAAATCATGAACAATCAGCTAGTTGAGCATATTCAATCTAACAGTCCTTTGGACACCACTCAATTTGGCTTCCGTAGCGACTATAGCATGGAGATGGCCCTGATCAAGGTTACCAAGGAGATCAGGCAGGAGCTCAATCATGGCGGAGGGGCAGTCCTCATCCTGCTTGATTTCTCGGCAGCCTTTGATACTGTTAATAACGGGCTGCTGCTGGAAGGTCTCTGGATCAGCCTGGGATCAGTTGAAATCCATCCTCTCTGGTCGGGAGCAGTCAGTCCGGCTGGGTGACTATTTCACATCTTTTTTCTCTCCCGTGTGGGGTCGCTCAGGGCTCCTCACTCAGTCTGACACTTTTTAATGTCTACATCACCCCCTTGGCTGATCAAATAAAAACCTTTGGCTTCTCCTTGACCTCCTATGCAGACAACTCCCAAATTGTTGTTCATCTGGCCAATGACGAAACAGGTGTAGGATCCACATTCCTTGAATGCATGCAGGCAGTCAACACTTGGATGGACAGGAATTGTCTAAAATTGACCACAGAAAAGACTGAAGTGATGCTTTCTGGAGCCCAAACCTCCTTTTGGACCCCGTCCTGCTGGCCAGAGGAAATGGGCCCTTTACCAATACCTGTCAGGAAGACCTGGAACCTTGGTGTTCTGATCGATGAAAAACTAAGGTATGCAGACTATGTGAATGTGGTGTCCTCTTCTGCCTTTATCTTGCCCACAACACTAAAAAAGATACTACTGTATATTCCAGCACACCTACAGAAAACTCTTGTTACATAACTGATAATGGCAAAACTAGGTTACTGCAATGGCCTACTCCTTACTGCACACCAATACATTCTGAATAAATTGCAAATACTGCAAAATGCAGTAGCCAGAGTCCTTCTAAAGATCCCAAAATATCACTCAGTGTCAAATGCATTAGAAACTGCTACTCATTAAACAGAGGATTACTTTCAAAGTGCTCAGTATTGCGTACAAAGCACTTCATGGCTTTGACCACAACTTCTTACAACACAGTTTCAATTGATATACCCCAAAGCAGGACCTCATGCACAGTCATTACCAAATTTGCTGTTGTCCCCAGGTTCAAGTGCACCACCTGGGGAGGTAGGAGTTTTTCCTGGGAGCCACAAAGATTTGGAATGCCTAGCCACTGGGCATCATGGGTGCACCCAACCTTCTGGCTTTCAGGAAACTCCTGAAGACCTGATGTTTTAACACAATTAAGTGCAGGAAAAGTTTATAAAGTTAAGAAGTACCTAAATCAAATTATGGAAATTGGCTTTTTAATGTTTTTTAAATGAAATAATAGTGTTTGTTTTTGGTATATGTTTTATTCTCTAAATGTATGAGATTATGATATATAACTTTGTAATACTGTGCTTTTATGGTTTTTATATCTGATGAGTTAAAAGCCGACTAAAGTTATATTTGATTTGATTTGAACACTCTATAGCTTCCTGGTTCTTCTCCTTTCCTCTTCTCTCTGCCTCAAAGCCAGAACAAGACACCTACGAGTTTTCAAGCGCTTTAGAAAATCTATTAACATAGCATAACAAGTAACACTTTGTCACTACATCATGTGAAATGCAAGGACTGGCAAGACCTGCTGGTTAACGAAATGGATGAGACTAGGCAGTCCTGATAGCTCGCCTGAGACTAAGTTACTTAGCACATTGTAAGGTAAAAAGTACTCAGAATCGGGCTAGGGAAAAATTGGGGAGTGGCCAAAAGTGAAGGGAGAAACACTAGACTGATCAATCACTGAACTGCCTAAAATGCCAAATCCACCAAAGAACAATACAGCTGTGTTGTAAATGATGCTAGATCTTTGTTAGAGCTGGCATTCTCGGTGTAGTTCTCCCTGACTTTTTGCCTTTCGACCTCCTGTTTTGTAGACGTAATTTTTACTGTCTTTAGGATTCAGAGCACTTTACCACTGCTAACCAGTGCTAAAATGCATGTACTCTGTACTCTAAGCATGGTAACATTGGCTCATCCCCAGTTGGCATATTTCATTTACTTATAAAGGCCCTGGTAAAGTGCACTATATGTGGCCAGGGCCTGTAAATTAAATGCTACTTGTGGGCCTGCAGCACTCATTGTGCCACCCACTACAGTAGCCCTTCAAGCATGTCCTGCCACTGCAGAGCCTGTGGATGCAGTTGTAAGCTGCCATTTCGACCCAGCAAGGTACACTACTTGCAAGGCCAAACCTTCCTTTTTATTGCATATAAGTCACCCCTAAAGGAGGACCTGGACAGCCCTGAGGGCTGGGTGCAGTGTATGTAACGTGTAGGACATGAACTTTTAGATTTTACATGTCCTGGTAGTGAAATACTCTTAAATTAATTTTTCACTACTGCAAGGCCTATCTATCCCATAGGTTAACATTGGAATATGTATAAATCATCTTGTAAGTGTAATTTTCAATTCGGAAAAAATAGACCTTTGGAGTTTGGTGTCATTGGACTCACAATTTAAAATCACAACTTATGGTAAAGTTGGATTTTAAGTTGCCAGTCTAAAAATACCACTTTTAGAAAGTTGCCTTTTTCTTACTTTAACCATTTTGTGCCTCTGCCTGTCTCTGAATACACATCTGGGTTGGGTGACAGCTGGGCTTTGTGCATTCACAATAGACAGCCACAAGCACAGGAAGGTTAGGTGTGTCTGAGCACTCATCTGCATTCTGATGGCTCTTCCTGGGGAGGAAGGAAGGGAGGGGCTGACACCTGCATCTGAATAGGAGAGATCCTGTCCCCACACAAAGGGCTGATTACACCCCTGTACTGAGTCTGGAGCCAGGGTAGAAAAGGCAGGGACCTTGTGTACTTCAAAGACCCCCTTAAAGTCTCCCCCACTTCAAAGGCACAACTGGGTATGTGTACTGGACCCCGGACAGCACCAATTCAGTACACTTCTGGATCTGAGGACATTCTGTCAGGAAGAAGAACTTCTGTGCTGCCAGGAGGGACTGCCACTCTGCTGAACTACTTTGCTGTGTTGTCCTGCTGCCTCTTGCCTGGGAGTGAGAAGGACTGAACCTGCATCTCAACATCCTCCAAGAACTTAAGTGACTCCAAGGACTTGCTGACTCGCCTCCTGTTTGAAGTCTCAGGGCCATCAAAGACTTCCTTCAACTCTGCTTCAGCTGGTGGAGTCCAGCAACTTTATTTAAGTCCTGTCCTGCCAAGAGGTGCAAATCCAGTACTAGGCCTTGAAAGTGGATTCTGGTGCTGTTTTTCTAAACAATTCGCCATAGTGATAACTTTGTGCCGATCAGAACTGACACAGAGCCATTCGACGCTGACGCAGCGCCACTCGAGGACATCCCTGCACAGCTTGACAACAACGTGGGACCAAACTGTGAGGTTAAACTGCGGCCCAGCGCCTGCATCATAAGGGATTTGACGACACATCGCCTGCATTGTAAGGGGTTCGATGATGACGCGGGACCCGACTGTGAGGTTCGACAACGATGCAGTACATTCATTTTAAGGGGTTCAACAACGATGCAGGACCTAACTGCGAGTCTCGACGACAAAGCATCTTTGCGACTGCGTAGATTGGAACCGCCGCATATAGTCCTCGTATCCAACTTCCACGTACCCAAAAGAAACCTCCGATCTTCCAACCTCGCACTGGCCGAAACCCCGCGCATCCACAGAGCCAAAGCAGGCGGAAGATCCTTCTCTCACATTGCAGCCAAGACCTGGAACGAGCTACCAGCAGACATTAGACGCGCCCCCTCCCTGAACACCTTCAGGAAGACCCTCAAGACCTGGCTTTTTGGCTAAACAGATCTGCGGACCCCCCCCCCCTCAGCGCCTTGAGACCCTCACGGGTGAGTAGCGCGCTTACAATTCCCTGATTGATTGATTGAGTCCTCGGTGCCAACACCTGCTCCATCCAAGATACTTTTTCGCTGGACCTGTGCGGGTCCTGTAGTCGGCCTGCCCTCCATCTCAGTCGGCCTGAACTTTGGATTTACCCAGGTCCAGTGCAACCTCAAGTAACCCCTAAGCGCTATTTACTTTTAAGCATTATACTGCAGTTTATTCTTTAAAAATTCATTTCTCAAGTTCTACTTATTGGACTTGTGTCATTTTCGTCTTGTTTTACTCATAAAGATCTTCTTTATTTTCCTAAACTGGTGTGGAGTCTTTTTTGTGGTGTTTTATTTGTGTTACTGTAATTTAAGTGTTGCCCAATAATTTACATATTGCCTCTTAAGTTAAGCCTGACTGTTCTGTGCCGAGCTACCAGTGGGTGAGCACAGGTTAATTTAGGTTGTGTATCTGACTTACCCTGACTAGATTTGTGATCCCTACTTGGACAGATTGCAAACCTCTGCAAACTAGAGACCCATGGCCTCATTTACAAGAGACCTGCACAGCCAGGGCATCACTTTTAATGATGCTCCGGTGGTGTAGGCCTCTTGATCATATCAGCGAGGGCCACGCAAAGTTACCCTGCATGGATTTTCATGCCCTCTTACATAAGGTGTAAGGCAACGCAGCTCAAATCGCTGTGTTGCCTGGCACTGTGCCAGGGAGCAGTGCAATGGGCATTGCGTGGGTGTTCCCACACAGTGCCCATGGATTTTCACAAATTCCCAGATTTACAACATAGGGAATACATCAAAACTGTGCGCCTCCCCAGGGATGGCTTAACAAGGAGAAATAACTATTTGTCCTCGTTTTTTCCTCTTTCTGCATTCTGCAGCACACATAGAAAGAGGAAAAAGCCTCTATTGATTGTTTTTGTGCAGGAAGGTGTCCCTTCCTGCACAAAAACAATAATTGCAACAATATGGACACCCTTGCAGCATGGTGCAAGGGTGCCTGCATTGGCGCAAGTCAGCCTTTGTGCGATAGCACAGTGAAAGAGGACAGGAATGCGCCGCATCTCATAGATACGGTGCATTCCTGCTCTTTTCGTTTGACGCGGAGCAGTGCAGCAAAGTGACTTGCTGCGCTGTGCTGCCCTGCATCAAAAACTAGTAAATAAGTCCCCCAATTTCTAACAATGTCACTTACCACTATTAAGCTGACCGTTAGCTTCACCTTCGAGTGGCAACCGGGAGAAGTCCCAGGCCTGGAGTTCTTAATCGGAGAAGACAGCAAACAACAATCATCAAAAATACACCACGGGTTTGAGGAGGGCACAAAATTAAGATGGAATTACTGAAGGAAATCAACCTAAGGGAGACCTAAGAAAAACAACAATGTAGAGAAAAGGCAAAAGAAAGGTTGAAACAGGAAGTTTAGAACAAACGCCTACAAATATCCACAATTCCAGGCAATGTTCTCCATGTCCCATGTGATCCTATTGCTTGCATAATATTCAATGTCCCGGAAAAGGAAACAAATAACACCTGCCTTATTAGGACAAGGAAATTATGTTTCATGTAATAGAGCTTGTAGCCATTTAGAAAAGGGTATAATGTGACGAGGTACTCTTGGATATCTCAATGAGCACCCCAAGCACCATTCCGAACCTGCACTCTATAGTTGCCATGAGACTGCTACAAGCAGCAAGAGGCTTTCTGTGTTGATTTGACCTCTTCTCCACCAACCTAATAGCCCAATAAATACCTACTGCTTAAACCGGAACATCTTCACACTCCCCCTCTCGATTGTAAGACCTGCAGGCGCGGCTTCTCCGTAATGGTGGAGGAGCATCGCCCCACAGCCCGCGCCAGCAGACGTATATAAAATAACAATAACATGGTTATTGTCATTTTATTTATGCTGTCTGTCCGAGCCCCGCAATTACTATAGCAGGGCGGGGTCGAGCATGTCAGGGAGAAGTAGAGTACACTCATAAGGGTGCATGTGTGCTTGGCTCACCGTCCTAGGCCGGCCAAGTGCACATGCTCACTTATGTTTCTCCAACCTGGCTGTGTTACACAGCAGGCTTGGAGAAAAGGCACAGGCTCCAATGCACTCTCTGAGCTGCAAACGAGGCCTCTTGGACCAATCCTGGATCTGCTCTCAAGTGAGAGCAGAGTCTGGATTGGGTGTGGAGCCTGTGCCCTGAGGGCTCATCCCCTTCCGGCCGACAGTGACGAGCGGAGCAGTGAGGCGTCCGTCAGCGGAGCGGCCTGTAAGTCTTTCCTTTTTTTATTATTTTTAACCCCGCCCCCCTTCCCCAAACCCCTGCCCTCCTCCGCAGCCACCCTACCACTCAAGATAGGCGAAGGCCGCCACTGAATACCTGGCAAAGTCACTATTCACATCAAAAAGAAGAGATGTAATAGAAACAGATCAGAGAAATGCATATTCATGTACACTGATAATGACTACACAAAAAAGGGATATGCTAGACTTGTCAAATGTGCAGTCTAATACACCATGGTATCCATGGTAACTATGTATGATGCAACCACAACCGTGCACAGACCATGCACAGCCAATGATAAGCCGGAATATGGCACAGATAGCTATGGTTTACCCATGAACACGAAAACAGGGTAACACGCCTGTAATCTATGCCTTTCCCTTTCAAATATGAAATCAGCGCCTTTAAGGCCCCCTGCACTGTTACATGCAAAGATCTTCCAACCAGACTACGCTCTCCATCATTCTAATTCCGTGAACTGATTATCAGTGGGAATATTCCTGCATCTGTTGCCACAGAAATACTTTCTCTTAATAGAAATATTTCTCTTTCGTCCAGAATTTCAGATACTCAGTGCTTATTATGATAACCCCATCAAAATGTAAAATAGATGCCTGAGCTCTCTGGTGTATTTCACCTCTCAAGTTGTGCTCGCAGCTCGCCGATGATGACAGCACCCTTGTAACTGCGGCAGTCTTCTGAGAAGCCAGCAGAGCTTTGAAAGCAAACCTTTTGAAGCACAGAATCTAGCCGAGTGCGGCGCATTACTCACAGGGCGCATGATTTTAAAAGTGAAGACAGATGGCTGGTATCAAAACACAGATGTGAACCTAATTATGATGAGCAAGGAACTGAGATTGTCATGTACGAGATTACTTTCATTTAGTGAAGGGTTACGTTGATAAAGCAACACATTGTGATAGAGGGAAGTAATGTTAAAAACATTTGTTATTCTGACTTAAACAGTTTTTCTTCTTAAGGCGCTTACTTAGAGAAGAGATTCTTCGTTCCCGCGTCGTTATTTTTTTAATAAATATTGAGAGAACGAACAAAGAATTTCATTCCCAAATCTGCATATAAATTAGAGTTTTAAAAATGAAAACACATTTATTTTACTTAAAAGACATTTATATAGTGAGGAACTGAGCACCTCACTTTGACAAACCACTGCAAAATGTCACCTTACGCCTACCAGGCAGTGCAGAATCCAGTTCAAAACTGCATGGGCTTCAATGGAACAAAGGCGAGCCAATTTCAGTGCAAACTTGCCACAGCACTGAAGCAATCTATGTGAAGGCCGTATACATTACCCTAACCCTTTTATTAGCAGAGAATCTATGCTGCAATATAAAGTGTGAAGACGGTGATAAGTCTTACATCAATGTTTTTATCGCCCAAATTGCAAATATAAAGCTTTTTGGGGGACTTTAGGAAGGGGGATTTGTGTTTCCCCTTATGTTTAAGCTCTGACTGACCAGACAGCGACAGCTGTCTAGTTGTAAAAGACCCTTTTCGAAGTATACCAATAATTTACAGTGGGTTTAGATCCCACTGCTTTCTTTGGCTGGCTTTGTTGTCAATCTCATTTGCTTGCTTTTTATTCTATTGCTATCCTTCTTCTTTTTGTGTTTGTACCTCCCCTTGATCATAGCGTCTCCATCATCCTTTTGATTGCGTGAATTGTATCTTTTCGCGCTAATTTTTATAGAACATTTTTCTGTTTTGTTAAGCACTCAATGTGAGTGCCTGTGTTTTCCAGATTGTTTTGGAGGGCTTGACAGCTGCCATGTGCTGCTGGGTGGTCCTTGCAACAAAATCGCTTTCACGCAGTGATTTGTTTTTATTTTCCAGTCTAAGGGGAATCCACCATCTTTTTTTGAATTTTTAAAAAAAATATATTTTTATTGATTTTTTTTCCATTTGCAAAAAAAATTCAATAATACATGTCATGGCATTTCTTCATATACTAAATTGCACCTTAAATAACGTGAATAGATAAAGGAGGAAGAGATAAAAAAATAAATCTGCAAGTTAAAACCATTCAATTCATACAGTATATACAAGGAAAAACAGTTCTTATCATTCCATCCATTGTTAATTTGCATAAGAAAAAAAGTGCCAGTGCAATAAATAGAATAATCTGGTATGAAATTCACGAATTCCATGATTAACATAATCAGCAGGCAAGCATTTCAGGTTCAGAACAGAGTTACATTGTCCCTACCTGACTTTGCCTGCTGATCCCTTACTACCATTCCCCTGAAGATTCTATAAAGACTACCTATGCCGAGTTCAATGTAGTCACCTATTATTGATTCAACAATCCTGCGATAGTAGCCCAGATTCTCTGCCCCAACTCTCTTTTCCTTCGCCCTCTTGACTTATATACCGAGGATTCTATATTGTAAATAGCCAGCATCCTCGCCCGCCAACTAGAGAAAGTTGGGGGGGTCACTGCTTATCCATTGGGAGGTAATACACCAGCCGGCGATGGCCATTGCAATGAACAAAAACCCTATCTCTGATCTCGTCCCCTTATTTGTCTCTGTGTTATTCAATAACCCCAGGATTAAAAGTGCAGGTGTAATTGACACAGAGACCCCTAAAACTGTAAATAAGAAGGCCTCGATATCCTTCAAGAAGACACCCATTCTAGGGCAAGAGAAAAACATGTGTATAGTATCAGCTGCCTGTAAGCCACATCTGTTACATTTCCCTCCCCTCGTTCCCCCCATTTCACTATTTTTGCTGGGATATAGTAAAGGTCAAAAACAGACATAAAGTGTTGGCTCCTAAGTCTCCCGGTTAGCAGCATCTGATTCACCAGTTCCAATGAGTCCTCAATGTTAATAGCTGCTTCTGCATGCCTGTTCTCCCATTTTGCGTTCTGCGCTTCAATATCATCTAGGGAAGCTTGAAGCAGATTATGATAAATCTTCCCAATCCGGGACTTCCTCCATATCATCTCCACCAAAGAAATCTTTTCTAAATTCAAAGCCGGCCTGTTCCCATTAGCCCCTAAAAAACACTGTATCTGCAAATACTTAAAAAAATCTCTTTCCCACCCCAAAGTCATCCTGTAGATTTGTAAACGATAAAAATTGACCTTCCCTATAAAAATCACCCAGAAGATTAATTCCATTTCTCCCCCATCTAAAGGTGACCTGGTCCTGGAAAATTGAAGGGAGAGTAACTGGAGCAAAGAGTGGGGTATACACTTTCAAATTTGGGATCTTCAGTTTCCGCCGCACCTGTCTCCATACCTTATAAGCAGCTTTTAATATTTTAAATTTGGTCTTTTTTTAATAGCTAGGTTCCAATATCCTGACCAGACAGCCCTTGACTTCGTTCCCCAACCCTAGTTCATATATGGTCGGTCTGGCCTCCACCGGAATTTCAGCCTTATCCCCTACTAACAGAATACCGATATGTTGTAAAATAGATGCCCAGTAGTAAAGGAGAAAACTGGGCATAGCCAACTCTGTCTTGGAAGGGTCATCCATTTAGCCACCTTCCTTGGTTTGCGATACCCCCATACAAATCTATAACATATCCTCTCTATCCTTGCTAAATAAGATGAAGAAATTTCTAGAGGGATAGTCCTAAAAATATATAAAAATTTGGGGAGGACCGACATTTTGATCACATTACTATGCCCATATAGAGAAAGGTGCAGGTGGTCTAGCCTCTCCAATTTTTTATTAACATTTTCTATTATTGGGACAATATTCAGCTCAGTAATTTTGTCTACCGTAGCTGCAATTTTGACCCCCAAATAAATTGCTTCTTGAACGGCCAAGAACCCTACGGGGCGAATATTCCCTGAACAGAGAATCTGAGTTTTCTCCATATTCAGTTTATAACCTGAAAGGGTGCCAAACTGTTCAGCTAAGGGTGCGAAACTGTTCAGCTAAAGCCTTCACCTCTAGAAGTGCCGGAGCGACATCAGTAGTGAGTATCGCGATATCCGCGTATGCCAATGCTCTTAAATCGACATTATTAACCATCACCGACTTGATGTTAACATTCAGCTCTAGTTTTTTAAGAAAAGGGTCAATCTAAAGAGCAAAAAGCAGAGGAGAGCATGGGCACCCCTGCCTAGTGCCCCTGCTGATATCAAATGGGATTGAGTCCTGCCCTGAAATGCGGATTACAGTCTTTGGTGATAGATACAATGCCTTGACAGCCTGAATGAATTTCCCACATATCCCCTTCAATTGTAGGACAGACCACAGAAACCACCAGGAGACCCTGTCGAAAGCTTTCTCGGCGTCCAACAGAGCAACCCCCAGTGGTGAATCCGTGGCCTGAAGCCAGTCAAGAAGAGCTATAACACGGCATACATGATCTGTCGTATCCCTGCCGGGGTTGAACCTGTGTTGATGGATTGAGACTAAAGGAGTGATAACCTTACCCCGCCTGGTTGCAAGTTCTTTTGAGTATATCTTATTATCACAATTTATAAGTGATATAGGCCTATATGACGCTGGAATTAACTCCGGCTTCCCCTTTTTTTTTTAAACACGACTATAGTTGTCTCCTGCCACGAATTGGGGATAAATCCCTTTTGGGCCAGCTGAAATAGTTGCATTATATCTTGTCACAAAGGCTGCAGAAATGCCCTATAAAACTCCAGGGGAATGCCATCAGGAACCGAGGCTTTTCCCAGGGCTAGAGAGATAATGGCAGTTTCCAATTCTTCCCATGTTATTGGGGCTGCAAGAATTTCATTTTGATCCTTTGTGACCTCAATCCTCTCTAAATCTTCAAAAAACTCTCCCGAAGTTTGTGCCTCTGGCGAGGCCACTCCCTCGGTGTAAAGCTGTTTATAGTAGTCTTTAAATACATTCAGTACTCCTGCCGGGGAATCCTGAACCTGATCTAAATGATCTTTAATTTTACAAATTCGATTAGTCACTTCCCACTGTTGCAGCCGTTTTGCCAAGACCCATCTGGCATTTTCTCCAAGTTCATACAGCTCAGACCTATGCTGCAAGTATTTGGCTGCCACCTCCGCTCCAAAATATTGATGGATTTTAGATTTGGTGATTGCGATTAACTGTTGGCAATCTTCTGTATTCTGCCCCCCCCCTCACTTTTCTCATAAGTTCAAACTCGGCTGTCCTTAATTGCTCGACCTATTTTCGAATTTCCTCCTGTAACGCTTTCTGTCGGGATATGGAATAGCTCAAGGTCTCGCCTCTGACTCCTGCTTTGAAAGCATCCCAGACAGTGACCTCAAAGGCTGTATTTCAATTGATGTCAAAGAATTCCACAATCCACTTGGCCATATGCTCACAATATGGTTGATCGTGCAAAAGCCTCCTTTCAAAGGTCCATGGCCTTCGAGTTCTCGTAACGCCACTCAATGGGATTTCAGTTACTAGAGGATTATGGTCTGAGAAATTCCTCGGAAAGCTCTCAATTTTGACTATTTCAGCCAATTGGCTAGAAATAAAAAAATTGTCCAGTCGCACTAATTTGTTATGAGGGGCCGAATAAAAGGTAAACCCTGAATCAACTGCTCTATGCTTGCACCAAATATTATCCAGCCCTAGTTCCCTCACCAATCCTTGAGGGGCCTTGAAAACTCTGACTTTCCTTCCCTGATATGGCAAATCAACATTCATATTGAAATTGCTATCTAGGTAAATATTAAAATCACCACAAAGTATCAACCGGTGTGGTCATAAGGCCAGTTCTACACTTAGGTGATTTATTTTATCAGGATCATCTTAATTAGGTCCATAAACAGAACAAATTGAAATAGGGGCGTTATTTACTGCTAAGTTATATTCTGCAATGACCCTGCGTCCCAGCTTATCATCTTTGACTCGTTTACAGGTACCCAGGCCATGTTTTGCTAAAATCGCCACCCCTCTAGTTGTTGTCCCTTGCAGAGTGCAGGCTATCAAATCAAAGCCCAGATCCCTCATCCACCATCGTTTGTTCCGGGGTATGTAGGTCTCCTGAAGGCATACTAGATTGATCTGCATAAATCGAAGATTCTTAGCCAACATACCCCTTTTTTTCCAGTCATTGAGGCCACAGATATTTAATGATCCAATACGAATTTTACCCATCATCCTTGTATTTGATATTCTTAATCTCAAAACTTTCCACATGGTATACTTGATTATGAACAAACATATAAATCATTTAATTCCTCCTTAAATACATTAAAGTGCCATGACACATACAACAAAGAAAATGTGCACACAAGTGCTTAGCCCTCCACCTCCTCCCCCTTTCCCTCCCCCAACCCATAGCCTAACCCCCTCTCCCCTGCCCACACCACCCTCCACAAGCGACTAGACCTTCCAGGTCTGGTGATGTAGTGGTAGCCCTCCCGCCTTCCCGCCCCGTCCGTAATTCTACCATTGGCTCTCAAAAAAAAAAAGGAAAAGGGAAGAAAGAAAAAAAAGGGAATTTTACAGCTAGAGAAAAAGAGAGAGAAAAAAGAGCAGCACCACAATTATCATTAATCCCCCCTGCATAAGTAGAGTTTAGTCAAGAGATTGCAAAAACTCTTTAGCTTGAATTTCTGATGAAAAAAAATGAGGGGTTTCTCTCCAGATTACTTTATGCCTGGCTGGAGTCAGTAAGAAGATCTGAGCCCCTTTATTTTGAAAAGGTTGGATCAGCTGGCGAAGTCGCCAGCGCCGTTCCACTGTGGAATGACAATAATCAGGACTGACAAAAAAAGTATGACCATTGAAAGATCGCTGTCGATCTGGATGGGCTAGATCGTAAATTGCCTGACGCAAGAGGAAATTCCCTATATAATTCAAAATAGCCCGGGGTTTGCTCCCAGCTGTCGATGAGGACCTTTTCTGCTTAAATGGAAACCTGTGTGCGCGCAGCACCTCTTGAGCCCAATCCCAGTTTCCTAACTCAGGGAGAGCCCCCTAAGGAGATCGACCATGAATTTTAAAATGTCGCCCCCCTCCGCCCCTTCCGGAATTCCCAAGACCCTCAAGTTATTCCGTCTCATTCTATTTTCGAAATCCTCTAGGTTCCATCGAGTGCCTGACATTTGGTTTTCCAATGACGCTGTCATTTCTCTATGAGTGGAAGCTTCGTTTTCCAGGGTATTCACTCTGCTCTCCACCTCATTCATTCTTTCCAAAAACTCGGCGCAAGTCTTTGAGATCTTTCGAATGGTTCCCTGCATTTTCCTACAGGCTGTCTGGACTCTCCGGCTCTCAATATGTGTTTCTTCCCTATGGGCCATGATGCACTGGTATATAGATTCCAGAGAGGCAGGCTTGGTTGTTCCTACAGTATTATCTGGTACTGATATATTCCCTTCTAAAGCTGGGGAGATGGAGTAGTCCCAGAGAAGGCCACAAGCCTTTATTTCATTTCTTTTACTGCTTCTATCATGGGAATTCCTCCCCCTCTTGACTGTGGCAGTATCAGTCAAAACCTTATCTTGCCCCCCATCTGAGTCACTAAAGTCCGACGCATGGCCCTGGCCCTCTGAATCGGACCAATCCGAAATGTCTGAGAGGGAAAAGAACTTATCTCCTCCTTCTATCTCATGCCCCCGGCTGGTAGCAGGTTCTACACCTGACCCCTCCACATTCACCTTGTTGATGGGACCAGGCGCCTGGCACATGTTGGATCCCCCTGCTGAGGCTAGATCATCCTTATTCTGCTGTGGGCATACTCCCCCTTTGCCCCCAGGCCCAACTGGAGTCTGTATTGCCCCCTGCCCCACTGCAACTTCAAGGTTTAAAGGCTGGCTCACCTCTGCATCCGTGGGGGTCAGCTGCAAATTTGTTTCGGAGAGCGTGCCATTCATCGAGTGTAGATTGCCAGATCCATTATCCAAGTCCTGTAAAGCTACATTTGCCAGGATTATGGGGAAGGGACATTCGACACTGAAGATGTCTTTTTGATAGACAGTTTCCCTGATTCCCTCACAGTAGTGCGTGGGGGTTTCTTGAAAAAGCCAGACCAAGTTCCTTCCAGTTCAGGCGCTGATGCTGCAGTTCCTCCAGTTCGTTTTGTGGTGGAGCCCGAGTCTGTCTTCATAGGGAGTTTCTTTACAACTGGAGCAGCCTCTGAGCGATTTTTACCAACTTTAGCCGCCTTGGCTAGTGGCATTCTCGGGATGCCGGACAGAAGTGCCCCTCTTCCAGTACCAACAGTCCCACTCGCAAGGGAGACCAGCCGATAGACAAAGCGGCTCCAAAAGCGGCAGGCTTGAGCTGCCCGAGCCGAAAGCCGTCCAAAGATTCTCCCGCCGCGGTCTGCTCGCTCTGTACAGGCGCTGACTGTCTTCTGCGGCATGCTATGAGGTGGGAGAGATGCAAAACGTGATTACGGGACGAGTCAGATGGGAGAGTTACCAGCGGCCATGATTACACCACTGCCATCTTGCCGCCCAGGACCTTGAAGAGACGTCAAAGCCGAAATCCACCATCTTAAATCGGTCAATAAAAAAAATAAAATGGTGTATGCATCATTCTGTAGACGTGTGCATACATCGTAATTAGTGCATACTCCTAAAGAATGATGTGACTGCCAACAGCAGCCTCTTCATTGCACCATTTTTTTGATGATGCTGCACATCATAGTCAAAAAGCATTTCTCTGTTTACCGATGTTTACCGATGCTTTGTAGCCTCACCAAAATGCATTGCTCAACGGAATAAGCACCAAAGGAGAGACCCACTGTCTTTGCCTATGCTTGTTCAAATGGGCAAGGACTCTCCCTATCCTTTACTCCCCATACCACAATTACTTAACCCCTTCGCTGCTTCTGTCGGCCAACGGTCGTCGCGAGCACTACCTCCGTAGTGCTGCGCACGTCCGTTGGCCGACGCGGCCCCGCCCACTTAATTAAACTGCCGCACCGCGGCGGAATTCGCGCCGCGGTTAAGTGGTTAATTTATTTAAAAAGATTGATTTAAATAAATAAACAATATGTTTCTATTCTATTTCTTCAATTGGCAGGAATTTGATTATGGCGTGTAGTCGATTTTTTTTGCTATTTCAAGTGAATTGATTCAGTAGTTGTTATAAGGCACAAAAACTTAGTGATATATTAGGCCACGGTACTACCGTGGTCCCACTCCAGTATACCACAGTAAATGGAGATGGCAAAACACAATATGATTGGCTAATAAAAGCCCTTCTAAAATAAAAAGTGTGATTACAACACACTTTTGCTCTGTTGTGTCTTTCAGTGTGAAATATAGGTGATTACAGATGATGTAGTATAGAGGAAGGAATCAGCCAGTGTAGCTAACTCTGCAATGATAGGGAAAGTTAGTTTCATAAATATATACTTTTTAAAAAACAATTATGGATTACTGCAGTACTATAACAAATGTATCTAGGAAGTACAGAGGTACTTTAAGAAATAAAAAACAACCCTTATATATGAAAACATTAAACTACACTTTTATAGGGTGGCTCTCTAAAGAGGTTTTGTTTGTTTTCAAAACGAAACATATTTAGATGTGTTGGAAAAGCCATGTTCTGATGTTTAAAAGGAAAAGATGATTTCCATAGGTTGTAAAATTGACACCACCTGGATGATACAGTGTTGCATTGGAATATTTAATATCCAAATGAAAAACTGGAAGACATTCCATGGTCTATAACAAATGCTGACACTGTCTTGTTGACATGTCTACAAATCATTTGAAACTTAGCAGCATTTAAATGAGACCACCTCCGCTTTTGTCTCTGACACATGTTGGAGAAGACAAAATGTGTGTTTGGAAGCTTAAGTTTAAAAATGTCTCCTTCATGTCAATTTGTATTCTAACTTCAGTTAAGTGGCCTATATCATTGCCACCACAGTGGATAATCATAAATTGTGGATGGTCACATGCCCTAACAGAGAAAAGAAAAAGGAGTAACCGATTCATTCTGAAACAGTTTTCCCCAATCATTGTAATGTCTGTTCCTTTCAAACCTAAATTAGCTTAAAAATCTGCTTGGCATGCTCTCTGGCCCATGAAATGAAACTGTGGCCAACAAGCGAAACACGAACCATCTTGCACTTGACTGACTCAAGAGTGAGCCAGAAAAAAAATATATATACATAGTTAGATGATTGGCCAGTAGGAAACTACTTAACTTTGGCAATTTTGAAAGGAGGACAATGATGGGCTTATATTCAATTTGGTCTACAAATGTGGCACAGTACTAACAAAAACAAAACTGATGTAGGAAAATAAATTAGTGTGCAGCAACGAGGTTTCACAAGTATTAAAAAGGCATGAGAAACAGCCATTTCTGGTCACATGAGAATGAAAACCGATACACAAATAGATAAGAAATACAATGAACAAGTAAATCATTATGTGGTTGTTTATTAACACAAAGTGGGCTATACATACAGCCTAATACCACTTAACACATATTTCTGGTCACATGAGTATGAAAACAACTAGAACACTAGATAACAAATACAATAAAGAAGTTAAGCAATATGTCATTGGTTTATACCTCAAAATAAGCTATGAACACAGCCCAATATTGTTAATATTGATAAATACGATGTCGATGTTTGCCATGATTATGTATGTATAACAACGATCTCACATCGCTGTTGTTGAATCCACCCAATATGACCTCACCATCAACCCAGAGTCAGAAATAGGTGGTGAGGCAGGCCCTGCGACCTAGGCCTGATGAAACTTTGACAGATCACAGGTGCAGTGACTCGCAACCCTTAGACAAATGCGCAAACAGGAAAACCCAGATCAATCCCACAAATAGGCAGCAACATCACAGTGATCTTAGGAGATTGGCACCAATAAAACATGTTTGGCCGAAGGGCCTCGTGTTCCCAAAACACCATAAAGTCAGATGCCAGACTAAGGGGCACATTACGATGATGGGCGGACAAAGTCCGCCCGCCACCGTAGCGGTGAATGGGACCGTCCGCCATAGGAGCTGCAGTCCCGCCGCGAGTATTAGGATGCCACCGCCACGGTGGCATCCCCTATTCCCAACATTATGGCGGGCGGTGTTCACAGCACCGCCCGCCACAATGCTGGGAATGCACATCGTGCATTGGCATACACAAGGTGACAGGCACCACGCGGTGCCTGCCACCTTGTCCATGCCAATGCAGGGGGGTACCATAGGTACCTCCCATGTGCACCCCCCAACCCCCCCAACACTCTGGGGGCCCGCAACGGGCCCCCAATAGCGAAGACCATATGCCTTTCCATGGCGGCGTTGCCGCCATGGAAAGGCTGCTCTCTGCATCCATCCTAATATGGATGGCGGTGTCATGCAGACACCACCACCATATTAGTGCCCTTTTCCGCCCGGTCACCTGTGTGACCGGCGGAAAACCGGCGGACGGTCTTTCCGTCCATCGGGCTCCCCCCCGCCATCGTAATGTGGCGGGGGGGAAATGGCATGCGGGCGGAGGGGAATGGCGGGCGGATCGCCACCGCCATACGGGCGGTGGCGATCCGCCAGTCTTTGTAATGACCCTCTTAGTTAGGCACACTCAGCCAATCAGAACACAGCATGCACACTACATGCAGTGATCACGTGTTCCCCTTTCCAGACATCTGGACACGTACACACTGGGGCCACATTGTGTCCACTCCAGGTCGAGACCCAACTGCACTTCTCATCAAATTACTAGATTTGTGGCCCCTTGACTAGGCCCAGATTTCTGTCTCCAAAGGAATGTACAAGCTGCTTTATGACTCTTCTTGTAATGTAGAAAAAGCCAGCCAAAACCAATGTGCATTGAGATAGTCTTCAGACTCTGACTCTGTTGCCTGTTTTCCCGGCCACTTCATTTAAATAAACCATCCTTTCTTGTTTTGCCCAACGCCTCTTGTCTTTCATTTTTTTCGAGGTAAATTGATATCTGAGCAA
The DNA here is from genome assembly GCA_963921515.1 of Calotriton arnoldi. NCBI lineage: Eukaryota > Metazoa > Chordata > Amphibia > Caudata > Salamandridae > Calotriton > Calotriton arnoldi. The sequence continues at coordinate 369,325 of CAWUFW010005756.1, forward strand.
CATTTTGGCAAGCAAGACAGGAGAGATTGGCTGTTTGAGCCTGACAATAGCCAAAGGAAAAGGATCCTGCCCATACGGATTCACATCTGCGCAGCAAGAATGGTGAGCAGACACCACAATTGATTGGAAGTTCTGCTGAATCCACGGGGCGGAGGTCCATCCTGAAGCCCCCGTCAGTGGGTAAGAGAATACATCTGATCCTTAGTCCCAGCATTTGGCGTACGGCAAACTAGGAAGAAGTGTAAAAATCTAACCTGAGCGCCCTGCTACTAACAGAAATCTGTCATATTGCCTATTGTATGTGCCGAGCTGAGTAGTCGCAATGCTGCCACGAAGGTGATCCCATGGAGGTCACTTTTCTCTAATAGTCAGCACGCTAGGAAAGGTAAGGGTTGTTTAGTCGCTTGGACTGCTGGGCATGACACAGAGGGTTCGCTTGTCTTGGGGTGTAATACAGGGACCACTCGGACTGTTGAGCAAGCTGCAGATGGCATGCAAAGGCTCTGCGTGTGATATAGAGTAGGCCTGGGTGGAGTTTGTGGAGTTTTACTCCACGGAACTCAGTGAAGTGCTGGAAAAACTCTGCCTTGCTCTGTGGAGTTCCGCCAGTGGCAGAGTCTTTTAAGTTGTGCTGCTCGCACTGATTTTTAGCCCCAGGAGTTTGTCTCGACCTTTAAAATCGGCATGAATGGCACTATGTGTCAGGCCAGAGGGCGCTGCTGCTTTCTGCTGCTTGAGTAGACATTCTCCTCAAGAGGCAGCTTCCTCAACGTCAGCGGCAGATTTGAGCTGTCTCAACCTGCTCCGACTGCCTGCCTTTAGAAATCTCATCGGGTGGATGTCTAGCGCACAATTTTTTCTCACCAGCTCTCGCCAACTCAACATTGGCGAGCCACTTGAGAGAAAAAACTCCCCTCTGCATCACCTCAAGGAGATTTTCAAAACAGCACGGAGTGAGAAATTCTGCTCACTCCACTAGCGGAGTGGAATTCTTTGCCCACCCCTAATATATGCCAGCATCTTGATCTTAATTTATTAGTCTAAAGCAGTTTTCTTAGTGCTATTGGTTTCTTAACACTGGCAATACATGAAAGAAGTGAGAGGTGTTATTAGCTTGGACAACTGGGCGTGATACAGCCGGTATGCATGATCCCTGGGTGTGACATAGGGTGTAATTCGTACGTTAGGGAAAAATTAGGAGCTTGGAGAGTAAGGTCCATTGTGCTTGGCCTACGATGGCCTGTAGTTGTCAGGTTGCTCCTACTTGCCTGCATAAATTGTTGCTATCTTTGTCCCCGAGCCGATATTGACAGACTATCAGGCTCACTTAGTTCCGGGTAATGTGCAGAGCCTCCCCTTGTCTTTGAGCAGCATTCGCTAGGAGTGGGCTAAGGTTTTTCTGGACAAGGTCATTCATTTTTTTCCTTGTAATTTTTCATTGTGGTTTTTCAATTGATGCAATTTTTCTTGATGTTTTGGTGCTGATAAATTATTGCAACTGTGTTCTATGTTGAATGTTATGTCCAGCTAACGATTCTATGTGCGTATGAAAAGGTCATCATTTGTTCACATTTTGCTGTACCGCTGCTAAAAAACTATTCATAATCTTTTGAATTAACCATTGCACTTTCTTACAGGTAATGTTTTGAATTAATCATTGCACTTTTTTACAGGTTGTTGTTTATCACATGTGTTGTTTTATATACTAAGTTTGTTTCATGCATCTTTTGTCTCAGCTGAGCTTGTAGTTAGTGCCGGAATAATCCCTTTTACATATTTTCCCCACAATCAGAGTAGAATTTAGGATTATCTAGAAAGCCATAAGAAGTTAATAAGTGTACTAGTCCCTTAAAAGGTTCCCAACCCATCATAGAGTCGCCGTTGAATCACATGCAAACTGGGTTCCCCACTCAGACTAAAAAGCTAGATAAATGTTGATATGAATGGCACGCATATACTAAGACGCATGTGTTCCTCTGGCCAGAGGGGGGAACCTTCAACACCAACATAACAGAACACATGAAGACACACATTCGAAACAAGTATGTAGGGCAGAAGAAGGCTAGAAGAGAGGTGCTGTTAGAACTGGGTGCCATCTAATGATCCCATACAGCGGCACCCTTAGTGGGGGTAGAGAAAGGAATCCCAGTCCTCCGAGACCTAATGACAAGGATAGTCATTGCCTGTCCAGAGCACATGGCAATTATAGACTGACCCCGTGAGAAATATTAGTGAGAGACAATGGGGAAGACTTTGCCTGCCTGTTCTGCAGCCTACTTGCAGATTGGACTAAGGAGGGCAATCAATTTGGATAATCCTGGCCTAAGGGGGGGTCATTTGAGCCAGAGGACAAGGTCATTGCAGAGGACTGCATCAGATTTGTGCAGCAATGCCTCATAAGGTTGGAGAGAAAAGGAGTCGAGAAAAGAAGGGAAACAAGAGTAAGAAGAAAGAGGTTGGATCATGACCAGGACGTCTCTGCAGTATCCCTGAACAGGCAGCAGGCGATCCTGGTCAGAACAGCTGTATCCGCGATGGCACAGAAGGTGCCGCCGGAGAGGTTCAGGAAGGATCTAGCAAGTAGCAACAGGGTTCGAGGAAGTTGTGCGGAGAATCCCCAAGGCCAGGACCAGGTCACATCCTCCCCTACCATCACAGACCCCATTAAGCAGCAGAGCCAATGCTGGTCAGCCCCATGCACATCGGGCGAAATAGACACCCCAGAACTCAGGTGTCCCATGCTATTGGTGACCTAATGATCCTGTGAGGAGCCCACTCTGATGATATTGATGAATAGCACACCCTACAGATTCCTGATTGACACAAAGGCAACAAAGTCCTGTGTAAAAGAAGGGATTGTATCCCCGTCCAAAGATTCCATGGACATGCAGGGGTTCTCGGGCATGGTCCTGAGGGTTCCCTTCACAAAACCCCTAGAGTTAGACGTGGGGGGCAGCCTTGTGAAGGGGTAACTATTATATCACCCCTCATCCACTACTAATCTTGTAGGTAGAGACCATTCATTTCTCAGAGGATGGGACAATGACATGCCTAACCCCTGGGATTGCCCAGACAAGGCTCATGCCCTTAGTCCGCCCACATTGCACAACCAGGCAAACAAGAGCAATGCCCGCTGATTTGCCAGCTTTCACCGATGCTGTCCTCACCCTCATTGGTAACGCGCAAGAGCTGCTAGGTCGGGAAGTGCAGTTGCCCCATGAATTCTTGTACTGCCAGGTAGGTCACCACGAGGTGGGAAACTAAGGGGAAATACTGCTCTGCTTTGAGGCTGTGGAGATACTGCCCAGATCTGGGGTCCGTTGGCGACTGTCCAAGCAAATGCAATGTGGGCATACATCATTTTCATCGCACCCGGCCTCAGTATACAGGAGATAACTGATGACCAGTTGTTCGGGGAGTGCCTGGGGGCCTCAGAGATTGTCTTCACCAATTCCATTCAAGTTTGGGTGGAATCATAGAATGAGGCACTGTTGCCCATGGTGGTACTAACAAGATGGCAGAAACAAGATTTGGCAATGGTATCACCACAGCTGTGAGATAAGGGTCCCTACGATGTAGGACTCATCAATACTGCAGAGCCCATAAGATTAACCTTACGGGAAGGGGCCCTCCTGCCCTGGGTGTGCCAATGAACACTTTCCAAGGAGGAACATGACGGTATAGCACCCACGATCCAAGCGCTAGTTGAGCAAGAGGTCTTCCACGTAGGGCTCTCCTCCTGCAATACACTGATCTTCCGGGTCAAAAAGAGCAAGGGGGGAACCTGGGGCAGGACCTGCGCCACCTTAATGCCATCGTAGTCCCAGAGTTCCCTGTAGTACTTGACCCTTCTGTCATACTAACTAGAATACCCGCAGACGCCCACTACTTTTCTGTGATAGACATAAAAAATGTGTTCTATAGCATTCGGCTGCAACCCGACAGTCAGTACCTGAATGCATTCACCTTCTGAGCGGTTCAGCTGCTATATCGGAGATTGCCTTAGGAGTATTGTGAGCCCACCAGTATCTTTAATAGGACACTGCGGAAGGACCTCACCAACTTTAAGTCCAGCAGTACCCTTATACAGTAAGCTGTCGACATCCTGGTATGCAGTCCTGTTGAAGGCCTGTGCCACCAAGAGACGATAACCCTCCTGACTGCACTTGCCACAAAAGGGCACAAAGTGGAAAAGGGAAAAGTGCAGTATGTACAGCAGGCAGTTAGTTATCGGGGCCAACTAATCTCAGGAACCGGTCGGCGGATTATGCCGGAATGCGCAATCTCTATCAGGGTTGTGCCACCGCCAAAGATGAAAAAAGGTATGCTAAAGTTTTACGGACTGTGCAATTATGTATGACAGTGAGTCTTTGACTACAGCATGCCCATTTCCCCCATACTCTGGGCCATGAAGAAGGTGAGGGCAAGCCATGAGGAACTAACATGGACACTTGAAATGTACAAGATTTTTCACAAACTAAAAACAGAGATATCACACTCCCCTGTGTTAAGGACATCCCACTATAAGAAGAAATATTTCCTATTTAGTCCTAAAGACAGGTGAGCAGATGGCCTAACGGAAAGTATCCCCTGGGACACAAGCCCCTTGCATATTACAGTGGGCTCTAAGTCATACAGGGTCATTTTCAGTGTGAGCAGGCATTGGCAGCAGCAGCCTATGCCTTTGACAAAAGCACTTCCATTGTGATGGGGGCATTGCTATCACTGTATGCCAAACACTCAGTGTTTGCGGTCATACAGAAGAGCACAAGCACACTGACTACACATAAGTTGTCAGACTATGAGCTGATGCTCTCTAGCAATTCAAAAGAGTATGCAGTTCCTTAAGGGAGAAGTAGAAGAAGAGGATTAGTCGGTATAACTATATATCCAAAGATAGGAGTAGGAGTCTCACGCATTTGGAACTAGAGGCCCTCACACACCCGGCAGGGTGTCATGCTTCAGCACACGGCTTGCTCCTCGTCAGGCCGGCACTGCAATTCCTGACGGGCACCCCATGAGCGACTCTTTGTCAGAGATCTTCTGCTCCCAAGCCATAAGGTGAGGTGCGAGTGTAGGGCAGTGAAGTGTAGATGAGTGTAAAGGGTGTGTGTAGCATAAGAAAAATTAAAAAGGAGACTAAGTAGTACTCTAAATTGGTTTTAATCGGTGTGTCTACATGTCCTGCCTAAAAACTGAGTTAGCACACCACTGCTATAATGTTCAGTAGTTGCTTAGTTTGTTACACCAGTGATCAATTAGCAATTAATCAAGACCGTAAATCAAGTGACTATCTACACAGTGGTTGGCGTCCTAATTAGTATAAGGGGTGAACCAAGCACTATAGCAACCTAACAGTGAAGTACCTTCTGGTACGTCATCGCCACTTGGGGTTGCCGAGACCACAACCCCCAGCCTTCCTTGCAGCTCCTACGCTGCCAACGTTGCCGCAAGCCGCCAGCGCACCAGGAGGTGCTTTTAAGCAGCTCGGAGCCCGGAGGAGGCTGGGCTGGTCCACCCCTCTTGGCTGTGCTCCTGGGGTAAAAGACGGCGTGAGGTAACGTGCGATCTGCCAACCATCATTAATTCAGGTCCTAATGCTGTAGTCTGCAAGAGTTTAAATTCTGTACTTGATAAAACTGTTAATATATCACTAACCATCCCTGGGGATTTGAAGTAGGATGGGTAAATGGAAGGCTAAGGGTAGTCCAAATGGAGCACCTAAAGAAGCAAAAAGGCCAACAGGGAATGCCTCAACAAACTGTGTGGTAGATGACATCAAATAGGTGATGGAACTAGAACCCCAGGAACTATTTTTACAACCAAACCTCAGCATAATGCTGTAATTAATCATTCCGGTCACGCATTACATCAAGCCCCCCCGTTCTCATCCCTCTCCCAATGGAAGATTTTTGAGAAGACCAACTCACACTGCAATTCACACGGAGGTCGAAGGACATATGGTACAGTTACTGGTCATGACAGGGTATGGAGGTACTGGGGTTTGTCAGAGGAACTTGATGATGCAAGAGGAAATTCTCCAGCACATGTCCTGTCAGAGGAGTCCAGACATAAGCCATCAAATGAGAAATCCTGGATTAATAGCGGAATTTGCAGGCCCCGGAGGGGTGGAAGCAAGGGTAGGAAGGCGGACCTATGTAAAGGGGGCAACAGTAGAGTATTCATAATGAATGTACCTAAACTGTCAAACAATTCAGTAGAATCAAGGGAAGCATTGGTAAACAAAGTTATCCATTGGACAAGGCAGGTTAGACAATGTGATTCTATTAGAAGATCTGATATAGTAAATGTCAAACATTGCTCCACAGACAGAGATTTAGATCAAATTATATTGGACCTGGTCAGTGGGGATCTGGTAGAGGGTTTACTCAATCTGGACCAGCGTACATTTCCACCTAATAGATCCCTGGTCCAGTTTAAACTCTCTCTTCCTCCCAAATCCTTGCCCACAGATTTAAAGTCTACGGGACAGTTAGTCACTACCTCAGAAATTCTCACTCAGGCTCAGACTGATCTTGCGCATAAGCACACCTAACATGTAAAGGCACTGTCTCCCCACACTGTTACAACAACTGCCTTACAGGATGATGATGATCATCATATCCTAAAAAAATTAGATCCGTTTTTGGGGATTAGTACGAGCGGGGTGAACGAGGGACAGTCCCACACTCAAATGAATGCACTACCAATCCTATCTCTTCAGCTGTCTACAACACATCAAAATTCAGAGCCTAATAAGAAATTTAGATTGTTCTCATGGAACCTAGCAGGCCTTAGGTCTAAAGTTACATGTGAAGAGTGGGGGAATTTGGTTGATGGTTATGATATATGCCTCTTCCAAGAGACATGAGCTGTTGATACCATAAATAGAGTGGGCTTTACTAATCTTAGTCTAGAAGCGAAACCGCCGAAAAAGGGTCACCCTGTTGGCAGCCTAATAATCTGGATTAAAATCAATTTGGCGGTACATATTAAAAAATACGCCATAAACTCCACCGACATATTGGCTGTGAACATCAAAGACATTTTAAGTAACAGCTCAATCCTATTAGTAAACATCTATAACAGATTCCCCTCCCAACATCATGACTCCCCAACCATCCCACTCCTGGATGAGTTTTTAGAGAGGGAAGGGGCATTACATCATATAGTCATTACGGGAGATATTAATACAATATTTGAGCCCCTTCAAGCAACTCAAAATGTTACAGATGAAGAGGATGCTGAACTAGGAATCCCGACCCTGAGCTTCAGGAAGCTACCTAGCAAATTACTACACTGACATATAAAGATGGTCTGAGGGCTATAAATGGGCGATCAATTTCTGATCAAAGACTCAAACATACATACAAGAGGGTAAAATGTAAAACTAGAATTGATTATTTCCTTCTTGATATGCAACTATGGCGGAATCTCGTTCACATGTGGGTAATAGAGAGACACAACAGTGATCACAATGCCCTATCTTTAGAATTAACAAAAATACTGGGGTTCCATGAATTACCTCCAGAGTCCAACTTATCCAACCCCATCATCCTTAGTGACAACAAAAGAAGGATTAAATGGCCCTCAATTGGAAATTGCTCTGACACCTTGGCGCAAATTTATACAATAGTTGTAAACTCACTGGTCACTATGGGTGATAGAGGATTGAGATACAACTCCCTGGCGGAAATTTTTACAATTTACTCAAAGATATTACATTTTTTTTTACAAAGATAGCACTAGAAACAAAAAGATAAGGATTCCCAGGAACGAATGGTTTGACAAGACTTGTATCCAAGCTCGGAAATCCTTGATAGGGTCGGTTAAAGCTGGTCACAGCATATTGGTAGCTCTAAAAAGGAAAGAATATAGGAAAGCTCAATATGAGGCAAAAAGGAACTGGCACATACTTCATTGGCAAGATTTACTAGTGGCAGCCCAATTTAAAAATAGTAGGGAATTTTGGCATCTGATTAAGAATGGCACGAAAAATCCAGCTGAGGAGGAAAACTTTCACATACTTCCACAGATCTGGGAAGATCATTTCTCCAAATTATATGCAGGACCAAAAGATAGTGGAGGAGTAATCTGTGAATGTTCTGAGCTAGAATTAGGTACAGACTATCTTGCCTTCACTATGGAAGAAACCTTAGATGCAATTGCAACCCTTCAGATTGGGAAGGCCCCCAGACTTGACAAAATCCCAGGTGACCTCTATCGATCAGAACCTAAAATATGGAGTGTCATTTTAAATTGCACCTTTAATGCTATATTAAAAGGTGCTGAAATCCCGGATACTTGGTTAGGTGTCGAAGTAGTGCCCATATTCAAAAAGGGGGATAAAAGTGATCCAGCAAACCATAGGCCCATATTCCTTATCGATATTGCTCAAAAAATATTCTGCCGGCACTTGTTAGAGAAGATCCAGGATTGGATGAGAGAAGGCAATGTATTATCATCTTTGCAGGCACGATTTAGAGTCAAAACTAGCACTATAGATCAGTTTTTTTGTTTTCAATTGAGAAAATTTGTGGGCAGCCCTTAGTAAAATGGGGATCTCGGAAAAACTACTGCAAATCACTATTACATTGCACTCGAATAATTATGCTCAAATCAGATCGTGGAGTAGGGGGAGGCTTACCAATCGAATCAAGGTAAACAGAGGAGTGCGGAAAGGGTGTGTCCTTGCTTCCACTCTTTTTACCCTTTATATTAATGGCCTGATTGAACCACTCTTGAACTGTAGGTGTGATCCCCCAAGTCTTGCTGGGCAAGTTGTGCTTGCATTGTTATTTGCAGATGATACCCTTCTCATCTCCTAAACTCCGCTTGGGCTTCAAAACCCAGTAGATCAGTTCAGCAAGGGATGCGAGGAATTCGGATTAGAAATAAATTCCCTAATAACTAAATTTATGATTTTCAATCGTCCCAAGCAGTTTAATTGAAGTATTAAACTGGGTTCGACAGTATTGGAGGAGGTAAAACAATTCGATTACTTAGGGGTACGGCTGACGAGCACTTTTTGCTACAACATGTAGGGACAACATTAGTTAAAAAACTAAGGAACACAATGTGATCCTGTGCACACGCTATGTGTTTAGTACGTTATGGCGTAGTTCTACCAACTTAGTTACATATCATACATGTAGATAAGTATTTAGTTCTTGCAATCACGACAAATTTGTAAAGTATTCTTTCTTTCTTTATTCCGTAAGATAGCCCAGCCAACATGTGTTTCGTCATGGGAGATTTCCCAACTGACTTCTTCAGGGCTGTAGAGCAGGTAGATGTAATATATCCAGTTCTCCCCGCCGGTTTTACTTCCGTCCCGGCTGTAATAGGCTTGACCCCCGGATCCAAGGTTTCAGTGTAAGTGGGTTGCTTCGTTCCTTATTGTTCCATGGTAAAAGTCCTCATATTATAGCTGGTGAGGTCCTAGCAGGTGAGTGCCCCAATGGTGTAAGGGGGTGGGTAATCTAGAAGCGAGTACGCTTCACGTTACTGTCTTCTCCGTGTGTAATCAAATGGACCGTGATTGCAAGAACCAAATACTTATCTACATGTATGATATGTAACTAAGTTGGTAGAACTACGCCATAACGTACTAAACACATAGCGTGTGCACAGGATCACATTGTGTTTACAGTGGACCTCGTCTTGGGTCCCCGATTGAGGGTTTAGGGTGTTAGTCTCCCTCACCTCTGCACCGCACTGATAACTCTCAGAAAGAATTGCGTATAATTGGGAGGCGCCAGGTCCACACTTAGAAAACGCCCCAAAAAACTAAGGAAGTCAACCTATAGACCGCTGACGCCAGTAATTCAAGTTTACCAAGCATAGGGTCTAGGAGCCGCACTTTATGGGGTGAAGCTATGAGGCTATACTAATGTGACTCTCATTGAAAAAACTGAAAATATATTTATGAAATCAGTCCTGGAGCTCCCAAGAAATACCCCATTAATACCAATGAGACTTGACATAGGCCTGAAGAATGTTGCCCATGTAATTGCCCTTAGGCCTTTAATATTCTGGATTTGCATTTGGTCGAATGACTCATCACTCCCCATGAAAAAACTTCTAGATGTATTATCACTAGATACCAGTGGGCGGGTGACGTGGCTTAACTACATTAAGGGATGGTTGGTCAAACTGGGCCTGAGTGACCTGTGGCACAACCCTGATAGAATCAAGAAAAGATCTTTAAATCTCCTCAAAAAAAGGTATTGGAGTTATGTAGACGACAATTGGTTATGTAACAGAACAGCAGGGACATTGACAAACAGGTTTTTAAGTTTTAAGGTTAATATGCAACAGGAAGTTTTTTTGAATCGCATAGAACCATCACTTGCGAGATCCTTATTCCTAAAATTTAGATATAGCATTCTGCCGATCAATAGTCTCTGCAATAAATGGATTGGTTCTAATTTTTCACACAACTGTCCGGCATGTGAGGGAGTACCAGAGACAGAAGTACATTTCTTATTTTTTTGCCCGAGGTACAAGCCTATTAGAAAAACATGGCTGCTTCCATATATGTTGGATCCTGGCCACCAATCAATTAACTGAGATTACTAGGATTTTAAAAAGCGATTGTACAGAATTTTTAATTTTTGGATTGTCAAGATATCTGTTATATGCATGGCGATCAAGAAACAGGATACTGCCAATCTGTACTGATTTAAAAATACACAAAGCACTTTATTCATTGGCTACTACTGAAACGTATATTTAAATAAAAAATACTAATGAGTTTAAAGTCCTAAGTTAAAACCACAAGATCAAAATGTATTGTATATGAATTGTGTATAGCCAATTGTGAGCATAAGTAGGTTTTAAATAGTAGTATCTTCTCTGCTAAAACAATTTATATTAACCAAATTGGAATCAATAAGAAGTTTTGATCCTTTGTGGTGGATTTTTATAGCTTCCCTAACTAACACAGCCTACTCAATTCTATTGGCACGCACTTGACACTTTACCAAACATAAAATTGGTGGTTATGTAGTACAACCAACTAGTGACATTTGGAAGTATTGTTTGTAATTAAAATGATTTGTAGACCATTTGTAGACCATAACATGAATTGTGATTGTTATGTGTAAATATATGTTGTATTTTATAACATTATTTTATTCTGAGGATGGGGAATTGGGAGAACTCTTTTTAAAATCTTTTTATGTTATGTGTTTTATGGTTTTCTATTTGAAATACCGAATAAAGACACTACTACAATAAAGCTAGATTTCTTTTTCAAAGATATTACAGAGAATTTGGAAATTATACCTCAACACTTCCATCTACGTAAGTCTTCATAAAACTGGTATATTACTTTGCCTGAAATTAAAATTCAGGGAAATAAAATAACAGAGTCACCTGTTGCATTAGGACAATAGGGAGAGTAAGATATACTTCTTTATATCTTTTCTAAAACATATTTTCTCACATTGAACACAATACCTACAAATCAATTGCTGCAGAAGAGAAAATGGCCACTGTACAGTACAGAGAGGAGAAAGAAAATAATGGAACAACCAGAAAGACGCCTACAGAAAACAAGACTACTGGTTAGACTACTACAAATATATTTACTCTTTCTACACACCTTAACCTTGGTAAAAAGGTTAGTAGGAAGCAATTGCCAAGGAGACCACAATTAACACATACCAATTCCAACACATAGCTTCTACCCCTTCGACAAAAATATGCACCTTTACAAGAAGAGAAAAGATTAGGAATACAACTGCAAAGCATTATTAAACTTGTGTCCTCGAAAATCAGCTTCAAATACTTCCTTTCATAGGGTAAAAGATGGATAAACTGCCACAGAAAATATATGTTAATCATATTTACTGACAATTTGCATGAGGGAAAAAACGCATATCAATGGAATTGCACTTCCATTTTTTGAAGCTTAGGACTTGTCTAATGACATATGAAAGGTCATCTCTACTTAAAAAAATTAAACTACCACAAACTTTAGATGTGTGCCCATTTTGGAAAATTACTAACCTACAAGGACATTTGTTAGGTTGCATCAGCAATCACATGTGTGACATCACATTCCATCATATCAAAATGCTCTCCACACATCATTTAACAGTAAAAAAACATGAACTATGCTTTGTAAAACACCATGATTGCAATTAGAACAACTCAATTATGGTCTACTTCACTCTAGTACAGCACAAGTCAATAGTATTAAGGACTACATCTAGTCTAAATTCTTTGATGTACTCTCTGAGAGCAATATAATTACACAGAGGTTGTCTTCACTCAGGATGAGTCAGAAAATCCATTAATGAACTTGGCAATTACAAAATGGGTATTCTTTAATTTCAAGACAATTATCTAATCATATTTTCATATCATGTAATCTGCAATTACAATCTTGGAAAAGTAGCCCATAACTACATGCCTTCATGTGGAATTCATAACTATTTGGACATTTATTCAATACCATCAAAATTAAAGCAACTACATTTATATGAAAGCATTTTAATTGAAACAGTGCATCATTTTCAAACCATTGTTAAAATGCAACCAAAATCTTGAAAATTTCAGCTACATGAATCAATGAGCACATGAAAGGTAAAGCTGTTTTTCTACCATTACATTTCACCAAAAACAAAATCACTCTCGGAATTGAATGCAAAATAGACAAACCATTAGTGGTTTTAGTCAATGGAGTACCTACAAAAGAGAAAAAAGTTTGGCAACAATTAATAAGCATAGACAATGTTCAGAAGGTAAAACATTACTTTCAGAAAAAATAACATACACTATAAAAATGTGGACATTGCTAACTTATCATTTTGAAAAGAAAATCCAACCAGACAATTTGAACTGATTAATGAGGAAAAAGCTGAAGAAATATGTGAACCTTATAGTATACACCCACTACACTACAGAGACATGATGGGTGATGCTTTAGAACTCAGATGAAGGAAGCTAGAGGAGACCTTATTAGTGTGTGGGAAAAAAGACTAGAAGCGAGATGTTATCCACATGTATTCCCCACAGGAAAAGGTGGACGATATGATGATCATCCAGTCCAAGTTTCTGCCTCTGAGTACTGAGATGCAAGATTCTATTCAGAGGATCCATACTTTAGGCTAGATATTCCTTATATTTCTACACTTCTATATGAAATTGAACTTTCAGTCACTTTGTAAACTGTTGCACATGTTATGTGAACTGGAACTGGCTTTACTAATATAACAGTATAGGATTATGTTGAAAAGGTGCACAAGAAAGATGAGATTGTAGAATATAACTTGATCAACCATGGGATGTCAACAATGGACAAATTAATATTGGTTTCGAAGAACATGGAGAATTAAAATGTATGCTCAGGAATTGAGGTCGACCTACTTGGTTTATTACTTTAAACTGTGCTAAGTAGGGAAGAGACAAGTTGTATCAATTTCTTCTTGAAGCAAATGCTAATATTATAGACATTAACAGCAAAAACACCTAATGCATTATGTTCTTTGGATCCTGTCAATGTTTGCAGATATTTGGACCTAAAATTTCAAACTATGCATCACTACTTATCCAACAAAAAGAAAAATCCAGTTATAGAAGTACTTGATTTCTTTTCGCAAAAAGAGTATTAAGCAAGAGTGTACCACACATTTATATGCTTCTCTGGATCAAAGATGCTCGAAGTTTGGATACAAATCCATTCTATACTTTATTGAATGTTATGTCGCTTGCTACATAACAAAAAAAGAGCAAAACAAAAACTATCCGAGCAAGTTTTACTCTTTCAATCACATAAGTGCGATAAGTACTGCTTGAGAAAATAGCAGAACAAATCTAAATATTGCTCAAAATTTCGCTTTGGATTCCCTAGACCAATTCTACAGAAAAATAATTCAACAATTTAATATCATTCGAAAGACATGCAGTTACTGGCAAATCATGGAAAAACACTTCCAATCTGAGAAGAACACAACCATCACAACTGATCAATGACTACACCCTTCAATTCTACATATGTGGGATGCTAACATGGATATACAATTTGTTGCAGATAACTCTACAATGGTTGCATGTTTTATTACTTCCTACCAGTGATGTCATCAGTGATGTCACTGATCATGTCATGATTGATGTAATATATGAGGTCATAAGCAGTGCATTGTGGGCTCATAAGTTATAGTTAGCTCAGGTAACTATAACGGCATTCAGATGCTTATACACCCACTCATTCTTCAATACGCCTTTCCCTATATATATTAAACATATTTAAACTTTACAGAAACACACAGTCACTGGATGATGCCAGTGATGTCATCAGTGATGTCACTGACCATGTCATGAGTGATGTAATATGTGACGTCATCAGCAGTGCATTGCGGGCGCGAGTTATAGTTAGCTGAACTAACTATAACGGGGAATTTCACGGGTTTTGTACGAGTGCAATGTCCAACTAACTATAACTTTCCCTAAAACCTATGGTTTTTTCAGTGAATTTCAAAGGTTTTTTAAATGCTAAACCCTAACTATAACAGGCCTGAAACCTATGGTTTTTTCAGTGAATTTCAAAGGTTTTTAAAATGCTAATTCCTAACTATAACAAGCCTGAAACCTATGGTTTTTTCAGTGAATTTCAAAGGATTTTTAAATGCTAATTCCTAACTTTAACATGTCTGAAACCTATGGTTTTTTTCAGTGAATTTCAAAGGTTTTGTAAATGACAATTTTTAAATGTATTAATTGTTATATTTATTTTTTTTGATACTGATTTACTACATTTTTTTAAACTATTTATTTTTAGATGTTTTATTTTTTAAATTACATTGTAATTACATTATACATTACATTACAAAATATACTTTCTCAGAATGAATTACTTTAGTTTAAATACTTTGCAAATAGGCAATAGACTTTTAAGTACAGTAGTTACAGTTGTTGCAATGGGCAACACAATTTCAAACACAATGCAACATTGAGCTCAATGTGAATTTCTAGCTAAATGCAATTAGTTACTTTATGGATTACTTTTTTCAACCACAGGACTGGATCCTAGATTCAGTCCTGGGACATCTCCTGTAAACAGTTGAGTAAAAGCGTTTTGGTTACAGTAGTGATTTTTAAGGAATATTATTGTATTTTAAAAGTTGACACTTAGAAACTTTTTCACATAGAATCACCAATGTTATCCTATGGGTGGAAAATCACTTAGCAGGTAAGTAGTGTTATCGTTACTTTTTCTTACTCAGTGGTGGATCCTGGATCCAGCACTGGTGCATCTCCTGTAAACAGTTGAAAGAATGCGTTTGTCATACAGGCGATTTTTAAGGAATATTTGTAGTTTGTGAAAATCAACACTTTGAAACTTTTCTGCTGAAAACCAGACAATGGATTCCTATGGAAGGAAATATAAGTTACTGGTAAGTACGGTTAAAATTACTTTTCAGGATCAGTACTGGGCTGAAAGATGCAGCACTGAGGTCTCTCCTGATAACAGGTGAGTAAATCGGAATTCGTATTTTGGCTGATTTTAGAGGAATATTTGTATGTTTCAAAATCGACACTTAGAAACTTTTTCAGCAAAAAGCAGGCAATGATATCCTATGGAAGGAAATTCAAGTTATGGTAAGTACGGTTAAAATTACTTTTCAGGATCAGTACTGGGCTGAAAGATGCAGCACTGAGGTCTCTCCTGATAACAGGTGAGTAAATCGAATTCGTATTTCGGCTGATTTTAGAGGAATATTATAAAGTTCCAAAACTCCACACACAGAAGAATTTCCAAGTGAAACCAGTCAATGATATCCTATGGAAGGAAATTCAAGTTACTGGTAAGTACGGTTAAAATTACTTTTCAGGATCAGTACTGGGCCGAAAGATGCAGCACTGAGGTCTCTCCTGATAACAGGTGAGTAAATAGGAATTCGTAGTTCGGCTGATTTTAGAGGAATATTTGCACAATGGTGAAGGGAGGGGGCGGGGCCTGAGGTGACATCTGTGCAAACGCGCCCGTGGCGCATTTTAAGTTGGGGGATTAAGTCCCCTTGAATCATGAGGGTCCCTGGGGTCCAACTAGCCCACCCTGTACCTCCAGTATGCGCCAGGAGCTGCGTTGCAGAGAGGTGTTCAGAGGCCACGCCCCTTTTGCACCTCTCTGCAATGCAGCTCTGTGGCGCTTTCTGGACGTACCTATTGGGCTAGTTGGCCCCCAGGGACCCTCAGGATTGAAGGGTTTTAATTCCCCATCTTAAAACGCGCCACGGGGCCTGTTTGCACACATGTCACCTGAAGCCCCGCCCCTCCCTTCACCACTGTGCAAACGCGCCCGTGGCACGTTTTAAGTTGGGGGATTAAGTCCCCTTGAATCCTGAGGGTCCCTGGAGTCCAACTAGCCCACCATGTACTTCTAAAAGCGCCACAGAGCTGCGTTGCAGAGAGGTGTAAAAGGGGCGTGGCCTCTGTACACCTCTCTGCAACGCAGCCCCTGGCGCATACTGGAGGTTCCTGGTGGGCTAGTT
Source organism: Calotriton arnoldi (assembly GCA_963921515.1). Lineage (NCBI taxonomy): Eukaryota > Metazoa > Chordata > Amphibia > Caudata > Salamandridae > Calotriton > Calotriton arnoldi. Next base: position 385,827 of record CAWUFW010005756.1, read on the forward strand.
GGCCCCAGGGACCCCCAGTATTCAAGGGGAATTACTTCCCTTCTTAAAACGCGCCAGGGGGCGCGCTTGCAGAGTACTGCAGGGAGGGGGCGGAGCCTCCGGCACGATGCCGGTCGTTTTTTTGTTTTTTTGTTTTTTTGTTTTTTTTTAATGGGAGGGGGCTGTGTGGCCCCCCTTCCCTTGGCCACTTTTGGCCCCGGGGACCCCATCCCCCGGGGCCTGAGCAATTTATTTATTTTTTAAATTAAAAAAAAATGGGAAGCGGGCCGCGTGGCCCCCTTCCCTGGGCCTGTATTGGCCCCGGGGATCCCATCCCCCGGGCATGCCCTCGATTTTTTTTTCTAAATTTGGAGGGGACTGCGTGGCCCCCTCCTCAGGCCATTTAAGGCCCCGGGGACCCCATCCCCGGGGCCGGCCTTGCCCTTTTAAAAAAAAAATTATTTGGGGAGGGGGCTGCGTGGCCCCCTCCCTGGCCACTTATGGCCCCGGGACCCTATCCCCGGGGCCTGCCTTCTGGTTGGGGACTGTGGGGGTCCCCAATCCCCCACAGTCCCAGCCGGCTCCCCGCGTCCTACGGGAGCCGGCATTGCTTTTCCACATGGGGAGCAGCTAACATGCTGCTCCCCATGTGGAAAAGTTAATTGTTTGCATTTTGAAAGAGAGAGCAGGTTTCCTGCTCTCTCTTCAAAATGCAAACTAAGTTTGCTATGACAGGATGGGAGCCGCGAGGCTCCCGTCCTGTCATAGCAAACTACAGTGTCCCGGGGTAGGCACCCGGGACACTGCAGGAGCCGGCCCTGGGGGTGGCGGTCCCCAGGGCCATCAAGGGCTCCAGGAGGGGTGCCGCGCGGCCCCCTCCCAACCATTTCACAGCCCCGGGGAGGTGGTGGTCCCTCGGGCTTTGGGTCCGTAACGGACCGCCATATTCAAATCTTTAGTGCCCCAGGGAGGTGGCGGTCCCGGGCGTGTGGGGGGGCTGGGGCCCCCCCACACAGGTTTTTTAATTAACGGGTATCACCCCGAGACTTTCAGGATAGGAGCGGACCGGAGCGCCCCAACAAGTTGGAAACTTTCGCGAAGATTCGTCAACCGGCGCCAACGTTATTTCAAATAGAATGTAGCGGATTTCCTATGGATAATAGGTCCTAACTATAACTATCTACTGGCGGTCGCCAGTAGATAGTTATAGTTAGGACCTATTTTCCATAGGAAATCCGCGACATTCTATTTGAAATAACTCTTGCGTCGGTTGACGAATCTTCGCGAAATTTTCAAACTTTATGGCCCGCTCCGGTCCGCTCCTACCCTGAAAGTTTCGGGGTGATTTGTCAAGCAGGGGCCGAGAAAAAAGGGGGGTCCCAAAATGTGTTTTCCCCATTCATTTTCCCATAGGAAACTTTAGCCACGGCTACAGCCCGAACTGCTGAACGGAATTACACCAAATTTGGCAAAGAGGTAGTTCTTGGTTCAGAAAGAACCCTTTTTGTTAAATGGTGTAAATCCGTTCAGTAGTTCCTGTGAAAATCAAAAGAAAAATCACATATATATCTATGGCCGCGTCGGATTCGCGCACACTCCCGATCACGAGCTGCTTGCTAATTGGCTGTCAACACTCCAAATCAGGAAGTGTTGGCAGTTATTTTGTCCTCGGTAGAACCGAGGACAGAAACAAGTGCACAAAGCGCAAAAGGGGGCAGGGTAGAAACACCCTGACCCCGTAGGTCTGCTCAGGGGTCCCACAAGGACCCCATGGGCAGAAAAAGAATCTTTTTTTTTAAATCGTCGGGATGCGCTTAGGGTGCGCGAATCCCGCCGAGCAAAAAAAAGAAACAAGTGCGCAAAACGCACAAAGGGGGCACGGTAGAAACACCCTGACCTCTAGGTCTGCTCAGGGGGTCCCACAAGGACCCCCTGGGCAGAAAAAGCATTTTTTTTTAAAAAAATTAAAAATCGGCAGGATGCGCTCAGGGTGCGCGGATCCTGCCGAAAAAAAAAAATCGAAGCGCGGTCTCCCGCGCTTCGATGCAAATTTGCCCCTGGGTGGCCCAAGTCCCGGGGGCATGCGGGGGTGGGTTTATTGTTTATGGGGGGCCTCTAAGGCCCTCCAAGCCCCAGGGACCGCCACCCCCCGGGGCTTTTAAAAAAAAATGATGGCGGGAGGGCTGTGCGCCTCCCGCTGCCCCGGGGACCGCCACCCCCGGGGCTGTTTTTTTTTAATTAAAAACCTGTGTGGGGGGCTCCAGCCCCCACACGCCCCGGGACCGCCACCTCCCGGGGCACTAAAGATTTAAATATGGGGGTCCGTTACGGACCTCCAGAGCCCCGGGGACCACCACCTCCCGGGGCTTTGAACAAGTTGGGAGGGGGCCGCGCGGCCCCCTCCTGGAGTCAGTGATGGCCCTGGGGACCACCACCCCCAGGGCCGGCTCCTGCAGTGTCCCAGGGTGCCTACCCCGGGACACTGTAGTTTGCTATGACAGGACGGGAGCATCGCGGCTCCCGTCCTGTCATAGCAAATCTTGGTTTGCATTTTGAAAGAGAGAGCAGGAAACCTGCTCTCTCTTTCAAAATGCAAACTCCAATTGCTTTTCCACACGGGGAGCAGCATGTTAGCTGCTCCCCATGTGGAAAAGCAATGCCGGCTCGCGCAGGAGGCGGGGAGCTGGCTGGGACTGTGGGGGATTGGGGACCCCCACAGTCTCCAACGAGAGGCCAGGCCCCGGGAGATGGGGTCCCCGGGCAATCAGTGGCCCGGGAGGGGGCCACGCAGCCCCCTCCCCAATTATAAAAAGGGCAAGGCCGGCCCCGGGATGGGGTCCCGGGGCCTTAAATGGCCTGAGGAGGGGGCCACGCAGCCCCCTCCAAATATTTTTTTTTAAAAAGAAATAAAAAAGAGGGCATACCCCGGGGGATGCGGTCCCTGGGGCCAATAGAGGCCCAGGGAAGAGGGGCCACGCAGCCCCCTTACCGTTTTTTTTTTTTGTTTTGTTTTTTTAAATAAAACAAAAAAAAAATGCTCAGGCCCCGGAGGATGGGGTCCCCAGGGCCAAAAGTGGCTGAGGGAAAGGGGGCCACGCAGCCCCCCTCCCATAAAAAAAAAAGGAAATGGAAAAATAAAAAAACCGGCATCGTGCCGGAGGCCCCGCCCTCCCTGCAGCAGTGTGAAACGCGCCTCCTGGCGCGTTTTAAGAAGGGGAGTAATTCCCCTTGAATACTGGGGGTTCCTGGGGCCAACCAGCCCACCAGAAACCTCCAGTATGCGCCAGGGGCTGTGTTGCAGAGAGGTGTACAGAGGCCACGCCCTTTATACACCTCTCTGCAACGCAGCTCTGTGGCGCTTTTGGAGGTACATGGTGGGCTAGTTCGACACCAGGGACCCTCAGGATTCAAGGGGACTTAATCCCCCAACTTAAAACGCGCCACGGGCGCGTTTGCATAGTGGTGAAGGGAGGGGCGGGGCTTCAGTTGACATGTGTGCAAACAGGCCCCGTGGCGCATTTTAAGATGGGGAATGAAATCCCCTTCAATCCTGAGGGTCCCTGGGGCCAACTAGCCCACCAGGTACGTCCAGAAAGCGCCACAGAGCTGTGTTGCAGAGAGGTGCAAAAAGGGGCGTGGCCTCTGAACACCTCTCTGCAACGCAGCTCCCTGGCGCATACTGGAGGTACAGGGTGGGCTAGTTGGACCCCAGGGACCCTCATGATTCAAGGGGACTTAATCCCACAACTTAAAACGCGCCATGGGGCGCGTTTGCACAGATGTCACCTCAGGCCCCGCCCCCTCCCTTCACCATTGTGGTAATATTCCTCTAAAATCAGCCGAACTACGAATTCCGATTTACTCACCTGTTATCAGGAGAGACCTCAGTGCTGCATCTTTGAGCCCAGTACTGATCCTGAAAAGTAATTTTAACCGTACTTACCAGTAACTTGAATTTCCTTCCATAGGCTAACATTGACTGGTTTCACTTGGAAATTCTTCTAAGTGTGGAGTTTTGGAACGTTATAATATTCCTCTAAAATCCGCCAAAATACGAATTCCAATTTACTCACCTGTTATCAGGTGAGACCTCAGTGCTGCATCTTTCAGCCCAGTACTGATCCTGAAAAGTAATTTTAACCGTACTTACCAGTAACTTGAATTTCCTTCCATATGATATCATTGCCTGCTTTTTGCTGAAAAAGTTTCTAAGTGTCGATTTTTGAAACATACAAATATTCCTCTAAAATCACCAGAACTACGAATTCCGATTTACTCACCTGTTATCAGGAGAGAACCCAGTGCTGCATCTTTTAGCCCAGCACTGACCCTGAAAAGTAATTCTAACCGTACTTACCAGTAACTTGTATTTCCTTCCATAGGAATCCATTGTCTGGTTTTCAGCAGAAAAGTTTCAAAGTGTCGATTTTTGAAACATACAAATATTCCTCTAAAATCAGCAGAACTACGAATTCCGATTTACTCACCTGTTATCATGAGAGACCTCAGTGCTGCATCTTTGAACCCAGTACTGATCCTGAAAAGTAATTTTAACCGTACTTACCAGTAACTTGAATTTCCTTCCATAGGCTAACATTGACTGGTTTCACTTGGAAATTCTTCTAAGTGTGGAGTTTTGGAACTTTATAATATTCCTCTAAAATCAGCTGAACTACGAATTCCGATTTACTCACCTGTTATCAGGAGAGAACCCAGTGCTGCATCTTTTAGCCCAGCACTGACCCTGAAAAGTAATTCTAACCGTACTTACCAGTAACTTGTATTTCCTTCCATTGGAATCCATTGTCTCGTTTTCAGCAAAAAAGTTTCAAAGTGTCGATTTTCACAAACTACAAATATTCCTTAAAAATCGCCTGTATGACTTAAACGCATTCTTTCAACTGTTTACAGGAGATGCACCAGTGCAGGATACAGGATCCACCACTGAGTAAGAAAAAGTAACGATAACACTACTTACCTGCTAAGTGAATTTCCTCCCATAGGATAACATTGGTGATTCTATGTGAAAAAGTTTCTAAGTGTCAACTTTTAAAATACAATAATATTCCTTAAAAATCACTACTGTAACCAAAACGCTTTTACTCAACTGTTTACAGGAGATGTCCCAGGACTGAATCTAGGATCCAGTCCTGTGGTTAGAAAAGTAATCCATAAAGTAACTAATTGCATTTAACTAGAAATTCACATTGAGCTCAATGTTGAATTGTGTTTGAAATTGTGTTGCCCATTGCAACAACTGTAACTACTGTACTTAAAAGTCTATTGCCTATTTGCAAAGTATTTAAACTAAAGTAATTCATTCTGAGAAAGTATATTTTGTAATGTAATGTATAATGTAACTACAATGTAATTTAAAAAATAAAATATGTAAAAATAAATAGTTTAAAAAAATGTAGTAAATCAGTATCAAAAAATAAATATAAAAATTAATACATTTAAAAATTGTCATTTACAAAACCTTTGAAATTCACTGAAAAAACCATAGGTTTTAGGGGCGTTATAGTTAGAAATTAGCATTTAAAAACCTTTGAAATTCACTGAAAAACCATAGGTTTCAGGCACGTTATAGTTAGAAATTAGCATTTAAAAAACCTTTGAAATTCACTGAAAAAACCATAGGTTTCAGACACGTTATAGTTAGAAATTAGCATTTAAAAAACCTTTGAAATTCACTGAAAAAACCATAGGTTTTATGGACAGTTATAGTTAGTTGGACATTTCACTCGTACAAAACCATAGAAATTCCCCGCTATAGTTAGTTCAGCTAACTATAACTCGCGCCCGCAATGCACTGCTGATGACGTCACATATTACATCACTCATGACATGGTCAGTGACATCACTGATGACATCTCAAATGACATCACTGATGACATCTCAAATGACATCACTGATGACATCACTGATGACATCATCCACGTGATAATCTGATGCACCTCCTCACACCCTAATATAACCTTTGATACACCCACTCTAAATTATAGACTGCCATTCGCAAAACCATAGACACTTCAACACCAATAAATACATACCGCCTCACTGATTCTTAGGCCTACACACACATCCACTCACTCACCCGTACAGTCACTCATACTTACGGTCACTCAGTACAGGACTATCATATGCACTCATACTCCAATATATACACTCAAACACCGCCACTCATCCATAGAGGTACTCACACACCTAGTCAGTCATGCAAATAATTAAACACACTGCCATTTCCTCACCTATACAGTTATACACACACCAGCTCACTTACTCATACAAATACTAGCACATTCTTACGCTCGTATACAATCACTGATACAAGCACACACTCATCCATACAGTCACTCTCACAATCACACACTCTCGCTTATAGCTATTTATATACTCCAACACACATATATACTGCCTTTCACATATGTAGTTACTCACACAAGTACCACTGGGACATACATTCACTCACTAACACACTCTTACACACACTTACCCACCCATACAGCCTATCACAGATGCACTCTTGAAACCGTCCACCCAGTGAATCACCCACTCACACATCTATGCACAGAGTTGCACACACCCCACCCACACAAACACTCAGGCACCCATACAGATACTCAGACAACCAATCAATAACTCATATAGACACTCATGTAGCTATTCACAAACCCATGCAACCACTTACACAGCAACAGACAGACGGTTACAGACATTCACCCAGTTTAGTCACTAACCCTTGCATTCAGTAAGATACGTTTAATCACTCACTTATAGAGTCAGTCACGCACCTACTAAATCCTTCATCCACACACTTATACACCCACTCATTCTTCAATACACCTTTCCCTATATATTAAAAATATTTAAACTTTACAGAAACACAGTCACTGGATGATGTCATCAGTGATGTCATTTGAGATGTCATCAGTGATGTCATCAGTGATGTCACTGACCATGTCATGAGTGATGTAATATGTGACGTCATCAGCAGTGCATTGCGGGGGCGCGAGTTATAGTTAGCTGAATTAACTATAACGGGGGAATTTCTATGGTTTTGTACGAGTGAAATGTCCAACTAACTATAACTGTCCCTAAAACCTATGGTTTTTTCAGTGAATTTCAAAGGTTTTTTAAATGCTAATTTCTAACTATAACGTGTCTGAAACCTATGGTTTTTTCAGTGAATATATATATATATATATGTAAAAAAAACAAAGGTACGGGGACATTATATTTAGGGTCAGATTTTACTCATACAAAACCAGAGAAATTCAGCCATTATAGTTACCTGAGTTAACTAAAACTTGTGCCCGCAATGCACTGCTTATGACCTCACATATTACATCACTCGTGACATGGTCAGTGACATCACTGATGACAACTCAAATGACATTGTTTTTTAAACATTTTCAGCCAGATTCGCAGATCCACTGCGAATCCTGCCAAATTTATTTGGGGACCCCCTGAACAAGCATAGGGGGGTCAGGGTGTTTCCACCCTACCCGCTTTTCCTTTTTTGCATTTTTTCTTGTGACTTGGTTCAACCGAGTCACAAGATGGCTGCCAACACTTCCTGGTTTCTGGACCAAGAGCTACCTTTTTGCCAACTTTGGTGTAATTCCGTTCAGCAAATTTGGTGTAATTCTGTTCAGCAGTTCGGGCTGTAACAGCGTCAAAAATTTCCAATGGAAAATAACATGGAGAAAAAGCGTTTTGGGACCCCTCCTTTTTCTCAGCCCCCGCAAATCAGTAGAACCGAGTCACAAGAAAACAGTGAAAAAGAGGTTAAAAAAGAAGAAAAGGAGCAGGGTAGAAACACCCTGACCCCCTAGGCCTGCTCAGGGGGTCCCACAAGTACCCCCAGGGCCCAAAAAAGTATTTTTTTAAAATAATTTCGGCAGAATTCACGTTGGGGTCGCAAATCCCGCCTAAAATTTTTAAAAAATGAAGCGCGGGCTCCCGCGCTTCATTTTAATGAGGCCCCCGGGTGGGCCAGGTCCCGGGGGCATTGTCAAAAAAACTAATAGCGGAGGCCCGCGGGGGCCCCCGCAACCCCATGGACCGCCACCTCCCCGGGGCTATGCTGATTATGTGCAGGGGGCATGCAGCCCCCCCGCAGCCCCGGGTACCGCCAGCTCCCTGGGGCTTTTCTAAAAAAGAATGTGTGGGGGTGTCCCACCCCCCCACGCTGCCCCGGGGACCACCACCTCCCCGGGGCTGTGTTTGTTTTAAAAAAAAAAAAAAAAAGTGTGGGGGGGCAAGAGCCCCCCACACGCCCCAGTGACCACCACCTCCCCGGGGCAATCTTTATTTAAATGTGCGGGTTCGTTACGGACCCCCAAGCCCCGGGGACCACCACCTCCCCGGGGCTTTAGAAACGTTGAGAGGGGTGCCGCGCGGTCCCCTTCCTGGAGCCCTTGATGGCCCTGGGGACCGCCACCCCCCAGGGCTGGCTCCTGAAATGTCCCGGGGTGCCCACCCCCGGGACATTGCTGTTTGCCATGGCAGGGCGGGAGCACGGCTCCCGCCCTGCCATAGCAAACTCTGCTTTCCTTCGTTGAAGCAAGAGCAGGAAACCTGCTCTCGCTTCAATGAAGCAAAGCAGATGATTGCTTTTGAGCAAGGGGAGCTGCATGTTAGCAGCTCCCCTTGCTCAACAGCAATGCCGGCTCCCGCAGGAGGCGGGAAGCCAGCGGGACCGTGGGGGCATTTGGGGCTCCCCCACGGTCCCCAACACAAAGGGCCGGCCCCAGGGGTTGTGGTCCCCGGGGCCAGGAGTGGCCCAGGGCGGGGCCATGCGGCCCCCCTCCTTTTTAATTTTAAAAGAAAAGAATGGCCGGGCCCCAGGGGATGGGGTCCCCGGGGCCGAAATTGGCCTGGGGAGGGGGGCCACGCGGCCCCCCTCCCTCTAATAAATAAATAATTGGGCATGCCCCGGGGGATGGGGTCCCCGGGGCCAGAACTGGCCCAAGGGAGGGGGGCCACGCGGCCCCTCTCCCTGATTAAAAATGTAAAAAAAAATAAAAAAAATATAGAGGCACAGCCCCGGGGGATGGGGTCCCCGGGGCCAATAATGGCCTCAGGAGGGGGGCCACACAGCCCCCCTCCTTAAATAAAAATATTACATATGTGGCCAAGCCCCGGGGGATGGGGTCCCGGGGCCGAAATTGGCCTCGGGAGGGGAGGCCATGCGGCCCCCTTCCCGTTTAAAAAAAAAAAAAAAAAATCTATAAAAATGGGTCAGGCCCTGGGGGATGGGGTCCCCAGGGCCCAAAAAATTGTAAAAGAAGGGGGGCCACACAGCCCCCCTTCTAAAAAAAAAATAAAAAAAAAAAAATAGCTGGCTTCTCGCCGGAGGCCCCGCCCCCTCCCTGCAGCACTCTGCAAATGCGCCCCCTGGCGCATTCTAAGTTGGGGTATTAAGTCCCCTTCATTACTGAGGGTCCCTGGGGGGCCAACTAGCCCACCAGGTACCTCCAGTATGCGCCACAGAGCTACGTTGTAGAGAGGTGGTCTGAGGTCACGCCCCTTTTTACTTCACTCTGCAAATGCGCCTCTTGGTGCACTGGTGGTGGGCCGATGAGGTCCTCTTGTGTCCTGAGGACTTCATGACACAAGTGGACTTCATCCCCCCAGCAGCAGTGCGCCAGGAGCTGCATTTGCAGAATGGTGTAGAAAGGGGGCGTGGCCTCGGACCACCTCTCTGCAACGCAGCTCTGTGGCACATACTGGAGGGTACCTGGTGGGCTAGTTGGTCCCCAGGGACCCTCAGCAATGAAGGGGACTTAATACCCCAACTTAGAATGCACCAGGAGGCGCGTTTGCAGAGTGGTGGCGAAAGAGGGCGTGGCCTTTGTCCACCTCTCAGCAATCCCACTATGTGGGGCTTACTAGAGGTAAGACGTAGGCTAGTTGGCCCCTATAGGACACCCAGCAGCAAAGGGGACTTAAATCCCCATCCAAGAGCGTGCCAGGGAGCGCATTTGCAGAGTGGTGGGCAAAGGGGGCGTGGCCTGCTATGGGAACTTAGCAATCCTGCTGTGTGGGACTTACTGGAGGTAATAGGAGGGGTAGTTGGCCAACAAGAATGTCGTTGGTGGCCAACTACCCCTCTTGTTACTTGCAGTAAGTCCCACACAGTGGGATTGCTAAGACGTCTAAGGAGGACATGCCCCCCTTTCTCCAACACTCTGCAAACACGCCTCCTGGCAGACTACGGGATGGGGATGAAGTCCAATTTACTCCGGAGGGACTTTGGGGGCCAAGAAGCCCTCTTGGTACCTTGTCTAAGTCCTATGCAGTGGAATTCCTGAGCGCTGGTCGGAGGCCCAGCACCCTTTATCCACCACTCTGCAAATGTGACTACTACTTAAAGAAGCGTCTTTCTGCACCTCTGACTTAGAGGTAGTTTTAATCCCCCTGCCCTATTATGTACTAGGGCCTTACAGAGGAGGTCATGCCAATCACAGGGGTACCCCAACGCATAGTGTTCCCTAGTGTATGTAGGTGTTTTCACTGTATTCTAAGTGTCTTTTAGCATAGCACTGGCTCTAGGCCTGGTTAGTCAGAGTCAGTTACCACCAGTACCCGTCAGCAAAAAGTTGGGGGCACAGGATGACTTTGCAACAAGGCCTCTTTCTGCTCCTCTGTCGGTTCTTCGTGCACATCTCTTGCTTCTTTCTGCACCTTTCTTTGTCTTGCTGGACTTCTGTTGCCTCTTTCTGCATTTCTGTTGCTTCTTTCTGCACCTTTCTTCCTCTTTCTGCACATGTCCTACCTCTGTAGGCATAGTTAGAAATTAGCATTTAAAAACCTTTGCAATTCACTGAAAAAACCATAGGTTTCAGGGACGTTATAGTTAGAAATTAGCATTTAAAAACCTTTGAAATTCACTGAAAAACCACAGGTTTCAGGGACGTTATAGTTAGAAATTAACATTTAAAAACCTTAGAAATTCACTGAGAAAACCACAGGTTTCAGGGACGTTATAGTTAGAAATTAGCATTTAAAAAACCTTAGAAATTCACTGAGAAAACCACAGGTTTCAGGGACGTTATAGTAAGTTGGACATTTCACTCATACAAAACCAGTGAAATGCGGACGTTATAGTTAGTTCAGGTAACTATAACTCGCGCCCCCGCAATGCACTGCTGATGACGTCACATATTACATCACTCATGACCTGGTCAGTGACATCACTGATGACATCACTGATGACATCTCAAATGACATCACTGATGACATCACTGATGAGTTTCGGGCCCCCTGCCCTTTGTCATAGGCTCATTAACACTGGTGTGCGAGATCGATGGTGCACTTCAATTTAAATGAGTTCCCTGCCCAAGTGGGCGCGGCCGCTCGCACGGCCTCCTGGTCCTCGTAGTGCAACCTTGTTTTGCTCATGTGAGCCGTCGAGCAGTCCAGTGAATTAATTTAAAATAACACCGCAGTGGGTTGCTCTGTCAGCTTTCAGTACTAGCACACGCACCTTCCTGCCCTGATTACCAGCCCCCGTCCTGTAACTGACGAATATATATATATATATGCATAATTAATTAACCCTCAACATCAAGTAGGATCACGCAGACACTCCTGTATGCAACAATAATGTTTACTATGTAGCTTCCCTGATTCCTTTCGGCCATACCCTTGGTCACGGGTCAAACTTGAAGCAGAAAACAACATTTATATATAGTCAAAATAAACAGTGAGAACAGAATGATTGTGAAACAGGTCCCACAAAAAAGCCCCTGAGAGCGGCCGCCATCTTAGAGCATACCAGTCATCATATATAAGAGAATGCATCCAACAACTTAATTAAATTGATGTTGGCACCTCCTATTTGTGTGAGTCTAAACAATTACTATAAGGTGGTGCGAGAGGCGGGTCTGTCTGTCTCAAAATGCGAGATGACATCATATGACATAATATGCGGTGAAGCGTGCGGTCTGAACAACATGTTTAAAATTCAGATACATATTGCAAAATGTCATAGAATCAACCACAAGTAAAGTCACTTGCATACATATGATAGTACTTATACATATAACCAGCGCTTGCAGGGGAGCGTATCAAAACCATTCTCAATGGCATGTGTGCAATCGCTGACCAGGCCCACCTGGTGTGGATCGTTGGACCCCAAGAACCCTGTGATAAGGTTGTTGGACATCATATGTCAAGAAACGTCATAGTTGATCCTAGAGCATCGGGCTGTCAATGTGATCGAGCCCTTGTGTTACGGCACTCAAATTGTGGTTTAAGACACTCTCAGTGTCCCCAAAATAAAGTGAAATTCTAATAAAAATAATAACATAATAGTCAAATGGGACTCACCAATGTGTGAATGAGGTGTTTAAGAAGCACACCCTATGATAGGGGATACGTGCAATAACTAAGTGCAAATACATGCTATGGGGAGGGATATCAACGCTGAACACATGTGCAACTCAGTACCTGCATATTGCGCAAGCATACTAGTCATAATCCAGCCCAAGTGGGCATGAGTCCCAGTGAGAGTGGCTCTGGGCTACCCATATAAACTATCTCCAAATCATAAATGCCAGTCCTGCCGATGTGGGCTAGTGTGTTCTTACAGATTCTCGCAGGTAGTCAAAGGTGAGGTGCTGCTTTAAAAGTGAAGAATAATGTGCTCAGCTCGCTACTCTCATCTTCAATCAGTGTGTACACCTGGGGGAAAACAAGAACATAAAAAAAGTGTGATTAAAATCAGCTCAACATTATACTGCATTCAAACAATCAGAAGGAAGGAAACATAGTTCACAGGTATGACATCAACTTCAACCCAAATGCACAGACAGCTCCTCACTAGAGTTAAGCTCAATGGGTGTCTTGGTATTGAATTCCAGAATGCAGTTAGATTCTAGTACCCACAATTTCTGATAAATTTACATATACATTTACAACATTCATGGCGTTGGCTGTCTGCCCTTTGTGAACACAATAGGATGATGGACGGAGCACTGAAACTTTTCAGACACTCAACCCCAGTCACTATTAGATCTGGTTTAAATCCATCTTCATTCTTCTGCTCACTTTGCCACCCCAGTTCAGACCCAGCCATATGCAAATCAGTCTTGACCCTGTTCCTCATGGGAACAGTCCAGCCTGAACTGCCAGGCCAGGTCCTCATAGGACTGGAAAACAAGCATACTGGGACTGGTTTCGGGGTAACACCCCTCATCAGCCAGGCTAGCTTGAATCCAGTGGCAAAGTGACCAAGGGACCACTTCTGGTCATACCCTGCCAACATAAGGTGAACAAAGCAAACACAGTAGTATGATGGATGGAGAGCTGAAACTTTTCAGACACTCACCCCCAGTCACTACTAGACCTGGGTTAAATCCATCATCATTCTTCTGCTCACTTCGCCACCCCAGTTCAGACCCAGTCATATGCAAATCAGTCTTGACTCTGTTCCGCTTGGGAACAGTCCAGCCTGAACTGCCAGGCCAGGTCCTCATGGGACCGGAAAATAAGCATACTGGGACCTGTCTGCCCTTTGTTACCATTCCCACAGGCACATTGTCTTCTTTTCTTGGATTCAACATCATGAATGTGGTAAATTTATATGTATATTCATTATCCCAAGAATAGACTTAGCTACTCTCGCTTGGGCTCTCCTTCTGACCATCTCCCAATCTCAACTATGTACAAACTAGAATAGATTTATTTTGTTTTATACGTAAGCTCAGACTGAAGAAATGGTTTCATACTCAACCTACTAGATTTCGAAAGTCTATTATTCCACTTACTTTGAGCAATTAATGCACTTAGGATGTTGAAACACTGCACACATTGTCGATGCTTGATGACGACCAAATTAGCCATGGTGACACCTTTTTAAATTTCCTCAATCTTGACATAGATGTGGGGTTAAGCTGTTCTAGCAATTTTAAATCTAAGTCTACTTTTGTGCCCATGATTGATTGTGAAGTGGTAGAGGTGTTTGAGAGAGGGGTCATTAAAGAGCTGCAAATAATCAGGTATAGATCTTCCTGTAGAGCTAAGAGCAACCTGCCCTATGCCCAGCTTTCTGCATTGGAGAGTCTAAAATCTGATTCTTCCATTGTGATATGCCAGTCTGTCAAGGGTGGGTAATGTGGTGGTGCTCTCCAAACTGGACTATCTAGCTGAAGGCAAAAGGCAACTCTGAGACCCGATTTTTTTTATAGTTTATCTAACAAAGGAGATGTAGCCACATCCAACAAGAGGTATGGGGAAATTTTGGTGAACTAGAGGGAAAGAGAACTCCTTGAATAGGAAGAATACCTCTTCCTCAAATGCACATATTCAAGGATCCTGATTCTGTATCTCCTGCCCAAACTACATAAAAACCCACTGAAACCACCAGGAGACCGATAGTTTCTTCTATCAGTTCACTGAACGAGAATACATCGAGATAAATCGACCATTACCTTAGACCACTTGTAACTGCACTACCAGTGTACATTAACAACACCACTCACTTCCTCATGATCATAGATGACATTCACTAGGAGGAGGATTACACATTAGTGACCCTTGATGTCAGCAGCCTGTACTCAAGCATCAGACATGATTTATGAATCTAAGCATGCAGACATTTCATGAGAGATAGATCCACCTCCCTCCTGTTACAATCTGAAATGATATTAGGCATGATACACTACTGTCTGACAAACAATGTTTTATTTTTTGATAACCAACTGTACAGACAGGCACAGTGCACGGCATTGGGAACCTGCTTCGCTCCCAACTAAGTGAACTTGTTCATGGGCTGGTTGGAGGATTAGTAGTCCACCAAAAGAAGTAGCTTTGATGAGCGAGTGGTGTTATGGACGTGATTCATAGATGATGTATTCGTCACCTGGAAAGGTGACGAGAGATCTGCCAATGAATTTCTCCCTAATTTTAATGAGAATGAGTACAATCTCCAATTCGTAGGACACACCGGCAAATCCAAAATAAAGTTTCTGGATTTTGACATTTCTGTAAAGGGAGGCAAACTAGAGATCAGACTTTTCTGCAAAGAGACTTCAGGCAACAGACTTTTATTTGCAACTACTGCCCACCCGTCTAGCTTGATCTACAGCATCCCTTCCGGGGAACTTTTGAGAGCAAAATGGAATTGCAGCACCATTAAAGCTTCTGCTGAAGAGAGAGAGAGATCATGAGACACAGATTTAGGAAAGAGGCTACAGCCAAAAGGTTATCACTCAGACTAATGCTAGAGTAGACTTGGTCCCCAGAACACAACTCTTATACCCAGGTGACAAACCAAAAGATGAAGAGACAGAAAGTGCTAGATTCATTAATACCTTCTCCAAACAAGCATTCAACATTCATGGTATTTTCAACAAACACTGGCATATACTTAAAAATGATGAGATATTAACAAAACTCCTGCACTTTACTCCCCCAAAATCACCTTCAGGAAATGCCGCTCCTTAAGGGACAGTCTTAGCCACAACCAGGTCACACAGCACACTACAGACAACTTTAGACAGGGGAAAGGGGGCTTTTTTGCTGCATGAAATGCAAGGCGTGCTGTAACAGCTCTGATTGCTTCTGGGGGTGTATCTTAAATACTTCCAGGAATCACATTATCAGAAAAAGATTTACATGCAACACTGAATATTGTTTTTATGGTTTGACCTGCCCCTGTGGAAAAATGTATATTGGGAGCACTATACAATAGGCCAAGAGACGTATATTGGAGCACAAGCGAGCAATTCACCACAACGACAAGCACTATCCGGTAACACAACATTTTGCTGACACACATTTCCAGAATAAAATACTTACTTTTGTGGTAATTGATGCCACTGAACTAGAGATCAGGGGCAGCAACAGGGAACCAAATTGCGGGTACTAGAATCTAAAAACATTCTGGAGTTCAATACCATGAAACCCTTTGGGCTAGACTCCAGTGAGGAGATGTATGTGCATTTGGGTTGAAGTTGATGTCATACCTTTTAACTATGTTTCTTTCCTTCCGACTGTTTGAATGCAGTATAACGTTGAACTGATTTTAATTACACTTTTTTTAATGTTCTTGTATTTAACCGGATGTCCGCAATAATTGAAGCTGAGGGTCGCCAGCTGAGCACATTATCCTTCACTTTTCAAGCAGCACCTCACCTTTGACTACCTGCGAGAAACTGTAAGACAAACTAGCCCACATGGGTAGGACTGGCATTTATGATTTGGAGATAGTTTGTATGGGTAACCCAGAATGCTTGATTGACAAAATATCGAAACTACAAATATCATGGGACATAAAGATCATGTCAAAAATATAGAGCACAAAAATATTGTTATCCTACTAAACTCTGGGATCTCTTGGCTGTTATAAATGTGTGTGTGTGTATGTATGGATATACACACATATATATATGTATACACACACATATATATATAGATAAATATATATATATATACATACATGTATATCCACTCTCGATCAATTACTTAACATGTGTATACCAGCGCCGAATTGAACACAGACCACTGTAAATGCTTTAAACCTATACTCGTTTTGGCAGCAGCCGCAGCCTTCCTTGGTCACACTAACATATATTATCTACTGGCGGTCGCCAGTAGATAGTTATAGTTACAACCTATTATCCATAGGAAATCCGCGACATTCTATTTGAAATAACTCTCTTGCCGGTTGACGTATCTTCGCGAAATTTTCAAACTTCGTGGGGCGCTCCGGTCCGCTCCTACCCTGAAAGTCTCGGGGTGATACGTCAAGCGGGGCCGAGAAAAAGGGGGTCCCAAAACGCGTTTTCCCCATGCATTTTCCCATAGGAAACTTTAGACACGGCTACAGCCCGAACTGCTGAACGGAATTACACCAAATTTGGCAAAGAGGTAGTTCTTGGTTCAGAAAGAACCCTTTTTGTTAAATGGTGTAAATCCGTTCAGTAGTTGCTGAGAAAATCAAAAAGTAATAGTACATATATATCTATGGGCACGGAGGATTCGCGCACCCTGAGCGCACCCTGCGCGCACCGTCCCGATCACGAGCTGCATGTTAATTGGCTGTCAGCTGGCTGTCAACATTCCGATTCAGGAAATGTTGGCAGCCATTTTGTCCTCGGTAGAACCGAGGGACAGAAACAAGTGCGCAAGCGCACAAAGGGGGAGGGTAGAAACACCCTGACCCCTAGGTTTGTTCAGGGGGTCCCACAAGGACCCCTGGGCAAAAAATAAAAAATTTTTTAAAAATCGGCAGGATGCGCTCAGGGTGCGCGAATCCTGCCGAAAAATCGAAGCGCGGTCTCCCGCGCTTCGATGTTAATTGGCCCCCGGGTGGCCCAAGTCCCGGGGGCATGGTGGGGGATAATTTAATGTGTGGGGGCCTCAAAGGGCCCCCAAGCCCCGGGGACCGCCACCCCCGGGGCTTTTTAAAAATGGTGCGGGAGGGCTCTGAGCTCTCCCGCAGCCCCGGGGACCACCACCTCCCGGGGCTTTTTTTTAAAATTATTAAACCTGTGTGGGGGCTCCAGCCCCCACACGCCCGGGACCACCACCTCCCGGGGCACTAAACATTTTAATATGGGGGTCCGTTACGGACCTCCAGAGCCCCGGGGACCACCACCTCCCGGGGCTGTGTACTGAATGGGAGGGGGCCGCGCGGCCCCTCCTGGAGCCCTTGATGGCCCTGGGGACCACCACCCCCAGGGCCGGCTCCTGCAGTGTCCCGGGGTGCCTACCCCCGGGACACTGCTGTTTGCAATGACAGGACGGGAGCCTCGCGGCTCCCGTCCTGTCATTGCAAACTGCTTTGGATATTGGAAGAGAGAGCAGGAAACCTGCTCTCTCTTCCAATATCCAAAGCCGATTGCTTTACACATGGGGAGCAGCATGTTAGCTGCTCCCCATGTGTAAAGCAATGCCGGCACCCTAGGGACGCGGGGAGCCGGCGGGACTGTGGGGGATTGGGGACCCCCACAGTCCCCAACGAGAGGCCAGGCCCCGGGGGATGGGGTCCCCGGGGCAAGTAGTGCTCGGGAGGGGGCCACGCGGCCCCCTCCCCCAAAAATAAATAAATAAAAAAATGGAATGGCCGGCCCCGGGGGATGGGGTCCCCGGGGCCTTAAATGGCCAGAGGAGGGGGCCACGCAGCCCCCTCCAAAGAATATAAATAAAAACGAGGCCATGCCCCGGGGATGGGGTCCCCGGGGCCAATACAGGCCCAGGGAAGGGGGCCACGCGGCCCCTTCCCGTTTTTTTTAAAATTACAAATTAAAAAAAAGGGGTAAGGCCCTGGGGGATGGGGTCCCCAGGGCATAAAAACAGGAAAAAGGAAGGGGGCTACACAGCCCCCTTCAGGGGACAATTTTTTTTTTTTTTTTAAACGATCGGCCCGCAGGCCCCGCCCCCTTCCTTCACCACTCTGCAAACGCGCCCTGGCGCGTTTGCAGAGGGGAACGATCCCCTTGAATACTGGGGGTCCCTGGGGGCCAACTAGCCCACCAGGAACCTCCAGTATGCGCCAGGGGCTGCGTTGCAGAGAGGTGTAGAGAGGCCACACCCCTTTTACACCTCTCTGCAACGCAGCTCTGTGGCGCTTTTGGAGGTATATGGTGGGCTAGTTGGACTCCGGGGACCCTCAGGATTCAAGGGACTTAATCCCCCAACTTAAAACGCGCCACGGGCGCGTTTGCACAGTGGTGAAGGGAGGGGCGGGGCTTCAGGTGACATGTGTGCAAACAGGCCCCGTGGCGCGTTTTAAGATGGGGAATTAAATCCCTTCAATCCTGAGGGTCCCTGGGGGCCAACTAGCCCAACAGGTACATCCAGAAAGCGCCACAGAGCTGCGTTGCAGAGAGGTGTAAAAAGGGGTGTGGCCTCTCTACACGTCTCTGCAACGCAGCCCCTGGCGCATATTGGAGGTTCCTGGTGGTCTAGTTGGCCCCTAGGCACCCTCAGGATTCAAGGGAACTTAATCCCCCAACTTAAAACGCGCCACGGGGCGCGTTTGCAAAGATGTCACCTCAGGCCCCGCCCCTCCCTTCACCATTGTGCAAATATTCCTCTAAAATCAGCCGAAATAGGAATTCCGATTTACTCACCTGTTATAAGGAGAGACCTCAGTGCTGTATCTTTCAGCCCAGTACTGGTCCTGAAAAGTAATTTTAACCGTACTTACCGGTAACTTGAATTTCCTTCATAGGCTAACATTGACTGGTTTCACTTGGAAATTCTTCTAAGTGTGGCGTTTTGGAACTTTAAAATATTCCTCTAAAATCAGCCGAAATACGAATTCCGATTTACTCACCTGTTATCAGGAGAGACCTCAGTGCTGCATCTTTCAGCCCAGTACTGATCCTCAAAAGTAATTTTAACCGTACTTACCGGTAATTTGAATTTCCTTCATAGGCTAACATTGACTGGTTTCACTTGGAAATTCTTCTAAGTGTGGAGTTTTGGAACTTTAAAATATTCCTCTAAAATCAGCCGAAATACGAATTCCGATTTACTCACCTGTTATCAGGAGAGACCTCAGTGCTGCATCTTTCAGCCCAGTACTGATCCTGAAAAGTAATTTTAACCGTACTTACCGGTAACTTGAATTTCCTTCATAGGCTAACATTGACTGGTTTCACTTGGAAATTCTTCTAAGTGTGGAGTTTTGGAACTTTAAAATATTCCTCTAAAATCAGCCGAAATACGAATTCCGATTTACTCACCTGTTATCAGGAGAGACCTCAGTGCTGCATCTTTCAGCCCAGTACTGATCCTGAAAAGTAATTTTAACCGTACTTACCGGTAACTTGAATTTCCTTCATAGGCTAACATTGACTGGTTTCACTTGGAAATTATTCTAAGTGTTGATTTTTGAAACATACAAATGTTCCTCTAAAATCAGCCGAAATCCGAATTCTGATTTACTCACCTGTTATCAGGAGAGACCTCAGTGCTGCATCTTTCAGCCCAGTACTGGTCCTGAAAAGTAATTTTAACCGTACTTACCAGTAACTTGAATTTCCTTCCATAGGCTAACATTGACTGGTTTCACTTGGAAATTCTTCTAAGTGTGGAGTTTTGGAACTTTAAAATATTCCTCTAAAATCAGCCGAAATACGAATTCCGATTTACTCACCTGTTATCAGGAGAGACCTCAGTGCTGCATGTTTAAGCCCAGTACTGATCCTCAAAAGTAATTTTAACCGTACTTACCGGTAACTTGAATTTCCTTCATAGGCTAACATTGACTGGTTTTCAGCAAAAAGTTTCAAAGTGTTGATTTTCACAAACTACAAATATTCCTTAAAAATCGCCTGTATGACTTAAACGCATTCTTTCAACTGTTTACAGGAGATGCACCAGTGCTGGATCCAGGATCCAACACTGAGTAAGAAAAAGTAACGATAACAGTTTTTACCTGCTAAGTGAATTTCCTTCCATAGGATAACATTGGTGATTCTATGAGAAAAAGTTTGTGTCAACTTTTAAAATACAATAATATTCCTTAAAAATCACGACTGTAACCAAAACGCTTTTACTCAACTGTTTACAGGAGATGTACCAGGACTGAATCTAGGATCCAGTCCTGTGGTTACAAAAGTAATCCATAAAGTAACTAATTGCATTTAACTAGAAATTCACATTGAGCTGAATGTTGTATTGTGTTTGAAAATGTGTTGCCCATTGCAACAACTGTAACTACTGTACTTAAAAGTCTATTGCCTATCTGCAAAGTATTTAAACTAAAGTATTTCATTCTGAGAAAGTATTTTTTGTAATGTAATGTATAATATAATTACAATGTAATTTGACAAATAAAATATGTAAAAAAAATTGTTTCTAAAAATGTAGTAAATCAGTATGAAAAAAATTAATATAACAATTAATACATTTAAAAATTGTCATTTACAAAACCTTTGAAATTCACTAAAAAACCGTAGGTTTCAGGCACGTTATAGTTAGAAATTAGCATTTAAAAACCTTTGAAATTCACTGAAAAAACCATAGGTTTCAGACACGTTATAGTTACAAATTAGCATTTAAAAAACCTTTGAAATTCACTGAAAAAACCATAGGTTTTAGGGACAGTTATAGTTACTTGGACATTGCACTCGTACAAAACCCGTGAAATTCCCCGTTATAGTTAGTTCAGCTAACTATAACTCGCGCCCCGCAATGCACTGCTGATGACGTCACATATTACATCACTCATGACATGGTCAGTGACATCACTGATGACATCACTGATGACATCTCAAATGACATCACTGATGACATCATCCACGTGATAATCTGATGCACCTCCTCACACCCTAATATAACCTTTGATACACCCACTCTAAATTACAGACTGCCATTCGCAAAACCATAGACACTCCAACACCAATAACTACATACCCACTCACTGATTCTTAGGTCTACACACACACATCCACTCACTCACCCGTACAGTCACTCATACTTACGGTCACTCAGTACAGGACTATCATATGCACTCTTACTCCTATATAGACACTCAAACAACGCCACTCATCCATAGAGATACTCACACACCTAGTCAGTCATGCAAATAATTAAACACACTGCCATTTACTCACCTATACAGTTATACACACACCAGCTCACTTACTCATACAAATAGTAGCACATTGTTACGCTGTTATACAATCACTGATACAAGCACACAATCATCCATACAGCCACTATCACAATCACTCACTCTTGCTTATAGCTATTTATATACTCCAACACACATATATACTGCCTTTCACATATGTAGTTACTCACACATGTACCACTGGGACATACAATCACTCACTAACACACTCTTACACACACTTACCCACCCATACAGTCTATCACAGATGCACTCTTGAAACCATCCACCCAGTGAATCACCCACTCACACATCTATGCACAGAGTTGCACACACCCCTCCCACACAAACACTCAGGCACCCATACAGATACTCAGACAAGCATTCAATAACTCATATAGAAAATCATTTAGCTATTCACAAACACATGCAGCCACTTACACAGCAACAGACAGACGGATACAGACATACACCCAGTTTAGTCACTAACCCATGTATTCAGTAAGATACGTTAAATCACTCACGTATAGAGTCAGTCACGCACCTACTAAATCATCCATACAGACACTTACACACCCACTCATTCTTCAATACGTCTTTTCCTATATATTTTAAAAATATTTAAACTTTACAGAAACACACAGTCACTGGATGATGTCATCAGTGATGTCATTTGAGATGTCATCAGTGATGTCATCAGTGATGTCACTGACCATGTCATGAGTGATGTAATATGTGACGTCATCAGCAGTGCATTGCGGGGGCGCGAGTTATAGTTAGCTGAACTAACTATAACGGGGGAATTTCACGGGTTTTGTACGAGTGCAATGTCCAAGTAACTATAACTGTCCCTAAAACCTATGGTTTTTTCAGTGAATATATATATATATATATATACCAACAGATATCGTACTGCCGAGGAATGGGGGAGCTGTCGAGTGCCTTCTGAAAGCGAGGGCCATTGGAGAAAAATATATTACACAGCCGTCCAACCGTGCAGAAGAGCACCATCTTGAATACAAAGAGGCTGAGGCTGGTAACTAAGCCCGACCGAACAGCACAGTGAGCCCAACTACTAAAGGAAAGTGTCCCGGTAGACGATTTCCTACATAGGAAGTAAATGACTTCAACTTTGTTTGGCGCATGGAGCCCACTACGGGTAACAATATATCTCTAAGGGACCACATGTCCCAGCATGCAGTTGCAATCTACAGCGTACTAACGCCATCAATTAAATAAATTGCATGCACCACAGAGACGTCACAAGCACCAGAACTGTGAAGCAAGCCCCTGAAGAGAGGCGGACGACCTCGAAACGCGTAGGGCTGACCAACAGATATCGTACTGCCGAGGAATGGGGGAGCTGTCGAGTGCCTTCTGAAAGCGAGGGCCATTGGAGAAAAAAATATTACACGGCCGTCCAGCCGTGCAGAAGAGCACCATCTTGAATACAAAGAGGCTGAGGCTGGTAACTAAGCCCGACAGAACAGCACAGTGAGCCCAACTACTAAAGGAAAGTGTCCCGGTAGACGATTTCCTACATAGGAAGTAAATGACTTCAACTTTGTTTGGCGCATGGAGCCCACTACGGGTAACAATATATCTCTAAGGGAACACATGTCCCAGCATGTAGATGCAATCTACAGCGTACTAACGCCATCAATTAAATAAATTGCATGCACCACAGAGACGTCACAAGCGCCAGAACTGTGAAACAAGCCCCTGAAGAGAGGCGGACGGCCTCGAAACGCGTAGGGCTGACCAACAGATATCGTACTGCTGAGGAATGGGGGAGCTGTCGAGTGCCTTCAGAAAGCGAGGGCCATTGGAGAAAAAAATATAACACGGCCGTCCAGCCGTGCAGAAGAGCACCATCTTGAATACAAAGAGGCTGAGGCTGGTAACTAAGCCCGACCGAACAGCACAGTGAGCCCAACTACTAAAGGAAAGTGTCCCGGTAGACGATTTCCTACATAGGAAGTAAATGACTTCAACTTTGTTTGGCGCATGGAGCCCACTACGGGTAACAATATATCTCTAAGGGACCACATGTCCCAGCATGCAGTTGCAATCTACAGCGTACTAACGCCATCAATTAAATAAATTGCATGCACCACAGAGACGTCACAAGCGCCAGAACTGTGAAGCAAGCCCCTGAAGAGAGGCAGACGGCCTCGAAACGCGTAGGGCTGACCAACAAATATCGTACTGCCGAGGAATGGGGGAGCTGTCGAGTGCCTTCTGAAAGCGAGGGCCATTGGAGAAAAAAAAAAATATATATATATATATATATATATATATATATCACTGAAAAAACCATAGGTTTTAGGGACAGTTATAGTTAGTTGGACATTGCACTCGTACAAAACCCGTGAAATTCCCCGTTATAGTTAGTCCAGCTAACTATAACTCGCGCCCCGCAATGCACTGCTGATGACGTCACATATTACATCACTCATGACATGGTCAGTGACATCACTGATGACATCACTGATGACATCTCAAATGACATCACTGATGACATCACTGATGACATCATCCAGTGACTGTGTGTTTCTGTAAAGTTTATATATTTTTAATATATAGGAAAAGACGTATTGAAGAATGAGTGGGTGTGTAAGTGTCTGTATGGATGATTTAGTAGGTGCGTGACTGACTCTATAAGTGAGTGATTTAACGTATCTTACTGAATGCATGGGTTAGTGACTAAACTGGGTGAATGTCTGTATCCGTCTGTCTGTTGCTGTGTAAGTGGCTGCATGTGTTTGTGAATAGATACATGAGTGTCTATATGAGTTATTGAATGCTTGTCTGAGTATCTGTATGGGTGCCTGAGTGTTTGTGTGGGAGGGGTGTGTGCAACTCTGTGCATAGATGTGTGAGTGGGTGATTCACTGGGTGGATGGTTTCAAGAGTGCAACTGTGATAGACTGTATGGGTGGGTAAGTGTATGTAAGAGTGTGTTAGTGAGTGAATGTATGTCCCAGTGGTACATGTGTGAGTAACTACATATGTGAAAGGCAGTATATATGTGTGTTGGAGTATATAAATAGCTATAAGCGAGAGTGAGTGATTGTGATAGTGGCTGTATGGATGAGTGTGTGCTTGTATCAGTGATTGTATAAGAGCGTAAGAATGTGCTACTATTTGTATGAGTAAGTGAGCTGGTGTGTGTATAACTGTATAGGTGAGTAAATGGTAGTGTGTTTAATTATTTGCATGACTGACTAGGTGTGTGAGTACCTCTATGGATGAGTGGCGGTGTTTGAGTGTCTATATAGGAGTATGAGTGCATATGATAGTCCTGTACTGAGTGACCGTAAGTATGAGTGACTGTACGGGTGAGTGAGTGGATGTGTGCGTAGACCTAAGAATCAGTGAGTGGGTATGTAGTTATTGGTGTTGGAGTGTCTATGGTTTTGCGAATGGCAGTCTGTAATTTAGAGTGGGTGTATCAAAGGTTATATTAGGGTGTGAGGAGGTGCATCAGATTATCACGTGGATGATGTCATCAGTGATGTCATCAGTGATGTCACTGACCATGTCATGAGTGATGTAATATGTGACGTCATCAGCAGTGCATTGCGGGCGCGAGTTATAGTTAGCTGGACTAACTATAACGGGGGAATTTCACGGGTTTTGTACGAGTGCAATGTCCAACTAACTATAACTGTCCCTAAAACCTATGGTTTTTTCAGTGAATTTCAAAGGTTTTTTAAATGCTAATTTGTAACTATAACGTCCCTGAAACCTATGGTTTTTTCAGTGAATATATATATATATATATATATATATATATATATATATATATATATATATATATATATATATATATATATATATATATATATATATATATATATATATATATATATATATATATATATATATATATGGTTGAATTTTCGCCAGCGCCAGTCAGCGCGCAAAAGAAGACTCGCACTCCAGGGATCGTGATAAAAATCAAATGTTATTGGCGACACGTTTCGACCGTTACGGTCTTTCTCACAAGCCAAGTTACAACAACAAAAACACCCACATATAAAGTTCATTAGTGTAAACATAGAAGATGGACCTCAGCCGGCTCCTTCCTGAATAGACAGAAGTGAAAGACTAGTAATTGCAAAACATGATTTTCCATGATAGAAGGAAGACAGATAACACGTGTCTCATTCTCAAAGAGACATATATATATAAATTAAAGAAAAACAAACATAATGCCCCAATTAATGCATTGTGGATGAATGCTAGTGATCATGTAATTTAATATGTCAACAATTCCATGAAACACCTCCCTAAGCGCAAAGTCACAATTACCCCTAAACTCCATACATTTTATTCGTACAAGAAGGGACAATGTCTAAATTATAATATATATTATATAATTATATAATTTTATAATGAGGCCAAGTGGCCTGATTTATTGGAAGGATCCAGCCTGCCTCAGCCATAGTCAGCTCCAGGAGCCCACGGTGCAGGCCCCTGATATTACATGTGATCGATCAGTCCTATTGTAAGGGTCATAGGATGATGATTGTATTTCCCACAAGACAAGGGAAAAAAGGGAAAAAAAGGGGGGATAAAACCCTCAAAGGAAAAGTGATTAAAAAAAAGGGGGAAATTAAAAACATTGTGGTGAGTGAGAATATATATATATTACCTACTGGTAGTCGCCAGTAGGTAGTTATAGTTAGGACCTCGTTTCTATTCAAAAAGCATTTTTTGTTTTCCCAATAACTTTGGCGTCGTTTGATGAATCTTCGCAAAATTTTCAAAACTAGTGGGGCGCTCCGGTCAGCTCCTGTCTTGAAAGTTTTGGGGCGATTCGTCAAGCGGGGGCCGAGAAAAAAAGGGGGGTTCCAAAACACGTTTCCCCCATGTTAATTTCCATAGGAAACTTTAGACAAAGCTACAGCCCGAACTGCTGAATGGAATTACACCAAATTTGGTGAAAAGGTAGGTCTTGGTTCAGAAAGAGCCCTTTTTGTTAAATGGTGTTAATCCATTCAGAAGTTCTTGAGAAATTAGAAAAAGAAAAAATATCGATATCTGAGCACCGAGGAGGGTTCGCGAACCCTCCCGGGCACGAGCTAGTTTCTGATTGGCTGCCAACACTCCAAACCAGGAAGTGTTGGCAGCCATCTTGTGACTCGGTAACCGAGTCACAAGAAAAGAGTAAAAAAAAGGTAAAAATCAAGAAAAGGGGGCAGGGTAGAAACACCCTGGCCCCCTAGGCCTACTCAGGGGGGCCAAAAAAAGAATTAAAAAAAAATAATTTCGGCCTACTTCGCGCAGGGTCCGCGAAACTGGCTGAAATTCTAAAAAAAAACAAAGCGTGGTCTCCCGAGCTTTGTTTGTTAAATGCCCCCGGGTGGGCCAGGTCCCGGGGGCATGCCAAATTATGGTGTGGGGGCCCCTGGGGGCATCCACAGCCCCGGGGACTGCCACCTCCCCGGGGCTTAATAATTTATGTGCGGGGGCACGCGGCCCCCCTCAGCCCCGGGGACCGCCACCTCCCGGGGCTTTAATTAAATTATGGTGGGGGGACTCGCGGCCACCCCCAAGCCCCGGGGACCACCACCTCCCCTGTTCTGAAAAAAATAATGTGTGAGGGGGGCTCAAGCCCCCCCACACTGCCCCGGGGACCACCACCTCCCCGGGGCACTGTTTATGTAAATTCGGGGGTCCGTTACGGGGCTTTAAACTAATGGGAGGGGCCGCGCGCGATTTAAAATAAAAGGGGCAATTCCCGGAGGATGGGGTCCCCGGGACAGATAAAGCCTCAGGAGGGGGCCACACGGCCCCCCTCCATTAAAAAATAAAAAAAAAGTGTTTCTGGCCAGGTCCCGGGGGATGGGGTCCCCGGGGCCAGAAGTGGCCCAGGGGAGGGGGGCCACGCGGCCCCCCTCCTCGCAAATTATAATATATATTTTTTTAAATATGGCCAGGCCCCGGGGGATGGGGTCCCCGGGGCCAATAGTGGCCCAGGGAAGGGGGGCCGTGCGGCCCCCTTCCTGTTTTAAAAAAAAAAAAAAAACCCAAAGAAAATGCTCAGGCCCCGGGGGATGGGGTCCCCGGGGCAAAAAGTGGCCCAGGGAAGGGGGGCCACGCAGCCCCCCTCCCATAAAATAAGAATAAAAAAAAAAAAAAAAGATACCGGCAACTCCCTGCAGCACTCTGCAAACGCGCCCCCTGGCGCGTTCTAAGTTGGGGGATTAAGTCCCCTTGAATACTGAGGGTCCTTCAGTAAGCGCCACAGAGCTGCGTTGCAGAGAGTTGGTCTGAGGCCACGCCCCTTTTTATACCTCTCTGCAACGCAGCTCTGTGGCGCTTACTGGAGGTACCTGGTGGGATAGTTGGCCCCCAGGGACACTCAGGATTCAAGGGGACTTAATCCCCCAACTTACAATGCGCCAGTGGGCGCATTTGCACAGTGGTGCAGGGAGGGGGCGGGGCCTGACATAACAAGTGTGCAAACGCGCCCCCTGGCGCGTTGTAAATTGGAGGATTAAGTCCCCTTCAATCCTGAGGGTCCCTGGGGCCAACTAGCCCACCAGGTACCTCTAGTAAGCACCACAGAGCTGCGTTGCAGAGAGGCGGTCCGAGGCCATGCCCCTTTTTACACCACTCTGCAAACGCGGCTTCTGGTGCACTGCTGGTGGGGCGATGAGGTCCTCTTGTGTCCTGAGGACCTCAGGACACAAGTGGACTTCATCCTCCGAGCAGCAGTGCACCAGAAGCTGCGTTTGCAGCGTGGTGTAAAGGGGCGTTTTCTCGGAACACCTCTCTGCAACGCAGCTCTGTGGCGCCTACTGGAGGTACCTGGTGGGCTAGTTGGCCCCCAGGGATCCTCAGGATTCAAGGGGACTTAATCCCCCAATTTACAACTCTCCAGGGGGCGTGTTTGCACACTTGTTATATCAGGCCCCACCCTGCACCACTGTGCAAACGCGCCCCCTGGCGCGTTGTAAGTTGGAGGATTAAGTCCCCTTGAATCCTGAGGGTCCCTGGGGGCCAACTAGCCTCAGGATTCAAGGGGACTCAATCCCCAACTTAGAACGCACCAGGGGGTGCGTTTGCACAGTGGTGCAGGGAGGGGGCGGGCCTGATATAACAAGTTAGCAATCCTGCTGTGTGGGACTTACTGGAGGTAATAAAAGGGGTAGTTGGCCCCCAAGGTTGACGTTGGGGGCTAACTACCCCTCCTGTTACGTCCAGTAAATCCCACACAGTGGGATTGCTAAAAGGTGTTTGGAGGCCACACACACCTTTCTCCACCATTCTGCAAACGCGACTGCTATGTTATAGCTAGAAATTAGCATTTAAAAAACCTTTGAAATTCACTGAAAAAACCATAGGTTTCAGGGACGTTAGAGTTAGAAATTAGCATTTAAAAAACCATAGAAATTCACTGAAAAAACCATAGGTTTCAGGGACGTTATAGTTAGTTGGACATTCCACTCGTACAAAACCAGAGAAATTCCGCCGTTATAGTTAGTTCAGCTAACTATAACTCGCGCCCCCGCAATGCACTGCTGATGACGTCACATATTACATCATTCATGACATGGTCAGTGACATCACTGATGACATCTCAAATGACATCACTGATGACATCATCCACGTGAAAATCTGATGCACCTCCTCACACCCTAATATAACTTTTGATACACCCACTCTAAAATACAGTCTACCATTTTCGAAACCATAGACACACAAATACCAGTTACTACATACGCACTCACTGATTCCTAGGTCTACACACCCATCCACTCATTCACCCATACAGTCACTCATACATGCAGTCACTCATCAATACAACACTATCATATGCACTCATACACCTATACAGACACTTACAGACCGCCACTCATCCAGAGTTACTCACACACCTAGTCAGTCATGCAAAGAATCAATCACACTTCTATTTACTCACCTATACAGTTATAGACACACCACCTCACTTATTCATACAGATACTAATGCATACTTACTCTCTTATACAATCACTGATACAAGTACACACTCGTCCATACAGCCACTCTCACAATCACTGACTTCCACATATAGTCATTTATATACTTCAACTCTCTCATACACTGCCTTTTACATATGTAGTTACTTGGACATGTACCACTGAGACATCCATTCACTCACCAACACACCCATACACACACTCACCCACCCATACTGCTGTTTCCACATGCTCTCTTGGACCCATACACCCAGTGAATCAACCACTTACACATCTATGCACAGAGTCACACACCTCCCACCCACCCACACAGACACTCAGGCACCCATACAAATACTCAGGCAACCAATCGATAACCCATGTAGACACTCATGTAGCTACTCACCAACCCATGCAGCAGCTTACACAACAACAGACAGACTGATACAGACATTCACACAGTTCAGTCACTAACCCATGCATTCACTAAGACACATTTAATCACTCACTTATACAGTCAGTCAGGCACCTACTAAATCCTCCATCCAGACACTTATACACCCACTCATTCTTCAATACACCTTGGCATATATAAAACATATTTAAACTTTACAGAAACACACAGTCACTGGATGATGTCATCAGTGATGTCATTTGAGATGTCATCAGTGATGTCATCAGTGATGTCACTGACCATGTCATGAATGATGTAATATGTGATGTCATCAGCAGTGCATTGCGGGGGCGCGAGTTATAGTTAGCTGAACTAACTATAACGGCAGAATTTCTCTGGTTTTGTACGAGTAAAATGTCCAACTAACTATAACGTCCCTGAAACCTATGGTTTTTTCAGTGAATTTCTAAGGTTTTTTAAATGCTAATTTCTAACTATAACGTGCCTGAAACCTATGGTTTTTTCAGTGATTATATATATATATATACACATTTAAAACAATTCCATTTTCTCATAATGCTCTGTTTCTTATACCTTAGTGGACTCCCTGGTCTGTAGGTTAGTGGGAATGGTTTAATGTGCTTGGGCCTGTGATCAACAATAGATCTTTTAATAGAAAACCTAATTTACCTCTACTGGTATTACGGAATTATACAAATAAACATTCTGCATTCCCACCTCAGTTCAGCAGCCTCTGCTTAATTTTGTCTCTTCATCTCATCCCCTCATCCAGGAAAGATGTATTTCTTTTATATATTCATAAGGTAGCACTTTCACAGTGCTTACGTTTTTAAAAGAATAGGTGCCAGTGCCCAACAGTTTTGTCAGAAGCCAATGGCCTACACTATTGTATGTTGGCACACTAAGGCTGTGCAGTCTTGATTCCACCTCATGCCTCTTTAATATACCACCAGACACTCCCTGCCACTTTATCCCTCCCATGCAGGTACAAGCTCTGTCCCTTGTTTAAGTTTTGTCCTTATTTTTCTTCCTTATTCTTTCCCATTGTGTTTTTTTCCCTTGCTTGCTCTGGGTCAAAGTCTGATAAGGAATAATAAGTTTTGGTACCCAAAAATTAGTGCCAGTGGGCCCTGCCTGCAACCGCCACTTCACATCACATCAAGCTGTCTTTCACCTCCAATCCGTTTGGAAACAACCTCCCTGGGCACTCATATTAACAGGTTTATGGGGTATTACAGATGCCTTGCAAGTCTGCCAATTACGGGAACCCTCGCCTCATAAAGCACATTTGTGAGCATCGCTTTTTCAAAGTGTCATTCTTTATGACTTAAGCAAGCTATTCAATGCTACTGAATCTTCCCACAATCCCTCTAATCTTTTCTCTTGATTGAATTTTCTACTATGTTACACAGTATTTCAGACCTCCTTTACCAAAAGAACGGCACCAATTATTTACTGCACACCTCTAGCAATATTTCATTATATTCACAAAGATTGGCTTAGGCTTTTCTGAGGAACTCCATTATGACAATATTTCCAATGAGAAAGCTTGGGAGTCACCACAACATTAGTACAATGTGCCATCATGGGATGTCCCCTCTACATCAGGCATGATAGCTTCCTCTTGATTAGTATCTCCATGTATACCCTATGCCACCTATTATTTAACTATTCTTCATTGCCAGCTCTGTTGTTTCGTTTTTTTTCCACTATGTTCTGCTGCTGAGTCATACTTTTCTGTGTTGCCAGGTGCCCCTGGTATTTTAGTGGCGCCTCTCCCAGAGGAACTGTGGTGGGTAGCACTCAAATGATGTGCAGAGCAAGTAGACCTATATTACATTTTATAGAAACCTTCACTTTGCTGGCCTTCCTCAAACTGCTCTCACTTTCACTGGTCTAAATACCACAATATTGAAAATTGATATTGCAAAATGTGACTGCTGCAGTTTTAGAAACCTGTGTTAGTTTCAAGCATTGATTAAAAACCATCTCCTTAATAAGAGCATCATTGGATGCCCTCCTTCAGATAAATTCCTCAAATGTAATGATAAAAACAGCATGCTCTTGAGGAACAAATGGCTTTGTTTGTATGTTTCAACTGTATTTCATTGGCCCAAGTCTGTTGAGTCCACACATTCAAAGACAATTTGAGTGAAATACTTTTACCCTCTTTCATAGAAGCCAATTCACTAGGCCAGCTGTAGAGGAGTTGACATTACATACCCTTTGTCTCCTAATGGCATCACTGGCCTGACCGCTTGTTCCACCGTCAGCCCCACAAAATCCTCCTGTTTGCTGATGAGTGCCTAGAGTGGGAAGATATTGTAAACCATCAAAGGAAACAATGTTCCAAGAGCTCTATCTAATTTCTGTTTATTCCAATGCCTTCTAGATCCCTAAGTCGAGATGTAGCAAGGAAGCCCTAGTGGTGGCAAAGGGCATGGAGTTAATAGGAGATGTTACAGCTAGATATCCTTAGTTGACCTCCATGTGTGTTTTGAACCAATACAAGCCGGTGGTGCATTTGCCAAGGTGCTAGTGAATGGGTCACTTGAATGCCACAAGGCGGAATCAGTGAACTAGAGGCTTCTATTTCGACTGAACGTTACAGATTTTCAACCTAAAATAATTGTATTCGAAGTTCTTTTAACCAATGACACATTTAAACCATTAAATCAGCCCGCAAGAGCATGCTGTATCACAAACAACCAGTGGTGATTAGTGAACTTTCAAAGAGATGGGAGAAAATAATCTAATACAGATAGATTTGAGCAGGCAAGACTGACTTCTTCCAAGGGCTTTGGAGAGGTAAAGCTTCCTAAAGGACAATATTGAAAAAACAGAATCAAATGGTGCATTTTACAGCACAATGTTCACATACCAATGTATATGTTCACAAATTCCAGAAAACAACCATTCTTCAAGATAACCTGGAAGTATAGAAGTATCCATAAGTAGAGGGGTAAGTGTGTCAGCATTTTAGAGACCGAAAGCATCATAGCCTT
This sequence comes from Calotriton arnoldi, assembly GCA_963921515.1. Taxonomy (NCBI): domain Eukaryota; kingdom Metazoa; phylum Chordata; class Amphibia; order Caudata; family Salamandridae; genus Calotriton; species Calotriton arnoldi. The sequence continues at coordinate 418,760 of CAWUFW010005756.1, forward strand.
TTTACACCATAAGGAAATGCCAGTCTGTAGAGTACATTTGTGCTCATATGAAATCTTTTTATGACTGTAGACCAAATCAGCAACACATCCCTGCCTTGCTTTCAAGCACCTGTCCTTCAGAAACATAAAGATCTTTCATTTCACTGACCCTTGTTAAGTAGCTTTCCACTTTATGATTACTATTCTCAGGTCACTCTGACTCTAGAACCATAATGCCATTAGAGGTAAGACAAGGTGCTCCACAAGATTTCAGTAACATAACTGGACAAACATACAAAACCCCATAATACAAGGTTCATGCCCATGGTACAAGGTTATAATATTTAAGTGCTGCATATATTGACAATTTTTGAATGTTGGTCAACATTTTCACAGTTTTATGGATCAAAGGAAGGGTAGATAATTAATTTATTTAGGAAAGAGGTAACAGGACGCCTTTGCTTCCCACAGATATTGCACAGGGCAGCCACTATGAATTGAAACCCTTCAAATGTATGCAGTTGCTGAGGAAAACAACAATTCATTCTGCAATCCAAAATGGACTCCATATCTGGTCTGCATCTTCAAAATATTTTCCTTGAGGCAACAAGAATGTGTTCCCGTTCTTATGCGTTTTTATAGGTCTACTGAACCAGTTATCTATTTCTAAATATGTGTATCAGCTTATAGCGATTTGGGTTTAACATCAGCCTTTTCAGATATGAACAAATTTCAATCTAGTGTTTCCAGTGCCCCCAAAAGATGGAGGACTCCTTGTTTCAGTTAACAACCCAATGGATTGTGGGAGTTGTGACCCTGGTTACCAAAGTAAAACAATTAAACTAAATTACCATATCACATTGATTATTATATTGAAATGTCCAGGTAGTCTAAAATGATGGGTTCTCTATAGTTTTCAATAGAACACAACTAGACAATAGAGGGAGTTTCATTTTTTCCTCTTATCGTTTTTATGGAAAAGATATACTATAATGCTACTACTGCTCTAAAGACACAGCCAGGATTGTTCCTAGGGCGTGTTTCTCTTGTACAATATTTCACGTGTTAGTTTTTCCATATAGAATAATTTCTTCAAGTCTGCGTATTTCTCTATTATTGGATCAAAATCACTGCTTATTTATTTGTAATAGGGTTTACTTAAATTAGCTTTTATAAATTGCATTATACAATAAATTACCATTATCATGTGCTAAGCAAACAACAGCCTCGGCTCTGCTTTCCACTAAGTATTTGAGGAATCGTTGCTTTTGAAGATGAAACACGTCCTTATTTGAGCACAATTGTAAGCAACATCAGAAAACTTAAAATGCAGAACTTACCTCATTGGCAGGCATATTTATTATAATATAAATATTTCTCTGGTAGCGGTATAATCTTACACATTGGAAAATGTCCTCTACGGTCACAAGAAGTAATGATTTATGTGGTGAAATTGGCAAATGCTCGCAATGTCATATCATTTTAAGCAAATTTTCATGGCAAAGAGGAAAACGCATTTTGGTGTTCCTAACAGGCAGCCTTAAGATAAGTTCATACGCCACAATGTCTTCATTTAAGGAGTGGCGAAAGAGAAAGTAGTTTGAGGGGACAAAGGAAAGGGGTTTAGTTGCCCATGGTCAAGTATTAGACATATTTTCGTTTCAAAGTCTGCCTCCCGCACAAACACATCCTACTGGAGTCATTATTGCCAGACTGTCCCCCCATAATTGTGTACTGCAGCTTCTCAATGGTTTAGTGCTTTGTACTTCATTGTTCTTGGGTGGAGCTAAAGCACCACGCTAACCAGGTGATAAGGTCTGTACTACATAAATAAATACTTTGATAATATTGTAATAATATTGTAATAGTGTTCTTTGATTCCCTGTGCTACAGCAAAAACTCCTGTGCTGTGACCTGCCATTTGGCAGCGAGCTTCTGCGAGCTCTCCTTATGCCAGATAACAATTGAGGGGCTTGTTTCTGATAGCCCTGCACCACTTTTGCACCATGTATAGTGATACATGTGTGGCGCCGGGCTCTCATTTCGATTTCTGAAGCCACACAAAGCCATCCTGAGTAGCTTTCAGTGACCTCATAAATCATGAGTAAGGCGAGGCAGCGCAAATCGCTTACTCTGCACCCAGGAGGCGTTTCATGGGCGATGCAGTGGGTTTTCCCAAGCAACACCCATGGAATGTGACGCTGCCCCAGATTTACAAAGTCATGTAAACCTGGGGAAGCGCCAAATCTGTATGCCTCCCAAGGTGTTTATTTCGCCTCGTTGTTTCCTCTTTCCACGAGTGCTAGAGGAAAATGCCTCTTGGGATTGTTTTTGTGCAGGAAGGTGACTTACCTGTGAACGTCGCCACCGCCTCTCCTCTGGAATGAAAGCACCTAGGCTCCCAGTCTCTCCCAGCCAATCACGACTCTGCCTTACATTTGGGTTATAATTGGTCTGAGAGCCGTGGTTTTGTGAGGGACTGGGAGACTGAGCATGTTCTTCACCCAGGCTGTACAATACAGCCAGTGGAGAACATGCACAGTGCACATGACGGTTTGGCCGGCCCGAGATGGCCGGCTAAACCATCATGCGTACTTATGGTGCAGCCACCACTCCTTCCCTCTGCTGGCGTCATGCAGCCCCACCCTAACATGGACCTTAAAGGCAGACTAAAAATAAAATGATAATAACCTTCTGTTATTATCATTTCATTTTTTTACTTTGCTCTGCTCTAAGAGCAGTGGGGCAACGATCCTCCGCCTATGTGGAGGAGCCGCCTCTGAAACATATTATGGATCAGTGCTAGAGAAACAGACCTGAACCAGGTTAATGGCAATTTTAGCCATTTGGGCAGAATAGGGTGAATTTCTGCCAGCAGTGGAAAGGATTTTTTTCGATTCTTCTAACCCTGAGAAAAGTAGAAGGTGGGAGAGACAGATAAAGAACAATAACCATTGCCAGGATATCGAAGAGATGCATGAGAATCTGTTGATGATTTGGGACCTTCAAGTTAGAGATGAAACAAAAGATGCTTGTGTGGCTCTTTGGGATATACTGCTCAATGCACAGTTTATATATCAACTGAATAGGTAACCGTAATGAGAACAGCATTTTACAAGAATCTTTAGCTACTGTGTTCCCAAGTTGGAGACTTCTTCTGTATCCTAAACCTCTTGTACTTCCGTGCAGTCAGAAATCGTGAAATACAATTGGAAATAACAGAATCAGAAGCGCACTTCTTGCTTTTTTGCCTGGTCTACCAAGGTGCCCGCCAGAAATGGCTTCTAACAAACAAATCCATACCAAACACAAAGACATCCTTAGGACCTTTAAAGACTTCTATCAGGAACTCTACAAAAATGATCAGACCCTCAACTTAGAGGAATGTACCAAATATCTCAACAGACTCAATTTACCACAATTAACTAGAGAGGATACAATGAGGTTAGGACAGGAAATTAATCTCACAGAAATTGAAAAGGCAGTTAAAGCACTAAAACACAACAAAGCCCCTGGGCCGGATGGTTTTACAGCCTCTTTTTACAAGACCTTCCTAAACCAGCTAAAACCAACCATGAAACAAGTTTTTAACCACACAGCATCGAAAGGGACCACGTCAAACACTATGGGGCCGATTCCGATCTCGGCCGGTAGGGCTCCGAATCGGATTCGGATTTACCGGATCCGATTCGGAGCCCTGTTTCCCGACCGAATCGTACGCGGGTCCGGCCGAGCGAGTACGATGCATGCGCCCGCGAAATCGCCGACCGACTCGTACGCGGCTTCAACACGCTCCGACCGACTCGCACGGACATGACTCGCACCGCGCTATGGAGACGTTTCCCGGCCGGGTAAGTACGATGCGCGCCGCAAGCAGTCCGACCGACTCGCGCCGTCCGGCTCGAAAGAGCTGTCGGAGCCGGACTTTGGGGTTCTGCGTCGGACCCCCCTAAATGTGTAGGTGCGCGAGTCGCACACAGGGGGGAGCCATGGGTCCCCCCTACCTGTGCATGTACGCTGCAATGCGCATGGACGCGTACCCACTGTAGGGGGCGCACTTGTTCGCCTCGCACCCATTGAGTCAATGGGAGCCCGCGTACGCGTCGTACGACCGGCTCCCATTGACTTCAATGGGAGTCCGACCGAATCGAGTCCGATAGCATGCGAATGCATCGTACTCGTCCGGTCGGACTGCTGGGGTCCGATTCGGTCGGAATTCTCTCCGGGTCCGGCTCGGTCGGAGAGATTTCCGGCCCGAATCGGAATCGGCCCCTATGTCGGAAGCTAACATAATAGTCATTCCGAAGGAGGGGAAGGATCACCTATCACCGAAAAACTATAGACCTATATCCCTTATTAACGTAGACTGCAAAATATATGCTAAGATCTTAGCTGTCAGACTCAACTTTGCTCTTCCAAAGCTCATAAGTAACTCCCAGGTTGGTTTCCTACGTACACGTATGTCTAACGATAACACCCATCTGTTGTGCCACATTTTAGAGTATGCTGCCATTAAACCGGAGCCAGCAGTAGCTATCACATTAGACGCCGAGAAGGCCTTTGATAGGGTCTCCTGGACTTTTTTGGAACGATGTATGCATTCTTTCAATTTAGGCGAGGATTATATCCATATGGTTATGGCCCTTTACGGGAAACCATCAGCCCATATTGTCGTTAATGGTTCACTCTCTGAACCCTTCCCATTGCAACAGGGTACTAGACAGGGTTGCCCACTATCTCCATCCTTATTCTTACTGGCATTGGAACCCCTGATCCAGGACATGAAATTAAACTCGAACATTAAGGGGGTGGATATCAATGGCGTCCAAATAAAATTAGCCGACCATGCAGATGACATACTAATAGTAACAGAACAACCGAAGACATCAATTGCAGCCTTGATGGATACAATCACGGAATACTCCGGCTACTCAGGATATAAACTTAACAGAGAGAAATCGGAACTCAAACCATTAAATGTCCACTGTACGAGGGATATCTTGGGAGAGTCGGGGCTAACATGGCAAACAGGCTATATCAAATACTTAGGTATCGAATTTGGTAGTAACTTAATAGATACTCTACACCAGAATGAGAAAACAATATTAGAAAAAATAAAGAAGCTTTTGGACTCTTGGTCACCAAAATTCATCACGTGGTGGGGCAGAATCAAAACTATTCAAAGGATGATCACCCCGATGGTTAATTATCTCATCAGTATGCTCCCGCTCCTCCTTACAGATGACTTCCATCACAAACTAGATATCCTTATCACTAAATTCCTCTGGCGTGGGAAGAAAGCACGGATCAGTATAAAAAAATTAAGACTAGATAAAACTCTAGGCGGGGTAAATCTGGCGGATTTCAGAATATACCAGTTGGCTTTCCTTGCAAAACAAGGTTCATATTGGATCTCACCACCTACCGGCTACACCCCGGTCTGGCTAGAGGTGGAGAGGGCTATCCTCAATAACATAAGTCCTCTTGTACTCCTTACAATGAATAGGCTTACCCACATACCTCCAAGTCCATTTTTAAAAATACAAAAATTGCACTCCTTAGGGTTGATAAGAATCTGGAGATTAGTATTAAAGCCTCTAAAATTGAATTACTCTGGTCCAATAGCAAAATATTGTATAAAGGCAAAAGCCTATCCCTTGACACATGGAGTAAAAAAGGTATCCTTTTCCCTTATCAACTAGAAAACGCCTCATACCCAGTTACATTCTCAGACCTCCAATCGAGATATAGCCTAGCTGACATTGAATTCTACAACTTCTTGAAAATTAGAACGGCCCTTTCAAAAACCAAATTATCCACCGTTCAACCATCAATCTCATTGTTTGTGACAAACATTAACAAACTGGGCCACCAGGTCTCCCAGATTTATAAACTCCTCCGTCCGAAGACCTCTAAACTTAATGATAAGACTATAGCCTTTTGGGGGCAACAATCTTCGGTTCCACCAAATGAACAGATATGGCCCACACTATGGAGCTCTGTCTCACGTAATAAGATCTCCCCGGTCCTCTCCCAAACCAAATACTGGCTACTACACAAAGCATTCTGGACTCCCGCCCGATTATTCTCATTAGGTCTCCGTAAGGACGCAACATGTTGGAACTGTAACCGAGAAACGGGGGATTTAGCCCATCTTATTTTTCAGTGTTCACTAGTAAAGTCGTTTTGGGAAATATCTTTTGCCTTTTTATCTGGTTTGTTTAATTGTACCTTGGTCAAAGAATTCTCCACCCTACCTATGGCCTTCTTGAGCGCGAATTTAAGAACTGACTCAGATAAAGCTCTACTTGACCTTTTATTAACATCTGCGGTGAAAATGGTTCTTGCCAACTGGAAGGACACGAGTAAGACATCTTATAAAGGCTGGATAAACTGGATCACCCACCTCAGAGGGGCAGACAACATCGCATTACAAAACTCTCCGTGGAAACCTTCATCCAGGTTGATGTGGAACTCTCTGGACACTTATCTAGACTCTTACGAACCTCCATGAACACTACTGTTTGCCCTTGAACCATATCCTGTGCCTTTACTGACGTATCACTTGAATATTTGTATTTAATTATTGTAACCTGTACTAGGCTGTTATATGTTAGGCCTATCAATATCGGACTGCTCTTGTGCCAACATATGCATAGAATTTTGGAAACAAATGTTATCGCTCGACTAGCCTTCGCTCTCCCTTTCCTTTCCTTCTCTTCTCTTTCTTTTCCTTTTCCTTCCTTTCTGCTTGTCTTTTCTTCCTTTAGTATTGATCACTGGGGTTAGTCTCTTGATACCCATACATGCGTAATAACCTCACTTTATGATTGTATATGTGATAATTTTGCCTTAGATATCTTATGTTAACCCTGTTACAGTTTTTTTTCTGTCTTTCCTCTTGAAAATCAATAAAGTATTTTGAAAAAAAAAGAAAAAAAAAAAGAAATGGCTTCGGACAGTGTGTAAGAACTTAGGTGTCAGGCAGTACTTAATTGCTTTTAGGAATTTTTAAAATAGAAAATCTGCATTTATTGTCTTTGCAGTGAGCAAGTTTTTATGTATTGCTTGGCACACACAGAAATCAATTGTGGATGTTATAACATAGCATCAAATTGAGCTGCTGAATTGTAGTTTGATTTGATACTTGAATATATATAGTGTTAAATGCATGTATTATTGTTTTATTATTTTTATAATTGTGCCGTTTGTTTAATGGATTTTTATCCAAAATAAACATTTATGATGAACTGGAAAATTAATTACTTCCAAAATCTTCTTTTACCCTGAATTTTATTTGGAATGGGAAGAGGAATTTACTTAGACACCAAAAATAAATGTTGATTTTAATAGTTGATGAGAACATAGAGTGTGAATAGTCAATATTGGCATTGGTGATCATCCCAACCTTAGGCAGTTTTTTTTCAGAGCCCTAACTTGTGTCTGAAAATATTTTAAGGCCCAGATTTACTAAGCATTTGCATTGGCCTTGCGTCACACAAGGCGACGCAGGGCAAGCAAAGGCTTTAGTAAGATTCGCAAAGGCATGCAGGGGGTGATTTGCACCACCTTGCTTGACTTTGTAAAGAGATGGAATGCAACACAGCAGCTTCCTTCATTGCATTTTGTAGTGGGATGTGTTCTATGGGAGAAGCATGAGCATTCCCCTGCATCCACCTATGCAATTTGAAATAATCCCAGATTTACTGAAATCAGTAAACCTGGGATAGCACAAAATGGCCTCCTTGACCATGGTTTAACTCTGCATCACACATAGAAAGAGGAAATTGCCTCTTAGTATTTTTTTGTGTGCAGGAAGCACAATTCAATCTTGCACACAATGCAGGCATCCGTGCGCTATGGTGCAAGGGTGCCTGAATTTGCACTAAATAACCTCAAGTGCCTCAATTGCACCAGCGCAGGTAAAGGAAGAACATCATATCTCAGTAGATATGGCACTGTTCAGCACTCTCCCCTTCATGCAACGCAGCACAGCACAACAACTTTGCTTACTGCCCTGCGTTGAATAAATGTTTAGTATATTTGTCCCTAAATTTATGAATGGCCATTGCTTAAGTAGGAAAGCTATTTGTCAAGAGTTACATATGAACAAGTTACATGAATTACCAGAGGCAATTTCAATAAGTGGAACAATCAGTACTGAGAGCACATGGTTCTCAGGTTTATGGATACATATTTAATTTGGGAGCCATAGAGAGTAGAACCTGCATCAAAAACTAGGCTACATAGACTAAAACATGTGGGTACAGACATACATAAAAAATCATGCAACGTAGCACATCAACTAAAGTTGCTGCACTGCTCTGCGTGAAATGGAGAGCCGAATAGCCACGTATCTACTAAGATATGAGCTGTTTTCCACTCTCACTCCACTGGCTCACTTTAGCATACCATGTGCCGATGCACACACCGTTGTGCCATAGTGCAAGGGTGTGTGCATTCTGTAAGGAATCGTTTTTGTACTGGAAGGTGACCCTTTCATTACTAAACCAGCCTTTAACACTTTTCCTGTTTTGTATGTGTGTTGTACAATTTGGCATTCATGTAACTGAACTATAAAGCGGAGAAATAAGAGCATTTGTGTGAAAATCCATGGGTGGTTGCATGGGAACCCCCTTGTACGCCAATGGAAGAGCCCTTTGATGCAACTAATGTAGAGCAGCGAAGGGCACAACTTTGCACTACTTTGTTAAACTGTCCTATGGAAATCCTGGTTTGGTTTTGGATAGTGAATCCCAGAATAGCACTTTACATCAGGTTTGCATTACAAAAGTAATGCAATTCAAGCACAAAGCTTTAATGAATGTGGGTGTGATATTCTTTACTGGGAGCTAGTCGAGGGTTGCTTAAGCAGGATATAAATGGACCAAACTTTTAACTGGAATGAGAAGTATAGCAGTTGTGATACTCAGCACCAACTGGACGTGATGGTAGCAATGAAAGAGGCTTGGTGATGCATACTGTTCCCGTAGCCTAAGGTCAGTCGTGGCTCGCATGACTCGCGGGTGTGGGGGGCTCGTTGGGGGTGTCGCGCGGGGGTTCACGCGGGGGCAGTTAAATTTTTTTTAAAAACACCTTACCGGGTCCCGCGCCACTTCCGCTCCTGGTCGGGTCCGCGTAGGAACAGGCATCCTCCCTCCCCTCCCTAAGCCAATCACAACGCTGCAATGGCAGAACCATAAAATGGTATTTAAAATACCATTTTATGTTTATGCTTTCTCGCACTGCGAGAAAGCAGTGGGGCGACGCTCCTCCGCCCTAATGGAGGAGCCGCCCCTGCCTAAGGTTGACTAGGAATAGGCATGGGCCACTGACACTCTATGGGATGCTGATAGGAATGAAAGAATGTCCCTCAGCAGTTTTGGGTGTTCGAAACAGACACTAAAACGCCACTGACGTGCATCTAGTGTTAGCTTACCATCCTAAATATGATCTAGGTATTTTACTGGTTCAGTGTATATGCCCAGAGAGGGATGCCAAAAGTTGGGTTAAAACAGAATAATTCCACAGATGCCAGCAATGCATTGGTGTACTTTTTATTGGTAAAAAAGCATCTAATATCAAAGCTGGGACAGCTCAATTTTCTTTGACTTTGAGAGAGATCGGGATCTGTCCTAGATAGAATTCCAGTTGAAAGAACTGAGTCTCACAGTGATTAATTTGTGTTTAGAAAGACAGCCTGGTAGCCCATATCTCTCAGTTGCCATAGCATTTGGAGATGGCAGCCTCACTATCTAACACAAAGTGCCTGCTGACTATGATTACCACTGGCTTAACATGAAGCTGACTGTCAACTGAGACATCACCCTCTGTATCTGATGCAGCTGCACAGAAGAGATTGCATTTTCCTAATACAGCTTTCTTTGACTGGGAGTTATTTCGTCCTGTAAGTAGAGTTTTATTCCCAATAGGTTCATGTTCGTTTTGGGCCATAAAGAAGCTGTGAGGCGTGGCTGCTCCACACCCACACTGAGGTGAGAATTATGTAAACATTTAATAGCATGTAAAACGCATGCAGGCACTTTGTGCTGGTAAAAACTGGTACCATAAAATACAAAGCGGAACACACTAATTAAAAAAAGCAAAAAGTATTTTGTAGTGAAAGGTAACCTTTTCTCAGAGCAAAAAACACGTTGCTGTGTGTTTCATCAAGGGGATGTTACTGGGGTGGATCGGTGCAAACACACATAGGTTTTGACAAAAAACTCATCCATTAATACACCGAGAGAAGGTTTTACTCAAAAACTACCACCCATTCGAAGCAGGCAGAACAAGGGAAAATGTGCTCATTTCTCACAAAACAATGAACTGCTTGTGTGCTGCAGTGCACAGAACACATCAAATGCATGTGAACCTTCTGAGTCGGTCTAGGCATATCAATTGTATTTGAAGGGGGTGATCCCAATACACATTTCACAACAGAGAGCAGACACTCACCTCTGCACCATGGTACAAGGCTGTGTGTTGACCACAGAGCCTTTTCTGAGCACCAGCACAGGGAATGGCAGCAGGTACATCATAGCAGATATGACTCTACACCTCTGTGTTTGTCCCCTTTTGGAACTCAGTGCAAGAAATGTGAATGTTGCTCTATATTGCGTGAAAGATTTGTAAATCTGTGCTGCAGTGTAGATCTCTGTCTGAGGTGAGGCTGCTCGCTGTTCAGCAACTATAACATCTGCATAAAGTGTTGAACATAAACAGTGTTTCCCTGTCAAGCTACATAATGGGTGATTATGGGCAAATCAATATATCGCTCTGTTCCTCTATTTGTTAATAGATGCAAGTAATTTAAAGACATGCTATTTCATTTAACAGTGTTGTCTATTGCTGTCTCTATTATGTTTCCATCACTGGACCTTGTAACGAAAAGAGCACATTGTATTTAACATGCTGCTGAACCTGTTGACCTTTCCGCCATTTTGGACTCTTTGCTATGTACTGCTTTGTTAAATAGGTGCGTGGCATTGGAACCGTCCTATAACATTAAACCAGGTGGAAATTCTGGGGCATAGTATCAAAGAATAGCGATAAACATCGCTAAGCGCATTTAGCGCGTTTCTGTATATCGCCGTCTATCGCCGGATTACATCGCTGTGTTAGCGGCGTATTATCAACGCTTAGCTAACAGGCGATGTAATTCCAGAGATAGAGGACGAAAATGAGAAATAGCGTGTGAAATCCAGCGAAGATTTCACAGCGCTATGGGGCTGCTTGCTGATAGGGGAGTGTGGACCTAAACATACAATCCACCTCCCATTATTAGTATAGCTAAGTCAAATAAAAAGCAGACGTTGAATTCCAGCGATAAACGCGGTTAGCGCGTTTTTTTTATCGCTTCGCTGGTCTGCTGCAGGGTTGTTAATAGTGCGAAGCCGTATCAGCGTGAATTGACATGGAGTTATGGACGGGAACGCCTACTTTGCATGTCATTAGCGATATTGATCGCTGACATGCAAAGTAGCAAGGAAACACGCGCTAACGCTTGTTAGCGTGTCCTTGTTGATAGAGTGATCAAAAAATCGCCGCTTTTTCGGCGCTATGTGCCGAAAAAGCGGCGATTATACCCTTGATAATATGCCCCTCTGTCACTAATTTATCGCGCATTAGGCAATATTTTGAATTGTAATGTGCGATGGGTTTGTGATTCTGATATGTGATCTAGATTTGCAAAATCATCAGAGATACACAGAAGTAAATCAGGCAAGTTTGTTCCGCACGAATGTATTTATTAATTAGATATCTCATTAACGCAATCAAGAAAATCGGAGCTATTGCAACAGTGAATAATTGTGGTTAATATACAGAGATAGAAGAGAAAGGCAAGCGAAGGATCGATATTAGATGAATAGTAGCCTAAAAAAGACACAGGAGTGAGTCTTTCTATGTTTTCAGGTAAAAGTGGGACTTGGTTGGAGATGTGATTAGAAGGCATACAAAATTATATTGTCACTCGCAAAGATTTGTGTAGGGGACAGATTTCGCAAACTTCACCTGCAGACAAAAAAAATCCACATAACCATTTTTAGAAAGCGATTTTTCCCAAAATTGTTTAAGCAAGAGAATTATCCAAAAAGTAGGTGTTGCTTTTCTTATCCTGTACAACTTACACTTTACAGGACTTTTCACTTGATGCATTTGGAAACGTTTATCAACTTGGGTGTACGAAGTTGTCAAAGTTTAAAGCTAGAATTTCTTGAAGATGAAAAGCCAGCTTTGCAAAGTTTGCACCCACTAGTTGCAGCGCCAGTTTTCTGAATCTGGAATATGTGTCGGTACACTGTGCCTGGTGTCTTAGAGTCGTGATGTGTTCCCTTACGCACCTGGGAATAGTGAAATATTGGCAAGACATGTGGGTGATGCTGCTTTGTGATGGCCAAGGATTCACAAAGAATCTTTGACCTCTCCGGAAGAATAAACATGCAAACACAGTACTACCTACAGTTTCAAATGCACACCGAGGCATCACACTTCAGATCAATGTAGGAAGTCCCAAGGAGCACAATGATTAGATCACTTCCTTCCTGAAGCATATTTTCTGCTGGTAGGTTGGCTGGTGCCTGCCTAAAAAAATCAGAAACATGAATCAGCAGAGTTGGCGATTCCTCTTGTGATAGCTTTCCCTTCATCTGGCCGGTGGACCTTGATAACATGCTGACTCCTGTCAGAGCACTAACAGATCTCAGATTTTCATTCAATTCAGGTCTTTTCTTTGTTCGTCATTCTGAAGAGGCAGTCAAAGACATCATGTTGATGAGAAGGAGCCTCCTGCTGCTGCTGCGGCTGCATTGAGCTGACAAGAGTGTTGGTCTTATCAATCACAGTATTGTCATTTACACCTGTCAACAAAAGAGATATTGAAGCTCTAAGACTGTGAAACAAAGGCAGCAGACCTCTGTTTTAAAATTAATGAATCTTCCCATGTCATCTGTGGCATCAAAGATTTGCATTGGCATGCAGTACTATGGAAAATAAAGTTAAGATTTCTTTGCACCATTTCAAGTTTCATGTGGGACGCAGCTCTTGAAGTGCACACCGAATCACAATTGAAAGTCGAGTAGTGCAAATTTGCTCAGTCAATCCAGATTTGCAAAAACTAGATTTAACTGATAGGCACATAGGCCCAGATTCACGAAGAATTGCGTCCGGTTTGTGTTACATTTTTAAACTAGACCCATCGCAAAGTCTAGGTTGGTATTTGCAAATCAACGTAAATCATGATTGGCGTTGGTTTGTAACCAAAAGAAACACATGGCAGCACATTTCTGGCACGCACTACTTTGCATCAAGGGGGCATTCCATAGGTGGCATATGGACATTTCCATGTAACCAGCCACGGGTTTTGATGCAAATCTCTATCTACCAAGGGGCTTATTTATGAGCTGGTTTGCGTCGTTCTTTCACCACGCAACGTGCTGCAAGAGCAATGCAAACCTTACACGTCATTTATGAAGCCACGCAAGGTCACTTTGTGTCGCCCTGAGTGGCTCCATAAATCTGGAATAAGTCAACGCAGCAGAAATTGGTGCATTGCCTTACTCTGCCCTGGGAAGGTGTTCCATGTGCGTTGCATGGGTGTTCCCATGCAACTCCCATTAGTTTTGACGCATTCCCAGATTTACCAGAACTGATAGAACTGGGAATGCGCAAAAAGGATACACCTTCTCAGATGAGGCATAACGAGGTGAAATTTCTCCTCGTTACTTCCTCTTTCTATGTGTGCTGGACATAGAAAGAGGACTATGCCTCTCAGGATTGTTTTTATGCAGGAAGGTGTCCCTTCCTGCACAAAAACAATCATGTGTGCAATGCTGGCACCCTTGCACTATGGTGAAAGGCTGCTTGGGTTGGTGCTAGGCTGCCAAAAGGGCACCAGTGCAAGGTGAAAAGGCAGAAATGCACCATATTCCCTTAAAAATACAGCACATTCATGCCCTTTCCCTGTCACACAGCGCAGCAAGGTGACTTGCTGCACTGCACTGCGTGGCATTCTCGTAAATAGGCCCCAGAGTGTTGTAGACAGGGATTTGCACCAAAATCCTGTGCTGCCCTGAGGCAGGCGTAACATGGAGAAATATTTTTATTTCCATTCATTTTTCCTCTTTCCCTGTACGCTACATTATACAGCACACAAACAAAGAGGAAACTGCCTTAAAACCTAGTTTTTGTGCAGGAAGGGACCCCTGCTAGAAGTGCTCCAGCCCAGGGAGAGAGCAGAACTGGGTCACTTATTGGTAGATATGGTGGAGTTCTGCTCTCTCCTATTCATGCACTGTAGTGCAGCAACTTAACTTGCTGCCCTGCCATTCCATAATGTGGGAGCACTGATAAATTGTAGAGGAATGTGTCTAAACTTGCAATCCGGGGAAAGCAAGTCTCTTGAACAAAGCCTTTGCAGTTATCCATGAAATCATCAGTACAACATACCCTACCCACAAAGAATGAACAGGACAGCAGGGCCGGACTGGGAACCGAAACCGGCCCTGGCAAACTGCTCGGCTGGCACCCCCTGGGGTGAGGGGGGTGCAGCCGAGCAGTTTGCGAGGGCCGTTTTCGGTCGATTTTGTTACAGGAGGCCGATATTACCGACCCCCGGTAACAAAAACGGGCCCCAGGGGCCCAAAACTGGCCCCCAACCTAGCGGCCCACCGGGGAAATGCCCGGTGCCCGCTACGGCCAGACCCGGCCCTGAACAGGAGCCAGCTGTGTGCAGTTTTACCCTGCTGAAGATCAGTTGTGATTTGCCACCTACATGTTCTGACCCTCCTCAACTTAAGATGCTGTCTCATCAAGATAGGGGACCAGAATTCATCAAGGACTACCGCCTAGCCATCATGAGCACTAAAAAGTGTCATTCTGTCCTCAAACAGTATTTTACAAAACAATACAATTAATTAATGGAAAATTTGCATTGATATTTGCTAAATATATTTTTTCTTTATTTAAGAGAGCACCATGGCATTGCAGTTGTTGAAGTACCTTTTTAAATTTGAGATCTGGGTCATAATACTGAAAAATCTGTAGTAAAGAGGAATTAAGCGACAAACACCTCTCTGACCGGTGAGTACAACTGGCCAAATCACCCATTAGCTTTCTCTCATCTAATTTGTACCTGGCCCTGAGGTCGACAAGCAGGTAGATAACAATCTGTGGGCCACAACGGAGCTGAGAGCTCTAGTGGCGTAACGAACCGTAAGGTGGCCCCCCTGCAAACTACACAGAGGGGGCCCTCACACTCCGGACACAGTAAGGATCTCTCAGGCCAGGGGCCCGAGCACAGTCCCAAAAGGGGCCCCCGGGAGCTCTGGCCCCCGTGCACCATGGGGTCTATTGTTACGCCACTGGAGGGCTCACCTCGGTGTGATGGGTGCATTGTCAGAGTTCCTCTGGGACTCTGAAGTTAACATCATATTCTTCCAAAAAACACCTAACCTGTCCACATTTTACTGTGTGTGGGGTTCAGCCAGGCTCTGCAAGCAAAATATTGTGTCAAAAACATCCACGTTGTGTAAGAAAATATATATTGGTGGGTATACATTTACTGTTATTAACCCCACATCATTGTACCTTGACAATATATAAATGTTCAAGGTATGTAGATATGGCGTTAAAAATAGATATATAATATCCGTTAAGGAAGTGTGGGGGAGGCACTGACTATTTCTTCTTTTAAATTGATCATGGGCCTGTTTTATGCTGTTTTTTAGTATTTTTGCATTTATTGAGTATTTTTTGTGAATTGTTTTTATGATGTAATTGTTTAAAGACCAAGGTCTGACTAAACATATGAATTGTGCATGAATAGTGAACATACTCTTACCTACATATGCTTACCCTCACAATATTCTGGTAGTCGATATTATGGCCACAATAGTTCCAAAGATCGATATTTAAATGTCAATATTCTGGTGGTAAACCATGTTTTTTGTTTAGTGGTAGCCCACCCTCCTTCTTTTGCAAACGGGACCTATGATGTCCTTTCTGGACATGACGATAATTAAGAAAACATTTCCATTTATATACTAGACCCCAGGTTTAAAGGGCCACCACAAGCGTCAAATGTTTCCTTAACACTGACTTATAACTAACAGATTTGTTTGGTTGTTACTTTTGCAAACAATCACTGTTAGCACCGTCCACGGCAAACACCCTGAGCCATCACTCAAACCTGCAATAAGTAGAAATAATTTCTATGCAGCTTTAAACAACTAGAAGGTTGAAAACTAAGGGGCATATTCACAAGGAAGTGGCGAAGTGAGGCATTAGTCGTCATGGCTTAACGCCTCACTTCGTCACTTCAGAAACGCAAGGCTGCACCATATTCACAAGGATATGGTGCAGCCTTGCGTATCCCCCTGCGCTGGCGCTAAGTGTAGCAGCTTAGCGCCAACGCAGGCACCCTTGCACCATGGTGCAAGGGTGTCTGCGTGCAAGGGAAGATTGTGTATGTACAGGAAGGTGTCCCTTCCTGCACATAAACAATCTTGAAATGCCATTTTGTGACTTCTATTTGTGCTGCTTAATGCAGCACACACAGAAATTGCAAAACGGCATTTTCAAAAAATGATTGTTTATGTGCAGGAAGGGGGACCTTCCTGTACATACACAATCATTGGCCTTTTGCTGTTTTCATGTGTGCTGCACAACGCCGCAAGCATGAAAACAGCAAAAACGAGGAGAAATTAAACATTTCTCCTCGCTTTGCCAGGTTAAGACCAGGTTTTCCCTGGTCTTAATTCTGGCACTGCCTCCTATTTACGCTGCTCTTGTGAATAGGAGGCAGCGTCAGAAGCAATGGGTGTTGCGGTGGAACGCCCACAGCAACACCCATTGCCCTCCCCTTTCATGGTAAGAATAGCGTGAAAGGGTGCCTTATTCACAAGGCAGCGTTAAGCCACATTAAGAGGCTTAACGCTGCCTTGTGAATAAGGTGAAGCCTCTATTGCCACAGGTACGTCGAAAAAAGTGACGTTCCTGTGGCGATAGGGGCTTGTGAATATGCCCCAAAGGGGTTTATTTAGTTTTTGGTGACAGGCACACCATAGTGCTAGAGTGCTGGAACTCTTGACATCTGCCATCCAGGCAAATGAATGCCAAGCATATTTAGAAACCTCCGCATGTCTGGTGTAGCTCCTGTGACTTCAGAGAAGCCACCTCTGTGGTGAGTGACCAAATTGTTTAAGGGGGGCACTAATGAACGTTTTTGTATTTCAAAACTAAACTCACAAAGCAGGGGTATGTTTTTGAAAAATGAAAAATTAATAGGCTTGACACTCTGGGAGTTCTCAGTGTGTGGATGTACATTTTATTTTTCCCTGTTTGGGAACGCCAGGTTGTATCGGGCAGTCCTGAACAGTAAAAAATGTCACAACGTTGGTACTAAATAGGGTAGATGATCTGACATGCATTTACTGATGGCCCAATATCCAACAGGCTGTCAGTCAATGGTTTCAAGTGGAAGAGTCAGTGAAGGCTCCACAAGAGGAAATATGGCACATAATAGAGCAGTAGGACAGGCATCCTGGCGGATAGACGTGGGTCCTGTGATCGCTCTGCCAATGGATTCAAGCTAGCCTGTCTGAGGGGTCAAACCCCAAAACTGGTTCCAGGATGCTTGTTTCCAGTCCAAGGAGAACCTGGCCTGGCAGTTCGGGTGGGACTGATCCCATGGGGAGCAGGGTCAAGACTGATTTGCACATAGCTGGGTCTAAACTGGGGTGGCATGGTGATTAAAAGAACGATGGATTAAACCCAGATCTGTGACTGGGTGAATGTTTGATTTGCTCTGCATTCCGTCCATGTCCATAATTTGTTCTTATTGCTTCAGTGGAATAAAAGGCCCATCTCGCCCTGTATGCATAACACAGTTAATTTTTAGAACACAATGAGCAAATTCAATAATATGAGTAACAGTTCCTGAAATTGATCATCAAGCATGAGGAAGAAAATACAACCTGAATTGGTTGAATATGTAGTATATTTTACTCCATGTGAAAAGAAAAGAATATGATCCAAAACGCTTCTCAAAAAGTTAGATTTATGCCACATGGACTCTAACCTAACACAAAAGCTATGAGGAGTGGAGGGAGGAGGTTTAAAAACATTAATCAAAACTCTACAGCAAGTCCAAGAACAATATTGAGTACTAATACACTGGATATTAGTAACACCCATTATTAACAGGTCATTCAAATGACACAATTGTAGAATGAAGCACTGTTTGGAAATTATTATTAATATTATTTCTATTATTATTATTACCTTTGCTGCTGCTTCCCCTTTTACTGGTTGGTTGGTCAGTCAGCTTTACTGCTGCTTTCACAGTACCATCTTGGCTAGCCAACACACACTATCTCTTAACAGGGCATTTTATACATGAACGGCAGCAGGGATCTTTTAGACCGCTGGCACTCTCAACTTGGACACATCATGCACTACAGGATAGCTTGACTCCAGTGGCGTAGTGAGCACGGGACCCACGTCTGGGCATACCCTTCCCACTTAGGGCGAAATGCAAAACACACAAGATGATGGACGGAATGCTGCACATTGGCAAACATTCACCCCCAGTCACAGATCTGGGTTTAATCCATCGTTATTTTGCTTCACCACGCCACCCCAGTTCAGACATAGCCATATGCAAATCAGTCTTGACCCTGTGACTCAAGCATCCTAGGACCGGTTTCAGGCTATCAGCCTTCATCAGCCAGGATAGCTTGACTCCAGTGGCGTAGTGAGCACGGGACCCACGTCTGGGCATACCCTTCCCACTTAGGGCGACTGGGGGTGAATGTTTGCCAATGTGCAGCATTCCGTCCATCATCTTGTGTGTTTTGCATTTCGCCCTAAGTGGGAAGGGTATGCCCAGACGTGGGTCCCGTGCTCACTACGCCACTGGAGTCAAGCTATCCTGGCTGATGAAGGCTGATAGCCTGAAACCGGTCCTAGGATGCTTGATTCCGGTCCAGGGAAGACATGGCTTGGCAGTTCGGTCTGGACTGTTCCCATGAGGCACAGGGTCAAGTCTGATTTGCATATGGCTATGTCTGAACTGGGGTGGCGTGGTGAAGCAAAATAACGATGGATTAAACCCAGATCTGTGACTGGGGGTGAATGTTTGCCAATGTGCAGCATTCCGTCCATCATCTTGTGTGTTTTGCATTTCGCCCTAAGTGGGAAGGGTATGCCCAGACGTGGGTCCCGTGCTCACTACGCCACTGGAGTCAAGCTATCCTGGCTGATGAAGGCTGATAGCCTGAAACCGGTCCTAGGATGCTTGATTCCGGTCCAGGGAAGGCATGGTTTGGCAGTTCGGTCTGGACTGTTCCCATGAGGCACAGGGTCAAGACTGATTTGCATATGGCTATGTCTGAACTGGGGTTGCGTGGTGAAGCAAAATAACGATGGATTAAACCCAGATCTGTGACTGGGGGTGAATGTTTGCCAATGTGCAGCATTCCGTCCATCATCTTGTGTGTTTTGCATTTCGCCCTAAGTGGGAAGGGTATGCCCAGACGTGAGTCCCGTGCTCACTATGCCACTGGAGTCAAGCTATCCTGGCTGATGAAGGCTGATAGCCTGAAACCGGTCCTAGGATGCTTGATTCCGGTCCAGGGAAGACATGGCTTGGCAGTTCGGTCTGGACTGTTCCCATGAGGCACAGGGTCAAGACTGATTTGCATATGGCTATGTCTGAACTGGGGTGGCGTGGTGAAGCAAAATAATGATGGATTAAACCCAGATCTGTGACTGGGGGTGAATGTTTGCCAATGTGCAGCATTCCGTCCATCATCTTGTGTGTTTTGCATTGAAACTCCCATTACCTTGTTTTCCTTATCTACCAGAATTGGAAGTGCCAAGAGGGGATTCAATTTACAGTTGAGGAATAAATACTACATGCATACTGCAATGAATGGCAAGTCAAATTCTTTCCAGGGGATGTAGAGGAAGAGGTTGCTCCACCTTCATTTTAGTTTGGAAAACATTGTACCAAACTGTGCTTTTTAGAATATGTTTTTCAAAATAAATAAACTAGCAATCATGTTTTAAAGTATGCTGAAGTGGAACTTATGGAACATTCCAGTACTTTAGGGTCTGTGAAAAATGTTATTTTTCTGCATCAGCAAAGCTTGCAAGTGCCTTTTAGAAAATTGAGCAGACAATTCACCTGATACACATAAGAGAAATATTTCTGCAGCATGAAAAGCAGTGCCTGAAACGTGCCCAATACTGTCCATTTGCAAGTTATTAGGCCATTTAAATGCACGTCGCAAAATAAAATAGCGTCTGAATTTGATAATATAGGGGCATATCATCAACAAGGCGATAAACAATTATCGCCGCTTTTGCGTCCGTTTTCAGACGAAAAGCAGCGATAATTTTATCGCCTAATCAGCAAGGTCATGCTATCGCGTGAAACCTTGCATTAGCGCCTGTTCTCTGAACGCCCAGCTTTGCATCTCTAATGAGATGCAAAGTGGGCGTTCCTGCCCTGACATAACTGGAGAAATGTCGCTAAGCGACATTTCTCCAATTATCAATGGGCACGCTAACCTGCAGAGCGACAAGCAAAGTAGCGATAACCTCTGTTATCGCTACTTTCCGTACGCCTGCTTCAAGACTGACTTAGCCATGATATCCTATGTAAGGTGGATATCATGGCTAAGTATGCCTTGCCCTATCATCAAGCTATCGCCAAACTTTGTGAGATTATCGCTGGATTTCCAGCAATAATCTCACATTTGGCAGTTAGCGCTTGGAATTTTATCGCTTTTGAGATAAGCGTTGGTAATAGCACGCTATCTCAGCGATAAAATTCCACGTTACCCGGCGATAATTATCCTAGCGCTAAGTGCGCTTAGCGCTAATTATCGCCGGTCCTTGATGATATGCCCATTCGTTCTATAATAAATTGTATTTCATATGGTGCTTCTACCATTTCAAAGACTTGTAAATAACGGATTTTATTGTTAGCCAATTTATGGGCCTCAATTTACCGACCTTAGATTGAAGGAAAGCTGAGACTGCCTTGCCGGTATTCAAACTCTTCATGTCAGATCATTGAATTAGTCAGTGAATAAGGTTCTATTTACTGAGACATTCTCGCTGGAATAATAGCAACCAATCTGGCGTTATTTCTTGAAGACAGAATTATTATGCAAGGGTGTGTTCTGTGTGTGCCAGTGTACTTCCAATACATTTGCAAGGGGCACAAATATTCCTGATTCAGTAGTGGCCGGTATTTTGATTGCGTGGAAAGGCGGGCGGTCAGGGGGTTGGGTGGGGAGAGGCAGTATAGGGGCCGGCGGTCTCACGGTATTGAATTAACTTATAATCGTTTTACATTTCAAATAAAATTGAAGAATAACTAATGAGATGCATGAAATAGTATAATTAATCATGATTTTGATAGTGCTCCCATAATTTTAACCTTTGAAAGTAATAACGTCGGCAGCAAATATGACATAAGAAAAATAGGTGCTTCACCTTTATTCTAAAAGATGCATTTACGAAAGTTTCAGAAAATGTTCTTCATTCATGTGCAAATAATAACTGCTTAAAACGAAAAATATTAAATATATTTTTAAGTGCATTTACATGTTGGTACTTATAAATGTAGTAGTACCCTATTTCTACTTGACTTAATTTTGATCATACTAATGTTCCTAAGTGCATCAGAAATTACAATAGAAACTAACAATTTCTTCATGCTTCCATATAAATGTAATGCTTATAATTCTATATGTTACTGCGTTATATTAGTCTAAGTTAACATAGGCTAAACTGTATTCATGGACTTTTCTGCTACGTTAAGCCTACTGAACGTGAGAGAATCACTTGATGTAGCAATCTGTATGTAACAAGTTCTTTCTTCCCTCTTGAGTTCTCATGTATTGTATAATGGAAATTGCCCTTTCGAACTTTTCAATGGACACTAGCTCTATTGTTTAACCTTTCATATGCCGTATGACTTAAGGACTGCATAATAATTCCACCTATTTCCTCCGCATCTTGTGTCTTCTTTATGTCGCCTGATCCACATTCCAATATGATCCGACGAATGAACTGAGTGGTCTGATCAGATGAGGTGACACCAGGTGGTGTCATCCCCGGAAATGCTAAGAATATAATATTGCCTGATGAGAAAGATTTGGGAGAGCTTCTTCTTTGCTTTTGGTAGAGTTTTGCTGCTCTTGGAGACTCTTGGGCATTTCTGCAGCTGGTGATGGGGAAAGACGGCTGCAGTTCTGCATGCAGGCTATTTACGACCTGATGAAAGAGATTTGTAGAACTTTGATGGAGACTCCCCTGGCTTACTTTCTTAATCAGCGCATGGCCTACATGTGCTTAGTGCCTCTTCCTACCAAGACTACTGGAACTGGCAATCTCTCCTTCCATATTGAACTTCTGAGCTTTAAGTACTGATTTGTTCTTTGTTAATTGTCTTATTTCTGATGATGCACTTAATTCTCTCTAGATCTGATAAAATAAATATTAGCTAAATTGACTCAGTTATCCTGGTTTTCTCACTTGGAGTGAATGAGCATTCTCAAACAAATTTTTACCAGATGACTAAAGGGCAACGAATAAAAGAAGTAACAGCACACCAAATACTAATGCTTCTATTTTGCAGTACTTTATCTGAACTCTTAGTGTGTATGATTTTGGCTTGCCTACATTTCTTCAGGATATTTGGGCCTACAGTATTAATCCTTTACCTTTATAGCATTGTCTTAAGAGTAATTTCCATGAGCTTGATTTCCATATTGTAGTTCAGTCATTCAATTCCTGGTCCTCATTGACTGTTGACGCCCTTTATATCCAACCCCTCTCAGCACACAGCAAGGTCCATCGGAGGACCCAGAGAGTGGAAATGATTACATGTTACAGATCATCCTTTGTTTCCAAAAGTAAGTAGAAGACATTGGGGCCCAGTAAACGCTACAGCACAAGCTAGCCGGTCCTCATTCTTTGGCAGTTCCCCATTCTTCTAGGAGTTCTCACCTTGTGCAGGGGGCTAAAAGTGGAGGTGGAGAGTTGTAGAGGTGGGTGTCTCTGCCTTATTGAAAGATGCTGCATCATTCCTTCAAAATGGCAAATTCAAGCTGTTGGGAAGGTGTTTTTAAATCCATAGTAGTTGGACAGCCTTAATCCCTGTTTCAAGAAAGAGTTTGGTACCTACTGACCAGCTCATCTAAAGTCTTGCTTGTGTGCCGTACCCAGATCCTGTGCAGATATTGCCACTTGTCTGATGAGATTTCTATTGCAAGTACGTTGCCTGTTAACAGGACTCCATGTTGCTTATGAGTGAGTGCATGGTGTAGCCAGTGGGATCCATTCTGGATTACCTCTAGTTTTGATATGGCACAGGATGGAGGTGTTGATACAGCCTCACAATATCACAAAAAAGAGAGACTAGGGAAAAAGCCTTCTCTGACTCCCCTATCATAAATGAAAAACTCACTCAACAGAAAAAAATGTCCTTCACTTTCAATAATACAGAGTAAACCAACAAAAACCCACAACAAAGGGATATATATCCTTTATATCCCTTTGTTGTGGGTTTTTGTTGGTTTGTTTGTTCCTCCACATTTTCTGTACCCTCACCACCAATCTTCATATAGATACCCAAAAAAATTGCGCTCCGTCCAGTGTGTTGGTCTGCACCTGGACGTCAGATGCGGCCCTATGATGAAGCATGACACTGCAAAGTGTGTGAGGGCAGTATTAAGACAAGTGTTGCCCTTTTTTCCCTGTACCCCATCCTCGTAGGTTTACTCTGTATTATTGAAAGTGAAGGACAATTTTATGCCTTCGCTCCTGTCTGTTTAGAATAAGGAGTTTTAATGGTTGCAGCACTTCTCTGTTGAGTGAGTTTTCGTTGATACAGCCTCTCCATACAGTGTATTGCCTGCATTCATGAGCTGGAGGGTGTGGCTCAAGACACTGAAGTGTGGAAGGGAAGGAGGCAGGTTTGTCATTACAAATTCTAAGTGACCTATTTAGCAAAGGGTTGCTCATTAGTCCTTCCTGAGCACTGCCATTTCAGTGATTGTGGGGGAATGGGGTTAAGACCGCAGATTCAGATGTAAGAGAAAAGGAAGATTCAAGGCAATTTATGAATTTTGTCTATCCTTGACTTGCCCGTCCGGGAAGGCTGACAACAGCCAGGCGCAGGGCTTCAAACATAATGTGCTTATGTTATGGGCACTCCTGCTTGGAGCCAGCAGCATCACAAACTACTGTAGAGTCATCACTTTAAAAATATGAAATGTCTACACTGAAGAAAGAAGAGGACGGTATGAAAAGGAACCGCTTCACACTGGTTCCTGATTTGTAGGCAGTGTATTCTTACTCCTTGCCTGGCAACTATAGGCCTGATTTGATTCTTGATGGTAAGAATGGTAAGGATACTCCTTCACAACAGCGATGGAGTATTCTTACCACCAATAATGCAGTCTTCCTGCCAAATTTATACGTGGGCGGATCTTAGGATTAATCATGGTGGCGACTACTCCATCTCTGTCATGAATAATCCACTACATGGCCTTGCGGAGTGAGGACCATTGGAGGCTGACCCGTCATTCCGACCCACCTATGAAATTACAGGTCAATTCAGGCCAGTTTTTAAATCCCCTTGTCACAGCAAAGAAAACCCAGTGAAAACTGCTAAATGCACCACTCGCCATGGCAGAGGACTCCAAAGGCGAGGGGAGCATTGTATTTTTTATTTTAAAAAGAAAATCCAGTTTTGGGATTTTCTTTTTGAAGATAAAAAAGGAACCTGTTTGGTACAGGGCTTCATCCCACTGGCAGAGCCCTGCACCAAACAGGAAAATGCATTGACAAGAACCACCGTGACGGCGGATTCTGCCAATACTTCATAAAT
Organism: Calotriton arnoldi; assembly: GCA_963921515.1. Taxonomy (NCBI): domain Eukaryota; kingdom Metazoa; phylum Chordata; class Amphibia; order Caudata; family Salamandridae; genus Calotriton; species Calotriton arnoldi. The sequence continues at coordinate 443,649 of CAWUFW010005756.1, forward strand.
GACCGCCAGTTTGGCACTCATTTACAAATTGGTGTATGGCCCCTCTGCCAGGGAGATGGAGCAACTTACTCCATCACCTAGGCGGAATAACGGGCCACCTGCCAGGACAAAGATCAGGGCCAATGTATGGAAGTGGGGCTCAAACCTTCCCACTTTCTTCCAAATGTTTTCACAAAAAAATAGGACAAAAAGTTCGATTGCTGAGAACAATAGATGTCTGCGTTCTAGTTGGTCATGTTGTCCTCACACTTGTGTGCTATAATTTTGCTGCTGGTATGTAAATATGAGTTAAATCGCCCATGCAGATTTTTCCACCACCCTCTTAGGGCCTGATTACGAGTCTGGCGGTCCGAGGACCACCAGACTTGTGGTGGCACAGCAGTGGGGGTCCAGCCACTGCCGCACTGGCGGTTCGATCGCCCCATTAAGAGTTGGGTGGTCAAATTGCCCTGGGACCACCGATGCCACCAGGCAACCGCCCCTCCCTGGAGGTTGCGCCCCGGTCAGAGGGCGCAATATGCTTTGTGTGACCGCCGCGGTCCCGTCAAGCATATTATGAGTTTCCTCTCCACCAGTGCTGACTTGGAGGTTCCTACTCCATGTCAACCCTGGCAGAGAGGAAACAAAGGTGCCTCCTCCACTTGTGCATGCACACAGGGGGGCATAACATGTGCCCCCCTGTGTGCATGCACAAATGTTCCTGCACGACATGAACTTTCAAGTCCATGCTGCGCAGGAACCTTGTGAGACGTTCCCATTGCGGTGCCTTTTTCAAAGGCACCGTGGCCTTTGAAAGAGGCACCGCCGTGGGAACGCATCGCCGCCAGTCCACCAGACTACAAATAACTTGTAATCTGGTGGGCAGGCGACAGCGAGTCAGTGGAGTGTGGGGGCGTGGCTGTGGAGTACCACCCATCCCCATACCGCCGAAACTCGTAAACGGGCCCTAGGAGTAGGCTAATTCCAAGTAAATGCGCCTGTTGTCTGGATCGTTAAATTTTGATCTACCAGCTGGCCAGCAGAGTAATTAACTTGGCCCAGCAGAGTAGGTCAAAGCTCAAATTTCATTTAGAGCTGGCTAACAAAAATACAGCAAAACCCAAAGTATTTGATGCAGTGCAAAGAATCCCAAAATAATGTTACATTTGCACTCAGAACCTTTGTAATCACATAGAAATAGTTTCTCTAGATGTAGCCAATGTGAATTTAAAATTTTGGTGCAGCCTCCATCTACCGTGTGAATACTATTAAGCACCCCGGACATATAGGGGCCGATTCCGATCTCGGTCGGAGGCGCACCCAATACCATTCGGTCAGGAAAAAAGCCATGCGAAAGCCTGTTTCCCGACCGATCCGTACAGCACACCGAACGAGTAAGTACGATGCGCACAACAGCACAGAATCCGGCCGAGCCGTACTCACCCAAACCAGGTCCTGTTCCCCGACCGAGGCGAATCCGGAAACGCTGAATCGAGTCGCACGGAAGGAAAAATGCAGCTCCGTCCGGCCGAGCGAGTACGATGCGCTTTCCGTACGTGCCGAACCCGTCGCTACGCACGGCACGTCAAAGCATCCGGGAGAGGCGCACATAAGCTCTGATTCGCGCCACAACACGATCCACGGCTACGAGACGAACACGCCAGCGGCGAGGATGAGGCGAAGTGACGGGCGACGACGCGGCGACGAGGACGAGCGAAGCAACGAGAAGGACGAACGACACGAACCAACCATGAATCCCTTCGTCCCGATCATACCAATATTCTACATTTACTACCGGAACAGGCACGGACGCGTACGGCACAGAAGGTAAGTCAGACACCAACCACAAAACACATACAACACGTACACGACACATCACACACACACAGAGGGATGCAGAATATACTTACACCAGCAACAGCAGCACCATACGGGCGGGATGCCCATCACCAATGCCACATATGCACACAGGGGCCTGAATGCGCACCACCACCCCTACCCAGGGGGGCAGGATGCCTACCACCACCTGAGCCAGGGGGCTGGATGCCCACCACTACTACCACCCTCACCCAGGGGGCTGGATGCCTACCACTACTACCACCCTCACCCAGGGGGCTGGATGCCTACCACCACTACCACCCTCACCCAGGGGGGCTGGATGCCTACCACCACCCTTAGCCAGGGGGGCTGGATGCCTACCACTACTACCACCCACACCCAGGGGGGCTGGATGCCTACCACCACCCTTAGCCAGGGGGCTGGATGCCTACCACTACTACCACCCTCAGCCAGGGGGGCTGGATGCCTACCACTACTACCACCCTCAGCCAGGGGGGCTGGATGCCTACCACCACCCTTAGCCAGGGGGCTGGATGCCTACCACTACTACCACCCTCAGCCAGGGGGCTGGATGCCTACCACTACTACCACCCACACCCAGGGGGGCTGGATGCCTACCACTACTACCACCCTCAGCCAGGGGGGGCTGGATGCCTACCACTACTACCACCCATACCCAGGAGGGGCTGGATGCCTACCACCACCCTTAGCCAGGGGGGGCTGGATTCCTACCACAACTACCACCCTCACCCAGGGGGGCTGGATGCCTACCACTACAACCACCCTCACCCAGGGGGCTGGATGCCTACCACTACTACCACCCTCAGCCAGGGGGGCTGGATGCCTACCACTACTACCACCCACACCCAGGGGGGCTGGATGCCTTACACCACCCTTAGCCAGGGGGGCTGGATGCCTACCACTACTACCACCCTCACCCAGGGGGGCTGGATGCCTACCACTACAACCACCCTCACCCAGGGGGGCTGGATGCCTACCACCACTACCACCCTCACCCAGGGGGCTGGATGCCTACCACCACCCTTAGCCAGGGGGGCTGGATGCCTACCACTACTACCACCCTCAGCCAGGGGGGCTGGATGCCTACCACTACTACCACCCTCAGCCAGGGGGCTGGATGCCTACCACCACCCTTAGCCAGGGGGCTGGATGCCTACCACTACTACCACCCTCAGCCAGGGGGGCTGGATGCCTACCACTACTACCACCCACACCCAGGGGGGGCTGGATGCCTACCACCACCCTTAGCCAGGGGGGGCTGGATGCCTACCACCACCCTCAGCCAGGGGGGGCTGGATGCCTACCACCACCCTTAGCCAGGGGGGGCTGGATGCCTACCACTACTACCACCCTCAGCCAGGGGGGGCTGGATGCCTACCACTACTACCACCCACACCCAGGGGGGCTGGATGCCTACCACTACTACCACCCTCAGCCAGGGGGGCTGGATGCCTACCACTACTACCACCCACACCCAGGGGGGCTGGATGCCTACCACCACCCTTAGCCAGGGGGCTGGATGCCTACCACTACTACCACCCTCACCCAGGGGGGCTGGATGCCTACCACTACAACCACCCTCACCCAGGGGGGCTGGATGCCTACCACCACTACCACCCTCACCCAGGGGGGCTGGATGCCTACCACCACTACCACCCTCACCCAGGGGGGCTGGATGCCTACCACCACCCTTAGCCAGGGGGGCTGGATGCCTACCACTACTACCACCCTCAGCCAGGGGGGCTGGATGCCTACCACTACTACCACCCTCAGCCAGGGGGGCTGGATGCCTACCACCACCCTTAGCCAGGGGGGCTGGATGCCTACCACTACTACCACCCTCAGCCAGGGGGGCTGGATGCCTACCACTACTACCACCCACACCCAGGGGGGCTGGATGACTACCACCACCCTTAGCCAGGGGGCTGGATGCCTACCACTACTACCACCCACACCCAGGGGGGCTGGATGCCTACCACTACTACCACCCTCAGCCAGGGGGGCTGGATGCCAACCACTACTACCACCCCCACTCATAGGATGGACAATGCATGACACAACCAGCACACCACAACCTAGGGAATGCAAGAAGAAGACATCCCCCAACACCATGACAAGCGTGTGTAGACTGTGTCAAATGCCTACAACACCGAACATGACTTTGAACATACAATGTGACCCCCTAGCACATGTGCCACACATATATGTGTGTGGCACCCACAATGCAAGCAGGCCATGACCATTGTGGCAATGGGGTCCAAACCCCCATCATCACAGTGACCAAAATGTAAGTGTGGGGTCCATAGCTGAAGCACATTTTGAACATTGTGGCAATGGGGTCTAAACCCCCATCACCACAGTGACCGAAAGGTAAGTGTGGGGTCCATAGCTGAAGCACATTTTGAACATTGTGGCAATGGGGTCTAAACCCCCATCACCACAGTGACCAAAAGGTAAGTGTTGACAAAGAAAGAGGTGCAACTGCCAAACTGCATGGATGATTCCTGGTCACAGAACAAAAACACATCAGTGGCAAAGTAGTGTATGTGTCCCATTGCAACATAAATTGGGGGAGCCAAATACTGCAGTGCAAATAAGACATACCTTTGGCCATGTGCAGACAAACAACACCCATGGGGGCTGACACCGTCAACAATCATCAATGACACAATGACAGAAGTGACCATCAGAATGCAGACCCACATATTTGCACCAATGGGCACACAAATGCAGATACCCTGTGGAGACTGCAGATGTGAGGTGAACAGATACCATACCATGGCAGCAATGGGACACACAAACCATGATCATTGTGCTGACCGATGACATAGGAGTCCCAGGGACAGCAGGGGAAACACACAAAACTACATACAGCCAATGGCACACCCAAGATATGCCAATGCAGTGGTGCAGATGCACAAACACAAACAGGCAGACCCACACTGCACATCATACACAACAGGTGAGGGGGTGTGCCAGTGTCCCCAGGCAACCACACAACACATGAGGAGACCTGAATACCAATCATACAGATGTGCATACAGTGCCACACAAAGGTAACTCATGGATCCAAATCCCCTATGTGGGCAAGCAGGCATTGTCAGATGAGAGGGAGCACAAATCACACATGTCACACAGGCACGTAGGGACAGCAACTGACACAGCAAGACACAGACACACCACAGCACCACCCCCAGGGCCCCCACAATGTGGTGACCCTGGGCTGCATTACAATCCCACTGTGATGACAAAGCTAAATGTCGTTCACACTGTGAACCACAGTCATGTGTCCTGAGCAACTAACTACCATCACACCTACACAAGCACAAATCAATCAGCATGGCCAGTAAGCCAAGGCCAACATGGAGGCAGGGGCCTAGCCGGGCAACAACTCTCATCTGCACACACTCAACACCACACCCCTCGACCTCCAACAATGTGCAGCAGTGAAGTACACATGCACTGGTGACATTGCACATGCACCCATGACTATTCCAGGGTGGTGGGTGGGAACCAAGGTGCAGAAACACATCACACATGGCCACTCAACAAGACTCCTGAATGTCTGACACACTGCACACTACGCTGTACATGGACATGACGGCAATACCACACCAACCAATGGGATCCCAGCCACAGTCACACACCAATGAAGAGGCCAAGGTCACCCACAAAGAACACACATAGACAACAACCAACATTGCAGCCCGGACCCTGAGGAGTGCCAGCAGTCACACACACAACGTGTCACAATCACTGAAAGATAACACAAACTGGAAATCACATGACAGGGGCAAACAACAAGTGCCAAGGGGAAACCTGACTGTGACCCATCTGCGTCTGCACACAAACTCAGCCCTGACAGCAAACACACCTATGGGTGACACCCTGATGACCAGTAATGTGCCATGCACCCACATCACAGAGAACCCAGGGAGAAGACTTTGGGGGAACATAGGTCAACTCAGCTAGCATCACAAACAGGTACAACACTAGGGATCACAGCATGCACAGCTAAACGGAAGTGAACACACAGACATGCACATACAACACACACCTTGGGCGCAGGCAATGTCACAGGAGTACACACTGCCATGAGGGGACTCCACTCCTGTGTGAGGAAAGCTGTGCCATATGTTGCCTCAGTAGGGCCCCATCATGTCAGCTGAGCACTTGGTCACACAATCAACAATTAGCACCAAATGAGGGCTCCCGTAACATCAGCCTGGTCATGGAAGTGCCAACGGAATCATCAGCACAGATCCAACACACTTGTATAGCAATGTTGCACTGACAACACAGATGAGTCCTTCCCCATTGATGCCCAAACCTGCATGTCCACTGGAGATGGCCACACGGTCAGGGAAGTAGACGAATTGAACAATGGCAGGCACAACAGATGTGCAGGGGTGGAAGCCACAGATGTGAAATAGCCAATCTAAGTAGGAAATCCCATTGCCAAATACTGAACACATGACACCCTCAGATGCTGCTATGGATGACATGGATTCACCACAGGATAGGACACATTCCCCCTGGACCACATGGGTTCCTGCACAGTAACACTTCATTATCATGAGACCAAATATCACCATCACTGCAGCAAGGGCATGGTTAGCATCATCAACAACATGTACATCAGAAGCATAAGCACTAGAGAACAGAAAGTTGCTTTATTCAGCATATGTGTGGAATGAAAACAAAGTCCAGAAAAAACACAAAGGCCAATGGCCAGTCCATTGTAAAAGTCCAAACAGGGTGACAGTGGCAGATGTCACCCTACGCATGCCTGCACAAAACCAGGGACAATCCACTAGGAGGGGCAACCGGGGGGGGTAGGCCAGGCACCGCAGGGACAGGATCAGGGCTCACCAGGAGGAAGCAGGGAAGGGGTGGTGGGTGCTGGAGAGCCACTGACAACTGCAGTGGAGGCGTCTGACATGGTGTGTGCCGGCACAACTGGGGGGCATGACTCAGATGTTGTGGGTGACGGCACGACTGCAGTGGACCCTGCAGATGGAGTGGACAGGTCCGCCACTGCAGTGCCCAAGTCAGACAGGGTGGTAGTGGACTCCACTGCAGTGCCTACCACCAGGGGAGGAGAATGGGGAACAGGCAAGGTGGGCTGGACAGAGGGGAGGACACCCTCACCACATCAGTGGCACAGACAAGCGCAGCGGGGGGTGTGGTGCCGGGAGAGCAAGTGGCAGGGGGAGAAGGCCGGATCCTCTTGGGGATGGTATATCTGTGGGTGGGGGAACCTGGGGCAGGGTGCGGTGGGGGCACCTGTGGAGTGGGGGCCTGAGGGATGGAGGAAGGAGACCTGGTGCTTGAGCTGCAGGGCGGCGGCGGGGTCTTGCTCTTACCACTCCGGGGGGACTTGCGGGTGGGGGCCTCAGTCTGTCTGTGCCTGGGGGAGGGTGTCCGGGGGCGAGGGGCACTCTGCTCCATGTGGGGGGGCTTCCTCTTCCCCCTGGATGCTGGAGCAGCTGGATCGGAGGGGAAGAGGCCGAGGTCACTGAGGAAGAGGCGCTGGGTCTTTGGGGTTGCAGGTGAGGCAAGGGAGGGTGTTTTGGAGGGAGAGGCAACTGAGGACTGCGCAGTGCCCGTGGATGCATGTGTGTGTACCAGGGCCCCATCCCCTGTGAGTCTGGTTTCAGTCCCCTGACTGTGCGTGCGTGTGCGTTTTGTTTGTGGCATGTGTGTCTGTGTGCTGGACGTGTGTGTGCCTGTGCCGGTGTGTGTGTGCTTGGGACGGGTAAGGTGCTGGGGAGTGTGGATGGAGCAGAGGCAGGAGGGGTGAGGGACTGTCTGAGGAGGGACACTGCTGCCGTCAGGGAGGAGTCCATGGACCTATTGCCCCTCTGTAGGTCAGACATGCCCGATGAGATGCCCTCCATGAACGACACCAGCTGAGTCAACAGAGCGGTGTGCGCATGGAGGACACTCAGCATGGCTGTCTGCCCTACATGGAGCTGGCGAAGGAGGTACACAGACTCCTCACTCAGGGCAGCAGGGGACACAGGGGCAGGGGGTGCGGTGCCTGGACCAAAGGAGACACGCTCCCGAACATGGGAGCCTCCACGGACCTGGGGAATGGGAGCCGATGGGAGGGCGGTGGTGGTGCTGGTGGTGGCGGGGACAGCAACACTAGCTGGGGTGTGGTGGCTGCTGACACCCGCCTCCATAAGGGAGTCATCCTCCGAGTTGCTCTGGTCCTCAGCTGAGGTGGATGGTGCTGAGGACTCCTCGGTGTGGCTCCCCTCGCCCTCCGTGCCACTGGGTCCCTCCGACCACTCCTCGGCTGCTGACCCAGTCTGGCTCTCTGGCTCCTCCTGGTCCGTGGAGCAGTCCCCTTCCGTGGCCGTGGATGTATCTGCAAACAATGGGGAAACAAACAGACATCAGTCACCTGCACCAAACGCACACACCACTGTGAGCACAGCACATTACAGAGCAAGCCCTGGCATCATTAGTTGTACATTGCTAAAAGTGCCCTAACTGAACAGGAGAAGCCAATTGTCAGTCTGATGCCAACCATGGCACTCACATCCCACATGGCCTTGCACCCATCTGTCTGGTGTCTGTTGGATTGCAACACCCCAGTGTGGACACATGCACCAAGTACACAGTAGTTGGACAGTGCAGAGGACACGGTGTGGCATGTGGACATGCACACATCACAGCTCTTGCCACTGAGTCAGTACAGGTTTCCGGATAAAAGGGATGCCCAGAGTCAAATAGGAAATGCATGTGATTCATACCAGCGACAGACACCATGATGCACCCATGTCCTGATAGCCATCGCCACAATGGTGTGCATGTAGCACATGTCACTCCCCTGCAGGATCACCAATAAGTAGACACATGCCATGGCAGAGGCATGACTGCTAAGTCATACATCACTGTCTCAGTGATGTATGACTTGGCAGCCAGACAACAACACTATGCACTGTGTCACAATAGTAGGTCATGGGCAATGAAAGTCCTGGAGCTGCACAAGTGCACATGTACATCCCCCACACAACACATCATCTTAACCCTCATCTGTCCAGGTCATACCTATTGGACATATGGGAGACCTGTGACACTACCCTCTGAACCTGAGCCCCTCACAATCTGCTGTGAATGGGGAACAGCTGCCTGAACTTCACATTCGCATACCCCAGTCTGCACGGGCAGCTGATTAAACACCTATGTGACACACAAGTATCGTCTCCTAGGGTCACATCTCCAGGGGCATGCTGAGCCCCTACCAAGAAACACCCCAGCAGTCCTGGCAACTAATCCACAGCACACTGACACAGAGGCAGACACCTGAGGGGTCAAATCACTGCGCACAATGTGTCAGCTGATACACGGGAGTGGGAGTACAGAGTACATTGCATGGCCTGGAGTAGGCATGACTGTCCTGCTCCACATGAATGAGGGATGAGCCCTGGACAGTGGATAGCTGTCTATGTATGTGTGACACACGTAATCTGCACACTCCTGGGGCCCAAACATTGTTCCCACCCGCTGCATGGGCGTGTGCCACATACCACAGGCACATGTGGTGGCTCAGCACAGCAAGTGGACCGCATATCAAAGCAACACGCAGATTACATGTCCGAACACAGGTGTAGTGTGAACAATGGACCCACCCATGATGCCCACAACAGAGTTAGGGAAACAGATGCTGTCCCCCACCTTTAGTGAAGCAAACTGCAAGGACACAGTCCCAAGTGACACAATTCCCTGAATGTAAGGGCCACACCTGGGTATCAGATGAGCAGTGGGCAGTGCACAATAGAGGGACATGGCTCCTGGACAACATGACTGCTGCACTGTGGCAGTTGAACCAGGCCAGAGGAGGGCACACAGCATGTAATACAGAGTTCACAGTGCAGTCTTTGACTCACCCCCTCCTTGCTGCTGTCTGGCCTTCAGCTGCCCATCCAGGTCTGGAAACACCACCGCCAGGATCTGGAGCATGTGGGGGGTCAGGGTCCGTGTTCCGCCCCTCCTGCGAGGAGGCGACAGCTTCAGCTGGACCCGTGCAATCCTCCGGGTCCAGCCCCGAAGGTCCTGCCACCTCTTCTGGCAGTTGCGGATCCAGCGCTTGTAGACCCCCACGGACCGGACAGCCCGGACGATGTCCTTCCAGATCTCCTGCTTCCGATGGGCATTAACCTGTCAGGATGACAAAGTGAAAAGGCCATTACTACACATGCAACATATCCGTGCATGACACAGTTGTATATACATGTCTCAATCACAGGGGCACATGATGTACACAGGCAGTGCAAAGCTGCCCATGGACAGTTTGCCAGACGTCACTACATGGTATCATTGCATGGGAAGTAAAACCTTGTTCAAATGCACTGTCACTGCACCATACCTGTCCAGTGCATGTCACTACACACTATGGGGGGTGACAACTACTCAGTGAGCCTGCTAGCCAGTGGCGTGCAGACTTTCAGCCTTGCTAGTCAGACAATATGCAAATTCAGAAAGGCAGTGCACAGAACACTCACCTGCTCCCCTGGTGTCCCATACAGCTTGCTGTACTGTGGAAGTAGGCTGTCCAGCAGGGCCTGGTTCTCCTCAAGGCTGAAGGCTGGGGCTCTCTCCACAGTACGTGCCATTGCAGGGTCCAGAGGGGCAGAGACAGCAGCAGTGCAGTGGCAGATGTCGTCCTGGAGCATGTAGCGCAGGCAAGTGAGCTCTCAGGGGAACAGCCAGCAATATATGTGCTGGAGAGGCAGATACTGTCCCTTGTGTCCAAAGTGATAGGTCCAAGTCGTTTGCATCTTCTGAATCTGGCCAATCCATGGAATAGCAGCACCAAAACACGCCCACAGCATCCTTCAAATCTTCAACTTCATGACATACATGATTTTGCAACATTGTTGTGGGTGACCAACTGATTTTCCAGCAACCGACTCGTTCGAAATTCGAAAACGCGTCCGTTGCCAGGCAAGGCCATTGTCAATGGGTGCGCACCGATCGGTCCATTGCGGTACAACGCGTACAGGGGTACAACGCGTACCCGCACACATTGAATGCAATGGGCCGGCCGGGGGCACCGATCGGTCCATTGCAGTTCAACGCGTACAGGGGTACAACGCGTACCCACACACATTGAATGCAATGGGCCGGCCGGGGGCACCGATCAGTCCATTGCAGTTCAACGCATACAGGGGTACAACGCGTACCCGCACACATTGAATGCAATGGGCCGGCCGGGGGCACCGATCGGTCCATTGCGGTACAACGCGTACAGGGGTACAACGCGTACCCGCACACATTGAATGCAATGGGCCGGCCGGGGGCACCGATCGGTCCATTGCAGTTCAACGCGTACAGGGGTACAACGCGTACCCGCACACATTGAATGCAATGGGCCGGCCGGGGGCACCGATCGGTCCATTGCAGTTCAACGCGTACAGGGGTACAACGCGTACCCGCACACATTGAATGCAATGGGCCGGCCGGGGCACCGATCGGTCCATTGCAGTTCAACGCGTACAGAGGTACAACGCGTACAGGGTACAACACGTACCCGCACACATTGAATGCAATGGGCCGGCCGGGGCACCGATCGGTCCATTGCGGTACAACGCGTACAGGGTACAACGCGTACCCGCACACATTGAATGCAATGGGCCGGCCGGGGGCACCGATCGGTCCATTGCAGTTCAACGCGTACAGGGGTACAACGCGTACCCGCACACATTGAATGCAATGGGCCGGCCGGGGGCACCGATCGGTCCATTGCAGTTCAACGTGTACAGGGGTCCAACCCGTACAGGGGTACAACGCGTACCCGCACACATTGAATGCAATGGGCCGGCCGGGGGCACCGATTGGTCCATTGCTGTTCAACGCATCACTGTACATGTGACTGGCATATGTCAGCATGCCTGTCTCAGATGGACATATGCCAGCCACAGATAGCTCCCAGGGAGTGAGGGGCACACCTACATCACAACAGCCTGTCCAAACTTTATCATAAGGCATGTAAGGCTGCATTTCCTATTGTGTGTATGTTGGTGTACATGTTGTCCTGTGGGTGTCACCTGTGGGCAGCCACCCCCAGGCTGTCCATGTGTTCATGGGGACAGGATCCTGGGTGTTACGTGTACATGACCACTGTGATGTGCAACTGTTCATATCTGTGCATGTGCCATGGTCACATTTCACGGTGGTGTATGTGTATGTCATGTCACATACCCCGTGAGTCCCATGTGGGACGGTATGTTTGAGCCAGGGTGTCCCAGTGGCACAATAGTGATGGTCCTCCACAGTCTTTGTGCATGTAGTGTTTACAATGTCTCTGATTTCATGTGCACAATGGGAGACAGTCTCCACATCCACGTTGTGTGTGCATGGACTTTGATGTTGTGCGTGTGTGTGTCACAGACGTCCATGTCTGTCCTGCCGTGGCAAGTGGGACCACTACCTGTGGGGGTCATGGTTGTTTTGCTGTGGTGTATACATGATACTCCATGTAATGCCAGTGTCCATGTGGCAATAAAGGGTCCCTGGGAATGTACCTGTCGTTGAGCTGTGGTGCCTGGGGCACATCTGTCCTCACATGTCACTGTGGGGGTGATTGTGACACGGCAGCAGGAGATGGGAACTGTGACACGGCCTCATGATATCCAATGGGCCAACCTGGGACTAATTGATGCCACCTGTTGGACCGTGTTGACAGATGTTGGCCATGTATGTACCATACATGTCCTTACAGAACTGCACACTTCATGTAGTTGTGCCTCATAATGATGTATGTTGGGATATTGAGTGTGTTCAATGCTGCATATGTGGGGTGACTGACAATTTTGCTTACTTCTCCTCTGCACTGCAGGGCTCCTGCTGTCCATCGACCATTCCCAGACCTGGCAACGATGGTGGAACGGGACAGCATCCGACGGTACCGCTTCACCAGGCAGCTGATTGAGGATTTGGCAGTGCAGTTGTCCCCACATTTGCAGCCTGGCCGGCCGTATCCTACAGTGCTGACCCCCAAGGTGAAGGTGATGGCAGCCCTACACTTCTTTGCCACCGGTACCTTCCAACATACTGTGGCGACTGCTGGTGGGATGTCACAGACCATGTTGAGCCGTGTGCTCCGCGATGTTTTGGCGGCAATGTTGCTATTCCTGAACCGGTACATCTATTTCCCTAGACTGCGACGACTCACTGACGTGAAGAGTGACTTTTATGCCCTGGGGAGGATGCTGCATGTCATTGGCTCCATTGATGGGACACATGTGGCTTTGGTACCACCACAGGCCCAGGAGCAGGCCTACAGGAACCGCAAGCACTACCACTCGGTCAATGCACTGGTGGTGTGTCTTGCAGACATGACCATCACACACGTGTATGCCCGTTTCCCTGGTTCAGCACACGATGCCTTTGTGATGAGGAGTAGTCGCATCCCCAGGATGATGGCACAGATGCAGAACAAGCGTGCCTGGCTTGTCGGTGTGTACTGACTTTGTGCCATTGTGTGTGATCTGATCTGTAGTATTCCGCCCACTTTTCCAAGTCAGCTAATGTGCACTTGTCTGTCCGTAGGTGACTCGGGATACCCCAACATGCTGTGGTTGCTGACACCCCTCAGGAACCCTGTGACACCAGCCCAGATGCGCTACAATGAGGCACATGGTCGGACCAGGAGAGTGATTGAGCGGACATTTGGTCTCCTGAAGAGCCGCTTCCGCTGCCTGGACAAGACCGGAGGGTCCCTCCCACATGCCCCTGCGAAAGTGTGCAAGATTATCATCGTCTGCTGCATGCTCCACAACCTGGCAGTGCGGAAGGAGTTGCCTCTCATCCAGGATGACAATGACCAACATCCGCCACCTGTGGAGGATCCTGGCCTGGACCACGATGCCAGTGACGATGATGATGATGATGATGAGGGTGATGTCCGCACACAGCTCATCACCAACTTCTTTAGCTGAATGTGAGTATCCTGAGGTGTCATGTCAATGATGTGAGTTGGCATGATATGTGTAGGTGGTGCTCTGGTGCTGTTGGAGTGTGTCCATGGGCTACTTGACTGGATGTGTGTTGCGATGTGTGCTTACAGGTGGGCTGTACTCCCCAACAGTGTTGACATGCTAACTTGGTTCTGGGTGGGTATCTTGTAACATGTATTGTGCATGAGTTTTGCTGTTCTGTCCTGTACTCCATTGCTTTTGACTGTGTGTCATTTCTGTCCTTCACAGGGTACTTTCAGATTCGTTTGGTCAACTGTGTCCACCGACGACGTGATTGCACTTCCAGGCTGGTAGCTGTTGTGTCCCTACAGGTGATGTGCGCCACACCCATGGACTTCCTTCCGTCTATAGTTGTTGACTGTGTGCCCGCTGCCAGGTGGGATTACCTTGCATCTGTAGTGGTTACGACATGTTGCAACTGTGTAATAAACCTGTGCTTCACTTTGTGATGTGCGTTGTCTGTGGTCACACATTTGACTGCCATTTGCATACTGCACCTGTGGGCTACTTGACTACAACTGGGAATGGGTGTGGTGTCTGTGCATTGCACCGTCTTCCCTGGCAACATCAGTGTAGGCAATGAGTCAGATGGCCTAGGTGTGTATGTGTTGTGTAGCCCTGGTGGTGTGTCTCCCTCATATGTGTCACGTTGCCTTTACTCACATGCCTGTGTTGTACTTGCTGTTGCAGTTCGCATACACAGTGTAATTTTGCAGTTCATCATCCCCATAACAGCACCCACGTTGGAATCACAACAGAGGCAAGTATGGTGTATTAGTGTGTTTATTGTGATACGTTTGTGTGAATAGTGCATAGGATGGGTAGTGCTGTACATAAATCTTGCAATCAGAAGTTCCTAGGTGAATTGAAAGTCCTGATAGACAGAATCCCCAGTATCGGGGCCACAGTTGTCTGACACATTGGTCCAACTTGTACTCCCCATGCAATGTGTGGGAGTAGTGTTACCGTCAACAGGGTGAACAGTCTGTGCACAAAGGTGAACATCCAGAACAGGTTCAGGCTTCCTGGGAGTTGCGCTTGGCCATCGGCCTCTCACTTGCCCCTCTTCGGACGACCCCTCTTCTTGGGGGGGGCCCTCAAGTACAGGCTGCTGCGGTGCAGGGGACTCTCCACCAGAGTCATCCTCCCTCCCTGTGGCAGTTGCAGTTTGTTCAGCACCAGATGTTGTTGGCACACAGGGAGGTGTGGACTGGTTGCTGTTCATCTGGCGTAGGCATTGTAAAATGTCCCTGTGCACCGCCGTCATCTCATGCAGTGCATCCCACTTGGACTCCACGCGGGACATGTGTGAGTCCACGCGGGACATGTGTGACTCCACGTGGGACATGTGAGAGTCCAAGCGGGCATGATGGGCAGCCTGCTGCTGTTTCATGTCTCTGAGGAGCCCCACTACCTGGCTGAGGTCTCCGGTGCTGGACTGGTACGCATCAGCTATGCATACCAGTTGTGGGTCATCATGCACACCAGCAACCTCTGCAAGCAGCGACCTCTGTCTCCCACCCCTCCCACCACCCCTGCTGACATGTGCAGTGCGTGCAGTGGCACGCACAGATGACCCTCGTCCACCTTGGGGGTTGGTGGTGGTGGTGGTGTCCATGGCCCCAGGTTGGTCCAGGGTCCCTGTGCTGGTGTTGCTCCTTGTTCTGTCCATGTCGGCAGGGATGGTATTTGTGGTGACAGTCGTTGGAGGGGTGGGTGCAGGGGGTGCAGCTGGTGGTCCTGCTGGTGCTGCAGCTGGTGGTCCTGCTGGTGCTGCATGTAGACTTGCACCGGATGTGCCAGGTTGGTCTTCTTCGTCCGAGGAGGGCAGAGGCTGTACTGACGCCAGTGAGCTCCGCATCCTCTTGAGCCTGGGACTGGGACTCCTCAGCGTCTGCTGCTGTGTCCCCATCATCACCTGTTTTTGGGAGACACACACAATGTATGTTATGTTTCTGCAGGCATCAATGGTTGACACACATGACAGTTGTGACTGTGCCTCTGGGTGCGGGTCTGTACATTGCATTGTCCTAAGTCGTCACAGTCAGGGGTTGATATTGGTGTGGCACATTGTCCTGCATTATTTGGGCATTTCTATGTATTTTTTGGGGTGTGAACATGGTCTGCATTGGTTGTGTTTGGTTGACAGCCGGCCCTCCTTCCCACCCACCCAGCCAGTCAGTTATCCCACCATGGAACGTGCTTGCATTGCAGGGAGTGGAAGTTGTCTCTCAGGATGTCAGTCAGTGGTGTCCTGCTGTTTGTTGGTGCACAGTTGCCAGCAGGGCCTTGTGCTCCCCACAGCAGTAGCCAGTGTCAGCCATCTTGTGAGTCCTTCTCCACTCCCTGTGATGTGAGCATGGTTCAGGGTGGTGTTGATGGGACAGTTGTGGGGGTGACCAATATCAGTGACTACGACTCCCATCATGCTATTGCCTCCACCCCCTTCCCAGCATGCCCATGCTTCCTTCCTTTTGACTCTGCTTCCCTGTGGGGTGGGCTGGCTGTGCTGACAGGATGGCTGGTAGTGTTGTCCTGGCAGTTGTTTGGCTAAGAGTCCCAAGAGTGTCCCTGTGCTTCACACAACATAACCCAGGGTGGTGGTTCTTTGTGGGATCTTGTGTTAGGATGGGGGGCATTGCATTCTACCAGGTGGGTTCTGTGGAGTTTGTGTTGGGGGGTGTGTGAGGGGAGGTGCTTGTGACTATGGTCAGTGCTGCAAGTCCTCCTTCCCACCCACCCAGCCAGCCAGTTATCCCACCATGGAACGTGCTTGCATTGCAGGGAGTGGAAGTTGTCTCTCAGGATGTCAGTCAGTGGTGTCCTGCTGTTTGTTGGTGCACAGTTGCCAGCAGGGCCTTGTGCTCCCCACAGCAGTAGCCAGTGTCAGCCATCTTGTGAGTCCTTCTCCACTCCCTGTGCTGTGAGCATGGTTCAGGGTGGTGTTGATGGGACAGTTGTGGGGGTGACCAATATCAGTGACTACGACTCCCATCATGCTATTGCCTCCACCCCCCTTCCCAGCATGCCCATGCTTCCTTCCTTTTGACTCTGCTTCCCTGTGTGGTGGGCTGGCTGTGCTGACAGGATGGCTGGGAGTGTTGTCCTGGCAGTTGTTTGGCTAAGAGTCCCAAGAGTGTCCCTGTGCTTCACACAACATATCCCAGGGTGGTGGTTCTTTGTGGGATCTTGTGTTAGGATGGGGGCATTGCATTCTACCAGGTGGGTTCTGTGGAGTTTGTGTTGGGGGGTGTGTGAGGGGAGATGCTTGTGACTATGGTCAGTGCTGCAAGTCCTCCTTCCCACCCACCCACCCAGCCAGCCAGTTATCCCACCATGGAACGTGCTTGCATTGCAGGGAGTGGAAGTTGTCTCTCAGGATGTCAGTCAGTGGTGTCCTGCTGTTTGTTGGTGCACAGTTGCCAGCAGGGCCTTGTGCTCCCCACAGCAGTAGCCAGTGTCAGCCATCTTGTGAGTCCTTCTCCACTCCCTGTGCTGTGAGCATGGTTCAGGGTGGTGTTGATGGGACAGTTGTGGGGGTGACCAATATCAGTGACTACGACTCCCATCATGCTATTGCCTCCACCCCCCTTCCCAGCATGCCCATGCTTCCTTTTGACTCTGCTTCCCTGTGTGGTGGGCTGGCTGTGCTGACAGGATGGCTGGGAGTGTTGTCCTGGCAGTTGTTTGGCTAAGAGTCCCAAGAGTGTCCCTGTGCTTCACACAACATATCCCAGGGTGGTGGTTCTTTGTGGGATCTTGTGTTAGGATGGGGGGCATTGCATTCTACCAGGTGGGTTCTGTGGAGTTTGTGTTGGGGGGTGTGTGAGGGGAGATGCTTGTGACTATGGTCAGTGCTGCAAGTCCTCCTTCCCACCCACCCAGCCAGCCAGTTATCCCACCATGGAACGTGCTTGCATTGCAGGGAGTGGAAGTTGTCTCTCAGGATGTCAGTCAGTGGTGTCCTGCTGTTTGTTGGTGCACAGTTGCCAGCAGGGCCTTGTGCTCCCCACAGCAGTAGCCCGTGTCAGCCATCTTGTGAGTCCTTCTCCACTCCCTGTGATGTGAGCATGGTTCAGGGTGGTGTTGATGGGACAGTTGTGGGGGTGACCAATATCAGTGACACCGACTCCCATCATGCTATTGCCTCCACCCCCCTTCCCAGCATGCCCATGCTTCCTTCCTTTTGACTCTGCTTCCCTGTGGGGTGGGCTGGCTGTGCTGACAGGATGGCTGGGAGTGTTGTCCTGGCAGTTGTTTGGCTAAGAGTCCCAAGAGTGTCCCTGTGCTTCACACAACATAACCCAGGGTGGTGGTTCTTTGTGGGATCTTGTGTTAGGATGGGGGCATTGCATTCTACCAGGTGGGTTCTGTGGAGTTTGTGTTGGGGGTGTGTGAGGGGAGGTGCTTTTGACTATGGTCAGTGCTGCAAGTCCTCCTTCCCACCCACCCAGCCAGCCAGTTATCCCACCATGGAACGTGCTTGCATTGCAGGGAGTGGAAGTTGTCTCTCAGGATGTCAGTCAGTGGTGTCCTGCTGTTTGTTGGTGCACAGTTGCCAGCAGGGCCTTGTGCTCCCCACAGCAGTTGCCAGTGTCAGCCATCTTGTGAGTCCTTCTCCACTCCCTGTGATGTGCGCATGGTTCATGGTGGTGTTGATGGGACAGTTGTGGGGGGCAATATGTGTGACTGCGACTCCCATGATGCTATTGGCTACACTGACTTGGCCAGCATACACAGAATTCCTTCCTTTGAGTGGTCTTCACTGTGTGTTGGTGTTGTTGTGGTGGCTACATGTCTGGATGTGTTTGTTAGTTCTATTTGTGCCACTGCCTAGCTGTAGTTGTAGTTGTGTTTGTACATGTGATGGCACAGTTGGATGTGACTTTTTTGATGGCATGTGTTGTGTTTATCTGACTGACATACACATTTTGGGATGATTCTGTTCTGGTTGCTGTGTAATTGCTACGAGTGCATGGTTTGACTCTCCCCTTGACAGTGATGTGTGTGTGTTTTGTGGCAGTATATTGTGTACATTTGTTGTGTACTCACCAGGCTCTGGGATGTTCTCTAGTCCATATACGCTCACTGGCGGAAGGATGGCCCGCACCTTCTCCTCCCAGGGCCTGAGGTATATTGGCTTGGCAGGAGGGCCACTGCCGGTGTATTGACTGTTGATGTAGTCTTTCTTGAGCAGGTCCCGTACCCTCCTGCGCACGTCATACCACCTGTTCTGGATGTCGCTCTTTGTGCGCCGACATGGTGATAGTGCGTTCACCCTGTTGATGATCCTCTCCCACATCTTGGTTTTCTGGGAGATGGGGGTCTGTTGGACCAGTGTGCCAAACAGCTGTGGCTCTACCCTGAGGATCTCGTCTACCATGACTTCCAATTCACAATCTAGGAACTTGTGATTCTTCTTGGGGGGCATGGTGATGGGTGGTGATGGTGAGTGATGTGTGTGTTGGTGTGCAGGTGAGGGTGTGTGAGTGTGTGTTTTGCTGGGTGTATGTGAGGTAGGTATTTGTTGGTGTGCTGATGGTGTGTGGCTTGTGTGAGGGATGAGCTGTGGGTGTGTGGTTGCTTTCTCTTGGGTGCTGGCAGTGGAATGGCATTTGCAAAGGATCATGGTTGTGATTTGTGTCCTTTATATGGGTGGAGTTGTGGGTGTGTCTTTGTTCTCTGTCCCCACCCCCCAGTATTTATTGGCTTAGTAATTGCTTGTTTGGCCTTTTTTTGTGTGATTTTTCCTTTGTACTGTCTGTGTATGTTGGAAACGTTCTTGTGACCGAGTCGGACCCTGCATTTGTCTCGTACGGTATTCTCCGTTTCGTTCACGCTGTGTTTGTGCAGTTTTCTATGCTGCGTACGCGTCGGTCGCGGTGTTTTGTGTTGCTTCGGCTCGGTTTTGTATGCGTGTCGGTCGTACGGCTTGGCCTCCGTCCGACTCGCTCGTGGATTTCGCGCCTTGCATCGTACTTTGCGGTTTGGAGTTCGCGTGTACGTTTCGGTCGGATTTGTTCCGGGTGCGTGTCGGTCGGTTGGATTCGCCTGTTTTTCCGACCGGATTGCTGTTTTCCGTGCGGCTCGGTCGTTCGACTTGGGTTCGGTACGTGTCGGTCGGATTTTGCACGCATTGCATCGTACTTGGCGTGTCGGGCGCCACAGGTACGTGTCGGTCGGTATAATTTCCGGATCCGAGTCGGTCGGTGCTTTTTCCGGCCCGAATCGGAATCGATCCCATAGTGAAGTATTGCAGACTCACAGTAATGCACTACAGGCTCACACTATTGTAAAAAAGAAATGTGGATATTTATTTTTCGATGCCCAATTAAATGATAAGACCTTCACAGGCAAAAACCAATGTACCCAAGTTCTCATCCGCTACAGAGTACTGGCGTGCAGATACAGGGCTAAGTTTGAGTCTAGCTTGCTCAGCCTACACAAGCTTGCACACACATGCTCACCTTTAACCATCACGGAGACTCTTACCACCATTGCTAAGAAGCAAAACTTATTTTAAAATAACGCACTGACGGTTAGCACTCAAAGCCATTTTACCAGAGCTTGCAAGCTAGACTCAGTTGGTTTTAACTGACTCCCAGGAGAGGACCAAAAGTAAAGTTGTCCAAAACCCAAAAATCCAATAAGCTTGAATGAATCAGAACCAACTCCCTCATAATGAATAGGTTTGTCACTGGGATGTATCAATGATATGTATTCTAGATATGTATGTTGGAGTGGACGGACATGCCACACTGAAGTATTGACAGTGGTTGCACTGGACAGTTTCAATATTCCCTGCTTTGCATTTGGAACATACATTGCTGTGTCCCATACCTGGCTGAAAGATAGAAATGTACTAGTCTTGTTTGTGGCTCCGCCGCACAGTTGCAATGTGCTGCTGCTAATTGCGCAATTGCATGCACAGACATAGACATTTCAACAATTGTGATTCTCGCTTTGCATCTTAAGAAAGTTGCACTGGCATCTATTTAACTGGCAGTATATCTTCCATTATGGCATTACCATGGGATCTTTGGTAGAAGGGAGCAGACTGTTCTTATTGGCCTGGCAATGGGGTTCCAGGAGCATGCAGGCCATTTAAATCTACATGAATGTAATTGGGGAGTATGCACTGGGCCAATCAATGCACAGAGATGAGCTGTGATCCAAGTCTGCCACCACATACTGAAAACGTTATCTTCACAAACCTATCCTTCACTGCTTCCTTTTATCCTCCCACATTTCTTGATGCTCCTGACCATGTGTATGTCCACCCCGATTCATTGAACCTGCTGTGGACATCCTGCCATATGGCCTGCTTTTCCCCTTCACAAAGAGTATGAGGGGACATACCGTGTAACTCCCTAAACTGGTCCAATGTAAAGTTTACCACAGTCTCTGCCTCCTTCTCAGTAAGGGGTGGTACGCATCATTGTACTGTTAAAGGCCTCAAGCTCCACGTCTCCCAGGACAAGAGATACACTGTAGCACCCAGGGACTGGCCTGGATATATGTCCTTAAAATTATAATTCTTGCCTGTGTGTATGATTGTGCTCAGGTGTTGGCTTCATCCCTATTCTATGATATTCAGAGTCTGGATTTCTCCACCATTGAGTGGTAAACAAAGTTACAGTTAGGATATGAACTTAATGGGTTGAAACACTTATGCTTACTAATAGGCATATTTTTAGGTTTGTCATTTGTAAAATACATCCAAGCGAAGTCATCACGTTAGGTGGCATTTTATTACATGTGCTTGCTTCTCCACTCTGAGATTTACCCTTGTGAATTATGCTCAAACTGGTTTAATAAACGTTTTTGTTTCTGAGGCTCTTAGATGTAATTATTTACAAAATCCAGTAGTAACAAGGTAAGAAAAGAATAAAATGTTCAAACAGCCAAAATATATTGTGCTATATTATCTTATATGTTTTCTTTCAATGTTTGAACACACAAAGTGTAGTTTTTCATTGACCAAAATGCTAAATGAATGAAAAAAATATTCAAGAATGGAGGTGCAAGAAATATAGTACTTGAAAAAGGTAAAAAGAGAAAGAGGAGGGGTGCGGCCTTTAGAGATGAGGCAGGTCTCCAATATGTCACCATAGTTAGAAATGAATTATGAATCTCGTTTACCCGCATAAAGTGCACTTATCTCTATGTAGTCTTAAAAGCAATGCCACATGAGCAAGTGCAGATGAGAGATACTTATATTCTCAATCTGTACTTGACCTTCCCTGGCTCCGGCATCATTAAAGTTGGTAATGCCAGTTGATGGAGAGCTCCAGGTCAAGGCCAGCTGATCACTGTGCCTAATAGTGCATAACAACACCCACAGCTGTATGTCTGCGAATCTAAATGAACTGAGATGCGCTTCTTTTCGTTGTCTTTTATGAACCCAGTTTGAACAATGTATAAGTAATGGTCATCTTTTTTATCTTAATGCGGTGGCTTGACTGAATAACCTATTACCTACGGAACCTTTGTGCAATAAATTCATTTCTCTTTCTTCTGGTTGATTTACTGGATTTTTCCCAAAATAGTATTACTTGACTGCACCTGACAGTTAGATCATTTTTTCTTGAAATGAGATAATACTAATAAACCGGAGGAGCTGGCTACAGTGCTGAAAGTGTATAATTCCGTTTAAAAAATAACTATGCAAATACTGGTTTTCGCATTAAAGGCGAGGTTACGTGCCTGCAGGTTTAAAGGTGATAAACGTCGACTCTGTAGACTTTTAATGCCACTTTGTTCTTCGTATTCGTTTCTTTTTAGAGCTATTAGGTCCCTAAATTAAAGGGTTCCATTACTAGGTGCATGGAATTTGGCTTAATGATTCACCTCTCCAGAGCGACGAATACCTTGGCCTTTGTAACTTCGTGGGATAGGAGAAATTGTCAGGCATTATTAGTGGGACCCTGAAGGCCACTTTAGAAATGGGAAATTACTGGGAGAGTAGAGTGAATCTCTGAGTGGCCGCTATGGCAGAGGAGCGTTGCCCCCCACGCCCTCTGCTGGCCAGCTGAGGGAAAGGAAAAATAAAATGATAATAAAGCAGTATTATTATCATTTTATTTTTCCTCTGGACGTATATTACTCTTTGAGGGTGGGGCCATGCCATACCAGGAACGAAGGGGAGTGGTGGGCAGCACTGCTGTCAGTGCGCATGACGGTTTGGCCGGCCGTTTTAGGAGGGCCAAACCGTCAGGTGCATTGACATCTCCCCAACCGGATGCGTTGCCGGGTGGAGAGAACAACAGGCGCTGGCTCCCGGTCCCCTTTGGAGCGGAAAACAAGCCTGCGCAGACCAATCACAGTGATTCTCTCATGCTGGCCAGCATGAGAGTAGCACTGGGATTGGCCATGGAGAGTATGGGAGTCTCAGCATGCACACAGCAGGAAGGAGAAGAGTGGCAGATCGGCGATCGGTGAGGAGCAGGTAAGTTAGGGGCATATTACCAACGGCCAGCGATAATTATCACTGGCCGTGCTTAGCGATAATTATATTATCGCAGGCTATCTCTGGCATTTATCGCCCTGGTAGCGCGTTATTAACAACGCGTTACTCAGGGCGATAAAAATTCCAGAGATAGCGAGGTTATCGCCCTTTTGCAGGGAACATCGCTGGTTTTCCAGCGATGTTCCCTGCAAAGCGATAACCTTGCTGATACGACCCTGTGGTCGTATCAGCAGAATCCACCTACAATGCCTAACATAGGTAAGTCAGGATTATAGCAGACGTTAGATTTTGGCGAAAACGGCCGTTTTCGCCAAAATCTAACGTCTGCTATAATCCTATGAGCTGCCTTGTAAATATCGCGATGTGAACATCGGCGATATTTGCAACGTAGCCCATCCGGGGTACGCCAGTAACGCCCACTTTGCATCTCATTAGAGATGCAAGGATGGGCGTTGGGGAAAGGAGCGATAGTGCAAGGATTCACGCGATAGCGTGACCTTGCTGATTAGGCGATAGAATTATCGCCGCTTTCTGTCCGAAAACGGACGCTAAAGCGGCGATAATTGCTTATCGCCTCGTTGTTAATATGCCCCTTATTTCCTTATTTTTTGTTTAGTTTGTCGTACTTCCATCCCCAAGTCTGTCTCCCTCCCTCATCCGCCAATCTGCCGTGAGACCAGCCGCTACTGAGTGGAATACACAAGATTCGCACTGCTCCCTTGACCTTGCAATTCCAATATAGTCGATAATAGGAATAATACAAACGACAAGTTATGACTGTATGTATAACTATGCAACGGTCTGGTCCTTTTAGGTGTGATCTTTTTACCGGTTGCGATAATTAAATGCTATTACGAGTTTTTGCCCTGGGAAAGTGACTTCACAAGTAGGTATAATATTTGTTGCAGCAACACCTGCATGTCATTTTTGCCCCATTTTCTGAGCATTTAAATCCTGAAATATTTTGGGTGGCTTTTCCAATACAAACTGTAAAAGTGTAATAGTTACTGAACAATTCATAAATGTGATCCATGTGTAAAATTATGTTTTCACAGTGATTGTCATTAACACCCTGTCTTCTAATCAGGCCCTAAGGGCCAAATTTATCAACACTTTTCGTCTGTGCAAAGTGACCAAAAGAGGGTAACCTGGTGCAAAGTGTTGATTTATGACTCACTTTCCAGTGCAAAACTTTATTTACACTGCAGAGGTGCTTACAAATTCACTAAGTAGCGGTATGCACTGCTTTATGTTACATGAGTTAAGGGAGCACCCATGGGTGGTACATGGTGGTTCTCCACACTACAACCCGTGTTTTTTGACACAATACAAACATTTCTAAATGTTTTACATCAAAGAAATACGCCTCCTTGAAGCAATTGCAAAGAAGGAGACATTTTCTTTCTCTCCAAACGTTTCAAACTTCAGATATGTGGGGGGGGCGTGGTTTGACGCGCAACCAAGATGGCCGCGTCTTTCTGAGCTCCGTCAGATCGCGGGTGCGACCGCTCGTCGGAACATGCTGCATCGGTGATTTTTCGATCACCATGCGGCGGATTTGAGTGGCGGAACACCTGGGGAAGCCTGCATACCATTTTCGGGCCGTTTGGAGTCCTTTTGGAGTTCTTTTCGTTTCGGCGACTTTCTCCTCAAGCTCGAGCTTCAAAATGGCGGCAGAAGTGAAAGTCCCTGCTGCTTCACGGATCACTTCAGTAGGTCATTGAACTACATCACGGCTTTTTCTGACCTTTTTCCCTTCATGTATGAGGTATTGCTTGGATATCCTTTATGCTTCACTATGTCATGCTCTGCTTTTCTTTAAAAGACGCTATGCTGAGGAGGCAATATCTTTTCACAAAATGGCAGCAATTATTTGAGTGCTGATTGACTTACTGGCGATCTGCTTTCAGTTGGTTTTACCTCAATGGGGGTGACTACACATGTCAAATTGCTAGCTTTAAATTTTGCGACGCTTGAAGATCATATTTGCTCTGACTGAGTGAGCAGTCTGTACCTCACACTATTTCCTGATACCAGTGGTTGCTTGTTTTTCTGTTGGCGATTCATTTGTCTGTGTGGGAATTTTAATTCTCCTCAAGTCTTCCTCTGTGCTTGCTCCCCCTTGCTGTGCTTTACAGTGGTGTGTTCTTCAATATACTTCACAGCACTTTCGCCTGTTCTACGACTTCTCCACATTTATACAGTCATTCTGTGAGGTGTTTTTGTTGTTGGTCACTTCAATGGCGGAGGGCATGGGTGTGACCCCCAAGGATAGAGATTCGAAAGGGAATCTGAAGCGGTCTAAACAGATTTCACCCACGCCCGACACTTCAGCGAGAGGCAATATGGATTCTGCTTCAGCATTAGATACTATTCTAACTAAACTTAATGCAGTTCATGACATAGCACAAAGCACCAAAACAAATACAGACTTACTTCAGGTTGAGGTGGCGGCTATCCGAAATGACCTCAAGAATCTCTCATTACGTGTCTCCAATGCAGAAACACGAATAAGTTCTGTGGAAGACTTCACGAATAAACAAGCTAAACAGGCTCAAAGTTTAGAGCGTTCCTTGGCCTCATTGAGAAGAGACCTGACTGAGCAGGAAGATAGGAACCGTAGAAGTAATCTTCGAATTTTTGGCCTACCGGAGGACTGTGAGAATTCTGCTCCTTCAATGTTGGATTTTTTGCTTACATGGATCCCTACGGTCTTGAACATTTCATTTGTAAAAGACTTTGAAATAGAACGTGCTCATAGGGTTCCCACCTTTAAGCCTAAAACGTTAGCTTATCCAAGACCAGTGATTCTGAAACCTCTGCGCCACCAACATTCTGAGCAAATCCTAGCTCACATGAGGAAGATTAAATCATTACAGTGGGAGGGGCACAGAATATCAATATCACAGGATTTTGCTAGAGATACTGTCATTCGCCGTAAAGGTTTCTTGAATTTACGTAGAAGGCTAATTGATATGAGCATTCCATTTTCCTTTGCAGGTCCTTCGCGTTTCAAAATAACTTTTAGAGGTCGCTCTCAGATTTTTTATGAACCTGCAGAGCTTTCCACTTTTTGGATAACCAGTCTGAATCACAGATGGATCAGTTGGCTTCTGGAACGCTTCCTAGCACGTCTCATGGTTAATGTATCTCAATGTTGATAACCTGGATTCATTTGTCCTGTGCTTTTGCCATGATATACGGCCTTATCGTGCCTATGTGTTCCTTGCGGATATAATAAGATTCAGTAGTGTTGTTGTTAGTTCATTGTGGTTACTCTCTCTTGACTGACTTTTTCTTCACAGGTATTTTATCTGTTTTTTTCTTCACAGGTCCTAAAATTGCTCATACCTCTAGGCAGGTTTCTTAAGAGTTATTTCTGTCTTGTGGACAGTGTTTAGGTACTGTCCTATTACATAATGAGGGTTATTATGTCTCTATTTTCTTCTCCTTAATCTCTTTTTCATCTCTTGTCATTTCTGGCTTACTCCAACTCTGTCTATGTTTTTCTATTTTCGTTCATCCTCCTCTGCTGTTCTGATGAATTTTTGTTGATTTGTACATCTAAATAGTTGTTTTTCTTTGGGTTCTCTTTCTTCCTATTACCATGTTATTGGTGTTCTGTCTTTTCCACCCTCTTTAATATCTTTTATATGCTTTTTATCCGTTTAGCTTGCACTTTCTCTTTTCTTCTTTTTCTGACTGTGCTGGTATCTAATCTTTTTTCGTGTGGTTATTATTCATTGGTATCTCCCTCTGTTTCCCTTTCTTCCTATATTCATCTATTTTGTGTTTGTATAATTTTTATAATGTGAATATATTCTCTTATTATCTATGTATTTAACTCATGAATTATTTTTTATTGATATTTCTAACACCTCACTTTATTAATTATTACATTATTTATGACTATTTACCATGCCTTAGGCTCTTATCTATAATATCTAGTTCTGTTATTTAGGATGCCTTAATTTATTAATTATTACATCACTTATGACTATTTACCATGCCTTAGGCTCTTATCTATAATATCTAGTACTGTTATTTAGGATACCTTAATTTGATATTGCCTTAGCCTGGCATTCATACTATTTATTAGTTATTTATAATGCCTTATTGCTGTTTATGAGGCCTGAATTGATTATTGAACTGAATATTGCCTTAAATTGTTATTTATAATATCTATTACTGTTATTTATGATGCATTAATTATTGTTGCCTTAGCTTGATATTCATAATATTCATTATGGTTATTTATGATGCCTTAATTTAATATTGCCTTAGTCTAGTGCTCACAATATTTATTATTGTTATCTATGACTGGATTATTTACTTTTGCATTAATGTTCTGTTGCTCAATGATATATCAATTTTATTACTGAGCGGTCCACAATGTCTGTGTGCGCCTCTGTGGTTGCTCCTCTACGTTTTTTCCCCCATGCAAATTGTCTGTTACAGACATCCCCTGGTGGGGTTTTTCTTGTTTTTATGCTCCTTCTCTTTTCTTTGGAGCATTTTTTCTCTCTCCTTTCTCCTTTCTAGCCTTTTCCTCTTCTATTTCTATCTTTTCTTCCTTGGGGACTCCTGCTTCGGCTCCTGTTTTTTATGTTGTTCTTGTAGTCCATCTATTCATGTGCATGTCGATATGTTGTATAGTGTTCCCTTTCTCTTTTATCAGATACTATTATTTGTTTGCTGGCGTGCCTCCTCATGTCTGGTCTAAATGTAATATCTCTTAATGTCCGTGGATTGAATCATCCTGTTAAGAGGGCCAAGATACTAGACTACTGCAGAAGCCTATCTGGTGATGTTGTTCTTCTCCAAGAGACTAAGATAGCCTTTAAGGAAGCTTTGCTTCTACGGAAACAGTGGGTTCTTGATGTTGCTTGCTCTGAAGCCTCCGGTAAGAAGAATGGGGTTGTAACCTTGATTTCTAAAAATTCTGGTCTGTCCATTGTCACGACGGAACATGATACGGATGGCAGATGGTTGCTTTCTCGTTTGTCCAATGGCTCAGACGAATTATATGTTATGAATATTTATGCTCCCAACATTGATGATCAACTCTTTTGGCGTTCAATAACCAAAAAGCTCTCTGACATCCCTCAGAGTGCTAGAACCATTGTTGGAGGTGATTTTAATTTGCCTTTAGATCCTATTTTAGATAGACATTCTGCTTTTAAATTTCGCCCTCCTAGGTCACATAAACAAATGCTCAATATGTGCTCCTCTCATCAACTTGCTGATGTTTGGAGGTTACATAACCCGACGGGTAGTGATTTCACGTTTTTTCCTCTCCACATTCTAGTTTCTCACGTATTGACTATCTTTTAGTTGATGCTGCACTTCTAAAACACACTAGTAATGCTATAATTCACCCAATAGTTGTTTCCGATCATGCAGCCGTCTCTTTTACTCTTCTTAACTTGACGGATAAACAAGGCCCTCGTACTTGGCGTCTCAATACAGAGATTTTGGATGATAAGGATGAAGTTAAAGAATTATCTGTGGAAATTGACAATTTCTTCAATGATAATGAGTCTTCGGTTAACTCCCCAATTGTGTTATGGGATGCATTTAAATGCACTATTAGGGGTCATATTATCAAAAAAATGTCAAAAAGGAATAGTGATATCAGAAAATCATTACAATCTTTAGGGGATGAGATCAAATGTAAAGAGATTTTATATAGAGGCTCTAATGATAAGTCTCTCTTGCAAGACATCAAGAATTTGAAATATACTTTTAACTCCATTGTTACTAAGAGAGCTTACCTTGGTGTACATGCTCAAAAGTCTAGACGCTTACTCTTACAGAATAGAGCTGGTAAGATGTTGGCTGCCACTTTAAAGTACCAAACTGATAATGTCAAAACTACTCAGATTTCTTATATTAATGACACTAATGGCTCTAGGAAATTCCATACTCAAGAAATCCTACAAGTTTTTCGTGATTTTTACGAAAAACTTTACACTCCTAAGGATCAATGTGACTTATCTGGGTGTCAGAAATTCTTGTCCTCGATTCCTACACATACTATTTCACAGTCGGAGATGAATGTTCTGGGGCAACCGATTGATTCTGAAGAGATAATTCAGGCCATTAGGTCGACTCGATCTGGGAAGGCTCCAGGGCCTGATGGTTACCCTATTGCTTTCTACAAGACTTTTTCATCATCAATAATAAAATATCTTAAGAACGTTCTCGATAACTTTGTAGTGTCTGGTAAAGTCTCTGGTTCAGCCGCTGAGGCTACTATTGTTGTGATTCTGAAAGAAGGGAAAGATCATTCTGACCCTAAAAATTTTCGTCCAATCTCGCTTCTGAATATGGAGGCTAAGATTTTTGCCAAAATCCTGGCTAAGCGATTAGAGGGCCATATCCCTAGCCTTATTCATAACTCCCAGACTGGCTTTGTAAAAGGAAGACTTGCTAGAGATAATATCCGAACCTTTTGCCATATATTGGAGAAAGCGAAACTTTCTGCCTGGCCATCAGCTGCGATTGCTCTTGATGCCGAAAAGGCTTTTGATAAAGTTTCTTGGCCTTTTTACACGCAGTACTCCATTCTCATAATTTAGGAGATTCTTTTATAAACATGGTAATGTCCCTATATTCCCAACCTAAAGCCAACATCAGAGTTAATGGGGCTACGTCTTCCTTTTTCAACCTTCGTCAGGGAACTAGACAAGGGTGCCCGTTATCACCCCTTCTTTTTCTATTGACCATAGACCCACTCCTTCGGTTACTCAACTCAAATGACAACATCAAAGGTTTCCAATTTGGTACACATACACTTAAAACGGCTGCGTATGCAGACGATGTTCTCATATTCTCTGAAGACATTGCTACTGCCATCCCTGCCATCTCTAATACCATTAAAGAATTTTCAATCGTTTCAGGGTACACTTTGAACAGAGACAAGACGGAGATGTTCCCTCTTAATGCGTTGTGCTTCCCTTCTCATATGGGTGAGGCTGGCTTTAAATGGCAATCGACTCGAATTAAATACTTAGGAATTTGGTTTTGCAATAACCTTGTAGATACTATTTCTTATAATGAATCTCACATTCTAGCTAAGATTAAAGATCTTTTGTCCTCTTGGTCTCCGAAATATATTTCCTGGTGGGGAAGGCTCCAAACTCTCAAGATGATGATAACGCCGATTATTAACTTCTTATCCTCAATGCTACCTGTGAGGCTGTCCTCATCCTTTTTCCGTGAGATTGACCTACTTACCTCAAAGTTTCTATGGGGTGACAAACGTGCTAGAATTGCATACAAACATCTTAGGAAGCCATCTGTCTTGGGTGGTTGTAATCTTCCAGATTGGAATTTGTATCAAATTGCTTTCTTATCGTCTCAGGGTGCTCTCTGGTTTTTATCGAATTCACACCATACTCCTACGTGGATTTGTATTGAACAAGTGTTGTGTTCTCCTCTCTCTACCCCCTCTTTTCTCACTGCCTCTAAACTTGTGTTACCTCATTCAAGCCGTATTATTTCAGACACAATTAATGCTCTGAAACATATAGATAAAAAGGTTTCCAACCCCATTCATAAATCGAGATGGTCCTCATTATGGTATAATCCTAAAATTGTTACTGATATCGATCCTGCCACGATGTCTTCCTGGGCTAATAGAGGTCTTACGTTGGTCAAACATCTTTATGATTCCAATCATGATCCTCTTCCCTTTTCTTCTTTGGCCAGTAAATATAATCTTAACAATATGGATTTCTATTATTTCTTAAAATTAAAGGTTGCCCTCTCTAAAGTGACCCTCTGTACAGATTCGGTTACTATTTCACTTCTGTCTATGTGGTCTCGTTCAGGTCATACTGCCTCGAAAATATACAAATTTTTATCTGCGCCACTTCCTTTACAGGCTACTATTACACAAGATAAATGGTCACATCATTTTGATAGTGATATTTTTAAACATATCTCACAAGAGTCATGGCAGTTAATTGGGAAAGTTTCACTACGAAATAAGATTGCTCCTTCCCTTATGCAATCTAAATTCTTTTCGATGAATCTTCTGCATTGGACCCCTGCTCGTTTACATAAACTGAAGCTGAGGGATAGGGATCTTTGTTGGAATTGCAATTTGGTCCCAGGCACTTACCAACATATGTTTTTTGAATGCTCGTTACTACAACCCTTTTGGGATTTAGTTCAGAAACACTTATCACTAATTTTTGACATTCCAGTGGAACTTTCATTCCCTATGATCTTATTGGGACCATGGGCCGCATGTTCCCCTCTTCCTCTGGATGATACTGATATGCAGCTATTAGATCTTCTTATTTCAATTGCTGTCAAAATTATTTTAACTGAGTGGAAATCCTTTAATCTACTGTCCTATCATACTTGGTGGGCTTGGGTATCATTTCTTCGTGGGGCCCATACTTCGGTTGAAGAGAGACACTGTACTCCTTCCATTTCCAATACTATCTGGAGGTCACTGGATAAATATATGAAATTGTCATCTCAGGGGTTGGTAGCCCAATATCCCTTTGTCTCTATTGCTTAATTTATTTTTCATACTGTTGCAGGTGTCCCCATCTACCCATCTATCCATTTTTCCATCTGTATTATCTATTTATCTATCTATCTACCCATTTATCTATCTATCTATCGTCCCCTTTCTCTTTCTTTCTTTCTTTCCTTGTTCCTGCTTCTTATTTTCTCTTTCTATCCTTTCCTTGTTTCTTTCGCTTATCCTGGCACTTTCTTGGTATCTATGCAATACAACTAATTTGTTGTTATCAATACAGTATAAGATACTCTTTTTATATGACATATTGAGCCGGTACTATGTGTGATTTCATTATTTTCTGACATAAATTTTACCTTTGTGTCTGTTTTTTCTTAAATGTCTTACTTATCTAGTGACCATGTTGTTCTGTTGTATTGCATTTTATTACAATTATATGAACTCTTACTTTTTAAAACAATAAAGATATTGAACACAAAAACTTCAGATATGTGCTGCACTGTACAGCACACATGCAAAGTAGGAAAAGTTTAAAAGTATGTCTGAGATTTTATGTGTGGGCACAATGCCAGTAGTGGCTGGTCCCGTGAAGCAGCAGTTGGGCGGGGGGAGGGGAGAAGTGGGAGAGGGGGTTTAAAAGACCGCAAAAAAAAAGAACACTTACCTGCCGGCCAGCCAGCTGGCCGGCTGCCTCCTCTCCTCCGCCTTCTCTGTCCTCTTCCTGGCTTCTGTGCGAGCAGAAAGCACCCAGGCTCCCATAAGCCAATCACAACGCTGCAATGCAGCATTGTGATTGGTCTGAGAGCTGCGGTTCGGCGCTTAGACAGGGAATGGGAGCCTGGGCATTTCCCCACCCAGGCTGTAATGCAGCCTGGGTGGAGAACATGCAAAGTGCGCATGACTGTTTGACCAGCCCAAGACGGCCTGTCAAACAGTCATGAGCACTTACAGAGTGCCATCACTCCTCCCCCTTGTGCTTCCCAGCCCTTCCCCACAAAACTGCCAAAGCACAGAAAAATAAAATGATATTAACCTCGCGGTATTACCATTTTATGTTTCCTTTTTTACAGTGCTGAAAGGCAGTGTGACGCTCTTCCTCCTTAGCGGAGGAGCCGCTCCAGCACAACACAGCCTAATACTTGTATCACGTTTCGGAAGAGAGCTAGGGCTCCATTTCTTTGTAGATATGGGGTTTTACTGCCCTTTCCTTCTCATGCAATGCAGCAGAGCAACCACAACTTTTTAGTGAATGCGCCCCATAGCCGCGAGATGAAAAATGAGGTCTGCTCTAGAGTTGAGTGAAGAAAGTTGCTAATACTGTTCTCTGTCTGAAAAAAGTGATGACTTGCTTTACTGATTTATCTGAACATTTTGCATGATATAGATCACTTCATAGAATATGAGAGATGAAGATTACTTTCCAGTCAGGAGACTTTGCGGAAGCGCAGTTGCCTACAGCAGGATGTCACATCCATGTTGGGCTAGAGAGGTCTGACTTAAGTGAATGTCACGGTGGGCGAAGTGAAAGAACTCATGCTTCGGGTGATGTTGGGAAACTTTGTACTTCTTTATCCAAATTTCCTCTACTATCACAACTTAAACCTTTGTCCATCCCAATTGTAAGACAAGCCGAAAATACACGTCAAGGGTGACATTATCGAGCAGGTCTTGTTCAGATGCCTATGACTAATACTATTCAGCTGTCTTTGCTGGGCATCACTGAGAGATGTCCATCTCTGTCGCAAACCTAGTGCTTCGTAAAGGACAAAAACATTCAATTGAGGGCAGAACTTCACCTTTTCACATCCAATTATTTCACACGTTTCAATTTACAACAGGCACAATGTTTAGGCCTTACTGTTCCTCTGGAGACTCAGAAGGCATTGAATATCACATACTTAGTTGATGACAAAAGTAAATCCAATTTAATCCGTGATGTGCAAGGCATTTCAGCTGCCGTTTTTTCCAATAAAACAAGTTGCAGTCTATGAACAATTGTAGAGTTTGACAATAAATCAGTTAGCCATGCCTCCCAGAAAACATGCTTCTCTGTGCATCTTTATAAAGTGATCAGTAAGATCCATTTAACTTGGCAGCACATACTTGGAGGATAATCGAGGACAGTGTTTGTCATGGCCAGAAGGTGCACTGATGAAAACACACAATGTCAATGCGCCATGAATGTGCCACTGGGGTTATTCCACATTGTGATACAGTATGTTGTTCTTCAGAGATTCATAATACCAGTCTGACTTGTGTGACAACATAAGATGTCACCAAACAGTAAAAGCTGTTTGTAGGTGAGACATTTTAAGTGGCAGGCAGCCGTGGCATAGAAAAGCCTAGAACTTGGCCGGGTGGGAGAAAAGCATTGAACCCCCAGAGAAGCAAGGTGAAAGGAACAGGAAATTAACCTTGCAAATTAGGTGAATTTGTAAAGTACAAGGTCATAGGACCATAGGCACCTCAACATGTAATGCAACAGGAAGATTTTGAAGTGGCCCGAAACACGCTTCACCCTGCTGGGACCCTCAGGATGCATAAGTGACAGTGCACAAAATCAACCTTCTCATGCCCAACCACTGCCACTCTTTTTTATTCCACAGCCTGTACTTAACTTGTACGCACTGTTTTGGGCGAGACCTGCACCACCCTAACTGGATTAAAAAGTGTGACTCTCCCTTTTACACATGTCCAGGTTTCTTTTTTTTTTACCTAACTTCCAACCACCAACCTGACTTTGCTCGGGCCTCTTGCCTACACTTACACCCATCTTGAGCATATTTTTTCACATCCAACACCTTGCTTAAATGACTAGTTGGAGAAAGTGGCTTATTAGTTGAAAGGGATGGTATTCATCCTCAAGTAATAATTTCACTATTCCTTACTAGGTCCATTAAGGTCTCAATCAATTTAAACCTGGGCTCAACCCTTTACAGCTGTAGCACAGAGCAGGCAGGCTTAAATTAGGAAAAGTGGGTGAAGCATTTATCAGTCCGAAAACAGTTAAAAAGCAGAAAAAACAACACAATAAAAATCCAACTTTATTAAACAAATAGACACCAAAATGACAAAAATCTGATCTAGGGAACCAGAGATATGATATTTCAAAGGTTTAGATGTTTCTAGCACAAAAAACACAAAGTGCCGAACCTTGGTTATTCAGTCGTGCTAGACCTGGTCAAAGTTGAAAGTTAAGGCCGACTGTGATGGAGAGTGGGTCAGATAAAGGGATCAGGTTTGTCCTGGTGGAAAGCTTACCTTCCAACTTTGTAATTTTTCTGGTTGTCAGCGGGTCATGGTGCCAGGTGGATCCGAAGAGGAACTCATCGATGGTGGCCAGGTGAAATGCAGAACTTCAGTGGCAGCCTCGGCTCTGGCAGGAAGTTTGAGGTTGTCGATGGCAAGAAAACTCCAAGCAGGCGAAGTCCTGGCTGAAGAAGGTCTCACCATCAGTGGGATGCTGCCCTGCATTGGTCTTGGCGAAGAACTCTACATTTGGACTTAGAAATCTTTTGAAAGTCAGGATCCTTCTACCTGCACACAGAGGCTCATCTGCTGCCCTATGTGGGGATCCTGGTGGTGTGAGCTGGGGACTTTAATTGCATCTTGGACAGCTCCCTGGACAGACATCCCCCATGGATCCCCTCTAAACCAAACATGACAGGCGCACTCCGGGGGGTCATGGACAGGCTGGGCTATACGGACACGTGGCGCACGATGCACCCGGAAGAAGGAGGATACAACTGCTACACGCCTGCACACACCATGTACAGTAGGTTGGACCATTTCCTGCTTCAGGGGAGGTGGCCATGGTGGCACTACACACACAAGTGTTAGGACGATACCTTCAGATCATGCACCCGTTCTTCTGGAGTGGGGACCACAGGGTGATCTCCTACGGTTCCCTCTGTGGCGTCTGGAGGCCCTAAAAGATTACGTATTCCGGGGAAACAGGGAGAGGTAACGAGGGCTTACTTTGATGACAATTGGGGATCTACTACAGGCAGAGGGACAGAATTGGAAGCTCTAAAGGTGGTGACTCGGGGGGAATGCTGCTCCAGGGTGGGTGGACTGAGAAGACAATTGGAGAGAGACTTATCAATGGCGGATGATAACCTGGCTTCTTTGCAGAGAGTAAAGTCCGACGTGGGAGCCCAGAGAGAGACACTGTTGCATGCCCAACGTAGAATGGGAGAAATATGGGATAGGCTGGACTGCCTGGTTCGTCGTGAATACCGCCAACTGCTCCACTGGGAGGGGGACAAATCAGGCTGTTTGTTGGCATGGCATTTTAAGCGTAAACGCTCCCCTCCAATTATTCTTATGCTCCAGCAGGCAGATGGTAGCCAAATATCTGCACAACATGGTATTAATACCCTCATGCAAGCCCACCTATTATCGGTATACAGTGAAGAGGTGAAAGTAACCCCAGACATATTGGAGAGTTTCTTGGATGACCTGACTCTCTCCAGCCTCACTGAAGGCCAACGCGAGGGTCTCAGTGGAGAAATCTGTTTGGAAGATCTGAAAGAAGCAGTGACCAGGATGGCTCGCTGCAAATCTACCAGCCATTACGGTCTGCCAGTGGAGTATTTTCAGTCTTATGCAGACCTCCTACTCCTTCGCCTACTGGAACCCCTGTGAGAGGCCAGGCAGGTGGGTTCTCTACCACAGTCGATGAGGGAGGCCCAAATAGTGATGCTCCTTGAACCAGGTAAGGACCCGTGTATGCCAGGCTCTTATTGGCTTTGGTCAATGTTGGGCATCGACACCAAAATACAGGCCAAGGTATTAGCACTCTGTTTGAGCAGAGTAGTAACTCATCTGGTCCCTACAGACCAATGTGGTTTTATGCCAGGTCATGGTACACACACGAACCTACGTAGGCTGTCTCATGTCCTGCATGCCTAGGAGGCTACGGACATCAGTGCTGTCGCCTTGGCCCTAGACATCGAAAAGGCTTTCGATACTCTAAGTTGGGACTATCTATGGCAGGTGCTGGCTCGAATGGGCCTTGGCCAGGAATTTATCTCCTGGGTATGTCCCCTATACAATCTGCTGACTGAAAGGCCCGAAACAGCAATGTGATTTCTGAAATTTTTCCCATTCAGCGTGGCACGAGGCAGGGTTGCCCGCTGTCCACACTTTTATTCACCCTGGCGATGGACATGGTGCGCTGGGACATCATTGTGAGCAGCCAGGTTCACGTTGTGTCCCTATACGCAGATGACGCCCTGCTCTATATAACCCACCCAGAGAGGGCATTACCTGTTCTTCCGGGTTCCCTAACATGATTTGGTGCTGTGTCTGGACTGAAGGTTAATAATCAGAAATCGGTTATGTTTCCGCTTGCTGCAGTGGTCGGTAAGGAGGTAGCGGACTTCCCCCCCAAAGGAATTTCGATGGGAATGCGATCATTTCCAGTACTTCGGAATCCAAGTGGCACATTCAACCGATGCGCAAACGCATTGAATATGGGATCAACCCTTGCGGGTTTACAGTCCTCTAAGAGCTTCTGGAATCGCTTTCCCCTCTCTAGTATGGGTTGTGTGGCATTGGCTCGGATGGTCCTTCTGCCACGTAGTCTGTACGTCCTTCAAAACTCCTTCTGCGCTATCCCCAGTCCACCTTTGAGACCCTTAACAGTCTCCTTGTCTCTTTGGTATGGGCCGGAAAACATAGCAGAGTTAAACTGGAGATTCTTAAGTTGGATGTGGAACTGGGGGGGCTGGGCCCTCCCGGACCTGCGTTTTTATTATTTTGCGGCTCACCTTCTATATGCGGCACAGTAGTGTGCGGAGGGTTGCAATATAGAGGAGGATCTCCTGGCAGATTGGGGACAGGAGAACAGTCTCCCAGATTGTCTCATGATGGGATCCAGGACCCCTCTGGATTACTCTTTTGTGAGTCGTTGGGTCACATGGGCTTGGGAGCGGGTGATCATCCTGGGTCTGCGAAAGGCTCCATATGCACGAACGCTGCCATTACAATGGCTTCATAGCTTCCGCCATATTCAGTCTGTGATGAACCTGATGGAGTGGTTCGTGGGGGGGTGTCTTGTGGCAGGAGATTTGTACCTCAATGGAACTTTTGTTTCCTTCACCGACACACTGGAATGTTTTCAAGTACCAGCTGGACACATGGTGCAATATGCACAAAGTTCGCGCACAGCATGCAAACTCTGGACATCTTTCCCAGAGGAGCCGGTGGAGTCTAACACTTTGTTGGTGATCCTTGACCCTGACTCTTTTAGGGGATTGATTTCTTGCTTATACGGGGCACTCAAGGCTGACCATTGTGTCGATGTTTCCCGTGTTCGGGATCGGTTGTCGGCTGACCGGCTGGTCCCTCTCATGGAGGGGGAATGGGAACGCACGTTTGAGCAAGTTCGTGAGGTGACCAGTAATGCATGCTTTAAGCTTATACAATTCCATTACCAGCACCGCACAAACTTGGCCCCTGGTTCAGTGCGATACGTACGCCGGGCTGCCCCCGTTGGGGAGTCGAGCCGGTGACATTTACACACATGACATGGGACTGCCCTCGTCTCCAGTCTTACTGGTTGGGAGTGTTCGGGACGCTTCGGGAGGCCACAGGATCCCAGATTGAGGCAGCGATCAAGCATTGTCTACTGGGGGTATTACCGGCCCCCAAGGCCGGGACCAAGATGCAGTATTGATTTGCGAGCTTGGGACTGGAATTGGCAAAGCGCTGCATCGCAATCCATTGGGCCCAACCTGCGCCCCCTCGGTACCCCAGATGGATGGCAGATGTGCAGGAATGGGTTGTAGCGGAAGAAAGAAGCCTATGCATTTTTCGCACAGATGAGAATGCTGCCCAAGAGCTGAAGATATGGGGGACGCTACTAAATAAACTGCAGGCTACTGAACAGATGGGAAGGCACACAGATGCTCTCCCACAGACGGGGAACCCAGCCACGCGGGTCGGGGAAACCGAAGGGAGCACTGACCTCGCAGACCCCATCATCCTGCACGAACAGAGGAGTGTGGAGGGTGGAGATACCCGACTGGCCTCGGCAGAGGGGCATGGGTTATTGTAATAATCTGCTAGCAGCAACTATACCCTCTCCCATCTAGGTTATCATACAGTCTCACTCTGCGAGTGGATTCTTAGCACATGGCCCTGGCCACCTGTTACCAAACACATTATAGCTCCATCCAGGGGGGAGAATGGGGATGGTCATAGCGGTTGAATGATGTCAATCTATGTAGTCTGTGGCTATATATAATGCACTGCTATGTCAATTGCTGCCTAGTTCTAAATATTTATGTTTTGCTCGATTTTGTAGATCGTTGTTGCCTGATCAGGGATGTTCAGCTTCTATTGCACTTTTTTGGTTGCATACTATGGAGGGGTTCTTGCCCCTCGACTTGAATTGCTGTTAACTATGCACCATGCGCTCCTTCCAGGGAATGTACTGTATATGCTGTTACACGTATCACAAAATAAAAACAAGTTAAAGAAAAAATAAAAGGATACTTTCATTGTCCAATCTTTCAGCTTTGATTGTGAAAGAGTTCTCTCTAATACCAGCCAAGGCTCTATGACCTTTTGGACACCACTTGTACATTGGGACTCGATCTCCCAGAAGCCACCAGCAAGGTCCAGGGCAAATCCAGTTGGACCTGATCAGCTGTGCTCAGAAGAGATTTGGGCTTCTTGCAGCTTTTGTCTCCCTGGAGCTGAACAGAAGACTAGCCATTTAGCACTTAAGGTCCACTCTTCTGCCCTGGGAACAAGTGGGGAGCAGGTCCACAAGTTCATCAGCAGGTGTAGTCCTTCCTCTGTTTTCCACATGTCCAGTGGTGTTCCAAAGAGGGTATTGAGGGTGCCATTTCTTTGTCCAGTGCCAGCCAGTAGGTGGGGGAAATTCTCGTCCAATCTCTAACCAATGGGTTAAAAGTTCACAGGAGAGCCCCTACCCGCTTTGTCTGCACGTCCTGTGTGTTCTACTGTAAAGTCTCCCACAGAGCCCGCTTTAACCAAAACCAATATGGCAGAAACTTTCTTCCCTTGTGCAGCGCTCTGGACACACTCTTAAGGTGTGTGTTAGGGTGTGTGTTAGGGACAGCAGAAACTCCCCTTGCCAACCAGTTCTGCGACGGATTTTTCTCCCAATGGTAGTGGGGCCACTATTGTTACATGAACAATGGCAGGGCGGGCCTAGGTGAGTTCCATCTGCCTGTGACAGATGATTCTCCTTTAGGAGAGACAGCCTTGACACAGGGAGAAACGACATGTAAAACTTAATTACAGATGTCCTACTTTTAAAATACCATGCCTACTGCTCTATGTGAATTTAGGGCCTACCCTAGTGGTGACTTATAAGTATTCAAAAGAAAGGTTTAGGCCTAGCAAAAGGGTCATTTTTATGCATCAAAAGTGGTAGCTTGCACACCAATTTTTGAAAGTCTTCAGTGTTTAAAGATGTTCAAAGGCCATAAATGGGTGTGCAACCCTGGAATGCGACCGCCCGTGCACATGAATATATTTAAATAAAGCTGGAGCCTCGTCAGGACCCCAGGATGCACTGCCAATCAGAATGAATTGAAATAATCAACAAATTCCATAAGTAATCCTTAATTTAATCCGCTCATTTTCATCCAAGCTTCAACATTAAGTTCACAGAGATGCCTATTCGGGCTTTTCTCGATAACATATGGCGGGTCACCATTCCACATAATTCAACGTAAAATATCTGGACCCAATCCATCTGGGGCACACTGCCTTTCATCAGGGGTAACTATAATTTAAAAAAATCCCGTAAGAGCCAACAGTTTCTAAAAATAACCTGGATAATGCATACTAATGAATTATAACATGAAATACTATTACATCATGTGACAATGTGAAAATGTTAGGGATTTTTTTTAATCACATGATGTAATAGTATTTTGTGTTATAATTATTTCGCATACATCATGCAGGTTATTTTTGAGTTTTAATATGATTTCTCACACAAATTTGCTTGACTAGAAGTTTGTGTTCACTGGATGGGTTTGTTGGGTTGTTGTGACATGTTGTGCTTTACATGCGATGATAACGCTGATATAGCATCCTGCTTTATCATTAGTTGGGTGCTGTTGGTTCTTACATTATTTACCCCCGTTAAGTAAATGCATAGTATTTGAGAGGGATCCCGATATCAAATATTCCCTCTATTATGATTTTGATTTATTCCCAGAATGTTCTCACCACCTTAAAATGAAATAGCATACAATCAAGAGAGCCCATTGCTTTGTGGCAGTTACAACACTGGCCGGAGTCAATAAGGCCCATCCTAAAGAGCTGTTCAGGTGTCCAGTTGGCCTTAAATAGTGTAAGAAATTTGCATTGGGATATAAGGGGAGATATTTTGTTACTTAAGGAGAATTTCCAATTATTTTTCCAGGAGGTTTTAGATACGTCCATGGAATGGTGTTGTAGGGGTATTCCTTCATTTGCTTTGGATCTCTGCTGACAGCTTATTGTTAGCACTGCTGGAGTTTTTTTTATACATTTTAACTGCTGCATGTGGTAGGATGGACACCTTTATTAGAAGGTTAATGAGGTCAGATTTGTGCATTATTTTGCATTTGCTTAGAGCTACCTTACGTTTTAAGAAGTTGTAAAAGTCAATGGGCCATATTCACAAGGAGCTATCGCCGAATTAACAGCACTTCATCGCAGCCAAAGTCGTGATAAATATACCTCCCCATTCACAAGCTGGTGTAAA
This sequence comes from Calotriton arnoldi, assembly GCA_963921515.1. NCBI lineage: Eukaryota > Metazoa > Chordata > Amphibia > Caudata > Salamandridae > Calotriton > Calotriton arnoldi. The sequence goes on from CAWUFW010005756.1 coordinate 485,189, forward strand.
CAGCCCACAGCACCAGTTTACCCGCAATAGCAGCAGCAAAAAACATCGCCACAGAGGAACCGTGCAACTATCGCTAATGAGATACAGAGTGGGCGTTCTCATGCCAAAAGGCGCAACAACATCACACCTCAACATTCTCAATGACCAGCCACATCTGCAATAAAAACACAAAACAGGCGATAAGGCGCGTTAGCACCAGGAAATTTACACCTGCTCTGACCTGGTGTAAAGTCGGACGGCAGCCTGCAAACCAAAAGGGAGCACATCCCAGGGCTACATCTGAAGGGCAACAGATGCAATTGGAGTCACCCATCATGCGGCCCGGACACCCAAGAGGGCCACAACACCCACCGCCACCACCCCCAGGACCACCGCTCCCTGGCACCCCCCCGACCAAAGACATGCCACATCAGCCACACCTAAACATGTACAAAATATTCCGCTTGATGTCACACAATCACAACTGATGACATGCATGTGTCGTCACAGAAATGAGCAGCACACATTCACTTTCGAAGCAACAAATGAAACTTTATTAAAATGAACACCGAAATGAAATGAAGACACATGGCCGCTCCCCTCGGGACAATACGTAGGTCACAGCCTGTAAGACAAAAAACATGATGAGAAGGTGTGTCCTGCGCACATCAGAGGACAGAGAGAGAGCGAAGGAGAGAGAGAGGAAGAGAGGGAGAGAGAGAGAGAGGGAGAGAGAGGAAGAGAGGGAGAGAGGGAGAGAGAGAGAGAGGAAGAGAGGGAGAGAGAGAGTGCTGCCCCTGCGCACCCAGGCCAAACTGCTCACCTGCTGCCACCGGTGTGTCCCCAACCACGTGCCGGTATGTATAGCAGGACACCAGGTCACACATCTGAGTCAGAGCCGTCAGCTGAAACAGAGTCCAGATACATGACTGGCACAGTACATACACTTGCACAAGACAACATCGCCTGCCCGCCCATGCACACCCAGGCAGAGGCACCCCAACCCCTCCCGCCGCCCATCGGAGCATGTCCGCCCATGCACACCCAGGCCTCAATGCTCACCTTCCGCCACCGGCGCGTAGACAGGGGGTCCCACCACGTGCCGCTGCAAGCCACAAGCCCGGGGCCTGCGGACATGGAACCCTCCACATCATGCAGCCCTGCTCCGCAGGCCACCAGGTCTCACGTTTGGTGCTGGGTCTTGATTACTCGATGGCATAGGACATACCAGTGCACCCGGCACCATCGCAGGCTCCACACCCGCTCAGCCCAATGGGTGCCACCAACTCTGGGATCCCGAAGCGACGCCACGTGGCGGTAAGCCTCGCGCTGCCTGCTGGCTCTGGCCTACACTGCGGTCCAGCAGGGCACACAAAACCTGAGCTGTCCGGACCGCCGGGACAGGGCATCATCACAGACTGCACACCCGCTCAACAGCTTAAGGTGCCACTGACTCAGTGCACCCAAAGTCACCGTCCCGTGGCGGAGTGCCTGTGCCGTCCGCAAGGCCCCGTGTGCCACTAACCCTGTGCAACCCCAGTCTGCGCCACATGGTGGTAGGCCCGTGCCGTCCACAAGGCCTCGTGTGCCACTAACCCTGTGCGCAAAAACTCATGGGCTCTTAATGATTGAGAACCGTGGAGCGTCCGTCATCCAGTCACCACCGGCAGAGGGGAATGTGACGTCATCGGCCCCTTATGTTGGTGGAGTCACATGGCCTGTGATGCCTGTGCCGGATGGGTGTGGTGTGCGTGCAAACCTGCCCTCAGGGAGTGGCTGTGACATGCTGACAACTAGACCAGTGACCTGCACACCACCAGTGAGTACGCCTGCGACGGGTAGCAATGAGGGCCCCCCCTCGGAGCGTTAGTGGAGTGGTCTGGCCTGCCATACACCGGACCAGCGCAGGGCTTGCAACAATGACTCGTGGGCTCTGGGCGTAGTTCAGTCCATGTCCGGACAAGGAAGTGACTGATGCGTGTGTGCCTGTTGTAGTGTTAACGGGACCCGGTACACAAAATGCAATGTAGCACCCTCTGACTGGCATCCCACAGGATGAACATCATTGATGCAAGGGAAGCCACTGTCCCTACATTCATCCACACATTCACACATGAATGATGAGAGACATGACACAGCAGTGCGTCACTGGATGTTTATTGCACATCCAGTGCAGTTTTGCAGCTGGAGCGGTACAGGGCAATGACGAGCACACTACACAATATGGGCACATGGAGGGCCAGCCAGAGTCCATCCGGGGATGACATGTACTGCGGAAGAGGAAGGGTACAGTCCGCAGTCTGGTCGCCGTGTCATTGGTCGTCAAACAGGATGTGGCAGCCCATGTCGCTGTCCAAGGTGAGTGCATCGGAGTGTATCGGAGGTCAGTGGAAGGTCATGAGGCCATGTGCGGGACCAAGCAGAAACAGGCCAGGTGGTGGAAATGTATGCTAGTGCCTCCTTCTGAGAGCCAACCCATCCACGTCCTCTTCCTCGGATGTGTGCTCTGCCCCACCTGTGGGTGTTGCAGTACCGGCTGCGGCACCCTGTGCCACTGACACATCAGGGGCCTGAGTGGTTACGCCTGCCACACTGGGAGGCACTGACACACCAGGGGGCGGAGATGTGGATGGTGTGGGGGCAGCCGCATTCATCAGCGACACGCCTTGTGGCAGCAATGCCATGATGAAGTACTGCAGGGCATGGTAGATTTCGATAGTGTGCAGCGGTGGCTGCCATCCTTTCCGCCACCATCCGCACCATGTCCTCCATGAGCCTCTGCATGTGTGCCAGCTCATGGCTGGCATCGCTGGAGCCACTCTGAGCGGACAGGTGTTCTTCTCTCCGCGTCATGACTCCAGCGATGTCAGTCAGGGCTGGCTGGAGACCATGGGGCGGACGTAGACACCCATGGATGGCATCCAGTTTGGTAGCCATAAGGTTGAACCCCACCCGCACCTGCTCAGTTGTCTCCCTCTGGCCCTCCAGCACACTGCGTTGGAAGGCCATGTGTTGTTCCTGGGGGTCTTGGGAGAGTGCTGGGGCTGTGGGTGCCTCCTGCTGGGTGGTTTGGGTGGTGGGTGGGGTCTCATCGATGTGGCTGGGCTGCCCTGATCCTGGAGGTGAGTGGCAGATGAGGTCAATGATGTCTTGGATGGTTTGGGTGTCGATGCTGGTGTTGTCCTCCTCGTCATCAGTGAAGAGTGGCTGGGACTGCTCTGCAGGAGGTGTTGACGATGCCTCTGCGATGTGAAGCAGAGATGGTGTATTACAATGTGTCCACATGTATGTAGCCGCATGGTACAGGTTGACATTCAGACAGCATGGCATTGTAATTGTGACAGTCTGTGGGTGTGGGCGAGGACCCAGGGTCATTGTGGGTGTGCACTGTGCCCTGCTTGCTTGTGCATGTGTGCCATTGTGGCCATCTCCACCCGTCCCCCCAGTACCTGGTGGTCACTCACCCTGTTGCGGTTGTGTTGTGTCCTGTCGAGCAGTGTCCGGTCGCCCGACTCCAGCCACAGTCTCCACACTGATGACTGTCGACACCAGCTCCTCCATGTCATCCAGCTCCAGCTGTGGTGCTGGTCCCCCACCTCCGGTCTGCGTTGCTGCCTTCTGGTTGGCGGTGAGTTTCTCCTTGGTCTTCCACTTGATGTCATTCCATCGCCTCTTGACCTCGTCCATTGTCCGCTTGTGCTCTCCGACGGCATTCACCTTGTCGACGATGTCCCGCCATATTCCAGTTTTGGTGCCCAATGACACGTTGGAGGTGACGAAGAGTTGTTGATGGTGTTCCATCACCTCCGTGACTATGATCCTGTTCGCCTGCGGACTGAACTTGGTCTTCCTCGTCTTCTTGTCCGTGCCCTTCCCTGTCCCCGAGGTCCCAGGCTGGTCGTCCGGGGTGCTTGTGGGGTTGCGCTCGTCCTCTGCGCCTGCTCCGGCTGCCTCCATGGTGCTTGGGTGTTGGTCAGTTTGTGTGTGGGTGTTTTTTCTACTTTTATGGTGAATTTTGACACCTGCCAGGTGTGTGTTGCAGGCCTGGCGCTGCTTGTCGCTGATTTCCTCATCGCGCTTTGGCCCATCGCGTGTTTTTTGGTGTTGTGGTTTGTGTTTTTATCTCCATCGTGGTGGTTGCATCGCAGACATTGTCCGCGGTTTCAGCAGACTATCGCTTGCTATCGCCTTGTTGTGAATTCCACGTTGACACAGGGTTATTTTCCTGCGATAGGCTGCGATATTGAAAGTTACGTTACGCTACTCTTGCGGTAGTTATCGCACATTCTTGTGAATATACCCCTATGTTGTTTAGATTATGAGTAGCTTGTATTGTGGCAAACATTTTGGGCTATTGGTGCTGTTGAGGACCTTGATGTACAGTAGGTCTTTATCAAAACTGGGATTTTCCTTCTATCTTCCTTTGTGTATTCTTTCCAAAGGGAGGCATATTCAGATTTTAGGGTTTTACCAGAAAGTTTTTTATCAAGGGCTTTAAGGCCCAGATAATAGATTGGGAAGGTTGAATTTTGAAGCTCATCATCAGCATAGATATTAAAGTGAACGGTTTTATCACTTGTTCTTCAAATTGGAACCTTAGGGAATTATTGTCAGCATTGGAGTGAGTCCACCATTAGGCTTTTCTACTTAAAAAGGCAGTTTGATATTTGAGAAAGTTTGGAATATTGAGACCGCCTTTGAGTTTGTTCATTTTTTATTTGCTAAGAGAAATCCTTCCGCTTTTATTTTTCCACAGAAAGTCAGTTACCAGGACCTCTAAATTTGTAAAGAAGTTGGTTGAGAGTTGGTGGGGTAGCGTGGACATGATTACATTAATTTGTGGGGCAATCATCATCTTCATGCATTCTGCTCTCCCTCACAGGTCATCAATTTGGGTGACAATGTGAAGAATAGATCTTTAATTTTTTGGAAGAGATTATCTTAGGTCTGCTTTCTTCTGTTTTTAAGATTATTTCTAAATTGTATCCCAAGATATTTGATTTCAGCTGGTTATCAATGTAATTTTGTATTGTTTAGTATTGATGGCAAGCATAATTTATTAGAGAGAAAATCTCTGTTTTGTCAATGTTTAGTGGATAACCTAATATCTTCACATTTGATTTAATTGTGTATTTTATTGTGGGACAGCAGCCTTTGCCTCTGGTGAGAAGATTACTACAACGTCACCAGCATATGTGCCACCTTGGTATGGGTTATTGTGAAAGGAATTTCCTTGTTATTTGGATTTGTCCTGATTGCCAAAAGAAGGGGTTTGATAGCTAACAGGATTAGCAAAGGAGACAGTGGGCAGCTTTGTATTGTCCCTTGTGAAAGCTGTATTTTGTTGGAGAAATATCCGTATACAGGATGAGGTTTGTGTGTAAAGGGTGAAGACCTTCTGAACAAATTTACCTCCTAGGTTTAGTTTGAGCATAACTGAGTGCAGAAAGGCCATGGCCATCAAGGGAGATGACAGTATTCTTGTCTTTTCAATGATGGGGTAGAAAGGTCTAACATTATCAGACACTAGCCTACCCTTAATAAAACCCATTTGGGTTTGGAGTGTACGTAGGGGGAAAACATTTTCCAGTCTTAGTGCCAGAATTTACATATAGATTTTGCAATCAACATTTACTAGAGAGATGGGTCTGTAGTTTTTGACCTCTGAAGGATCTTTCCCTTCTCTGCGAATCACAGCTATTTCAGAGTGATGAAATTTTGAGTATTTTTTTGCTGGAGTTATTGAGGATTGGTAGTTGTTGTTCATCCAGGTACCTCTGGCATTTACTGAGTGGGGAGTCGATTCTGCATTGTAAAGCTGACTATAGTATTCCTGAAAAGTATTTGCTATTTTATTAGGGTCAAGGACTGTTATGCTAGATTTGTTCCTAATGGCAGTGGTGAGGGTATTGCTTTTTTAAATTGTAGGTAATCAGCTAATTTTCTATCAGCTTTGTTTGATTCTTTACATTTCTTCATCTTATTGTTTTGAACCCAGGTGTGGGCTCAGATGCTGATTATTTTATTACATTCATATTTCAAAGGTTTCAACTTGTATAAGATTCCCAGGTTTCTTAAGTTGGCCAAATTATTTTCTAGTTGCTTTATGGTGGTTTCTAGCTTGTTTAATATCCTGGTCATGGTTTTATTCCTGTTAGTCATAATATTAATCAGCACCCCTCGATTGTTGCTTTCATAGTATCCTATAGGGTCTCAGCAGAGATTCTATCAGTAATATTTCCCTTGAAAAAATTAATAATATAGGTGTTTATTTGATCTTTTAATGTTTGGTCATGAAGTACCTCCTCGTTCATTCTTCACTGTTTTTCCTTGAGGGTGCTTTGAGATATTTATAGTTAGAGGGTATACAGGCATAATCTGAAGTTAATATTGGTTCAATGGTGGGATTTGTAGCCTTGGGTGTAAGTACACTATTAGTGAGGGTGTAATAAATCCTGGAGAGCTTGTTGTGAGGGTGGGTGCAGAAGGTGAATTTGCTCCCTGTGGGATTGTACAGGCACGGTATGTCATTTAAGCAGTGTGCTTTACATAAGTTCCTTATCTGTTTATATGACTTGTTGGTTCTATAATTACAGGAGGAGCTCCTTTCCAATTGAACATCCGAAGTGAGGTTAAAGTCCCCCCCTAATATTACTCCTGAGTTAATCAGTAGTTCACATAATGTTTTGTTTTGGGTGATCCAAAATTGGAAATCATTCACTGTGGGTGTGTATATTTTAATTATATAAAAGGTTGATGTATTATTGGCGACTTTCATAATTAGGCATTTTCCATTGCTGTCATGGATATTGTCGAGGACAGAGAGGCCTGCCGTTTTGGCGATTAGTGTAGCTACTCCGTTTTTTTTCTTATGTGCTTGGAAGCACGTTGTGCTGTGGATCCAATGATAATGCATAATATTACATTCTTTGGCACAAATTTTAGTCTCTTGTAGGAGGATTATATCTCCTTTGAGTTTAAACCAGTGGTCCAAAAGCTTCTTCCATTTGACCGGTTGGTTGATACCTTTGAAGTTAAGGGGATGGACTTTAAACATTCCATTGGCAGTGTTATGGGGGTAAATTTTCACATTAGTTTTGTTCCCAAATGTGTGTATTGTTTACTTGGTAACATATCACAAGATCAATTTAGTTTTGTGGGAAGAATACCCCAGTTGTGTTGATTTGGGAAGGTAATAGAGATTTTGGTAGTCTGGTTATATTTGGGTGAAGTGTATTGAGGATATTTTCTAAATATGTGAGAGATTCCCCAGTTCTTTCTGGTGTGTTATGGTCAACTTCATGAGGATATGTTGAGTACTTATGGTAAAGGTGATATGGTCAGGATTGCTTCGGATAGAGCAGCTCAATTCACGGGGGAAGTAACAGGGGGTAGGTAGCCAACAAACAGGGGAGGGATAGACAGTGCAATAAGAAGGAGCATAGGAAAAAAATTAACACAAAACCCACATCCCACCCAGCCCTAACCCATCCAGGGTGTGATGGGACAGTCAAGGCCATGGAGGGCGAATCCCATATAGTTCTAAACAGGGACGCAGCAGCTAGAAGAGAGCAACATGCAAGAAATATAACTTCTACAGATATTTATAACTCAAGTGAAAACTGTCATATACGGAAGTGTATAACATAACAATAACACCATTCTCAGTGGCGTTACATCATGATAGTGAAAGATGATGATAATTAGTGAAACAAAAGTAAGGCAATAATATCATAGGGAGGCTGGACGTAGACATTATTGCGTATCATTAACACAATCTATTGATACAAGTATAATGCATCAACACTACTGTATATAAAAGGAAAACATACCCATCTCATTTATAGCACTTTATCTACATATCAGTGTGTCAATGTTGTGCATACCATGTGAGAATATATCAGTAGAATATAAAGCAAAGTGTTCAAACTGTCTGTGCATAGTGTAGGTTGAAGAGGGTATTCAAGACTGGTTGCACACAACAGTAAACGCAGTGATCTTATAAGTCCAGAAGACCCATAGACAAAATGGCTTTGTGCCCCTCTAAAAAGTGAAATACTCTAAAAAGAAAGTTTCTGTTAATTCCCAACTATGCCTAAAGTGCCGTTAGTACTGTTAGGATTGTTAGTACTGGTATTGATTGGGTTGGTAATTACAGGATGAAGATCATATGGAGTCGTAACCAAGAACATTGTTTTTATTTTTTTTGAGAAAGTACCAAAGACTAAAATAGAAGAGTCAATACAAAAACTATATAACAAGAGCATTATGGTGCAAAAAAGGTTTGCATCTTGTAATTTGTGAGTAAAATTGAATGACTGGCAAAGGTTGAGAGAGGGTAGCATGAAGACATAGGTTAAGTAAGGTAATATTAGTGATGCACAAAACCCTTTAAGCTATAGATCTTGGTGGAGTTATGTTGCATTTGGTATGTATGATATTCTACTTTGCATACTTTAAAGGACCGTGTGGAGCTGGTACGCAATTATGAGTTGTCTGTGGAGCAAAGCCATTTTGTGGTATAGAAGGCAGCTACTAAGGCAACAATGTGAATGTAAATGAGAGAAAGATCAAGGAATTTAAGATGAACATTACAAGACTATTAGAAGTCCATTTCAGTTTGTGACAAGTTTTCCGGAGAGATTCCAAGCCGGCCAGTTCATTGAAGAATGATGTTTTCCCATTGACCATAATCCTAATTTTCAATGGATCTACAAAAGAGAAAGATACGTTAAAGGCCTTCCTCTTGTTCCTTTTGGTGAGAAATATCTTTCTAGGAGTCACGGTTTCTTTGGCGTAGCATTGTGATAGCCCAATCTTGTATCCCGTCGAGACGACTGATTTTATTTTCATCATTTGGTCCAAGATCCTTTCTCTGTGGGGATAGCACAAGAGTCTGAAGCAGTGGCAGGTAGTGGAATTTGAAAATGGTGGGGTGTAAGAACAATGAAAGAAGTATAGTGCAAGCGAGAAAGCCTGTGTGGTTAATAAAAGGGTTAAGTCTCCCCCTGAGAAAATGTTTAAAAAATTGGTGTATTTTGGTGCAATTTTCAGCACTATCTCTGTGATAAATGAACTAAATATACAGGGCCTTCATTTACAAGAACTGACGCATCGCTATGTCGCGTCAGCGAAATGTCAAAATGAGTTGCATATCGCTATGTCACTTTTGAATGCCCTGGATGTGTTGGCACAGCGTAAACCGGCGCATCTAGAGGAAAGCTCACGTAAGGCTGTTAAGCAGCATGTAAAGCGACGCTAGCCACCCTAGCATCACTTTTCATTGTGTCAATCTTCAAACAACTTTAGAAAAATGACACTTTGAGAAAAAAAAGCATTGCCACACTTCGCAGAAGGAGGCCATGGAGAGTAGAGAACGGAGCAGCAGCCAGGACAACAACTCCAACAACACCAGCACCAGCCGAATGTTCAGACAGACTCCCAGAGGAAGAGGAAGTGCAACTTCAGAGAGGAGCAGAATGAAATCTTGATCACTGAGGTGACAGAGCACCAACATCAAAATTGCCATTAGGAAAGAAAGAGGTAATTTGGTAGTCCATGTGGCCAAGATCAACAGCGTGGGACAACTCAAGAAGACAGTCACCGCTGCAAGAAATGCTGGCACGACTATGAGTGCAGGACAAAGGAGAAACTGGCCAACAACTTGAAGGCAGCCATGCAGATCAGAGGTGGAAGCCCGGCACCACAGGAGGAGCTGGATGCTTTGATGAAGCATGTAGCAGCTGTCATCCCAGAGGAGTTGTTGGCAGGTGTTCTTGGACAAGACAATGCAGCCCAAGGGGAACAACAAGACCTACAGGGTAAGTCGCAACAAGGGGCAATGTGGGAAAAAAGGTCGTGTTGTGCAGGTCAGCTAGCTAGGTCCCAGCACTGCACTGCTCTGTGTGTGGGGCAAAGGGCAGGACTCTGGATCATGTACCTTCAAAAATCACATAAGTGTAAGTCACATTGCCCAGTCCCATGTGTAATAGCTCAGTCCAGCTCCCTCATGTCCAGGTTCACCTTTGTATATTGGCACTTGTAGTGCAATGTATAACATCAGTCGCTAGAACTCCTACAATACAAAGCAAAAAACATGGTGCCTCATGTACAAGAAGGCTGAGCCGCTGGAGCATCACTTTTTATGATGGTCCAATGGCGCAGGCGTTCTATGAGGTGACGCAAAGCCACCCTCTGTGGCTTTGCATGGCCTCATAGATATGGAGTAAGGCAATCCAGCACGAAGCGCTGTCTTGCCTTATCTCTAAGTCAAGGAAGCGTTCCATGGGCATTGTGGTGGGTTTTCTCACGCAACAACCATGGGTTTTGACACATTCCAAGGATCTGTAAACCTGGGAATGGATCAAAAATGTGGGCCTTACCAGGGGAGGCATAAAGAGGGGAATTAACTTTATTTCTCCTAATTATTCCTCTGTCTATGTGTGCTGCAGAGGAAAACTCCTCCATGTATTGCTTTTGTGCAGGAAGGTGTCCCTACCTGCACAAAAATAATCCTGCCAACAATGCAGACACCATTGTGCAAGGGTGCCTGCTTTGGCACTAGGCCCCAATTAGTGTGCCGCCTCAAGCAGAAAGGACAGGAACGTTCCATATATCATCAATACTACGCATTCATTTTATTTTGACTCAAGGAAGCGCAGTTAAGTGACTTACTGCACTACACTGTGTCCAAAATGTTTTAGTGAGACCTGGATTGGAACAGCACATCATGCATTGACACATTAACCCTGCCCAACGTGACTGCTACAATGCAGGCCACCTCGAACCACGATGCCACTGTGGCTAACTTGGGCCCATGCACACTAATTTGGACTGTAAACCAATGAAATGCAATGGGATTATCAGGGGAGAAAGTGCACACCTGAGAGGGAGGGGGGTCAGGTGTGGAGCATGTGAAGGATTGACACATACGAACATGCCAAGAGTCACATGTATAGTAAAATGCTTGAAACTGCATAGCACACAGCAGTCACGACATGGGGGGTGAGTGCACACAGGTGTCAGCTCCTAGTGTAGGAAGCTGCCAAACTCCTGTAATTACCAAAATCAGACTGGGTGTGGGGGTAAATGCAAGCCATTTACACCAGAGGATCATGTGTGTTGAAACAAAAGATGGCATGTGGTCCTGGTGGGCCCCTTGTTGTGCAGTGTAGTGTAGGCACTGGCTGAGGATGTCAAACTGCCTCTGTGTCTGAATGGTGAGACATTGTATAGCAAGGAGGTGAGAAGGGATATGCATATTGCAAGGTAGCCTGACCAAGACACATGCACTGCTGGGTCTGACAGTCTCACACTTCCATCGCAGCTTGGAAGGGATGATAGAGATGAAATCATTGTGGAAACACATCCTACATGTGATGTGGGCCTGGTGAAGATGCAGCACATGGCATCAGGCATTCTGAAGGCTAAATGTATCACCATGCCACATATGTCAAAGTCAGAGGATGTGAAACAGGGATCTGTCAAGGTTTAGGATGAACTAATTTGCCACCACCAAGGGGCAGGAGTCAGGGATGGTTGGCGCCTAGTGGATGGGCCCAGTTGTTTCTCAAATGTGGGTAGTTCCTGTCACCAATTCAAGCACTGCCACCATGTGGGCTACAGTTGATTGCATAGCCCTCGAAAACAGCAAGCCATGTGAGTCCATTGGATCTGGTCACGCATATTGTTGGTGTTGACATGAGAGTCAATTTATCATCTGAGTACCATTGAGTGCCGAGCCCAAAATCAGGTTTGGCAGAGGAGGTATATACACGTACAAGTGAGGGGGCCTGAGTAAAAAGATGTCTGAAAATCTGCAGAGGACCTACTCTGTCAATGATGAAATGGCCTGATTGTCAGTGTTAGCAATCTATCTAGTGTGACTGGGCCCATCCCCTCAGAGGTGCTACACAGTGCCCACTGTCCACAAATATGGAGCCAACTGTGTGTGCTATGAAATCACATGAGTATTTACAAATTGGAAACCCTTGGCACGTACATGCCCTCAGAAATCCCTGCAGTGTCGCAAGGTTGAAAGCTGTGTAAAGGTGTGCAGGATATGTGTGAAAAACTGAACCCTTGGCCACATGAAAGCACAATGTGCATGCAAGACAGCACAACTAGGCTGAGTGCTGTGGTGTACTGTGTGAGAGGCAGACTGCAGGATCATCATGAATACATGAGCAAACCCACTTCACCTTCACAGGAGTTGTGGGCAGAGTACTGGTCACAGGGAACGCAGGCACCGTGGGGACTAGGTGCAATGTGTACAGTCGTGGTGTCAATACATCAAAACACTATCAGTATAGGCATCATGAAAAAGAAAGCTAATCACCAAGGCAGAGGTGGACTGTACCTCATATGACATGTGCCGGAACGGCAGGGCCAGTGAGCTGTGTAACTGTGTTACAAAATGTGTCATGTAATAACAGGTCAGCCCTATCACACAGTGGTTGTGTGAACAATGCAGAGATACTGCCATCTGAAAGGCAGCTACACTGCAGATTGTTCTCTAAACCTATGAGTAACACATTTCCTAGGCATCAATGTTGACTTGACAGGGAATGAGCAGGAAGCCAGAATGTTAACCAAATTACTCATGCCACCATCTAGCATAGATGAACAACAACATATCTCTATTTAATTTCAGAGGATGTAGCAACTACTCCTGACCTGCTGCTTGTCCTGGATGAGGATAATAGTGAGGATCAAAGTCTGCCAACCCTTGATCAAGACACCCTCCAGCAAATCCTGTACTCCAATCGGACACCATCTTCGGTAGCAAGAAGTGCTGACAGCATCGTTGGGTCTCTAAAGGATTAGCTAATCACCTAACAAACACAACCAGACAGCTCACCCCCAGTCCTGGACTCTGAGGACTTCCAAGCTGAATTACAGTGTTGTGTGGTAGGAGTGCAAGAGGAGCTAGTAGATGCAGTGGATGGATGGAGATCGTGGTGGGCACCCTAGAGGGAGTCCGTAGGTGCCTCAGTCCAAATAAGGACACCTCAGAGGACATAAGAGGCACCTACCCTTCACTCCATGGCTTGGAACAGTCCTTGTCTGACATTTCTGGTGTCAAGAGGAAGGAGGAACGAACAACTGCCTGCCAAAGTAGCACGAGCAAGGTTGCCAACCAACTGGAGCGGTCCGCAACATCCTGGAGTCTATATAGTGAACTCCTACATTGCCACAATGGGTGCCCTACACTGTGACGTTGTCGCTGTTATGGCAAAACAGCAGGACCTTCTTAGAGCTGTGCTGCCGTACTTGTTGGCACAGCAAAATGCTGCTGGGGACGGGGGATCGACATCTTCAGCCCCTGATGTGTGTGTGCCTCTGTCGCCACTGACAACACCCCACTCACAGGAGGCACCACACACATCAGAGGATGAAGATGTGAATTTTCCTTCTCTTTCCAATGAAAAACTGACTGGTAGCATTCCCTGTGCCACATGGTGTGTTTCCCAATTTACCTGTGCTTATGGCTATGCCAATGTACTTCTCATCTGGTACTGTCCTCTCTTTGCTTTCCCATCTGTTGATCTCACCCATTTGTGGACTGTCTATGTGGCCTATCTTCTCTAATGGCAATTTGGTCCTCCTCCTCACTGGAACATTCCTCTACTCTGCATGTCCCATGACATCTATCCCCCATGGACACTGTCTGAACATCCAATGGCTCACAAACTATGTTCGGGTTGTTGCCCCAAGGACTGCCACTTGCTCCTTGGTTCACGTACCAATACATTCACTAACCAGAACCAGCATGTTGTATATCTGTTCATGATTTGACTAAGTAGGCCATGGTGGAAGTGCTGACCCTAAAGACACTACCTACTCTCTAAAGTATAATGTGTATCATAAACCCAGGGGTAAAACTGCACAAGTCACATGAAATAGTTTTGGTGAACCCTATGTGCATCTAAGCTAACAAGTAGCTACTCAAGGTCACATGCATGAAGTGTTACACTAAGCAAACACAAGGAGATGATGGACGGAGCGCTGAAACGTTTCAGACACTCACCCCCAGTCACAGATCTGGGTTGAATCCATCATCGTTCTTTAGCTCACTTCGCCACCCAAGTTCAGACACAGCTATATGCAAATCAGTCTTGACCCTGTGCCTCATGGGAACAGTCCAGCCCGAACTACCAAGTCATGTCTGCCCTGGACCGGAAACAAGCATCCTGGGACCGGTTTCGGGCTAACAGCCCTCATCAGCCAGGCTAGCTTGAATCCAGTGGCAAAGTGAGCAAGGGACCCACGTCTAGGCATACCCTGCCAACTTAGGGCGAACAAAGCAAACACAAGGAGATGATGGAAGGAGCACTGAAATGTTTCAGACACTCACCCCCAGTCACAGATCTGGGTTGAATCCATCATCGTTCTTTAGCTCACTTCGCCACCCCAGTTCAGACACACCTATATGCAAATCAGTCTTGACCCTGTGCCTCATGGGAACAGACCAACACGAACTGCCAAGCCATGTCTTCCCTGGACCGGAAACAAGCAGCCTGGGACCGGTGTCAGGCTAACAGCCCTCATCAGCCAGGCTAGCTTGAATCCAGTGGCAAAGTGAGCAAGGGACCCACGTCTGGGCATACACCGCCAACTTAGGGCAAACAAAGCAAACACAACGAGATGATGGACGGAGTGCTGAAACGTTTCAGACACTCGCCCTCAGTCACAGATCTGGGTTGAATCCATCATCGTTCTTTAGCTCACTTCGCCACCACAGTTCAGACACAGCTATATGCAAATCAGTCTTGACCCTGTGCCTCATGGGAACAGTCTAGCCCGAACTGCCTAGCCATGTCTTCCCTGGACTGGAAACAAGCATCCTGGGACCGGTTTCGGGATAACAGCCCTCATCAGCCAGGCTAGCTGGAATCCAGTGGCAAAGTGGGCAAGGGACCCACGGCTGGGCATACCCTGCCAACTTAGGGCGAACAAAGCAAACACAAGGAGATGATGGGCGGAGCGCTTAAATGTTTCAGGCACTCAATCCCAGTCACAGATATGGGCTGAATCCATCATCGTTCTTTAGCTCACTTCGCCACCCCAGGTCAGACACAGCTATATGCAAATCAGTCTTGGCCCTGTGCCTCATGGGGAAAGCCCAGCCCGAACTGCCAAGCCAAGTGTTCCCTGGACCGGAAACAAGCATCCTGGGACCGGTTTCGGGCTAACAGCCCTCATCAGCCAGGCTAGCTGGAATCCAGTGGCAAAGTGAGCAAGGGACCCACGTCTGGGCATACCCTGCCAACTTAGGGCGAACAAAGCAAACACAAGGAGATGATGGACGGAGCGCTGAAACGTTTCAGGCACTCACCCCCAATCACAGATCTGGGTTGAATCCATCATCGTTCCTTAGCTCACTTCACCACCCCAGTTCAGACACAGCTATATGCAAATCAGACTTGACCCTGTGCCTCATGGGAACAGTCCAGCCCGAACTGCCAAGCCATGTCTTCCCTGGACCGGAAACAAGCATCCTGGGGACCGGTTTCGGGCTAACAGCCCTCATCAGCCAGGCTAGCTTGAATCCAGTGGCAAAGTGAGCAAGGGACCCACGTCTGGGCATACCCTGCCAACTTAGGGCGAACAAAGCAAACACAAGGAGATGATGGACGGAGCGCTAAAACGTTTCAGCCACTCGCCCCCAATCACAGATCTGGGTTGAATCCATCATCGTTCCTTAGCTCACTTCACCACCCCAGTTCAGACACAGCTATATGCAAATCAGACTTGACCCTGTGCCTCATGGGAACAGTCCAGCCTGAACTGCCAAGCCATGTCTTCCCTGGACCGGAAACAAGCATCCTGGGACGGTTTTGGGCTAACAGCCCTCATCAGCCAGGCTAGCTTGAATCCAGTGGCAAAGTGAGCAAGGGACCCATGTCTGGGCACACGCTGCCAACTTAGGGCAAACAAAGCAAACACAAGGAGATGATGGACGGAGCGCTGAAACGTTTCAGACACTCACCCCCAGTCACAGATCTGGGTTGAATCCATCATCATTCTATAGCTCACTTCGCCACCCCAGTTCAGACACAGCTATATGCAAATCAGTCTTGACCCTGTGCCTCATGGGAACAGTCCAGCCCGAACTTCCAAGCCATGTCTTCCATGGACCGGAAACAAGCATCCTGGGATCGGTTTAGGGCTAACAGCCTTCATCAGCCAGGCTAGCTTGAATCCAGTGGCAAAGTGAGCAAGGGGCCCACTTCTGGGCATACCCTGCCAACTTAGGATGAACAAAGCAAACACAAGGAGATGATGGATGGAGCGCTGAAATGTTTCAGACACTCACCCCCAGTCACAGATCTGGATTGAATCCATCATCGTTCTTTAGCTCACTTTGCCACCCCAGTTCAGACACAGCTATATGCAAATCAGTCTTGACCCTGTGCCTCATGGGAACAGTCCAGCGCGAACTGCCAAGCCATGTCTTCCCTGGACCGGAAACAAGCATCCTGGGACCAGTTTCGGGCTAACAGCCCTCATCAGCCAGGCTAGCTTGAATCCAGTGGCAAAGTGAGCAAGGGACCCACGTCTGGGCATACCCTGCCAACTTAGGGCGAACAAAGCGAACACAAGGAGATGATGGACGGAGCGCTGAAACGTTTCAGACACTCACCCCCAGTCACAGATCTGGGTTGAATCCATCATCGTTCTTTAGCTCACTTCACCACCCGAGTTCAGACACAGCTATATGCAAATCAGTCTTGACCCTGTGCCTCATGGGAACAGTCCAGCCCGAACTGCCAAGCATGTCTTCCCTGGACCGGAAACAAACATCCTGGGACCGGTTTCGGGCTAACAGCCCTCATCAGCCAGGCTAGCTTGAATCCAGTGGCAAAGTGAGCAAGGGACCCACGTCTGGGCACAGGATGCTTGTTTCTGGTCCAGTGAAGACATGGCTTGGCAGTTCGGGCTGAACTGTTCCCATGAGGCACAGGGTCAAGGCTGATTTGCATATAGTTGTGTCTGAACTCGGGTGGCGAAGTGAGCTAAAGAATGATGATGGATTCAACCCAGATCTGTGACTGGGGGTGAGTGTCTGAAAAGTTTCAGCACTCCATCCATCATCTCCTTGTGTTTGCTTTGTTCGCCCTTGTTAGAACTGGGGGTCTCTAGTTGGCAATGGTATACATCTTTGACCAAATAGTGACCCTTGCTTCTAAGTCAGGGAAATGGGATTACACTACTGGTTAACCCCTGCTCACCCCCTTGGTAGCTTGGCACGAGCAGACAGGCTTATCTCAGAGGCAGTGTGTTAAGCATTTGTGAACACATACAGTAATACAGTGAAAACACTACAGATGGACACCACACAGGTTTTATAAAAATAAGTATTCTTTATATAGACTTAATACAAGACCACAAATGACAAAAATCCATAATACTGTACTCAAAATAGACTTAAAGATGGTAGAAGTAACTTAGTTCAAGATGATGATAAATGCGACACGTTTCTCACAAAAGTACCTTGGATGCGTAACGCAAAACAAACAAAGGGTCCGCAGGGAAGGCGATGCGGCAAGCAGGCGCCTCAATGCGATGCGACGATCCGGTGCGATGCGATGAGAGTGCACCCTTGATTCGATGCGACGACGTTGTAGTGTGGATTGTGGCCTCATTGTCGACATTGCTACGGTAGCTTAGGCCTAGCTGCCATGATGCCTCCTTTGCACACGTTCCTCTGTGACTTTGTTTTTCCAGACTCTGCTTGTGACCGTTCACATTAGAACTGTCTGCCTTTTTGCCTTTCACCTTTTCTCATGTTCTCTGCGGTTTTCGTCTGCACACAATGTACAAGGTCGAAAAACAACGTCCCTTGTTTTTGCTGTTCTGGTCAGCCCCTCGCACTTAGACATAACATGACATACAGCTGCACTGGAGAAATTTGTGTGCTTTTAATATTGTGAACTCACTGTTGAAGGCACTTGGAGAAAAGCCTTTCCAGAGAGAAGAGCTGTGCTTGTTCGATGATGTAACCCTTGCATCTAGTTCTTGAGGTATGGGGGTCCCCTGACAAAGCCTAGAGGTCTTCTATTTTTATAATAAACTAGTTACTAGCACGGGGAGGGTGGTAAGGCATTTTAGTCCTATAGCCACTGTCTTTATAAAATGCTGTCCCCGTTTGTATTCTATGGAATTGTAACCATGCTTACTGTTTTATCTTTATGCATTATGCTGCTAGTACTGACACGTGTACTGTGTCTTAGAGCACGATAGTTGAAATAAACATTTTAAACTATTCTGTGTCTCTTAATACGCACGTTGTGGACAAGAATGAGTGAGTAATGAAAGAGTGTTCTTGCTCCCGCGATTCCTGTAAGAGTTTGTGTTCTGGGATGTCTAATCATTAGTAGCTTCGCTGTAGTGCGGAGAACGAATGAGACACTATAGCTAGTCGTATTGGGATTTTGGGTACTAAGGTGTATGGTTGGTACACCACTATACACCGAGGTCCTGTTTTCCTGCGCATAGTTCTGTATATGTGCAGAATCCCCGCAACATGGCGCCACCAACGTGGTGGGCTTCTTATCTGCGAGACGCTTGAGTAGTACTTGTGCTTGTCCACAACCTCCTTCACTACTGTTTCCGGAAACATATGTGAGGGTGTAACCTCCTATATTGATGTTTTTATAGGTTTATTCAAGCTTGAAGTTATTAAAAGGTATTCTCTCACTGTTAACCCTCTATTGCGCTGCCACACACTAGGTTGTTTTTCATTCTTGGTCTTAATGGCTGTGAATATAAATATCCCGGCACATAGCCGCGATGCGCTCTGAGCTCATTTGACAGCGTATGGAGTGCCTGACGCGGGTGTCGACCTCATCTTTGTGGTGCAAGCTGATCCGGCTTACCACTGTGAGGTGTTTTACTCATGGGTCACTATTCTGGCCCTTCCTAATGTTAATCGGCCTTATCAGGCTCTTGAAG
This sequence comes from Calotriton arnoldi, assembly GCA_963921515.1. NCBI lineage: Eukaryota > Metazoa > Chordata > Amphibia > Caudata > Salamandridae > Calotriton > Calotriton arnoldi. The sequence continues at coordinate 504,125 of CAWUFW010005756.1, forward strand.
TACCGCTCACGGCATGGCAACACCGTGTTTGGTTTAATGGCGCCCTCCCACATCCGGTCACCCCGATTCGTTAAGGACCCTTATCGATAGATGGGGCCACTTGGCCTGTTTTGGCCGGGTATACCCCTCATCCACGTCATTTAGCGGTTCCGATAGATGAACTGCGCTTGTTGCATGCGTCTTTAATCCGTGTGCACAGAGCTTTAGTACAATATGTTACAGGCAATGTCCAGATGGCCCCTCCTGGAGTTGCAGCGCATCCAGCTGGACATGGCGGTGTGACCATAAGTCCCGTCATGGTTAATTCGGTGATGGGCAAGTGCCCACAGAATAAGGATGATTTGCCTTATTGGCTTGCAGAAAAATTTGACCAGCTGGAGGCGGTGTTTCCAAATACCTCTCCTGTGGAAAAACACAGGATTCTAACTATTAGTTTGCCAAAAGACTTAATTCCCGAGTTGACAGAATGCAACAACTGGGGCAAGGTATTCGCAGCAGTGTATGCGAAATGTTTTGGCACTCCATCCATGACGGTCCTCCCTACCGTAATTAAGCTTGTGCAAGATGAGCATGGCCCTGAAGCGGCTGTGGAACTGGTGATGAGACTGGTGGGAGTGTTCGATGTAGTGGCTGATCTAATCCTTGCGAATGTCAAGGGTGATGCAGTCAACTTTCAAGTCGCTAATGCTTTGGCTTTGGTCCCAGAGCCGGACAAGCCACGCGAATTACCAAAAATTATTGCACAGGCTTATAAAACCATTGGCCGCAATAGTTTGGGGGTTAAGCCTTTTGCTAAAACGCAAGCTCAAACACAACCACAACAAAAATCTCAGTCTGATAAAGACGAGAAACCGTTCTTTTCTAAAAGAACAGGAAGTTGAAGAAACAGGGAAAGCAACAACCAAAAACAGGGTTGCGTGCTGTGTCACCGGTTTCCGTAGCTTCTGAACGCACTTATGATTTGCGCGACCGAGCGAGAATTAAGTTTCTTGATAGATTTCAGGTTCCTGACCAGCGTTCTCCTCGTTCTTCGCAGGCACCATCGACCTCACAGGCTGGTGGAGGAGATCGCCAGGAAAGAGGCAGGGGTCGTGATGCCCCACAGGGACGAGACCAACCTCGACAACCTGGCAGAGGGAAACAAGAAGAATTTCACCGTCCTCGCCCACAGTTTCAGAACAAAAAAGTTTGCGCTTTAACAGCGAGATATGCCACAGACGGTGAGAACGAGACTCCTGAATTGGACGTGGGCAGTGACACTGCTAGACAGTGCCGCGGAAGTTACCATAGTGCGGGAGGCACTACGTCCTCATGTGGAGGCGACAGCAACTGATACTTTCATTGCTGTCGAGACAGCTGACACCCGAGTGGCACCCCCTGACAGACTATTTAATATTGTCCTTCAAATTGAAGGTGACATTGAGCGTGTTATTAAAGGGATTTTTTGGGGAAAATCTGACCTCTTCCTACGACATTTTATTGGCGGAGTCGGCTTGGCCGCCCCCATTTGTTCTCGCTGCTCCTACAGGGGAGGAGGTAATCCTTCCGAGCTTTTCTTGTCATGTCCCAAAGGACAAAGCAGAGGCTCTCGCAGCTGAATGGGCTGTGGCCCATGCCCCGGCACTGTACCGTAATCACGTGGGCTGGGATGAGGATTCTCCCCCCCATGATATACCATTGCGGTCTCTGCCACAGCCTCAAGCCCAATATCCCCTCCGGCGGGAAGCTAAGGGTTCCGTTTCTGACATTCTAACACAGTTAGAATATCAAGGAGTAATTGAGACATGCGTGTCACCAATGAATAATCCCCTTTTCGCGGTTTCTAAACCCGATGGTTCGTACCGCTTGGTATTGGACTACCGGCATTTGAACTCCCATTGTCGAACATTTGCGGTACAGAATACCCATAGTTCCGCGCTTGTAGACAGTCTTGTTCGTAAAAAATATAAAACGACACTTGACCTTTCCAATGGTTTTTACACTCACAATTTGTTCCCAGACTGCAGTCAATGGACCGCGTTCACTTCTGGTGGAAAACATTAAAAATTCCGGCGTTTGCCAATGGGCTACAAGAACAGCCCGGGGGTCTTCGCCGCCCGTGTTGTCTCTTTGTTGGACAGCATAGACCCAGATGCGTATTCGTACGTGGATGATATATATCTGACAGATGACGAACTATGGCCGCATCTTTCCAGAGTAGACCGCATTATTCTTGAATTAGCGGTCTTAGGATACAATTAATTTTGCCAAATCTCACATCGCAGAATACATTGTGTTGTGTTTGGGTTATGAGCTCAACAATGAAGGTGGGGGCTTAGCTCCCCACTTCCTGGAGAAGTGCGCACTTTTGCGCCCTCCAACAACTCTGAAAAAACTTCAGTCTTTGCTGGGATTTTTGAACTTCGGGCGCTCTTACATTCCCGAATATGCCCAGCGTATCAAGCCTCTCTATGCCCTGATACACCCTACTTTTGTCGAAGTCATGCTGGCTTCCGGAACATTCACTTATACTGCAATCTTTGCAGTCTGATCTACTTGAATCTAAGTTCTTGTTGACACGTGATAAGCACACGAACCTGGTGATCAGAATAGTGCCAGGGGCAATGGGTTTCACTTACTTGACGTTTAACGAAGGTGACACAGTACCTATTGCCTACAAGTCACATCTTTACACTTCTGCCGAGTTGCGCTTTTCAACTGTGGAGAAAGTTTTGACTGCAGTGCAAATGGCGATTCTTAAGGAACGCGCACTGGCACAGGGAAAACGCATCTTGGTTGTCATCCCCTATCCTGCCCTTGAGGCTGTGACAAAGGCAAGTGTACCAAACTCTAAGGCTTTGCACCCCCTTTGGATACAATGGGCTACTTCTTTGACATCTCCGGATGTCACCTTTATCTTTGATTCCTCTCTTCAGACACAGGAATACTTACAGTATGAATTTGTTCATCCTCCTCCTCTGTCTTTGCTGCCGCTTGAGGAGTACAGATGTATCATTTACACCAATGGTTCGGCGCAACCGGCCACGGGTTCTAAGCATGCGTACTCAGCAGCATGTGCTATTGTGGCAGGTCACATGGTGAACGGTGAGTTCAAATCGAGTGTTGTGCACACGCAGGCACTGGGAGACAGTACCGCACAATTGGCCGAGCTGCGTGCTTTGGTGCTCGCACTTGAGTTTGCAGATCCGGATGTGACTACACTTATTGTATGCGATTCTTACTACTGTGTCCAGGCTTTTAATGACAACTTATTCTTTTGGTCTCAAAACGACTATAGAGATTCTAAGGGCAGCGCAATTAAGCATAAAATGCTTTGGGTTCGAGTGGCAGATCTTAAACAACGTCTGCCTCTCACACAGGTGATTCACACTCTTGGCCACCAGCATGTGGGCGCACACACGGTTGGTAACAGTTTGGCGGATGAAGCTGCCAAATCAGCAGTAGCCACGTGCTCAGTAGCAGGCGTTACAAGATCCATGACAAAAATAGATAATGAGATTTTGGCAGCTATTGCTGCAACCAAGGAAGGCTATAATTACCCACAGGGTTTCCCTTCCAAGTACTCTTATCACTTAAGTCCCGACCATGTTCCTTATATAAGAATTACGGACGTTGGTGATCGGCTGATTCCCAACGCGGACCGCAGAAATTCGTTGATAACAGCCGCACACGAAGGCTTGGCTTCGGCCCATGCTGGCGTGTCTGCAACTGTTTCAATCTTGCAGCAGCGTTACTAGTGGCGTGGTTTATACAAACTGATCCGTAATTATGTCCTTTCATGTGACATTTGTCAGCAAATTAAGCCCTCTACGGTTACACGTCTGCCACAAACACAGCTCTGCATTTCTAATAAACCTTTTGGTTGTGTATACCTTGATCACTGCGGTCCATTTTCTTCTGATACTGCATATAAATATATTTTGGTTGCAGTTGATTCGTGCACACATTTCATCTGGGTTTGGCCACAACGCAGTGCTGACGCTCGAAATGTCATCAGGGATTTGCGTGTCTTTGTGGGAATTTTTGCCTGTGGCACCTTCCATTCCGACCAAGGTCCAGCGTTCGCCTCTAAGGCGTACAAGGACGCGATGAGGTCTATGGGGGTGCTGGTGCAATTTTCGTTTCCATATAGGCCTGAGGGTAACTCAATTGTGGAGCGAATGAACCGTGACTTAAAGCAATCCTTGACAGCTAGAGTCTTAGGTACTGGCAGGAACTGGCTGGCCCACTTGTATGGCGTGCAACGTGCACTTAATAATCTCCCTAGAAGATCTCTGGGTGGGCGGACCCCATACAAAATGCTCTTTGGCATACAGATGTTTGTGCCATACCTTGATGGTCTAGACATGGTGGCAACTGCCGCAATCTTTGACGTAGATAATCATTCTACTATGTTGCAGGACTTACAAGAGACCCGTGACAGACTTGCAAACGAACATTTACCTTCAGCCACAGACGCTGCGTTGCAGATTCCGGTTGCCGGCTGGCTTCCAAAGATTGGAGATCTGGTCCGAGAGAAGGTGGAGAACAAAAAAGAATTTGGCCCCTCTTATCGTGCACCGGTTCCAGATCTCGGCTTGAAGGGTACTCGTACAGTCATCTTACCACCGCTTCCTGGTCACAAAGACAACAGATACATCTCAGTGGAGAATGTCAAGCTACAACATCTGGCCGATCCTGAATAGTGTAACACCTGCGGTATCATGTCCAGCAATTTCAAGAAATCCTGTTTGTGGCCCTCCTGACTCCACAGGCACCGATGTTGCCATTGGGATGGTCGCTTTGCCGGATCGCCTGCTCAAGCTCCTGGCTTCCTCCTGCAACGAGGAAACTGAGTATACTTACCCCATGAATGAGTCAGTGGCTCATTTGCCTACAACCCCACTGAACCCGACTCGTTTTTCCTTTGATTCGTCTTCCACCTCATCATTTATCCCGACCAAATTCAGTATTTTTGTATCCTGGTTCAGAGACAATTTTTTGGTCCCTCCATGGACATACATCTGGTTGGTGCTATTCCTGATTTTCCTATTCATGTCCATTGGCTTTGTGACAGTTTTTTTCTTGCTCATCAATGCTCACTACTTGCCAGAATGCTCTGCGGTGAACTCTGTGGCTGGAACTTTGGCTCCGCATTCTTCTTCACACATCATGAAGCGTGACCACACATTTGTGAACATTTCCGCCTTTCCAGTTGCAGATGGCATCGTATGGGATGCAGTGAATTTCCAAATTCATGGACCGACAGAAATTATTAATGTTCCTAATGTGCTTCGTGTTTCCATGGGTGATGTGGTAAAAAGGAATATTCAGTCAGATGATTGGGATGTGCATGCCATTGAATCGTTATTTTCTGATTTGAAATATTATGCTGCTTTTAACGCTGAGGATTTGTACTTAAATTCGGCTAATTATGCAGATTTGTATTGTTACCAGCATTACGGCAACCATTTTCTGCATAAACCCAGTACAATTCGAGGTAGTTTCAATTACACCCAATGGGAACATTGCCCAACCCCTCTGCAAGGTAGCTCTCGAACACTGATAAATAAATGTACCTACTTTACAGACTTTGACAGATCTAACCCAGGGTCCTATTATTTTAAATTGAACATTTCTTCAAATCCAAAGGTAATGTTGACCCACACCAAATTGCTATATTCCAGTTCCTTTCTAGACGCATTAGCTGTAGGTGGCTATGAGCACTGGAAAAACACCATTGACTTGAAATCTATTTGGGGCACTAAATCTTGGCAGGTACGCGGTACAGAAGCTTTGCACCGTGCTTGCCTTATCCCCACACAAATGTTATTTTTAAACAGTACTATATATCAAACAACTTGTTTGGGTTTGGCAACTTCCAAACAATTGAATACACCCTGGGTAAAATCACAATTTTTGAATATATTGATGTTGGAACGGGAGGAACAGGAGATTCAAAAACCTTTGGTCAGAGCTCATTATCTAATTATTTCTTCCCCGTTAATTGAGCCCTACCTGAGAATTGTAACCAAGCCGTATCATCGTTGGCTATTGACTAGGTTCCGCTTCAATCTGATTCATTTTTCCCTGGGTAGCCTTCCGGGATGGTGTAAACCAGAGGATATAGGCCCGTGCCAGTGCCATAATTTTTCATCACAGGATACATTGCATTTTATCATGTTTTGTGATTTTTATAATGACATACGGAGGAGGTTTATAGTCCCCCTACTGAGGGGAAAGGGTTTCTTACAGGCAAGACCTGCTTTAATGTATCTTCAACTGTTAGATGACACCTGGAACATTTTTAATATTGCTAGTTTTCTTGTTGCTGCTGTTCGCCTTAGGAAAAGGAGATTTCCTATGACTAATGATGTATGAATTTTTAATTTATCTTATCGTAACTGTTTTATTTGATAACCTTCAAGCTCTGATGAATTATAGATTTTTTGTAGGAATTAAAAAAAAAAAATGTATATCGCCCATCTGAATTGAATGATATTATTGTTGTTTTATGTTTTGTGTATTGTACTTTTATGATTTTAATTAATCGAATAAAGTGGATTGACTGACTGAATACACCCTCTACTCCTGCGTTGTCTTCCTGGCCGAACAGAAGCTTGCATTTAAGTATTTCCCTTGAAACTTTGCAAGCGTTGTTTCAAAATAATTTGTTTAATGCCTCTGCACTAGATCAGTCGGCCTGGTTGGTGTGGCCCATAGCATCTAATGCATGCCAACTGCGTTTTCACAATTCTGCTCCGGGTTACAAACAGGATAGACCAGATCCACGGTTTTCTGAATCACGTACGGTTATGACATTCAGTTGGTAAATTATGTAAACAGTGGTTGCAGCACTCTACATTAGATTCCGTAAAACAACATTTATCCCTCCTATCAGGCAACATCGATCTGGCCGATTTTGTTTTGGGACCTCGAGGTCCAAGACCTAAAAGATTTGTTAATGCGACTTACAATGAAATCTGGAAGCTTTCACAAATAGAAGCTGCTTCCCGTTTACGGGAAATAGATCAAGCAAATCTAGAAAAAGTGCTTCCTGTTGTCGACAATAATATTAACACCCTGTCTTCCCGCATTTACACATTAGAGAATATTGTTTCATCTGTTGTTGATATTGTACAGGATGACGTATCTGTGTTATATCATGGTCAAAATCAATTGCGTTCAGTTATGCAGTTTGCATGGACTTTGCAGACACTGAAAATGGGGAAGGTTCCATGGCATTTTTTAAACACATCGGCCTTGTTCTTGCCGTTTAATTTAACTGAGAAACAGCAGTTCATGTCCATGAAAGATGCAACATACACTCTTCTACATATCGAAAAAATAGATCCTTTACCATTCTCTGTGGCCGAGACTGACTCTGCTGTGTGGCTAGTACACGGGGTTATCGCTTTGCCTTTTTCTTTATTTGAATTTAGTTCATGCATGAAACATTATCCTGTTGGCCATTTCGAGCCTTTGGGCAGTGCCTTTTTGCACGAACTCCGGTCCCTACCTTTCACATACAGATGCCTTAGGTATGACAAGGAGGTATTTCTCACAGGGGAGTCTTGCAATTTTACAGTGGGTCATTCCCTTGTTTGTAAAAACATTAAATTGCACGGGGCTTGTAATGTTTCTGCCCCGAATCTTGCTTGAGTTTTAAAGGGCATTCCTGCTCCTGCTATATCACCTACTTTCACTATGCTTGCTAATGGTAGCTATCTGCTTTTGAATAATCAGGATTGCTGTGGTTTGCAGGCTGGCATACCCTATATAGTAACAGTTTCGCAACGCGTGGTGTGCTGCAAAAATGTGCTTTTTCCACCCCGCGTGGGAAGTTAGATAGTTCCATTTGACCTTACATACCGACTTTGAAGGCAGATTTCAATAAATTGAGCAGAATAAAGGCACTATTATTAAACCAGGAGGTTATGCTCACTTCCGCACGGGAGACCTTCGTTCTCCAGGTGGCCAGCGCCCACAGTGAGATACAGGCCCTTTTAAACACTAACCTCCCCAACATTTCGGTGAACTGATTCACCGTATATTTAATGCATCAAATACAGCAGGTCTTGTACACTTTTTTAAAGTTGTGGGCTCTGGCCTTTTGACCTCCTTTCAGACTATATTTGGTGTAATTCCAGCTTTTATCCATTCTATTTTTTCCAGCGTCTTTGGCGGCTTCCCATTGATCCTAGCCTTAGCTGCTGGCGTATTGCTTTTACTTTGTCTGTGGCGCAATGGCTGCACCACTTGTGGCCCTACACAACCCAGGGCGACTGCGGATGCTCCGTGACCGCATGACTGACAGCTTTGGCGTCCTGCCGCTGGCAACCCTCAGCGTGTCTTATAGACTATCTTTTCGCTTTGCGTATTTCACTTGCGTGCAACCAGTGATGTCCTGCTTACGATGTCCGTTCTCTTGGTCCTTGGATATTTGCCTCTCCAATACGTCTTGTTCAGACCCGGATTTCGACCAGTTGATGGGCCCCTTAGTGGCCCATGAACAGGAATGTTCCGGTGCTGGATTAATGGCGCGTGCGGCTGCACTTGGGGTCTTGGCACAATGGGATATCTGGGCGGCTGCTCAGAATCTCCTACAACGAAGTTATATCGAGTATCACGCAAGTTGTCCCGCAATGCTGATCGCTCATCCCTATTATGAGGAGCCTGAATGCAGTTTTGATTTGTTGAATTGGATGGCATCTCTTTTTTCGAACAATGACAATGATGTCTTTTTGGAAGGTGTTGCTGTCTTCTGCGCATACAATCTGATGGATTAGTTCTGTTGGCTCTCAATTAACTGCATATCCGAATTTATTTTTTTGTGATAGTTTTTGAGTGACCATTTTTTTTTCCTTCCAAAAGACTTGTCCCACGTACAGATGTTTGCTTTCTGCTCCATCTATTTGAACTCTGCTTTCGTCTTATGTCTTGTCCTATGGACTGACCAGGGGAGGGTGTAGTGTGATTGTGGCCTCATTGTCGACATTGCCAAGTTAGCTTAGGCCTAGCTGCCATGATGCCTCCTTTGCACACGTTCCTCTGTGACTTTGTTTTTCCAGACTCTGCTTGTGACCGTTCACATTAGAACTGTCTGCCTTTTTGCCTTTCACCTTTTCTCATGTTCTCTGTGGTTTTCGTCTGCACACAATGTACAAGGTCGAAAAACAACGTCCCTTGTTTTTGCTGTTCTGGTCAGCCCCTCGCACTTAGACATAACATGACATACAGCTGCACTGGAGAAATTCGTGTGCTTTTAATATTGTGTACTCACTGTTGAAGGCACTTGGAGAAAAGCCTTTCCAGAGAGAAGAGCTGTGCTTGTCCGATGATGTAACCCTTGCATCTAGTTCTTGAGGTATGGGGGTCCCCCTGACAAAGCCTAGAGGTCTTCTATTTTTATAATAAACTAGTTACTAGCACGGGGAGGGTGGTAAGGCATTTTAGTCCTATATCCACTGTCTTTATAAAATGCTGTCCCCGTTTGTATTCTATGGAATTGTAACCATGCTTACTGTTTTATCTTTATGCATTATGCTGCTAGTACTGGCACGTGTACTGTGTCTTAGAGCACGATAGTTGAAACAAACATTTTAAACTATTCTGTGTCTCTTAATACGCACGTTGTGGACAAGAATGAGTGAGTAATGCAAGAGTGTTCTTGCTTCCGCGATTCCTGTAAGAGTCCGTGTTCTGGGATGTCTAATCATTGGTAGCTTCGCTGTAGTGCGGAGAACGAATGAGACACTATAGCTAGTCGGATTGGGATTTTGGGTACTAAGGTGTATGGTTGGTACACCACTATACACTGAGGTCCTGTTTTCCTGCGCATAGTTCTGTATATGTGCAGAATCCCCTCAACAACGTGAAGAGGATGTGTGCACGCCCGACGGCCGTGCGGCGAACTCTGTACCTTTGGAGCCGCGACAGTCGACACGCTTCTCCGGTGATGCGACGGCGACCCTTGCGGTGGCAACACGCTTCCCCGGTGATGCGACGGCAGGCAGTTGCGACGAAGACACGCTTCCCCAGTGAAGCGACGGCAGACCGCTGTGACGAAGACCCGCTTCTCTGGTGAGGTGGCGGCGGCCTCTGCGGCGGCAAAATGCTTCTCCGGCGATGCAACGGCAACAGCTGCGACAGCGACATGCTTCTTCTCGTTGAGTCGCGCTTCCAGCTCCCAGCGACACGCAGGCTTCTGCAGACAGAATCCCCAGCAAGGGATTACATGAGGGAGCTGGTGGTGAAGTCTTGTAGCCCTGAGACTTCAGCAGGAGGCAAGCTTTAGTTCATGCCCTTGGAGAAATATTCTGCAAGATGTTGAAAGTTCTTTGAAAGTTCCTTCTCATTTCCTTGGCAGTGAAGACCACTGCAGGCCAACCCAGCAAACAGCACACCAGCAGAGGGGCAGTCCAAACTCCTGCAGCTTCCTTGCTTCTTCTCCTTGGCAAAGGTTTGTCTTGTTGTTCCAGAAGTGATCTAAAGTCTTGGGGTCTGGGCCCCAATATTTATACTAGCAAATCCTTTGTCCTCTGAAGGCAGAGGGTCCTGTACCTAGTCCAAACAAGTTCTGGGTGCATTCTGCCAGTGCACACCTTCTTCCTTTGTCAGTGTGGGCCAGGGACATCAGACGCACCACAGGAGGTGGAGCCAGCATTGTGGAAGGCAGGCACAGCCCTATTCAGGCCCAGGTGCTACTCCTCCCACCACTCCTCATGCAGGTAGGTCTATTCATCCTAGTGCTGACTCACCCTGTCTCCTGGAGCCCCCCAGCCCCTGTCACTCCCAAAACCAGACATACAATACACAAGTTGGCAGAGGCAGGCTGGATGGTTAGGCAAGAAAATACCTACTTTCTAAAAGTGGTATTTTCAAATACAGAATGTTAAAACCAACTTCACTAAAAGATGTATTTTATCATTCTGAGTTCAGGCATACTAGATTCGAATTTCTACCATGTTCCCTGGGTCAGTTAGGATTATAAGATGTTATAATCAAGCTGCCCATTCTGGCCTATGGGGACAGGTAGCCTTGCAATAGTGAAAAACGAAATTGGCTGTAATTCACTATCAGGACATGCTACACACATCAGGGCATGTCCTACCTTTTACATACAATGCACCCTGACCTTGGGCCTACCTTAGGGGTGGCTAACATATAGGAAAGGGAAGGTTTAGGGACTGGCAAGTGGGTGCACTTGCCAAGTCGACAGGCAGTCCCAGACTGCACACAGGCTCTGCAATGGCAGGCCTGAGCTACACTTTACAAGCTGCTTCTGTGGGTGGCACAACCAGTGCTGCAAGCCCACCAGCAGCATTTGATTTACAGGCCCTGGGCACCCATGGTGCACTATGCTAGGGTCTGACAAGTAAATCAAATAATCCAATCATGGAGTCACTAATCAATACATCAATTTACCATAGGGAGCACTTGCACTGTGGCACTGAATAGCAGTGGCACTGTGCCCAAAGCATCTAAACTAGCAACACATATCAAAAACAGAGGAGGCAATCAGTGACAAAATGGAAGGGAGACTCACGCCAATGGTACCAGGTCTAACACGTGTACCCTCCAGCTGAAATGTGGGGAGGACTACCCAACCACTTGGGAGTTCTCTTCACTAAGGCGAAAAAATCTGGACAGACCATCAGCATTGGCGTGTTCTGTCCCAGGGCAGTGTTCCACCGTGAAGTCCATTCCCTGTAGGGAAATGGACCACCTCAACAGCTTTGGATTCTCACCCTTCATCTGCATCAACCATCTGAGGGGCCTGTGGTCTGTCTGGACCCGGAAGTGAGTCCCAAACAGGTATGGTCTCAACTTCTTCAATGCCCAGACCACAGCAAATGCCTCACGCTCAATTACACTCCACCTCTGTTCCCGTGGAAGTAACCTCCTACTGATGAAGGCTACAGGTTGGTCTAGGCCACGGGTACTCATAGTACGGCCCGCGGGCCGCCAGCAGCCCGGCAAGCCTTCCTTGGCGGCCTGCGGACCTTGCAGACATCGTACCTGTTTTTTTTTTTTAATAAAGAGTGTCAGCAAACATTGCTGGTTGCAGCAGCGCGGACTCCGAGAGACTCTGCTCTATGGGGGCCGGGCGATTACAACGATAGAGTGGAGCTGCAGGGGCGCTAAGAAGAGGTGAAATACAACAAAGCCTCATTAACAAGTAACTGGTCTTTTAAAGACCTGTGAAGTACTCAGGTGCGGCTGTGTGTGTGCCTGGGAAGCTGTCTCAGCCCGGGCTGACACACACGCGGGGTGAGGTGACAGAGGATGACAGAGGACAGCAGGGAGTGAGAGCCGGGTGAGGTGACGGAGGGCAGCAGGGAGTGAGAGCCGGGTGAGGTGACGGAGGGCAGCAGGGAGTGAGAGCCGGGTGAGGTGACGGAGGGCAGCAGGGAGTGAGAGCCGGGTAAGGTGTGCGTTAAGAGCATGTAATGTGATGTTTCCCGCCAGCCTGTAGTCAGAGGGTTGAGCCAAGGCCAGGGAGCTCAGGCCTGGTCTCCGCTCTCGCAGCACAGCGCACAAATGCTCGCCGCCAGGTTGGCGCTATATATAATTGATGCATGCATACCTACACGGAAGGGTGACTGGCGCCAAAGGGGGGCTTTGATCTGACAGCTCGGGGTGAGAGTCAGAATTAAAGCCAGTGACAGATGTGACCCCAGGCCCGGTGGTGGGACACAAACCCCGCGAAGCAGCAAATTCAGAGAGAAAACGAGCTGGCTTTTATATTACACAGGGAGAGGAGGGAGTGGGGGGGCTGTCTCTGGGGACGTGTAGACACAGTACATGTGCACTGCTCGAGGCACAGAGACAGATGGAGACAGAACCAGACAGAGACAGAAAGAGATAGAGACAGAGATAGACAGAGGCAGACAGAGACAGGGACAGACTGACAGATAGAGACAGAGACAGATAGAGGCAGAGACAGATAGAGGCAGAGACAGATAGAGACAGAGACAGATAGAGACATATAGAGACAGAGCCAGATAGAGGCAGAGGCAGAGACAGATAGAGACCGGGGCAGACAGAGCTAGATAGAGACAGGGGCAGACAGAGCTAGATAGAGGCAGAGACAGGGACAGACTCAGAGACAGATAGAGGCAGAGACAGATAGAGGTAGAGACAGACAGAGACAGACAGCGATAGAGACAGAGAGAGAGACAGAGACAGAGAGAGAGACAGAGAGAGAGACAGAGATAGAGGCAGAGACAGACAGATACAGATAGAGGCAGAGACAGACAGATACAGATAGAGGCAGAGACAGACAGAGATAGAGACAGAGACAGACAGAGACAGGGACAGGCAGAGACAGATAGAGGCAGAGAAAGGGTCAGGGGCAGACAGATAGAGGCAGAGACAGACAGAGAGACAGAGAGGGAGACAGAGGGAGACAGATAGACAGAGGGAGACAGAGGGAGGAGGGCGACAGACAGAGGGAGACAGAGGGAGGGAGACAGATAGAGGGAGACAGAGGGAGGGAGACAGACAGAGGGAGACAGACAGAGACAGACAGAGGGAGACAGAGGGAGGGAGACAGAGGGAGAGAGAGGGAGACAGAGAGAGAGAGAGGGAGGGAGACAGAGAGAGAGAGGGAGGGAGACAGAGAGAGAGAGAGAGGGAGACAGAGTGAGTGAGGCAGAGGGAGACAGAGGGAGACAGAGAGAGAGGGAGAAAGAGAGATAGAAAGAGGGAGGGAGACAGAGAGAGCGGGAGGGAGAGATAGAGGGAGGGAGAGATAGAGAGAGGGAGGGAGACAGAGAGAGAGAGAGAGAGAGAGAGAGAGAGAGAGAGAGATGTGTGTATGCCGGGTCTGGTGGCTCAGTGGACGAAGGCGTCCGCTGCAGGGGCCTGTGTTCAACCTCATGGTCACAGTTTTTTTTTGCTCTAGCCCCACCCCCCCTCCCCCACTGACCCCGCACCCACCGGTGTGGCCCTCGGCCACAAACCACACTGTAAATTTGGCCCCCAGAGAAAGTTTGTGAGTACCCATGGTCTAGGCCTTCCTCATTAATCTGTGATAGAACAGCCCCCACACCATGCTCTGAAGCGTCTGTTTGGACAACGAATTCCTTTGAGAAGTTGGGTGCCTGAAGCATGGGTGCTGTGCACATGGCAGTCTTCAGGGCGTCAAAAACCTTCTGACAGGTGTCAGTCCAGTTCACTTTCTTGGGCTGCTTCCTGGAAGTCAGCTCAGTCAAGGGTGCAACAATGTTGCCATACCCCTTGACAAACCTCCTGTAGTACCCTGTGAGTCCTAAAAAGGCTCTCACCTGTGTCTGGGTCTTGGGGGGGTTCCCATGCCAGGATCAGTATCAATCTTGGGTTGTAGGGGCACCACCTGGCTGCTCTCTACCTGGTGCCCCAAGTACACCACAGAACCCTGCCTGATCTGGCACTTACTCACCTTGATCGTGAGGCCTGCCTTTCGCAGTGCCATCAACACTTCCCAGAGGTGGCGCAGGTGTTCTTCCCAACTGGCGCTGAACACTGCAATGTCATCCAGGTAGGCGGCACTGATATCCTCCAGTCCAGCCAACACCTGGTTGACAAACCTCTGAAAGGTGGCAGGGGCATTCTTCATCCCAAAGGGCATAACCCAGAATTGGTAGTGCCCATCTGGTGTGGAGAATGCTGACCTCTCTTTGGCCCCATCAGTTAAGGCGATCTGCCAGTACCCAGACGTTAAATCAAACGTGCTGAGGTACCGGGCAGCCCCCAACCGATCAATGAGCTCATCAGCTCTGGGGATGGGGTGCGCGTCAGTCCTGGTGACTGAATTGAGTCCTTGGTAGTCCACACAGAACCGGATTTTGGGTGTGGCACCAGGTGCGGCAGCTTTTGGGACCAAGACCACTGGGCTGGCCCAAGGGCTGTGTGAGGACTCAATCACCCCTAAGGCAAACATCTTGGAGACCTCCTCCTTGATGTGAGCTCTGACCCTGTCAGTCACTCTGTAAGCCTTGTGCTTCATAGGAGGACTGTCCCCAGTATCCACGTCATGGACGCACCACTCAGTGACACCAGGAACCAGGGAGTACAAATCAGAGAATTGTCCCAACAATTGGCGACAATCTTGCTGCTGTTCAGGGGTCAGTGTGGCTGAGAGGCTGACATCGACCCATCTTGCTCTGTTGCAGACAGGAGGTCAGGAAGAGGCTCGGTCTCCTCCTCCATTCCATCATCTGTCGCTAGGAGCATGCCCACTTCGGACCTTTCTAAGTGGGGCTTCAGGCGGTTGAAATGCAGGACCCGCAAAGGGTTCCTAGGAGACGGCAAGTTCATCAGGTAGGTGACATCACTCTTGACCTCCACCACCTCAAATGGTCCGGTCCACCTGTCCTGGAGTGCACAGGGCTCTACAGGGGCCATGACCCAAACTTTCTGTCTAGGTTGAAGCTCAATCAGAGTGGCATTCTGATCGTACCACCGCTTCATTTCCTCCTGGCTGGCTTCCAGATTTGCCTGAGCGAGTTGTCTGAATCGCCTAGTCTGGTTCCTGAAGGCCAGCATGTAACTGTATACATCCTGGGGAGGTTTCCTGGGAGATTGCTCCCAGCCTTCCTTGACCAGACTCAAAGGTCCTCTTACCGGGTGACCATACAGCAGTTCAAAGGGACTGAACCCTAAGGACTTCTGTGGCACCTCACGGTAAGCAAAAAGCAGGCATGGCAAGAGGACGACCCACTTATGCCTCATAGGCTCCTCAAGACCCATGATCATGCCTTTAAGGGTCCGGTTGAATCTCTCAACCAGCCCATTACCTTGGGTGTGGTAAGGAGTGGTGAACTTATAGGTAACACTGCACTCCTGCCACAGGGACTTCATATAGTTAGATATGAAGTTTGTCCCACGGTCTGATACCATCTCTCTGGGGAACCCCACACAGGAAAAAATCCCCATCAGTGCACGTCCCACCATGGGGGCCGTCACTGTCCTGAGCGGGATGGCTTCCGCGTACCGGGTAGCATGGTCCACCAAGACCAGGATAAACCTGTTGCCCATGGCTGTCTTGGGGTCCAGTGGCCGCACAATGTCAATTCCCACCCGTTCAAAGGGGGTACTGACTACAGGGAAAGGTTGGAGAGGAGCCTTGTGCTTCCTCCCACTTTTCCCACTTGCCTGGCAAGTTTGACAAGTCCTACAATGAGTATCTAAACTCGTGCGCATCTGGGGCCAATAAAAGTGGGTGACAAGCCTTTCAAAGGTCTTGTTCTGCCCCAGATGTCCAGCTAAAGGCACATCATGAGCCAAACCCAGTAGGAAGGCTCTGAAGCGCTGGGGTACCACCAGCACACGGGCTGACCCAGGTTCAACAACCTTAGGCTCGCTATACAGGAGGTTGTTCTCCCAGTAGATCCAATGTGATCCAGACTGATCACCTGCTGCCTGGTTTGTGGCCTGTTGCCGCAATTCTACAAGAGAAGGGCACTTCTTCTGCTCCTCACAAAATTCCTCCCTGGAGGGGCCTCCTTCTTGCTGCCAATGGGTCAGCTCAAGAAGGTGCCCCAGTTCGGCCACTTGTTCCCCTGTATGTTCCAGGGCATCCCCCTCAAGGTCTGCCTCCTCCTGGACCGTGGGAACTATGGGGGCCAGTTTCCCATGCCCCCTACCTCTTCTCTTTAAGGCAGGGGTCTGGGCCATATTTTCAGGCTCCAGAACCTCTTCAACACTCTTACTGGCTGCCATAGACCGAGTGGTCACACACGCCCACTCAGGCAGACCCAACATCTCCAAATGAGACCTTCTCTCCACCTTAGCCCAAGGGGAGCTTTCTAAATCATTGCCCAACAGACAATCAACAGGCATGGCTGGCCTCACAGCTACTTGAAGAGTACCTGAGACCCCCCCCACTCAAAGGGAACTTGAGCCACCTCACACTGGCTCTGCGAGTTGTCCGCGGCAACTACAGGGAAGAATGCATGGGGGATAACCTGCTCTCTGGACACCAGCCGGCAATTGACAGCTGTCACACTAGCCCCAGTGTCTCTGAGAGCTTCCACCCTATGGCCATTGATGGTCGCCCACTGCCTGTACTTCTTAGTGTTATCTGGCAGCTGGGTCTCAGGGACCATCTCAAAGTCTCCTAGCGAGACAAGGGACATTTCTGAGGGACCCCACCCACCTTGGGCACCCATCTCCTCCGCCCCCAGGGCTACACTCGCCATCTGACGGGGTGGTGCACGTGGTGGTGCTTTGGAATCCCTCATGGGACACTGTGCATCATACCAACGGTGGCCCACTTTGTGGAAAACATGTACTATTTTACTTGGCATAAGCTGTAGCCATTTTGGCTGTGGTGACCATTTGAGTTTCCTTCGTAATTCTTTCGTCTTTTCACTCTGCCTGTGCTATCTATTTTAGTTGACTTCCTGACTCAGCTAAAAGCAATGTACGTGCTGAGAGTTTATAGCTGCCAGTACACCTGTTAACTGTCAATCATTTACTGCTGCCATAAGCACTCCTGCTCCCCCTCCCACTTTGCTGATCAAGTGGTTATTCATCTGCCCTTGTTTGCTGAAAACTATTTCTAAAATTGTTCTCCCTATTTCTGTTCACATGCTTACACTGCAGAAAAACTGTATAAAAGCCCTGTGTTCTGTGACTTCAGTGTACTGCCTCCTCCAGCACTTGAGAGTGCTGTGTGGACGTGGTCCCACTCATGAGTGATTAATAAACTTGTTATTTATTCCTACTCCCGTGCTTATCTCTACTTTGTTGGTTTTTGAACCCGTGGACAAAAGGGTGATCCTGCACCAGTGTACCCCAAAAAAGGTATATTTCCACAGTTGGCGCCCGTCGTGGGACCCCATTGGAGATGCGGCCGTCGGAAGGAGTGGTCTTGACGGAGGATTGGAATTTTACTGAGGAAGCGCACTGCACGAGGAGACCTTTGTCTTTGCAGGCCGACGTGAATTTTCCGGTTTTCCTGATTTGACCCTCCAGGTGGTGGCCGGTCTCAACTGGGGTTTTCTTTGGCGCACTTTTGTAGTGACCATTAGGTCGACCAGAGATCAGCAGGTGGGAGTTGGAGACTTCTGTCTGGTAAGGTCGCTAAAGCGGCACTCTTGATTTGTTAAGCCTGGGCTTTTTGTTTGAATTTGTGATTCACTTTTTGCAAAAATTGAAGGCAGGTAATGTGGAGATTTTTCTCCTTTTGAAGTAATTGAAGTGATAATATTTTACACATTTTTGATGAAACATGCCTGTTGTCAGCACACTCTGTAGGTGGTGTTGCTGCTCTGGTGGTACCAAATTAAGCTTGAAGAAGATAAAAAAAAAAAAAAGTCAGTTGGCTTCCCCAGAGGGGACACCTAATAAAGACATATATGTAAAATATGGTATTTCTTCCATAATGGAACACTGTGGAACAAACACACAAAGAAAGATTCTGATCTACAATGGCCAGTGAATGGGTCATTTGATTTTAAAAAGGTTCAATATGTAGAGTAGTGTTTATTTGAGAGAAAAAATAGACAGGATATGTTTGATTGTGTGCATATGTGGGAGAAAGAAGTACGAGAGAGAGTGAAGAGAGCAGAAGTTATAGCAGAAAAAGAACAACGAAAAACAATATATAAAAATAGCTCTAGAATTAAACAAAAAAATAAAGAAAAAAAAAAGAAGATAGGGAACGTCGGTTAGAGGTAAATGGCCAGTACCCTATTAGGCGCCCTATTTATCCCATACTTAATAAACCTCAGGATGACTGCATCCTATTAGATCAACCCCCACCCCCGTATAAATTCCCCACTCCAAGTGCCCCTGAGGATGAGGTTTTGATAAGGAGCATTTGTCTTCAGAAGAAAAAGATAAAGATAAGCAAATTGGGCGGCAGACTCGCTCTACTTTATCTAGGGAAGAGAAAGATAACTTGCGGGATATTGCTAGAGAGGAAGCATGTCGGACTACTACAGCAACGGCCCTCATAGTTACAGTTCAGACTTGGGAAGACGCCAAACAGTTTTATTTTTGTAGAAAAATTCACTTGGGAGGTAAATATATGATTGGCGGCATATTTCCAATGCAACAGAACCAGATGATATAAGTACTGATTATAAACAGTTAGGAGATGGGACTTTCCTTTTTTCGAACCTACCTGATATGATTAGACGGGTGGTCAAATTACGAGATGACACATTGCGTTTGCGAAAGGAGCAAGAATTAGCTAGGAAAAAGAAAGTTGCAGAAGCAGTTCAATCTCAGGCAAAGAAAGTAGATGCTTTTGTGGATGCGAATAAACCTAGTAGTAGTGAGTCTGCTATGAAACCTCTGTGTGAAGCTGCACCCCTGTATGTTCCTCCGAAGGGTGGGGGAACCAATAATGATACAACTTTGAATGATGCAAAGGGATATTTTATATATAATTGGGTTTACACTCCTTGGAGTAGAGCTGATGTGATGGCTCTTAAAACTGCTTTGCCCGACCCCCGGAAAAATCCTGCCGCCTTCTATGAGGAGGTGGAAGGAGCCATTAGCTCCTGCACTACGATCTTGTCAGTTATTGATATGTTCTTTGGGCTTATTTTGCCTCTTGATATGTGGAGAATAATACGTAAAATAGATGATAATGTAGCATATGGTGATACCTGGGAACATTTAGAACAAATAGATGCGGAAAGGGAGCCTGGGCAGAAACCTCAGGAGATATTAGATCTTCCTAAAGCTATTGTGACTAAGTTAAAGACTCTCATACCCCCTAAGAAAATAAATTGGACTACGTTAGCGTCCTGTAAACAGAAAAAGGATGAGTTAGTTTCTGACTTCTTTTCAAGGTTTGAGGAAACATTCCATGATTTTAGTGGTCAGTCATTGGCCGATGATACGGGTAGGCATTTGTTTGTTGATAAATTTGTCGCTAATATGTTACCGGAAATAGCTAGTCACTTAAAGGCCAGCGGGAGTTCTTGGACCACGTCTTCCCCAGTTTCCCTTTTGACTATGGCCCAATATTATGAGTGGCAGGAACAGGAAGCAAAAGGCAGGGAGGATAAGAAGGTTAAAGAATTAAAGACAAAAGTTATGTTGGCTCAAGTATATGGTCCACCATTTAGGGGAGGTGGAAGAGGCGGACGTGCAATGTATACACCTGGAGTGCCCCCTCTCCCTTGAGCAAATTTGTCCCCTGATCAGTGTGCTTATTGTAAAGAGACTGGGCATTGGCGTTCTGAGTGCCCCCTTTTTCGAGGTCAGCAGTATCAGCGGGGAAGGGGAAGTATGAGAGGACGCCCAGGGAATTCAGGAAACAAGGGAGGTACAGGAGCTTGCCCCAGATTTGAAGCAGTTGAACAAGGACCAAATTACTCTAATACTTTTGATAGACGAAATCAGTATCAAATGTCTGATTATTCTGCTGATGCTCTTGCAGATTCTGATTATGCATAGGGATGCCTAGGATGGGGTAAAGAACCGGTTGAGGTGCTGGTAGATCAAATGGGTCCTTATATTTCCGCAAACGTCTTGGGATCTACTGATCGGTTTCTGGTTGATACAGGGGCTACTCGTAGTGCTCTGTCTAAAAAACTGGTTCCTAGGGCTCCCCTGTCTGGCACAATGATAACATCGATAGGATTCAATGGGACACCTACACCTAGCCCACTTTCACAGCAACTTGAATTCGGACTTGATAAATTCACTGCAGCATGTCCATTTTTGCTTTCCCCTACAACACCTGACAATATTGTGGGTATCGATATGCTTAAATATTTTCGCGCCACAATACGTTGTTCTCCGGAAGGTGTACATGTTATTTTAAATAACGATTCTCCAATGGTTGAGAGATCCTGTCTTATCAATAAGGATGCCGCTCTGGCGACCTTACCTAGTGTGAAAGGAACACTGTTATTGTTATTATTTCTTGCCTTCCATCATCACAAAGTCTCGCGAAAGAAATTGCAATATTGTAGACAGCAGGTTACCTATTTAGGTCACCTCCTGTCTAAGGGGGGACGTGCACTCGCACCAAACCGCATTCAGACCATTCTAGACACTCCTGTGCCCCGTACTCAGAAGGATGTTCGTGCACTGATTGGCCTCACTTTTTTTTGTAGGCATTTTTTCACACATTATTAAACCTTTGTTGGCCCTTTTGACTAAAGACACTCCGATGCCCCTCCCATGGACTGCTGAGTGCCAGAGCGCCTTCCAACAGTTACGCCAAGCCCTTTGTTCTGCACCAGTATTAGGTACCCCAGACATGTCAATGAGTGACTATTTGTCCCAGTTAACTGACAGCTTGTCTTCTATTTATCAGCAGGTGCGGGAAGCTCTTCCTTCGTGAGCCCTGCTGTGCTGACAGGTCATCGCAACATTTTGGTCACCGAGAGGGTAAACAGACATAATATCGAATTTTTAATATGGAATTGCCAAAATATCGAGTTTTTTATATAGAATGGACTATCGAATTGCCAAAATATAGTGGTGCAGAATATCGAAATTCAGGTAAGAAATATCGATTGTCATAATATCGACAGTCATAATATAGTTGTTAAAAATATCGAATTTTTTTATAGTGTTTTAAGTGTTAGTATATGTGTTAAAAGTATGTATTATTTTTGTAATGTATGTTTTAATTTTTTTAAAGTAATGAATTTTATGTTATTTAATTTTTGCGTTATTTAATTCCGTAGCGGGTTGTGGGTTTATAGGGGAATAGGGTGGGAAGTAATTTAATTATAGTAAATTAAATATTAATTTTTAGGAATTATTAATTATTTTTAATTTAATTTTGCGTTTTAGTTCTGTAGCGGGTTGTGGGTTTATAGGGGAATAGGGTGGGAAGTAATTTAATTGTAATTACGTAATTATTTAATTTTATTTATTGGTATTGATAAATAATTCATTGTTAATTAATTATTAATTGGTAATTAATTTTTATTAATTTTTTAATTGATAATTATATTAATTGTATTAATTTATTATTAAGAGCGGGTTGTGGGTTTATAGGGGAATAGGGTGGGAAGTAATTTAATTGTAATTCAGTAATTATTTATTTTTATTTATTGGTATTGATTATTAATTTATTGTTAATTAATTCTTATTTGGTAATTAATTTGTATTAATTGGTAATTAATTTGTATTAATTGCTAATTAATTTTTATTAATTGATTAATTGATAATTATATTAATTGTATTAATTTATTATTTGGAGCGGGTTGTGGGTTTATAGGGGAATAGGGTGGGAAGTAATTTAATTGTAATTAAATAATTATTGAAAATATTTTAGTGTATTGATAATTAATTTACTGTTAATTAATTATTAATTGGTAAACATTTTGTATTACTTATTAATTTTTGGTATTGAAAAATAATTTGTGGTTAATTAATTATTAATATGTAATTAATTTTTAATAATTAATATTTTTTGGTATTTATAATTAATTAATTATTAAATAATTTGTCATTGGGAATTCATTTTTAATACATTTTTATTGGCATTGATAATTAATTTATATATATTTAATTATTAAATCATTACTTTCCCTACTGTTGCACTCACTGGAGGGGGAATAGTAATTTTTACTCTCCCGCTATCCAACACTTTCCCTACTGTTGCACTCTCTGGAGTGGGAATAGTAATTTTTACCCCTACGCTATCCAACGCTTTCCCTACTGTTGCACTCTCCGGAGTGGGAATAGTAATTTTTACCCCTACGCTATCCAACGCTTTCCCTACTGTTGCACTCTCTGGAGTGGGAATAATAATTTTTACCCGTACGCTATCCAACGCTTTCCCTACTGTTGCACTCACTGGAGTGGGAATAGTAATTTTTACCCCTACACTATCCAACGCTTTCCCTACTGTTGCACTCACTGGAGTGGGAATAGTAATTTTTACCTACCCGCTATCCAACGCTTTCCCTACTGTTGCAATCACTGGAGTGGGAATAGTAATTTTTACCCTCCCGCTATCCAACGCTTTCCCTACTGTTGCACTCACTGCAGTGGGAATAGTAATTTTTAACTACCCGCTATCCAACGCTTTCCCTACTGTTTCACTCACTGGAGTGGGAATAGTAATTTTTACCCTCCCGCTATCCAACGCTATCCTTACTGTTGCACTCACTGGAGTGGGAATAGTAATTTTTACCCTCCCGCTATCCAACGCTTTCCCTACTGTTGCACTCACTGGAGTGGGAATAGTAATTTTTACCCTCCCGCTATCCAATGCTTTCCCTACTGTTGCACTCACTGGAGTGGGAATACTAAATTTTACCCTCCCGCTATACTACGCTAAAAATATTGAATATTTGTTATTAATATTACGTTAATATATATATGTATTCAAAAATAAAAATGCATGTTTATTTTTTTTTACTTACATTAATTATTTATTAATATTAAGGTTATTTAAGTATTTTTAAGTATGTTTTAGTTAATTATATTTATTATTTTATTAATTTTACATTACTTTTAAGACATTTAAAAAATTCGATATTTTGACTAACTATATTTTTTACAACTATATTTTGG
This sequence comes from Calotriton arnoldi, assembly GCA_963921515.1. Classification (NCBI taxonomy): domain Eukaryota; kingdom Metazoa; phylum Chordata; class Amphibia; order Caudata; family Salamandridae; genus Calotriton; species Calotriton arnoldi. Next base: position 527,594 of record CAWUFW010005756.1, read on the forward strand.
ATTCGATATTTTTGTACTTACCTGTTTGTAGATAGGAAGTCGATATTCTGTCACTCGTTATGTTTACCTCGATATTGTGGCTGGTCGATATTCTTCTCCTCGATATTCTGTCAGTGATCCCACCGAGAGAGGACGAGCTGCATCACCTGAAGGACCTGAGGAAGTCTTCCCGGACCACACGATCCCTGGTACATCTAGATATCTGCTTCGATCCAGGAAGAAAGACACTTCATCGCAGAAAGAGACTGTTTGAGCCACTGTCCTGGGTGGTTAAAGCCTGACTACAAAGGGGAGTAGCCTATTAGTGACTACTCGTCTCAACGTTAGTGAAGAAACCAAAGCATGCCCAGGACCTTAGGGCACCATCTGGTTTGTTGTTTGCCGATGAAAATGAGCTCGCCTAAGAAGAAGGAGATCACTGCGACAACGTGCAACGGCTGTACAATCTGCATCCTTGGTCTGACTTTGACTACTGCCATCATCGCTACTGTAATGTGGGTAGTGGAGGAAGTAATGCCTGGAGCCTCCTTACCTAACATTACTGTTACACCACTTGCTGCAAAAGAGCACCATCATTTTGATTTGCCGCAACATAAACAGGGATACCGGCAAAATCTGAGAAGCAATTCATTTCTTCAAATGTTGTATCAGACACACCAGCTAAGCAATGCTACTAACTGTTGGGTTTGTGGCAAGACTCCTCCTCATTAGAACATAAAAGGAATCCCATTGTCACCGCTGCCATTCTCTCACAATGGCTCATGCCCAGCTTGGTTCAAACTTCTATATGCCTCTAATGAACAAAGTCGGTTACCCCAACGAAGATGGGGACCCACAAGCAAAAGGGACTGCTTTAGAAATGGAAGAATATAGTAAAGGAAGTGCAGCAACAAACTATGTGTATCCAAATTCTAGGTCGGCTAAAGGAAATGGACCCCTTGTTATCTCTGTTGCCATGACCACTGGCCCCCTTTGTGTACAAAGTACGGGCGATGTGCCAGTGGGCCACAGTAACTGTACTACAGTGTTGCAGATGTCTACGAGAGGCCGAAGCAGCTTCCTTGCATCATGTCACACTTATTTTGTTTGTGGAACTAAGGCATACTACTTCCTACATCCAGACTGGTTTGGTACCTATTACGTAGCCTTCCTTCTACCACCTGTGTTTTTAGCTTCCCCAACCAACCATCAAGATTTGCAATTGTTCGATCACCATGCTGGTAGTAGGGGAAAACGTGCAATCGATGTCTCTGTAGTCGACCAGACAGAGACCACATGGGAACAATATAGACTGGAGCATGCTGTATCATCGGATCCAGCTGTTGTGTCTTCACACTGGACAATTCACCTTCTGTATATGCGGTCATTTCCAAACTACACAAAATAGCTACTGAGATACATCAAGACTCAGGAACATGGACTTGGGCTGGATGGTTCTGGAACATATTTTCTGTATGGGGTTTAAAAATATTATTGGCCTTATTCAGAATTATTGCAGTTCTCTTTTCTTGTTGTTTATGTATCCAATGCGGGCCAATGCTTTGTTCCCTCTGTATTTCTACTTGTACTACTTGTCTACCCTTTAAAAAGAATGTCCAAAATGTAAATACCCGTTTAGCAATAGACCGAGAAGTCAGCGATATGATGCTGATTGATATACATGATATTTATCATACCCCTTTTAAAGCATAACAAAATGTCTTAGCTTATGCCAAAAGGGCCGTCTGTGGAAAACGTGTAATATTTTACTTGGCATAAGCTGCAGCCATTTTGGCTGTGGTGTCCATTTGAGTTTCCTTCGTAATTCTTTCGTCTTTTCACTCTGCCTGTGCTATCTATTTTAGTTGACTTACTGACTCAGCTAAAAGCAATGTACGTGCTGAGAGTTTGTAGCTGCCAGTACACCTGTTAACTGTCAATCATTTACTGCTGCCATAAGCACTCCTGCTCCCCCTCCCACTTTGCTGATCAAGTGGTTATTCATCTGCCCTTGTTTGCTGAAAACTATTTCTAAAATTGTTCTCCCTATTTCTGTTCACATGCTTACACTGCAAAAAAACGGTATAAAAGCCCTGTGTTCTGTGACTTCAGTGTACTGCCTCCTCCAGCACTTGGGAGTGCTGTGTGGATGTGGTCCCACTCATGAGTGATTAATAAACGTGTTATTTATTCCTACTCCAGTGCTGATCTCTACTTTGTTCGGTTTTGAACCCGTGGACAAAAGGGTGACCCTGCACCAGTGTACCCCTAAAAAGGTTTATTTCCACAACTTGACCAGACGTAAAGCCCTTAGAGGGGCCCCTGTGAACAGGTTTACCTGTCGGGCCTCTTGCTTTTTCTCAGGGGAGGCTGGGAACCCTTCCCTTGGTTCCCTTGGGAATTACTTTGGGGTCCTTTCTGGAACTCGCTCTGTTTACCCTTGTCCCCCCCACTCTTCTGCTGGGGACCCTCCCCACCTTTGGCGAAGTCTCCCACGTGACCCTCGTGGACCCGGGTGCTGACCCAGCGGTCCGCCTCCTCAGCAAGCTTCCTAGGGTTAGTTAACTTGCTATCAATAAGGTGCTGGCGTAGCTCTGGAAAACAATTAGCAGACAAGTGCTCCCATGCAAACAAATCACAGAGCGCTTCAAAAGTATCCACTTTGCTACCCTTCACCCAACCATCCATAGCTCTGCAAAAGAAAGACTGATACTCCACCCAGGTAGTTGCCTCCAGCTTCTTACAATTCCTGAACCTCTGTCTATAGAGTTCTGGGGTCAAACCATACCTTGTCATCAAGGCTTCCTTCATGTGGGCATAAGACATCCTATTCTCACTGGGTAGGTCTAACAATGTATCCCTCCTCTCACTCACAAAGCGGCCCCACAACCCCGCTCCCCAATCCTTCTCAGGGACCCGGTGGGCCAACATTGCTATCTCATAGGCTGCAAACCACTGCCCAATATCTTCCTGTCTGTGGAATTCCTTTATGACATCTTTGGGGATATGGACTCTGCTTTCTGCAGGCACAGATGGTGCGCTGCCACCAGAGGGATTGATTTCTAAGCCTTTTTCTTTGAGCTCTAACTCCCTCAACATTCTCTCATGTTCCAACCTCAATCTCTCTCTCTCCAAGGACAACCTGCTATTCTCTAGGTCCCTCTGACCCTCCATTTTGAGCCTGGCCATCTCCAGCTTGTGCACCCTGTCTCTTTCCCTGTCTTCCAGCTCTCCTGGGGACGGGCCTTTGGAAGAGACGCTACTGCCAGGCGGTGACGGTACCCCTTCTCTGGCTGGAATCAATGGTATATTCAGCTGCCCCTCTGCATCCCCCACTGGCTCCACCGCCATATCAGGGGTATTTATTGCTTCCACCCAGGCCCTCAGCGCCTTTTGGTATTCATCCTTTTTGGCAATGCCTGGGGTAGCAATTTAAAAAAAATTGCAAAAGCGCTTTAGCTGTTTCACATTGTAGGTTTCCAACCTCTCTTCCTCAAAATCTATATCCATAGATGCAACAGATGCTGGTTGGCTCATGGTAGTAAGAATTGGCAGTTCTCAGAAAAAATAACAGTCCAAGGAGAAAAAATTCTACCAAAAATGTATGTGGTTGCGTTTGGTCTGCACTCACTAGTAGTGTACACCAATCACTGTATAGGAGTCACAAATGCAAGTCCAGAATCCTCACCGCTGACCACCAATGTTAAAACTGGGGGTCTCTAGTTGGCAATGGTATACACCTTTGACCAAATAGGGACCCTTGCTTCTAAGACAGGGAAAGGGGATTACACTACTGGATAACCCCTGCTCACCCCCTTGGTAGCTTGGCACGTGCAGACAGGCTTATCTCAGAGGCAGTGTGTTAAGCATTTGTGAACACATACAGTAATACAGTAAAAACACTACAGATGGACACCACACAGGTTTTATAAAAATAAGTATTCTTTATATAGACTTAACACAAGACCACAAACGACAAAAATCCATAATACTGTACTCAAAATAGACTTAAAGATGGTAGAAGTAACTTAGTTCAAGATGATGATAAATGCGACACGTTTCTCACAAAAGTACCTTGGATGCGTAACGCAAAACAAACAAAGGGTCTGCAGGGAAGGCGATGCGGCAAGCAGGCGCCTCGATGCGATGCGACGATCCGGTGCAATGCGATGAGAGTGCGCCCTTGATGCGATGCGACGACGTGAAGAGGATGCGTGCATGCCCAACGGCCATGCGGCGAACTCTACATTTGGAGCCGCGACAGGCCCTGCGACACGCTTCTCTGGTGATGCGACGGCAGGCAGCTGTGACGGCGACACGCTTCTCGGGTGATGCGACGGCGACCCTTGCGGTGGCGACACGCTTCCCCGGTGATGCGACGGCAGGCAGTTGTGACGAAGACACGCTTCCCCGGTGATGCGACGGCAGGCAGCTGCGACGAAGACCCGCTTCTCTGGTGATGCGGCGGCGACACGCTTCTCCGGCGATGCGGCGGCGACACGCTTCTCCGGCGATGCGACGGCAACAGCTGCGACAGCGAAACGCTTCTTCTCCTTGAGTCGCGCTTCCAGCTCCCAGTGACATGCAGGCTTCTGCAGACAGAATCCCCAGCAAGGGAATTCAGGAGGGAGCTGGTGGTGAAGTTTTGTAGCCCTGAGACTTCAGCAGGAGGCAAGCTCTAGTTCAAGCCCTTGGAGAAATATTCTGCAAGATGATGAACGTTCTTTGAAAGTTCCTTCTCCTTTCCTTGGCAATGAAGACCACTACAGGCCAACCCAGCAAACAGCACACTGGCAGAGGGGCAGTCCAAACTCCTGCAGCTTCCTTGGTTCTTCTCCTTGGCAAAGGTTCGTCTTGTTGTTCCAAAAGTGATCTAAAATCTGGGCCCCAAAATTTATACTAGCAAATCCTTTGTCCTCTGAAGGCAGAGGGTCCTGTACCTAGTCCAAACCAGTTCTGGGTGCATTCTGCCAGTGCACACCTTCTTCCTTTGTCAGTGTGGGCCAGGGACATCAGACGCACCACAGGAGGTGGAGCCAGCATTGTGGAAGGCAGGCACAGCCCTATTCAGGCCCAGGTGCTACTCTTCTCACTACTCCTCATGCAGATAGGTCTATTCAGCCTAGTGCTGACTCACCCTGTCTCCTGGAGCCCCCACCCCTTTTCACTCACAAAACCAGACATACAATATACAAGCTAGCAGAGGCAGGCTGGATGGTTAGGCAAGAAAATACCTACTTTCTAAAAGTGGTATTTTCAAACACAGAATGTTAAAACCAACTTCACTAAAAGATGTATTTTATCAGTTCAGGCATACTAAATTCGAATTTCTACCATGTTCCCTGGGTCAGTTAGGATTATAAGATGTTATAATCAAGCTGCCCATTCTGGCCTATGGGGACAGGTAGCCTTGCAATAGTGAAAAATGAAATTGGCTGTAATTCACTATCAGGACATGCTACACACATCAGGGCATGTCCTACCTTTTACATACAATGCACCCTGACCTTGGGCCTGCCTTAAGGGTGGCTAACATGTAGAAAAGGGAAGGTTTAGGGACTGGCAAGTGGGTGCACTTGCCTGGTCGACAGGCAGTCCCAGACTGCACACAGGCTCTGCAATGGCAGGCCTGAGCTACACTTTACAAGCTGCTTCTGTGGGTGGCACAACCAGTGCTGCAAGCCCACCAGCAGCATTTGATTTACAGGCCCTGGGCACCCATGGTGCACTATACTAGGGTCTGACAAGTAAATCAAATAATCCAATCATGGAGTCACTAATCAATACATCAATTTACCATAGGGAGCACTTGCCCTGTAGCACTGAATAGCAGTGGCACAGTGCCCAAAGCATCTAAACCAGCAACACATATCAAAAACAGAGTAGGCAATCAGTGACAAAATGGAAGGGAGACTCACACCAATGGTACCAGGTCTAACAGCCCTAAGTTGGCATGGTATGCCCAGACGTGGGTCACTTGCTAACTTTGCCACTGGATTCAAGCTACCCTGGCTGATGAAGGGTGTTAGCCTGAAACCGGTCCCAGGATGCTTGTTTCTGGTCCAGTGAAGACATGGCTTGGCAGTTCGGGCTGGACTGTTCCCATGAGGCACAGGGTCAAGGCTGATTTGCATATAGCTGTGTCTGAACTGGGGTGGCGAAGTGAGCTAAAGAATGATGATGGATTCAACCCAGATCTGTGACTGGGGGTGAGTGTCTGAAAAGTTTCAGCACTCCATCCATCATCTCCTTGTGTTTGAAGTGTTACACTAAGCAATTAGTCAATGGTTTGACTGAATGATGTTTCTGCCGAGGTAGGGATACCTTCATGCATACTGGCCAGCAGACAACAGTGATGTGACAACAAAATGGTGCTAGGGAGAGTGTGTAAGTGGCTCCCATCAGTGTGGCACACACCACATCCAAGTTTAGTCCCAATGATTTGACTCAATCATCCATATAAAACATGCAGCATCACATATACTCACAGTGCAACATTAGGTTAATATCTGTTTTGGGCTGTGTGTTCATTCACAGCAAGAGTGAAACCTACAGTGCACAATAACGTTTAAAGATCCCTTAAGTGACTCCATTGCAAACTTGACAGGACCCACTCCTTAGGTGCCTCACCTAGTCACACATGTATACAAACACTACCTGGAAATCCTACAGCATGTGCTCTACCCAACCAAAGCATATATGACAATTGACACGCAGTCAATAAGCAAGCAGTTGTGAAAGTGCAAAACATATTTATTTAAAGCACCATTCAAAACTAATATCCAAAACTAACTAATCTACACTAACTATCCCTACCTAAACTATGCCTACACTAACCTATGCTACATCAACTACACTATCCTAACTTAAAACTAACCTAACCTACCTAGCCTTAACTTATACTACTCTACACATATACCACAACAGACTGGTTAAGCATCATCCCCTCATCCCCTTAATACACATTTGCATATGAGACAAACATAAAATGCACCTATACACAAACTACATAAACATTAAAACCTAAACAAATTAATATTTGTTTGTATTTTTAAAATTGTTTTTTATACACATACTGAATATTAACCCCCACCTGCTTAACAACCAACTTACCCATATCCCCACCCAACAACACATAAATATTAAAATCTATAAACTAACCTACCCTATCACTGCGCTAAAACCTATCATAACCTATGGCAAAACTAGATACACTATAAAAGATACCAACAATAACTTGGAAGGGGCAGAACATTTGAGGGAGGGCCTATATTTGCTCAGCAATTTTGTTCACTGATTGCTGTAGTGTTTGCACTATCCGCATCAGTGTTGCCACCTGAAGTTCAAGCCCTGCCAGCCTCAATTTAATGTCTGAATTGTTCTTCAGGGCTTGCCCCTCTGTGGAGGGTCATGCTACTGCACCGGGATCAGACACATGGAAGAGGTTGACTTCATGCCTGGTGCTTGCTCTGTCCTGTGCTTTTTTGGCCTGAGATGGTGACTTCCAGGCCCCTGCTGCCCTTGCCTTTTCGCACTGGCTCCCCATTCTCTGGAAGGCCTTGGCCATGTGCCTGATGTTGCAGTACCTCTCCAATCTGATGCGGTACTGGTGTTTCTGCTCAGGGGTCATGTCTTTTAGAGAAGTAGAACATATGTTTCAGATCAAGCTGAAATTCTCCAGATTGTCTTCAATTACTTGCATGAATTACAGTTAGCTACACAAGTGGCATGTCCAGCCAAATATAAGACATCTATGGAATAAATTATGATCAAACGTCACAAGAAGCATGTCTTCTCCTAAAGTTGCAATTAAGAAGTATTCAGGTCTTGGCCTTGTAGGTACAGGAAACAGCAGTGTCTGGCCTAATAAACGTTGACCCATGTGCATATTAACCCCTTCGCTGCTAGGCCTTTTCCCCTCCTGTGCTAAGCCTTTTTTTGGCTATTTGGGGTAGTGCGCGCTTAGGCCCCTGTAACTTTTTGACCACATAAGGTATCCATGCCAAATTTGCGTCCTTTTTTTCTAACATCATGGGGATTGTAAAGGTACCCAGGGTTTGTGGGTTCCCCTGGAGGGGACCCAGAAATTAGTCAAAATACAGCTAAATTTTGGGTTTTTTTGGAAAAAGGCAAAAAAAGGGCTACAGATGAAAGCGTCTTGATTTTTCCCTGCAAATGGCATCAAAAAAGGGGTTGTGGGGATGAAATCACCATCTTCCCAGCTTTCAGGGACAAGCAGACTTTTGTCAGAAAACCAACTTTTTTACACAGTTTTGGCATTTTTCTGGGACATAGCCTATTTTTGCTATTTTTTGTGCTTTCAACCTCCTTCCAGTTAATGGTAGAAATGGGTATGAAACCAATAATGGATCCTGGAAAGCCATACATTTATGAAAAGTAGACAAAATTCTGAATTCAGCAAGGGGTCATTTGTGTAGATCCTTAAAGTTTTCCTTATAGAAACTAACAGTTAAATAAAGGAAAAATTGAAAATTAGTTGAAAAAAACAGCCATTTGTGTCAACGTTTTCACCTGTAACTTCTTCTAATTATGACAGCTATTTGAAGGCAATATACCGTTATATCCGCTGGACCTTTCTGGTTGTGGGGATATATAGGACTTGTAGGTTCACCAAGAACCCGACGAACCCAGAGCCAATAATTGAGCAACATCTTGCAATGATTTTTTTTTAAGTACCGGGTATATAGCAATTATTTTGGGAAAATGTATACATGGAAAAATTGTTATGAAAGACACCTATGTATTTCTGAAATGGGAACAAAATGTAGATTTTAGAAACAGTAGATATTTGCACATTTCCGAAATTGGGAGTACCCATACTAGCATGAGAATTATAGGTCATTTTTCAAAATGACTTATTTTTTACACATTGTCTTTCATTTGGAAGGCAGAAATGCATCGAAAGTCAATAGGTAATAACAGTTGCTCTACAATTCTGTGTTACCCTAAGTCTCCCGATAAAAATGGTACCTCACTTGTGTGGGTAGCCCTTGTGCCCACAACAGGAAATGGCTCAAAATGCAACGTGGACGTACCACATTTTCACAATGAAAAATTACCCTTTTTTTGCAAAGTGCCTAGGTGTAGTTTTTGAACCCTAGCTCTGCCGGCACCTAGGGAAACCTAGCAAACCTATACATTTTTGAAAACTAGACACCCAGGGGAATCCAGGATGGGGTGACTTGACTGCCTCCCACCAGGTTCTGTTACCCAGAATCCCTTGCAAACATAAAAAATTGTCAAAAAAATCACATTTTCCCCACATTTCTGTGGTGGAAAGGTCTGGAATCTGCGTGGATCCACAAATTTCCACCCACCCCGCGTTCACAAAGTCGAACGAGAAAAATGGTACCTCACTTGTGTGGGTCGGCCTAGTGCCTGCGACAGGAAACGGCGCAAAACGCAACGTGGTCACACCTCAATTTCGCAGTGAAAAATGACCCTTTTTTGGCAAAGTGCCTAGCTGTAGTTTTTGAACCCTAGCTCTGCCGGCACCTAGGGAAACCTAGCAAACCTATACATTTTTGAAAACTAGACACCTAGGGGAATCCAGGATGGGGTGACTTGACTGCCTCCCACCAGGTTCTGTTACCCAGAATCCCTTGCAAACATAAAAAATTGTCAAAAAACCCACATTTTCCCCACATTTCTGTGGTGGAAAGTTCTGGAATCTGTGTGGATCCACGAATTTCCACCCACCCCGCGTTCCCCAAAGTCTTACGAGAAAAATGGTACCTCACTTGTGTGGGTCGGCCTAGTGCCTGCGACAGGATACGGCGCAAAACGCAACGTGGTCACACCTCAATTTCGCAGTGAAAAATGACCCTTTTTTGGCAAAGTGCCTAGCTGTAGTTTTTGAACCCTAGCTCTGCCGGCACCTAGGGAAACCTAGCAAACCTATACATTTCTGAAAACTAGACACCCAGGGGAATCCAGGATGGGGTGACTTGACTGCCTCCCACCAGGTTCTGTTACCCAGAATCCCTTGCAAACATAAAAAATTGTCAAAAAAACCACATTTTCCCCACATTTCTGTGGTGGAAAGTTCTGGAATCTGCGTGGATCCACAAATTTCCACCCACCCCGCGTTCCCCAAAGTCTTACGAGAAAAATGGTACCTCACTTGTGTGGGTCGGCCTAGTGCCTGCGACAGGAAACGGCGCAAAACGCAATGCGGTCCCACCTCAATTTCGCAGTGAAAAATGACCCTTTTTTGGCAAAGTGCCTAGCTGTAGTTTTTAACCCTACCTCTGCCGGCACCTAGGGAAACCTAGCAAGCCTATACATTTTTGAAAACTAGACACCCAGGGGAATCCAGGATGGGGTGACTTGACTGCCTCCCACCAGGTTCTGTTACCCAGAATCCCTTGCAAACATAAAAAATTGTCCAAAAAAACACATTTTCCCCACATTTCTGTGGTGGAAAGTTCTGGAATCTGCGTGGATCCACAAATTTCCACCCACCCCGCGTTCCCCAAAGTCTTACGAGAAAAATGGTACCTCACTTGTGTGGGTCGGCCTAGTGCCTGCGACAGGAAACGGCGCAAAACGCAACGTGGTCACACCTCAATTTCGCAGTGAAAAATGACCCTTTTTTGGCAAAGTGCCTAGCTGTAGTTTTTGAACCCTACCTCTGCCGGCACCTAGGGAAACCTAGCAAACCTATACATTTTTGAAAACTAGACACCCAGGGGAATCCAGGATGGGGTGACTTCACTGCCTCCCACCAGGTTCTGTTACCCAGAATCCCTTGCAAACATAAAAAATTGTCCAAAAAACACATTTTCCCCACATTTCTGTGGTGGAAAGTTCTGGAATCTGCGTGGATCCACAAATTTCCACCCACCCCGCGTTCCCCAAAGTCTTACGAGAAAAATGGTACCTCACTTGTGTGGGTCGGCCTAGTGCCTGCGACAGGAAACGGCGCAAAACGCAACGTGGTCACACCTCAATTTCGCAGTGAAAAATGACCCTTTTTTGGCAAAGTGCCTAGCTGTAGTTTTTGAACCCTACCTCTGCCGGCACCTAGGGAAACCTAGCAAACCTATACATTTTTGAAAACTAGACACCCAGGGGAATCCAGGATGGGGTGACTTGACTGCCTCCCACCAGGTTCTGTTACCCAGAATCCCTTGCAAACATAAAAAATTGTCCAAAAAACACATTTTCTCCACATTTCTGTGGTGGAAAGTTCTGGAATCTGCGTGGATCCACAAATTTCCACCCACCCCGCGTTCCCCAAAGTCTTACGAGAAAAATGGTACCTCACTTGTGTGGGTCGGCCTAGTGCCTGCGACAGGAAACGGCGCAAAACGCAACGTGGTCACACCTCAATTTCGCAGTGAAAAATGACCCTTTTTTGGCAAAGTGCCTAGCTGTAGATTTTGAACCCTACCTCTGCCGGCACCTAGCGAAACCTAGCAAACCTATACATTTTTGAAAACTAGACACCCAGGGGAATCCAGGATGGGGTGACTTGACTGCCTCCCACCAGGTTCTGTTACCCAGAATCCCTTGCAAACATAAAAAATTGTCCAAAAAAACACATTTTCCCCACATTTCTGTGGTGGAAAGTTCTGGAATCTGCGTGGATCCACAAATTTCCACCTACCCCGCGTTCCCCAAAGTCTTACGAGAAAAATGGTACCTCACTTGTGTGGGTCGGCCTAGTGCCTGCGACAGGAAACGGCGCAAAACGCAACGCGGTCACACCTCAATTTCGCAGTGAAAAATGACCTTTTTTTTGCAAAGTGCCTAGCTGTAGTTTTTGAACCCTACCTCTGCCGGAACCTAGGGAAACCTAGCAAACCTATACATTTTTGAAAACTAGACACCCAGGGGAATCCAGGTTGGGGTGACTTGACTGCCTCCCACCAGGTACTGTTACCCAGAATCCCTTGCAAACATAAAAAATTGTCCAAAAAAACACATTTTCCCCACATTTCTGTGGTGGAAAGTTCTGGAATCTGCGTGGATCCACAAATTTCCACCCACCCCGCGTCCCCCAAAGTCTTACGAGAAAAATGGTACCTCACTTGTGTGGGTCGGCCTAGTGCCTGCGACAGGAAACTGCGCAAAACGCAACGTGGTCACACCTCAATTTCGCAGTGAAAAATTACCCTTTTTTGGCAAAGTGCCTAGCTGTAGTTTTTGAACCCTACCTCTGCCGGCACCTAGGGAAACCTAGCAAACCTATACATTTTTGAAAACTAGACACCCAGGGGAATCCAGGATGGGGTGACTTGACTGCCTCCCACCAGGTTCTGTTACCCAGAATCCCTTGCAAACATAAAAAATTGTCAAAAAAACCACATTTTCCCCACATTTCTGTGGTGGAAAGTTCTGGAATCTGCGTGGACCCACAAATTTCCACCCACCCCGCGTCCCCCAAAGTCTTACGAGAAAAATGGTACCTCACTTGTGTGGGTCGGGCTAGTGCCTGCGACAGGAAACGGCGCAAAACGCAACGTGGTCACACCTCAATTTCGCAGTGAAAAATGACCCTTTTTTGGCAAAGTGCCTAGCTGTAGTTTTTGAACCCTACCTCTGCCGGCACCTAGGGAAACCTAGCAAACCTATACATTTTTGAAAACTAGACACCCAGGGGAATCCAGGATGGGGTGACTTGACTGCCTCCCACCAGGTTCTGTTATCCAGAATCCCTTGCAAACATAAAAAATTGTCAAAAAACCCACATTTTCCCCACATTTCTGTGGTGGAAAGTTCTGGAATCTGCGTGGATCCACAAATTTCCACCCACCCCGCGTTCCCCAAAGTCTTACGAGAAAAATGGTACCTCACTTGTGTGGGTCGGCCTAGTGCCTGCGACAGGAAACGGCGCAAAACGCAACGTGGTCACACCTCAATTTCGCAGTGAAAAATGACCCTTTTTTGGCAAAGTGCCTAGCTGTAGTTTTTGAACCCTACCTCTGCCGGCACCTAGGGAAACCTAGCAAACCTATACATTTTTGAAAACTAGACACCCAGGGGAATCCAGGATGGGGTGACTTGACTGCCTCCCACCAGGTTCTGTTACCCAGAATCCCTTGCAAACATAAAAAATTGTCAAAAAAAACACATTTTCCCCACATTTCTGTGGTGGAAAGTTCTGGAATCTGCGTGGATCCACAAATTTCCACCCACCCCGCGTTCCCCAAAGTCTAACGAGAAAAATGGTACCTCACTTGTGTGGGTCGGCCTAGTGCCTGTGACAGGAAACGGCGCAAAACGCAACGTGGTCACACCTCAATTTCGCAGTGAAAAATGACCCTTTTTTGGCAAAATGCCTAGCTGTAGTTTGTGAACCCTAGCTCTGCCGGCACCTAGGGAAACCTACCAAGCACACACATTTCTGAAAAGTAGACACCCGGGGGCTTCCAGGGAGGTATGGCTTGCGTGGATCCCCCAACGTTTCCTTACCCAGAATCCCCTGCAAACCTCACTTTTAGCTGGAAAAAATCACTTTTTTCACACATTTGTGTGTGGGAAAGTGTGGCATCACTGGCCTCACACAAATTTCCTACCACCCAGCGTTCCCCCAGGTCTCCCGATAAAAATGGTGCCTCACTTGTGTGGGAGGCCCAAGTACCCGCGACAGGCAAGGGCCCACAACGTAGTGAGGCGACCTCAAAATTGCCTATCTCAAAACCACCTGGTTTTGCAAGGGAGTCACCTGGGTTTTGGCCCCGTGCTCGGCGGCCATCTAGGGAAACCTACCAAACCCACACATTTCTGAAAAGTAGACACCCGGGGGCTTCCAGGGAGGTATGGCTTGCGTGGATCCCCCAACGTTTCCTTACCCAGAATCCCTTGCAAACCTCAATTTTAGCTGAAAAAATCACTTTTTCACACATTTGTGTGTGGGAAAGTGTGGCATCACTGGCCTCACACAAATTTCCTACCACCCAGCGTTCCCCCAGGTCTCCCGATAAAAATGGTGCCTCACTTGTGTGGGAGGCCCAAGTACCCGCGACAGGCAGGGCCCACAACGTAGTGAGGCGACCTCAAAATTGCCTATCTCAAAACCACCTGGTTTTGCAAGGGAGTCACCTGGGTTTTTGGCCCCGTGCTCGGCGGCCATCTAGGGAAACCTACCAAACCCACACATTTCTGAAAAGTAGACACCCGGGGCTTCCAGGGAGGTATGGCTTGCGTGGATCCCCCAACGTTTCCTTACCCAGAATCCCTTGCAAACCTCAATTTTAGCTGAAAAAATCACTTTTTCACACATTTGTGTGTGGGAAAGTGTGGCATCACTGGCCTCACACAAATTTCCTACCACCCAGCGTTCCCCAGGTCTCCCGATAAAAATGGTGCCTCACTTGTGTGGGAGGCCCAAGTACCCGCGACAGGCAAGGGCCCACAACGTAGTGAGGCGACCTCAAAATTGCCTATCTCAAAACCACCTGGTTTTGCAAGGGAGTCACCTGGGTTTTGGCCCGTGCTCGGCGGCCATCTAGAAACCTACCAAACCCACACATTTCTGAAAAGTAGACACCCGGGGGCTTCCAGGGAGGTATGGCTTGCGTGGATCCCCCAACGTTTCCTTACCCAGAATCCCTTGCAAACCTCAATTTTAGCTGAAAAAATCACTTTTTCACACATTTGTGTGTGGGAAAGTGTGGCATCACTGGCCTCACACAAATTTCCTACCACCCAGCGTTCCCCCAGGTCTCCCGATAAAAATGGTGCCTCACTTGTGTGGGAGGCCCAAGTACCCGCGACAGGCAAGGGCCCACAACGTAGTGAGGCGACCTCAAAATTGCCTATCTCAAAACCACCTGGTTTTGCAAGAGGTCACCTGGGTTTTGGCCCGTGCTCGGCGGCCATCTAGGGAAACCTACCAAACCCACACATTTCTGAAAAGTAGACACCCGGGGGCTTCCAGGGAGGTATGGCTTGCGTGGATCCCCCAACGTTTCCTTACCCAGAATCCCTTGCAAACCTCAATTTTAGCTGAAAAAATCACTTTTTCACACATTTGTGTGTGGGAAAGTGTGGCATCACTGGCCTCACACAAATTTCCTACCACCCAGCGTTCCCCCAGGTCTCCCGATAAAAATGGTGCCTCACTTGTGTGGGAGGCCCAAGTACCCGCGACAGGCAAGGGCCCACAACGTAGTGAGGCGACCTCAAAATTGCCTATCTCAAAACCACCTGGTTTTGCAAGGGAGTCACCTGGGTTTTGGCCCGTGCTCGGCGGCCATCTAGGAAACCTACCAAACCCACACATTTCTGAAAAGTAGACACCCGGGGCTTCCAGGGAGGTATGGCTTGCGTGGATCCCCCAACGTTTCCTTACCCAGAATCCCTTGCAAACCTCAATTTTAGCTGGAAAAAATCACTTTTTTCACACATTTGTGTGTGGGAAAGTGTGGCATCACTGGCCTCACACAAATTTCCTACCACCCAGCGTTCCCCAGGTCTCCCGATAAAATGGGGCCTCACTTGTGTGGGAGGCCCAAGTACTCACGACAGGCAAGGGCCCAAAACATTTTTTGATAGGCAATGTTGATGTTGCCTCAAAGCGTTTTGTGTCCTTGCCTGTCGCGGGTACTTGGGCCTCCCACACAAGTGAGGCACCATTTTATCGGGAGACCTGGGGAACGCTGGGTGGTAGGAAATTTGTGTGAGGCCAGTGATGCCACACTTCCCACACACAAATGTGTGAAAAAAGTGATTTTTTCAGCTAAAAGTGAGGTTTGCAGGGATTCTGGTAAGGAAACGTTGGGAGATCCACGCAAGCCATACCTCCCTGGAAGCCCCTGGTGTCTACTTTTCAGAAATGTGTGGGTTTGGTAGGTTTCCCTAGATGGCCGCCGAGCACGGGCCAAAACCCAGGTGACTCCTTGCAAAACCAGGTGGTTTTGTGAAAGGCCATTTTGAGGTCGCCTCAATACGTTGTGGGCCCTTGCCTGTCGCGGGTACTTGGGCCTCCCACACAAGTGAGGCACCATTTTTATCGGGAGACCTGGGGGAACGCTGGGTGGTAGGAAATTTGTGTGAGGCCAGTGATGCCACACTTTCCCACACACAAATGTGTGAAAAAGTGATTTTTCAGCCAAAAGTGAGGTTTGCAGGGGATTCTGGGTAAGGAAACGTTGGGGGATCCACGCAAGCCATACCTCCCTGGAAGCCCCCGGTGTCTACTTTTCAGAAATGTGTGGGTTTGGTAGGTTTCCCTAGATGGCCGCCGAGCACGGGGCCAAAACCCAGGTGACCCCCTTGCAAAACCAGGTGGTTTTGTGAAAGGCCATTTTGAGGTCGCCTCAATACGTTGTGGGCCCTTGCCTGTCGCGGGTACTTGGGCCTCCCACACAAGTGAGGCACCATTTTATCGGGAGACCTGGGGGAACGCTGGGTGGTAGGAAATTTGTGTGAGGCCAGTGATGCCACACTTTCCCACACACAAATGTGTGAAAAAGTGATTTTTTCAGCTAAAAGTGAGGTTTGCAGGGATTCTGGGTAAGGAAACGTTGGGGGATCCATGCAAGCCATACCTCCCTGGAAGCCCCCGGGTGTCTACTTTTCAGAAATGTGTGGGTTTGGTAGGTTTCCTAGATGGCCGCCGAGCACGGGCCAAAACCCAGGTGACCTCCTGCAAAACCAGGTGGTTTTGTGAAAGGCCATTTTGAGGTCGCCTCAATACGTTGTGGGCCCTTGCCTGTCGCGGGTACTTGGGCCTCCCACACAAGTGAGGCACCATTTTTATCGGGAGACCTGGGGAACGCTGGGTGGTAGGAAATTTGTGTGAGGCCAGTGATGCCACACTTTCCCACACACAAATGTGTGAAAAAGTGATTTTTTCAGCTAAAAGTGAGGTTTGCAGGGGATTCTGGGTAAGGAAACGTTGGGGGATCCACGCAAGCCATACCTCCCTGGAAGCCCCCGGGTGTCTACTTTTCAGAAATGTGTGGGTTTGGTAGGTTTCCCTAGATGGCCGCCGAGCACGGGGCCAAAACCCAGGTGACTCCCTTGCAAAACCAGGTGGTTTTGTGAAAGGCCATTTTGAGGTCGCCTCAATACGTTGTGGGCCCTTGCCTGTCGCGGGTACTTGGGCCTCCCACACAAGTGAGGCACCATTTTTATCGGGAGACCTGGGGGAACGCTGGGTGGTAGGAAATTTGTGTGAGGCCAGTGATGCCACACTTTCCCACACACAAATGTGTGAAAAAGTGATTTTTTCCAGCTAAAAGTGAGGTTTGCAGGGGATTCTGGGTAAGGAAACGTTGGGGGATCCACGCAAGCCATACCTCCCTGGAAGCCCCCGGGTGTCTACTTTTCAGAAATGTGTGGGTTTGGTAGGTTTCCCTATGTGGCCGCCGAGCCCCGGGCCAAAAGCCCAGGTGACCCCCTTGCAAAACCAGGTCATAATGAGATAATGTGTTGTTTATTTCTGCAGCGTGAAAATGTTGGCACAATATTGCAAGGAAAATGTGACAGACATTTTGAGGTTTGCAGGACATTGTGGGTACCATAACTTGTTGGGATCCACAAGAGAGATATCACCATGTACTCCCATGGGTGTTTCGTTTACGACAATATCTACAGTTGGTAGGTTATTCTTAGACGGAATGTACACCTTGGCAGACAGACTAAAAAGACAAAGATTACTGCACAGCCATCTATTCCTCAAGCACACACACACATACTGGTTGGATTTGGCACGAGGGCAAGTGATGGTTCAGTATATACAATTTTATTAACAAGAGATTTCACAAAAATGAAATGCACTGTCAATAATTGAAAGGACAAAAACGGAACCAGTGACTCGCAGCTCGTGAGCTGTAAAGCCACGTCAAGGCCCCAACCGCTTTACAGGCCATTCACACACCTTTCATACGTGATACACACAAGACCATTCACACCCCCAGGCACGAAACAAACACATTACAACATTCACAAAAAGGGACAAGGTAACCCTGCTTGAGAAAGACAAAAAAAAATATTACTGCACAACCATCTAATCCTCAAGCACACACACACATACTGGTTGGATTTGGCACGAGGGTGAGTGATGGTTCAGTATATACAATTGTATTAACAAGTGATTTCACAAAAATGAAATGCACTGTTAATAATTGAAAGGACGAGAAACTGAACCATTGACTCACAGCTCGTGAGCTGTAAAGCCACGACAAGGCACCAACCTCTTTACAGGCCATTCATACACCTTTCATACGTGTGACAAATACAAAACCATTCACACCACCAGCCGCGGGCCCATCACATTACAACACTCACACCAGCAGACAGCGCCATTCAAGGGCCCATCACTTTCACACGCCCACATTCCTAACACAGCAACCACACAACCTGATGGATTGCGTGGAGTGTCGCTCGGCTAGCAGTGTGTGTAGTGACCAGCAGCAAGTCACTACTCACACACTGCCAGCCGAGCGCCACTCCACGCACACCGCCAGCCAAGCACCAGCCTACACACACCACCATCACATTTAGGATTTTTTTATACAAAAAAGAAAACACAAACAAATTGCAAATAGATACAAATCTACTAACACAAAATCAGAAACATTGCACTAATGCCAACCTTGAAACAGAACAACAATTCTTAAACATTACAGACCAGGCAGTTCACTTTACCACTCATGGTTGCTCCCAATAATTCTTTTGCTTGTGGTACGCTCTATAACAAGCAGGCACACACAGCCCAGGGTTAGAAGGACACTCAGGGCAGTACATACGAGTCTCCTTCCGCGTACCTCTTCGCCAACAGACTCTACATCTCCTAGTGGGAAAGTCTTTTGAGGATGTAGGAGGAATGTGATCAGGAAAGTGGCGATCTTTCAATCGAGCCACATCCTCCACCACTCCAACTCTAGGAACACTTGCCTGTTCCACAACAACAAGGCTGCCTATGACAGACTCCTGAAACTGAACAAAAGTCAACTTTGACGCAGGAGAACACTCCTTGAACACAACAAAAGCATTGAAAGTTGCTAAATTGAAGAGATGGATGGCCAACTTCTTATACCAAATGTAAGACTTACGAATAGCAGTGTAAGGTTCCAACCTCTGATCTACTCTATCAACACCACCCATGTGCTTATTGTAGTCTAAAATGCACACAGGTTTGCGCACTTCAGCAATCTGACCCCAAACAGCCACAGGTGAAGTACTCTCATCATGGATGGTAGTCAGCATGTACACATCCCTCCTGTCCACAAATTTCACAGCTAGCAGTTCCTCACTACGCAAGGCACTGCACTGTCCCCTCTGAAGTTTTTTGCAAACAAGCTCTTTTGGATAACCTTTACGGTTAGAGCGGATTGTGCCACAAGCAAAAGTGTCCACTTTGAACAATTCCTTAAACAATTGCACAGCAGTGTAGAAGTTATCAATGTACAAATGGTGGCCTCTGTTAAACAGTCCTCTAGCAAGTTCCCACACAATTTTCTCTGAAACTCCTACTAAAGTGGACGGACAACCAGGGGGGTCAATAGTGGAATCCCTACCAGTGTACACACGCAAATTAAAAACATATCCTGTCCTACTCTCAGACAACATATACAGCTTAATTCCATAGCGTGCCCTCTTGCTAGGAATGTACTGCCTAAAAACCAAACGGCCCTTGAACAGCACCAAAGACTCATCAATAGATATTTCTTTCCCTGGAGTATAGATCTCTGAAAATCGATCTACAAAGTGATCAAGAACAGGCCGAATCTTAAAAAGACGGTCACATTCAGGGTGATCTCGTGGCAACGCCAAACCATTATCAACAAAATGCAGCATCCGAAGCAAAAGTAAATACCGAACACGAGTCATAACTGCAGGAAATATGGCCGTTGCCATCAAGGGACTGGTAGACCAATATGAACTCATGGACGGCTTCCTTATCAAACCCATCAAAAAGTCAAACCCAAAAACTTCTTCATCTCTTCCAGATTTGTGGGACTCCACTGGGTAGCTCTAGAATGGGGCCTAAGTCTGGCACTGTTGTCCCTCAAAAACTGTTCAGCATACAAATTAGTCTGCTCAACAATCTCACCCAAAAATACATCATCCATAAACAACTGAAAATACTGTATAGGCAAATAATGTTCACAATCCACTCTACACCCTGCATAACCACTAAAGGCAGGCAACACCGGCTGCACCATGTTTGGATCAACCCAGAGTCCAGCACTTCCAGTAGGAAGCCTAGCAGCCCCAGGCTGCAATCCAGATGCCTCTTGCACCATCGGCACATTAGTATCCTCCTCTAAATCAGGCACTTCATCTGCACTGAGAGTACCTTCATCATCCGATGATTCCATGTGGAGAGAAAACTCACTGCCTGAATCTTCCCCTCCCTCCTCTCCCTCAGACGCACTGTCAGTCTCATAATCCTGCTCAGAGGAAGATTCAAGAAGCAAACCAACCACCTGCTGAGCAGTAATTCTACGGCTAGCCATAATGCTTACTAATAAAGGTTACTTGTCAAACAAGTCAACAACAACAAACCCTTTGTAAAAAAAAAGAAATAAACAAAATGTAGCTTTATCACAAAGACCTATATACTCCAACACTATACCACTCACGTGACAGAAGCAGCTAGACTCACCACCACCTACTCTGCACAGACACAGTAAGGATCAACAATATCCCACTAAAAAAGAAGGAAAAAAATTACACATAAGACAATGCAAAACATCGCAAAGAATTTCATGCTCTGAACACTAACAAATATGCTGCCATTATGGCACCACTTACAAAAAAATTCATTCATGCATGACAATAATACTCATTTGGAGTACACACAACAAAAATATTTTTCTTACCAAATAAATGCAATTACGCAAAACTGCAGAACCACAACTGCCGAAACCGCAAACAGGAATCAAAAGCTTTACACTAGAATAAAAAGGAGGAAAAAAAACATTACAATCACATATGCAAATAATGCACCAGTCCACACACAATCCACCAGCCAAGCTAAGGGGTAGTTGGGCCTAACAGTATAAATAAAATATTCACACCCGTAAAAGGGGAGCAACCCGTGCCCTTTTGGCCACTCCCCAACACAAAAATTAAAAAAAACCCTGGTGCCTAGTGGGCATTCCTGCTGCACAATCACATGATCGTGCAGCAGGAATGCACTAAAGAGGCATCGGGGGAAAGGAAAACCATTTCCTTTCCCTCGATGCCTCTTTTGATACAAACCCCCCCTCCCCGAGCCAAACCTCACCTGATTTCCCCGACGCGCTGGAAGCAAATGGCTTCCAGCGCGTCGGGGAAGAAAGGGAAACCCTCAATGATGTCAGCGCGCTGACGTCATTGATGGGGCGAGGGGAGGCAGGGGAAGCCCTTCCCCTGCCTCCCCCAAAAAAACCTAACGATCAGATTTTCACGGGGAGCGCCAGCGCTTCCCCGTGGGTGGTCTTATGACGAGCTGGACTCGTCACGAGCACTGTGTGCCATGACGAGTCCAGCTCGTCATAAGCACCGAAGGGGATAAAGGGTCAGAGCAGGATCTCAGCGGCAGACGAGGAGAAGGAACCTCCTGGTCACAGGAACTACACGAGCATTGCGCTCGAGAAATTCAAGGATGCAAAGACCTCCATCAAGGATTACAGCTAACTTTTCAGGGTGTAAATGGAGAGAAGGCACATCTGCCCTGCATATTTATCCACGAAGATGCCACCGTTTTGTGCAATACCTCTACTCAACTGGAGTGCTTTCTACTGGCTAATCAGTAAGTGCTACCTCGTTGGGTAAATGTATAGTGCCTTTCCTACACTACAGCTGCGTAAAGGACCAGAAGAATTGTCTCCAGTGACCTGTGTGTCTGTAACTTTGCCACCGCGCCGAAAGTGCCGGGGTCCTTTGAGTAAGCTGTCCATCATAGTGGGGAAAGGGCGGGCATACGTTGCATACCGCTAGTGTATGTGTGGCGGGGCTTCTAGGCCCGTTCACATGCCTCTTGCTTATAAAGGGTCAGAGCAGGATCTCAGCGGCAGACGAGGAGAAGGAACCTCCTGGTCACAGGAACTACACGAGCATTGCGCTCGAGAAATTCAAGGATGCAAAGACCTCCATCAAGGATTACAGCTAACTTTTCAGGGTGTAAATGGAGAGAAGGCACATCTGCCCTGCATATTTATCCACGAAGATGCCACCGTTTTGTGCAATACCTCTACTCAACTGGAGTGCTTTCTACTGGCTAATCAGTAAGTGCTACCTCGTTGGGTAAATGTATAGTGCCTTTCCTACACTACAGCTGCGTAAAGGACCAGAAGAATTGTCTCCAGTGACCTGTGTGTCTGTAACTTTGCCACCGCACCGAAAGTGCCGGGGTCCTTTGAGTAAGCTGTCCATCATAGTGGGGAAAGGGCGGGCATACGTTGCATACCGCTAGTGTATGTGTGGCGGGGCTTCTAGGCCCGTTCACATGCCTCTTGTTTATAAAGGGTCAGAGCAGGATCTCAGCGGCAGATGAGGAGAAGGAACCTCCTGGTCACAGGAACTACACAAGCATTGCGCTCGAGAAATTCAAGGATGCAAAGACCTCCATCAAGGATTACAGCTAACTTTTCAGGGTGTAAATGGAGAGAAGGCACATCTGCCCTGCATATTTATCCACGAAGATGCCACCGTTTTGTGCAATACCTCTACTCAACTGGAGTGCTTTCTACTGGCTAATCAGTAAGTGCTACCTCGTTGGGTAAATGTATAGTGCCTATCCTACACTACAGCTGCGTAAAGGACCAGAAGAATTGTCTCCAGTGACCTGTGTGTCTGTAACTTTGCCACCGCGCCGAAAGCGCCGGGATCCTTTGAGTAACCTGTCCATCATAGTAGGGAAAGGGCGGGCATACGTTGCATACCGCTAGTGTATGTGTGGCGGGGCCAAACGAGCGGGGCTTCTAGGCCCGTTCACATGCCTCTTGTTTATAAAGGGTCAGAGCAGGATCGCAGCGGCAGACGAGGAGAAGGAACCTCCTGGTCACAGGAACTACACGAGGATTGCGCTCGAGAAAATCAAGGGTGCAGAGACCTCCATCAAGGATTGTCTCCAGTGACCTGTGTGTCTGTAACTTTGCCACCGCGCCGAAAGCGCCGGGATCCTTTGAGTAACCTGTCCATCATAGTAGGGAAAGGGCGGGCATACGTTGCATACCGCTAGTGTATGTGTGGCGGGGCCAAACGAGCGGGGCTTCTAGGCCCGTTCACATGCCTCTTGTTTATAAAGGGTCAGAGCAGGATCGCAGCGGCAGACGAGGAGAAGGAACCTCCTGGTCACAGGAACTACACGAGGATTGCGCTCGAGAAAATCAAGGGTGCAGAGACCTCCATCAAGGATTACAGCTAACTTTACAGGGTGGCAATGGAGAGAAGGTACATCTCCACGCTCACGAAGATGCCACCGTTTTGTGCAATACCTCTACTCAACTGGAGTACTTTCTACTGGCTAATCAGTAAGTGCTACCTCGTTGGGTAAATGTATAATGCCTTTCCTACATTACAGCTGCGTAAAGGACCAGAAGAATTGCAGGATCGCAGCGGCAGACGAGGAGAAGGATTGCGCTCAAGAAAATCAAGGGTGCAGAGACCTCCATCAAGGATTACAGCTAACTTTACAGGGTGGCAATGGAGAGAAGGCACATCTCCACGCTCACAATCCCGCCCTCGTGGGCATTCCTGCTGCACGATCACATGATCGTGCAGCAGGAATGCACAAAAGAGGCATCGGGGAAAGGAAAACCCTTTCCTTTCCCTCGATGTCTCTTTGAATCAAACCCCCCTCCCCGAGCCAAAACTCACCTTATTTCCCCGACGCGCTGGAAGCAAATGGCTTCCAGCGCGTCAGGAAGAAAGGAAAACCCTCAATGATGTCAGCGCGCCTCGCGCGCTGACGTCATTGATGGGGGGGCGGGGGCGGGGGAGGCAGGGGAAGTCCTTCCCCTGCCTCCTAAAAAAAACCCGACGATCAGATTCCCACGGGGGAGCGCCAGCGCTTCCCCGTGGGTGGTCTATGACGAGCTGGACTCGTCATGAGCACACGAGCACTGTGTGCCATGACGAGTCCAGCTCGTCATAAGCATGGAAGGGGTTAAGACAGATTCTGCACAATGATGTTGTGTACACATGGAATGGTACACATGGTCCTTCTAGGTACTCCCTGGGGATAGTCATGCAGCATGCAAGAGGGTAAAATCAATGGCCTATCACCTATGTGAAATTAGTAATGTGTAGCATGTACATGTATTGTGTCTCATCAATGCTTCACTATTATGGCAGATACACAAGGCCACACACATTGCACCATTGATTGACACTGTGCCATGTAGTTGAGACATAGAGAGAGTGTGGCTAGCTACCTCCAAATCACAGACCTGTTGGATACTTCTCCAAGGATGACACCTGGACAAACCTGGAACACTTTAACCTAGACCATGTAATGGAAACCTACCAGTGGCATGTGGCCATTCACATATCAGAGAGCGTTTTCATACATTTCTGTACGGATTGTTACCTAGGTGCACATCAACTTATACTTAATCCATGTGATGAGTGTATGCTTGCATGCTATAGACCTCGGGGCAGATTTACAAGAAAGTGACGCATCTGTACAGATGCGTCACTTTCCCTGCGCCACCCTTAGAAACCCTTGTGCCACCATAGGTGCGCCGTATTTACAATACGGCGTACTATGGCGCAAGGATTGACAGATGTGTCAGAAATTCTGACGCATCTGTTGGCGGAAAAGTCACGCATTGCTGGAGTTGTGTCGCAAGCACGACGCAACTCCAGCAATGCGTGTTGAGGCCTATTCCCACTACACTGTGTCACTACTTACGCCTGCTTCAAGCAGGCGTAAGGTTTTGACGCAGTGGCGTCCTAAAAGTGGTGCAGTGAAATCTTGTAGATTTCACTGAGTCACTTTTACGAGGCCTTCCTGCATGGGAACGCCCACCCTGCATACATTATACCTGACGCAGGTATAATGTGACGCAGGGCTTTACAACGTGACGCATCTCCCTAGATGCGTCACGTTGTAAATAGGCCGCATTGTTTGCGCTGCTGTTGCGTCAAAAAAGTGACGCAACTGCAGCGCAAAAGTCACGCAAGGGGCTTGTAAATCTGCCCCCTCATATTTATGAGTATATTGTGCTGTATCTTGCAGGTAATTGGCAAAAATGGTTCAATGATGACATTCCATGGGGGAGACAGTATGGGTAATGGCAGCAATAGGTGGTCTGTGAAATGGCCTGTATGCTGACAACACAGTTTATACATGCCTCTGGTGCTTAACACATTGGCCTTATTTCTCACAAAACACTACAAAGGTATGGATACGTGTCTATTGCAGGGTAATGGATATATGGGGCAAGAGTCAGGCATGTAACTGCATTGGCATTTGTGGACTGGTGATATGTCCCACATCCACTCATACCCATTCAGTCAGCACTGGTGTAGGATTCATCACAATGTGTGTGGACCTGCCACATGAAAAGTACCATACAGTCCCATATGTACGCCTACAGTAGCAATGTGCAGCACACAGGAAGACACTTGCCACATATCATGATCAATGTGGGCAAAGGGGTGAACACAAATAAGTCATTGGCATGGACTCACTGCAACCAACGGATAGGTAACTTGCCGACTGGTTACGCTATCACGAATTATACATATTAACTATGCCACCTCACAAATACATATGCAGCATCTATACT
Source organism: Calotriton arnoldi (assembly GCA_963921515.1). Taxonomy (NCBI): domain Eukaryota; kingdom Metazoa; phylum Chordata; class Amphibia; order Caudata; family Salamandridae; genus Calotriton; species Calotriton arnoldi. The sequence goes on from CAWUFW010005756.1 coordinate 553,276, forward strand.
AGGATGGAATCATGTTTTGGTACGCCAAGCCTGCTCACATGGTAACCCATGTCCATTGAGTCCAAACTTTGGCTAGACGCTGCACTACAGCTACATGTACGAATCACAAAACAATTTTCTGGTCGAGTGGCATGAATGTCTGACACACATTCAATCATTTAGACTGTACCAATGTTGGTAGCATTGAGGACAGTAATCTACAGGCATGTTTATGGTATGGTGTGACAACACAATAGGAAGACACATGTTTTGGTAAAATATCCACTGTGCACATGTCAATATTTGATGTGCTGTTTACAATTGGAAGTATAGTCTTGGATATGTATTACACCCCAACCACACCTGTGTCCTGCTCAGATTTGCACTTGGGCAAACATACTGTATCAAGGAAATCAAAACCTATACCATGCAACATTTGTATCAAGTATTTCAGGTAACATGTTGGCACTTTCTGTCCATAGTATGGGTGAGAGACATTAGAACTAATGATCATCGGTTGATTTTGGGGTAGGTGATGGTACATGTGCCATAAGCATCCACACCATCGCTGCCACAACAGTAGCACAGCATATTAAGAGGCATCCATCATGTGGGCCTTCTTACATTGGAAATGAATCCACATAGCAATATGGCCCTGTCAATTGCACATGCAACTTTGGCCTACTTCTGCTGCGAATCCACATGTAAGGTACAGCTTGTTTCCGCAGAGTGATGAAACCCCTTGCACATCTCACTGTAACCCATTTAAGCAAACACACACAATCCTTACAGAGCACAGAAACATTCAGGTGATACTCATTGGTAGCATTGTGATCTCAGAAGGTCGCCACTTCACCACTGGTACATGGGTCTGGTCTACCTACAAGACAAAAACATGGTACATTGCTCTGTGAAGGCAGAGCATGCACACTGTGTACTTATGAAGCACAGTACATTGACGTCATAAATTACTGGTATTGCCGGTCCTTTGGACTTGTAGCATAGGGGACAGTTACATAGCCCTCATGGTGGACATATGTATGTCATGTTGCAGTGTATTCAGATGATAGCAGGTACCTTACATATGAGGGCACAGAGTGCAGACAAGGTACAAGACCAACCTAGCTTGCAACATGGTGCAAGGGTATCAGGCTTTGATGGATATGTGACCAGCCCAATGACAATGCTGGGGCCTTCTCAAGTCAATATGTGTTCTTTACATTGCTACACACATCAGACAGTACCCATGTTTGTTTGTCTTCTTCGCTTAGCTCCTTACATGTGACCAGTGCACTGTAAATAAACAATGATAAACCAAGGCCCATACAGGCTCATAAAGGAATGAGTACCATTTTGTGGCACATAGATGTATGTGTGACCATTCGGGGGGGACCAAACTCCCTGTCTAACCTGTGGCCTGATGACATGTGACTGCCCTCCCCTGCAAGATACATGGCTGGTGGCCCCCACAATTCTGAGTTAGTTATGATCTACCAGTCCAGGTGACAATACTTCCTGCACGATGTTGGATGGGTCCCACATCACCTATGGGCTTCCCCTGCACTGCATGGTATGTTTTGGGCATTGTGATGTCCCTGTAAACAGGCCCCTGTGGCATGTTCAGTGTATGTAGCGGAGGTAGCCCATATCATGCCATAGTAACCTATATGCATATCTGAGCCTTCCAGAATGAAAACCGTTCAAAGTATTGTGCGAAGGCCACACAACTACAAGCTCATGGTATGTATGACCTTACCAGTAGCTCCTCTAACTTCAATCCCCAGGTGATACAGGAGATCTTGCTCCTGGTTGATAACATCTGCCCAACGGTGCTTGAGTTGGTGGACGCTCCGCTGGACAATTAAGATACGTGACAGCTGGAACCGCACCTTCTCCCAATGCTGACACCTCCCACAGGTTGGGTATCCTTGGCTGGCCCGACCACCACTGCCGATCATGTCGGGCAAAAACTTGACTAACAGTCACTGCAGGACCCCAAACTCCTCCTTTGTCAGGTTCTTGGCCCTGCTCCTGCCGAACTTCTCCCTACCCCCACTACCCATCCTAAACCGAACAACAGAAACACTTTCCCTTCCCCCTACCTCTATAACTATAAACCCTATTTGGACAAACATCCAACAATATACTGCACAAAACAAGACAAATTACAATTACAAAACAAAAACGACAGTTTGGGGCACGACAGAGACAGCATAGACACCAACAAGACCAAAAAACAGCACCAAACTCTCCACAAACAACAAACACCTCCACCAGCCAGCTCAGACAAAAATATAGTAAGTGAAAGTGAAAGGAACTTCACACTTCCTGGTTTGCAGCATGGCTGAGCCATGCTTCATTTCCTGTGTCGATGCGCCACGTTTCCGACGTTTGTGTCACATTTCGTTCTAAAGCATCATTTTTTTCGGACGCTTTGCTAGGGAAATAGCCATGGCGCGAGTTAAACACAACATATGACAATGCCCAAAGCAGTGTTTTTGATGCTTTTGCATTGTTGCTTGGCTTCCATCTGACGCTCTTTCCACTGAAGAGTCACGTTTTGAGGTAAAGCATCACATTTTGTACAAAAGCAACACTCTTACTGCAAAGGTGTCACCTTTTCTACTAGAGTGTCAACTTCCCTACTCAAGCGTCATGTTTTCAGGTAAAGTGTGACTTTTCCTACAAAAGGGTCATGTTTACTGCAAAGGCGTCACCTTTTCTACTATAGTGCCACCTTTCCAACTCAAGCGTCATGTTTTCAGCTAAAGCGTGACTTGTTCTACAAAAATGTCACGTTTACAACATAGGCGTCACGTTTCCTACTAGAGTGTCATATTTCCACCTCAAGCGTTATGTTTTCAGGTAAAACTTGACTTTTCCTACAAAAGCATCACGTTTACTACTAAAATGTCACGTTTCCTACTATAGTATCACGTTTCCACACATTTGCTACTTAAGTGGCATGTTCCTTCTCAAGATTTGTTCATTTCTGACACATCGCTAGGGAACTAGCCAAGACGCATGTTACACACAACACAGGGCAATGCACAATGCATTGTTTCTGAAGCTTTGACATTGATGGATGGTTTCTGAATGACGCTCTGGGTGCAATCCGTCACACTATGGGTCAATGTGCACTTTTTCACTGATGTAACTAGCCCTTTGTGTGTGGTACAGTGTATTGATTGGTGGAATGCAGGGAAACACTCCCAGGGGTCACTTTTTTTGCTCATAATTTCTTGACTGATATGCTTGTAAACTTGGGATGTGTTGCATGTGTATGTCAACAGTGCACATATGTGTTTCTCCTTGCGTTCATGGTGTGGACACCAGGACAGGCAATATATTGCTCTGGCATTCACAGACATATTGTCAATTGTGTAAATCTTGACAGGATCCAATTGAATTACAGTTTTAATGAAGTTTGCCATGATGTCGGTATCTGTGTTGTTGACATTTTTTTGTTTTGTGGGCTTGTGACATGAACACAAAGAAAAGTAATGGATTCACACATTTATTGTCATGTTGGATCTTCAGTACATTTTGGTTCATGGTTCATCCAGGAACATGATGTTCAAGCAAAGAAATGTTGCACTATGTCTGTGCGTTGATGATTTCCAGCCACGGTATTATGGATGTCTCCACCATCCGCCTCGTCCTCCTCATCCTCATCCTCCATCGGGTCCTGTTGTTGTTGGTCCCCGTTCCAGGGGAAATTGGTCTGCACACATTTGTTATCCAGTAAGGCACAATCCAGGATTCTTTTACACACCATTTGGGGCAAGTAGAGTAGTCTTCCCCCTGAGATGTCACGATGCTCCACAATGTTGCATGTCTTGATGAGTGCCTGGTTTTAGGCCTTCTCTGGCTCAGTCTGGGGTGTCCATATTGGGTCTTTACCCACGGCTGAAGCCCATATCCTTGGTTAGCTTAAAGTGAAAAGAAAGAACAACTGTAAATGCTTTTTCTCACTGTTACAGATACATTCCAGTCCATGTGTGTTATGTGTAGTTATTTTGTCATACATATTTCGTACTGATTTTCACAATATGGGTTACTCATAAAAGTGCACATAGGTTTTCATATGTCTCTTCCATTACTCAATGTAATTGCAAATGCTGAGCATGGGCTGAAACATCATACACTTCTACATCCTGGCTGTCATCTTGATCCTGTAGCTTTCTGTTCTGGCTATTTGGAGATGACCCTGCCCACTCTATGTTATGTGCACACACTACATGTGTGAAGTGACTGATTGGGGATCAGATATTTAGCTACTTGGCCCTCCCTAGGTAGGTAGCGACATAGCCGACTTGCCTTACACTTACACATGCATATGTCCATGGTAAACCACAGATGTCGGTAGTGGGCTACATGACATTGGCACAGGCCTTTAAGGGTAAATTGTTAGCCAGTGCAGTTGATGTGGGTCCATCCATTCACACAGGATGAACTGACACATTACAACTGAGTGACATAGTGTCGCTTACTCCCATTGCTCCCACTCTACACCTGGGCAGATCACTTGATTTGACACATTGTACAATTTTCCTGGGGTGGGATACATGACATGCCTGATGAACCATGGGAGTGGCATGGCAACACCCCCCAGTTGCACATAGAACACCTCCCCTGCATGCAGTGATGCTACACGGCATTTTGGCCAGCGATGCATTGCTCTGTACCTTTACATCATTCAATGGCAGACAAAGTGGCTTTGCCTGTCTTAACATGTATGACTTGGGGGTTTGCATTACACATGTACCATGCTGCATGGTGCATGTATGAGTCACAGCCCTCATACTTATGTCCCTTACTGCATTGACAGACACAGTGATGGGTATTGTGGCATCAATTTCTGTTAGTGGGTCTGTTAGGTACTTGTTTTCCTTACCTACAAGTAGGCCATTCCCTTATTGGCCATCCTGGAAGTGGTCATTTATTATGGAGTTCCAAAATATGTATGCTTCATGCACACTGCCAGGGTATTTGGCCAACACATTTGTAAACAACTTGTGATGGTCGGCAATGGCCTGCACATTGAGGGAGTGGGTGTGTTTCCTGTTCTGGTAAAGATGGGATGTTGCAGCAGGGGGAACAAGTTGCACATGTGTGCAGTCCATGGCACCCAGCACGTGTGGGAACCCAGCAATGGCATGAAACCCTTGGTTTCTCTCTAGATGCAGTTCATGGGTGCTGGGGAAAAGGAGGTGGTGGGGTGTCAGAAGGATGATGGCATCCAGGATGGAGGGAAGGAATGAGGAGAAAGATGGCTGGGAGATTCTGGTCACTCTAGTGGCTGTTATCTGGAGGGACCCCAATGTCTGCATGTGTAGTCCCTCCATGAGCTTCACCTGTGGAGGGATGTTGGTAGGCCTGGGAGCTGTTGGCTGGAGCCTCGGCGCAATCAGGTGTAACAACTGTACAATGGACTCCCTCCCCAGCCGCTAATAGGTGATGACTTCATCCCCCCAGAATCCAATTAGGGTAGTCCGCAGGCGATAAACGTGCTCCCTTCTCCTGCGTTGCCTTTGTGGTGGCGAGGGGGTTGGTGTGGGTGCTTGAGGTGGTGGTGGTGGTCTCCTTGCACCTCCCAGCTACAAAATGAGCACTTCAATGGTGTAGTTGTGGTTGCCACACTGTTCTGTCTGGCTTCTCTTTAAGTACCAATGTCAATGCATCATTTCCTACGCATGGATTTCAGAGGCACAGGATTTTTGACGCTAGTGGACCTATGCGCAACTCAAGCCGGCGATGCATCACTTTAGTCAAATCTCGCAAATATCCATGCATCTGTTTTATTGTGGAAATCATGATGGAATGCCAGCCTTGCATATTTTAATACTTACGCAATGTAGGCAGTTCCGTTGCAGGTTCCTTTTGACGCAGGACTCCTAAAAGTGACGCATCCTCCAAGATACGTCACTTTGAAAATATGGAGTACTGACAGTGCAGCCAATGCTTCAAAAGCTTTGACGCATTTGCAGCACATGCTACTTGTAAATTAGCCCCTCAGTTCTTACACTGGCTTCAGCCTGCCACCCTCTTTCTACCCAGGATGTGGTGTTACGGCCAGAGCAGCCAACTTTGGAACTCGGGAGCAAGGTTTAATTTTCTCCATTGGCTGACCATCCTGCAATTCTGGACAAATTATGTAATCTCCCTTGTGCCTATAAAAATGGAATGTGACCTTCTGTAATGTAATTGGTGCTAATGTAAAGCACGTAGGGGCATATCTACAAGGGCAGGCGATAAAATTATCGCCGCTTTAGCGTCCGTTTTCGGCGATAATTTTAACGCCCTATTAGCAAGGACACGCTAACGCGTGAATCCATGCTTTTCGCCCATTCTCATATCGCCCAGCTTTGCATCTCTAATGAGATGCAAAGTGGGCGTTCCTCACCAGAATAACGGGAGAAATGTCGCTAAGCGACATTTCTCCTATTATCAAGCCCCACGCTAAGAAGCATGGCGACAAGAAAAGTAGCGATAACCTCTGTTATCGCTACTTTCCTTACGCCTGCTTTGAAACCGACTTAGCCATGATATCCTATGGAAGGTGGATATCATGGCTAAGTATGTGTAGCCCTATCAGCAAGCTATCGCCAAAAGTTGTGCGATTATCGCTGGATTTCCAGCGATAATCGCACAGTTGGCAGCTTGCGCTCTGAATGTTATCGCTTTGGAGATAAGCGTTGCTGATAGCACGCTATCTCCGCGATAAAATTCAGAGATGGCCGGCGATAATTATCCTCACGCTAAGAGCGCTGAGCGATAATTATCACCTGCCCTTGTAGATATGCCCCTCAATACCTTCGGAACTAGTTTGCGCTGCATAAAAAGTGCACAAGGAAGTTAAAAACAAATCTTTAACATAATGAAAGACAAATAGATACCCATTTAGTGATTGATTTGTACAAAGTGAAACCCAAAAAATCTCAATAAATCACAGCTTTCCCACTTAAATTGTGTGATCTTAAGCAAATATTTTCTTTTGCCAAAACTCTATTTTCTAAAAGCACTTTCAAATATGTGAGTTCAGAATACCAGTTGTACAAAAACCTATTGGCTTTGATTTATTAGACTATTTGTCACTGTTGAGAGCTCTGGAGTTCAGGCTGCATGCAGGCAGTGCACGTTTTTCACAGTGCTCATCCGTAGATCAAGAGGCTGTTTGAATCCATTGTCATCAAGTCCTTGGCCTCTCAGTACAATGCACAGAACAGTGATCACAGTTAGCTCGCAGAATTCTAAATTCTGCCAAACTGTAAAGCATCCAAGACTGGTGCTTCTTATCCAGCACATTCACTCTGTGTCAAGAAAGCAAGTTGCCTAATTATATTGGAAACTTGCTTTCTAAATATAAGAAATATGCCCGAGATAAAAGATATCTCAGAAAATAGGTAAGTTCTATGTCTAGAAAGCAAGTTGGCTAATTTAATTTAATTAGGCAACTTGCTTTGTAGACACAGAATGCATGCTGGGATGAATGAATTTAATAAGCATTCTCTGCGACTGGAAAAGCAAGGACAATAGGGCAAAGGAAAGAGAAAGGAGAGGAGAAGAGGAAGGATGGCAAAGTGAACTCGACTGTCAAGGAGAGACAACAGGAGTCAAGACCACTTTCACCAGCAGTTTTGATGTCCAGTTGGTGTTGAATTCCACTGGAAATGCTGCACACCAACAGTCCATAGTGCTTCCTCTCCATGAGGCTAAGCTGGCAGCTCCTAAAATCCTCTCAATGGAATGCTCTCCACAGATACACAAGGTGCAGAAGCATCTGTTGATTCTCATGACTCTGTGACATCAGGCCCTTTTGCAAATGCTGCAACCCCTGCCTTTCCCAACTCATCATCCTGTGATGACTTGGAAAGGGAGGGGTGGTGAAAGGCAGCTGAGAATTGACAAGTAGCCCCAGAGTACAGGGGTGACACTGTGCATACCCGGGGTTGCTTCAGAATGTGACGCTTTATCGCATCATTTGTGGGTGGTCCTAGCAGATCCCAAAGTATTGCAGAACCAGGCTGGCAGCATGTAGCTTGTACCCTGCTTTAATATTCTCCGTTTTGGAGAATGGAATGAGCAGGTCAAGGCAGTGGATGCTTTTAGCATAATGTAAATAGTATGGTAATTGCTTTTTGCAATTACCATTAATTTTTCAAATAATTGGAAGGATGTGGCTACTCCGCCCACCCTCAGAAATCATCGCTGGTCTGCAGATCTTTGGCCGGGGTGATTTTGATTGGTCTAGCATTCTGGTTAGCACTCTATGAGCCCTCTTGATTTCAAAGTCTTTCTTGAAGTCTATTTTTAAGACTTGTGGTATCCAGGTTTCCGAAAAGGGCACACAAGATTTAGATTATTTCTTTGCATTTTCGAATAAGGTTTCCTCTCCGTCCTCAAGATCAGTAATCTCTTTTTCTAGGATCACAATGTTTTTGCTGTAATGGCAGACTTCTTTTGGTATGAAGCTGTCATCAACTCTACAAATTTGAGATTCTGCTTTGTCCATTCTGGATGACATATTTTGGAGTTCTTTCCGGAGGCTTTGTGTTTCTACTTGCAGGAGATCAGTGTTTCTCTTTGTCAAGTTGGATAGGTCTTGGAGTGAGTTCAATTTCTCTAATACCAGTTCCATAGTTGTCCCCGAATCAGATCTGTTCTTCCTCTGTGAGTCAGGAATTGGAGGCTACGACTGTGTCCTCTTTTGAGCTACTTTTTGTACTTTACTGTCTTTGGGGTCTCTCTCTTTGTCTTTTTGATCTGCTGTATTCTGAATAGAATGGTGTATCCATGGGTCAAGACGGTGTGTGGTGAATAACCTTGTTCTTTTGAATGATTCTGTGTTGGAATCCTTTTAATTCATCTAATTGTTCTGAAAAACAAAATTCAGGAAATTGTCTACCCAAAGGTTTTTAATCAACATTCACTCACAATGTTACAAAATATTGTTCTAGAGATGACCTCAGCTGGATGGTTGGTGTTGAACCGATCAGCCTTAGGGTGGTCTTCACCCAATCTTTTTGCCTTAGTCCTCCATTTTTGCTGATCTTGTTTTTGTTGGATTTAATACTCTGTGCACTTTACCGCTACTAACCGGTACTAAAGTGAGTGTTCTCTCTCCTTTCAACATGGTGAAATTGGCTTACACCCAATTGCCACATTTAAGTTACTTATAAATCCCTAGTAAAATGGTGCTACATGTACCCAGGGCCAGTAAATGAAATGCTACTAGTGGGCCTGCAGCACTGATTGTGCCATCTTCTTAAGTAGACCTTTAAGCATGCTTCAGGCCTGCCATTGCAACCTGTGTGTGTTTTTTAAACTGCCATTTTTACCTGGCAAAATAAACCTTTTTTCAGGGCCAACCCATCTTTTTAAATACATATAAGTCACCCGTAAGCGTAGACCCTAATCAACACATAGGGCAGGGTGCAGTGTATTTAAAAAGTTGGACATGTACTTTTAACTTTCACATGTCCTGGTAGTGAAAAACTCTTACATTTGTTTTTCACTACTGCAAGGCCTACCTCTCCCATAGAATAACATTGGGCTAACTTATTACATTTAATAAGTGATAACTTTCAATTGGGAACAGGCAGGAACATTGAGTTTGATATCTAAGGTCATATAATTTCTTCTTTAATGGTGAAGTTGGATTGTAAGTCACAATTCAGAAAATTGGCATTATCTTGTTCAAATCATTTGTTGCCCGCAGCCTGTATCCTGGATCACATAACTAGGTATAGCTGGCAGTTCGTCTTTGTGTATAGCTCCCTGATAGTGATAGAAAGGGGAATAGTAGCTGGCAGAATGGGCCACCTCTAGCTTGATAAGGGGGGGGGAGCTGTCACCTAGTCACCTACCATACTTGCACATCATAAAAGCTCTGCCCAGCAGACTCACAAAGGGTTTTGACACAAGTCTTTTGTGACCCGAGAAATGCTGGGACCAGGGGAGGGAGGCAGGAAATTCCAAACACCTCTGGGGGAGAAAACTTCCAGATCCTTTTGCTATTTCAAAATGGCCACCAGGTATAAATAATGGACACTGAGATCCAACTTTCCAGTACACATCTGGGTCTGAGGAAGACCCCTGAAGGAATGGTGTGCTGTTCTGCAAGAAGGAATACTTCTCTCTTGCCCTGCTGCCAGAGTAAAAGGACTAGACCTCCATCTTGATCTTGGGACCACCAGAGTGACTCCGAGGACTAGTTGGTTGGCCATATGATCAAGCCTCAGGGACAGAAAAGAATCTTGAACCCAGCACCTGAACTCTGCTTGCTGTGAGTGTTGCCCCCTCTGTGGTGCCACCCCAGTCCGGGGCCCTTGGAAGTGGGCATGAAGGAGCTCTACGAGTCCAGCTGCGGTCCTGTGGGCAAAACTGATACAGCACGATACATCCCTGCGCAGCTCCACTTTGGAATCGCAGCAGCGCAACACATCCCTGAAACCGGACCTCGCTTCGCAGACCCCAGTCCCTTCGGGACTGCCGGTGAGCATGCATCTTCGATTCGGAACTTCATATTGCAAGCCCCTCATTGACCTCATCCTTGACAATGACATAGGACTCCACATAATAGCCCCGCAGCTTCCTCGGATTGGGCGTTCCATGACACATCCTCAACGCGAGACCTCACAACGCTCCACAAACCAGGATTTAAGGTACTTTGTTCAGCGGGCCTAACTTGGTTCCTTTATCCAGTTTGCGCTCCATTGTGGTCGGCCTGCACTTGTGACTTTGTCCCGTTCCAGTGTAACCAGGCAACCACAGTTGGCACTTTGTGCTTCTAGGCACTATTTTCACTTAAATCTTTAAAATTGCATATCTCCAGTTCTACTGATTAGATTTTTATCCAAACTCAAATAGTTTCTTGAATTTTACTCTATTTTTCTAAATTGGTGTGGGATATTTCTTGTTTTGTATTATCTCTTTATTCCTGTTTGAAGTGCTGCATAAATAATTTACACATTGCCTCTAAGTTAAGCCTGACTGCTTTGCGCCAAGCTACCAGAGAGTTAGGCACAGGTTAAAGTTAAATTGGGGTTTCCTTGCTACTTCACCCTGAAAGGAATTGTGGTTACTGCTTGAGTAGGGTTTCAATCCCCTTCAACCAGTAACCCAATTTCCAAATGTTGGGAACAAGGATGATATCTAGATCACCTCGGTCATCCCACCTCAGGTGATTAGACTCTTCACAACATAAACCGCACTAGTTGCCAACTTCCCCCCATGCTCCAACGTAGCATCAAACACATCCTATATGTGAATTTGTTTTTCATCATATGCAAACATCTTAACAGGAGAACCTTTCAGTTCTAATGGTTGAAATCTTTTGAAGGTTTCCAGTTCTATTAATGTAAAAAGTGAGCCTGAGTCAGCCATGACCTATACATCAAACCCATTCACCATTTCTTTGCAATACAGCAGTTTCTTCTTTGATGAGTCCAGAAGAGCCACATGCTCCATGCACTTATCCACATAACCCTGATCAAATGTGCCTTTTCCATCTGTAACAATGAGGACAAAATCCTTTCCATCATTCTCACCACATTCATCCACTTTTGACACCATGGATTCAGGTGAGCTGTGACTAAGCCTGGGCGTAGTTCGCGAAGTAGCGCTACGCGAAGCTACGCAAAGTGCAGCTCGCACTACGCGAGCTACGCGTAGCACTACGCGAACTGCGTAGTGCACTGTTCGCAGTGATTGCACAGTGCCGGATGCTTGTCCGCACTGTGCAATCATTGAAAACGGCATCTTGCACAGTGCGAGCTGTCTTTTACTGCCGCTCGAGTAGATTTTTACTCGAGCGGCAGCTTCTCAACGCGGACTGGTAGTTTCTCATCGCGAGCGGTCGCGAGCATACGCGACCACTCGCAATGAGAAACCTGACCTCCCGCGTTGAGAATCTCGCCGGGATGTCATTTTGCTTGCTCGCGGTCGCCAACTTGACGTTGAGGACCGCGAGCAAGCAAAAATGACCGCTGCACTACGCTACGCTACGCGTGTTTGCACTGTGCTACGTGCAATTCGCGTTGTGCGAAGTAGCGCAAACTTCGCAAACTACGCGAGCATAGCGTAGTGCTTTGCCCAGGGTTAGCTGTGACAAACCCTAGCAAAGTGCCCTTTGTGAGTAATTTTACAACATATGTGAAATACTGCTAGACAGTTACTAGCTGAACCTATATGAATACAACTCCTAGATGGTACCACTGACGGCAGTAACAGCACCTGTGCCATTTGTGCCATCCGCTCATCAGCCCGGATAAATCAATCTCTACATGCCCGGTTCTCCAAGGAGTTGCCCTGGTTCCCCCTTTGTTGCAGTGATTCTGCTCAGAAACAGAACTATGCTTGGGACCATAGAACATTAGTAGACAGGGACTGAGGCACCCTACCACCTCAGTAACCATGAGCCCGAGTCGACTAGCTATAGTGTCTCACATGCCCTCCTACCCACATCTAGAGAGACAAGTGAATTAACATCCCAGAACACAACAATCTAAACCCTCTCAGGGATCGCGATAACAGGACACCCCCTTTCACTCTCACACTCGTATTCGTCCACAATAAGATATAACAGAGACACAAAGGAAGTTTGAAATGTTTATTTAAACTATCCTGCCCTAGAATGCAGTATTTGTGCTACAATTTGAAAGCAAATGCCTAACGAAAATACAGTCAGCATAGTCAGTAAACCATATAGTATGAAAAGCCATGTCATATAAGAAGACAGATTAGCCTAATCCCCCTCCCTTTCTACAGAAGCGGAATGAAGATCTCCGGGATTATTAGCGGGCCCTGTACCTTAGGATACACAAGTGGACGTTCTAAATCTCAGACACAGCCGTGATCTCCTCTCTCTATGTATGTTACATTACTATGCATACCCATATGACCAGGCTCATATGCTCACAAACAATAGCTGCACTCATGTGTTGTGTCTAGGTGCTAGTGCCTCACCAGAACAAAATAAGAAGGGACATTGTTGTTTGACTTCCTGTGACAGTGGGAAAAGGATCTTCTTTCCCAGCTCTGCTGCTTACCTGCTGAGCTTCAGAATCCTGCACTCTAGCAGTGATTCCACCACATCGTGACGACCCCCTCTACCATGGATCCTGTTAAAAAAGGAAAAGAGCGTTAGCAAAGCCAGGTTACTGCACTAACAAAAGGACTGGCATAAACAGGACATTTGTTATTGAGAAGCACGTTACAAAATTGAGACTTGTGTGATTACTGAGGAGCGCTTGCAAGAAAGAGACTTGCGTGACTTATTGAGAAGCGCTGAATAAAACAGAGACTTAATGGATGCTTGACAAATACAGAAATGTGAATCTCCTTAAAAGGACTCTTTGAGAACTGTCCATTATTATTTGGTAGCTAAGTCTGAGTTGTTGAAACAGTCTAGAGTTATGACCTAAACAGCTCCCGGAATGAAGCCAAGAAATCTTCATGTAACTCATTTGTAAATGCTTGAATGTTTTTCTTGGTAAGCCTTTTCAAGTAGAACTTACACAGTGGTTTGATAAGAAATTGATCACTTTTAACTATTCCTGAGATAATTGTGTTCTGTTTTCTGATTACAGGGCAAGTCCACAAGCAAAGAGAATGGAGGTGGCTCATGAACATTCAACCCCCTGAGGATCTCAGTATCAGAAGACACAACGTAGGTCAAGAGAAGAGTCAATTTAGATGATCGGTCAATAAACATTTTGCTTTTCAAGAACAAACTCATGGGAGCTTGTTTTTGAAAGACAAATAAATAATGATCTCCACAATGAGGATATTTTTCCAAGATGTAGGGGTTGTGAGGGTAATTTTCTTTATGTGTGAGGCTGCCAGGTTTTTCTATCACATTGGCAGCCCTAAATATGATGGGTGGTCTCATGACTTTGTCAGAGTATGTTTTCTGTTGGCAAAACCAACTGGGGCACCACCATTAGAAGTCTAGAGATCAGAAGTGAGCAGGTGGATCAATGGTTTGCCTATGTGGGTACTCCTTCGTATTTGTAGCAGAGTACCCCGTCTGACAAACTCTATATCTGGCCCTATGTGAAGGCACATAGTATTAGGCTCATGTCATAGTTCTCATGGCGGTTCCTCGGCCATGAAAACCCTGGTGAAGAGGAAACAAAGGGGACCCTACAAGGCTCCCTTGTGCCTCACGCCTTTGTGGATGCACACAGGGGGTCACAACATGTGACCCCCTGTGTGCATGCACAGAAGTTCCAGCATGGCATGGACTTTTCAGTCCGTGCCGTGCTGGAACTGTTTTTGACATTCTCATTGCAGTGCCTATTTTATAGACACCGCTGTGGGAACGCCAAAGGAATAGCCCGAAATGACTAAAAAAGTAATTATACGGCAGGCGGTTTTAACGTGGGTTTGGCGGTGCGGCAGCAGGGCGGTCCCGCCGCTGCACCTTCAAACTTGTCATTGTCCCCTAAGTGTTTCTGGCGGCTGGAGATTGTGCATCATACTTTGCATTTTGCCAAATTTAACTTTGTATACATTTTACATACATGGTTGGGAGAGGCTGCAGTGTCCTTAATGTGATGAACCTATTCTCCATCCAGCCTGCCCTTCCTCTAAAGTACACATATCCTAGCAAAGACATTATACTGTATCCTTAGTGAAGTAATCAATAATGTAATTTATAAGGTGATATATAATGTAGTACACAAATAAAGCAAAACGAATTGCTCGCTTGGTAAGGGGCCGAGAGGAACTTAAAAGGGGAGTGCACCCTCCCGTGTTGTAACACAATTACACCAAAAGTACTCCCCTAATTACCTAACCCCTGTTAAATGGTTAGGTCACCTGGAACAATCCTTAGATTAATCATGAGGTGGGACACCCTATGTGAAGTTGCGAATATACCACCACTATAGAGTGGGAAAGGAGGCACGTCCTTTTGTTTTATATTCCCTCACACACCCTAGTGGTGTCATGCTTCATCATCGGGACACCCTGACGCCTAGAAGTCAGGGTGGGCTCAACCATGTTTCAGGGAGCACTTAATGAAATGTTTTTTTGGCCAGGGGGATAAAGATTAAAAATCCGCTGGCAGATCCCAGTTTCCCTTTAGTCTTGGATCTGGCAGGGATAGTAAAAACAAAGAAAAGTGGGTCAGTAGGGATATTATGGTCCTAATGGCAATAGGGTCCTAGGACCATAATATCCCTACTGACCCACTTTTCTTTGTTTTTACTATCCCTGCCAGATCCAAGAATAAAGGGAAACTGGGATCTGCCAGCGGATTTTAATCTTTATCCCCTGGCCAAAAAAACATTTCATTAAGTGCTCCCTGAAAGATGGTTGAGCCCACCCTGACTTCTAGGCGTCAGGGTGTCCCGATGATGAAGCATGACACCACTAGGGTGTGTGAGGGAATATAAAACAAAAGGACGTGCCTCCTTTCCCACTCTATAGTGGTGGTATATTCGCAACTTCACATAGTGTGTCCCACCTCATGATTAATCTAAGGATTGTTCCAGGTGACCTAACCATTTAACAGGGGTTAGGTAATTAGGGAGTACTTTGGTGTAATTTTGATATATAATGTAACCAGTAATGTCATCACTGTT
Source organism: Calotriton arnoldi (assembly GCA_963921515.1). Taxonomy (NCBI): domain Eukaryota; kingdom Metazoa; phylum Chordata; class Amphibia; order Caudata; family Salamandridae; genus Calotriton; species Calotriton arnoldi. Next base: position 568,848 of record CAWUFW010005756.1, read on the forward strand.
ATCAGTAATGGCATCTGTCACATCATATGCCAGGTCATGAACATTCCATTTTGAGGGGAATTATTGTTTGCATGGCAGGAATGCGAGTTACAGTTTGTGTAGAAGACCTTAGATGGCGAATTTCAGGGGTTCTTAGGTTTTGATAGTAAACCATAGCATTACTTTGTTGTGTTTTTCTGGGAATTTCTTACTTTTTTGCCATGTGAATGTTTCAGTGTTTGCTCTACCTGAAAAATGACTGTACTACATTTTTCAGTGAATTTCACTTTTTTAAAAGAAAAGTAACATTAACTTTTAGCGACAGGGCCATTCTGCATGCTTTCTGTCCCAGCTGTGTGCGGTCTTCAGCCCTGCAGAAAAAGTTGAACACAAGGCTTGACCTGTGCCCAAACCTGGTAGTCAATGCTGGGGCATCCTTGCTGCCCCTGTGCCTACCAACAGGGCTAACGACTCAGTGGTTTTTCCTAAACAAGATTATGACTTTCAGGAAACACTCAAATTCCAAAATGTGAGAGTTCTTTCAAGCTTGTGTATTTGGGTAAATGTAAAGTAACATGGATTTGTAGAGCGCAAAACATGTTGCCTGTGAGTAGGTGAGGGTTCTGCAAAAAGAATCAGTTGAAGAGCCAAGTTTTCAGTTTCTTGTGGAAATCCATAAATGACATGGCTGACCTGATGTGCTGGAGAAGGCCGTTTCAGGACTTGGCTATCAGGTAAGAGACGGGCCTGACTCCTGTCTTGCTTCTACGGATACCAGGGGTGTGGGCCAGCGCAAGTGATGTAGAGCGGAGGTTCCTAGTTGGAAGCGTGGAACACATTTTTATTACGAATTGGCAGCTGCATGCCTATGAATTTCAGAATGTGTGCAAATTTACTGTATGCTAAATGCATTTTTGATTATTTTTGGTACACTTTCTCCACAGTTCTATAGTGCGCAGACCCAGTCATCATTCCTCTTTAACTCGTTATTAGTTTTCCATCGCAGCGAATGTGCTAATTTCATGATGGTGGAAATAGATAATTCAAGCCATTACTCATCCAATCACATTTCTTGAAAAAATGTAAATGTGTTCAACAGAACACACTAGTTTTCAGCATGGGAGCCGCTCTAAGGTAGCTAAAAATCAAAAATTCCTATGGAAGCTAAATTTGGAAATGCTTTGTTTGAACCTCCAATTAACAGTGTTTCCTCTGCACAGATCTGCTCAAAACTTGGGTTCTGGAGCCTTAGCCAGCATTGCAAGTGTGAAAATGTTTCTTACGATTTGCCAAACAGTGAAGAAGTTATAATCAATCCAAAAAAATATATTTTCAATGAAAGGTACGGCGGAACCTTAACTATTATTAACTCTGTTATATACACACATACTATTTAAGTTTGCCAGTTATTTCTTGGCTCACAACACGCTCTTGTGCTATGTATGACATCAGATATGACACAATTAATGACATCACTTATAACATCAACACAGATATTACTAATGGTGTTCCGACTCAAAAAAACAAAAAATATTGTTACATGTTTAAAAGTGAAATAAAAAGAAAATAGAATATTAATACAGCGTACAGAGGGAGGGAAGATGATGGAGGAAAAAAGACAGAGAAAGGGAGCAACAGAGAGCTAAAGCGAAAGAGACAAATAGAGAGTGAGGGGGCGTTAATGTAAGGGATAGAGAGACAGACAGAGGGAGATAGATTTAACATGGAAGGCAGAGAGAGTCAAAAAGAAGAATGAGGTATGATGAAAGAGTGAAAGATAAAGAACGAGATAGAGAGAGAGAGAAAATAAGAAAGTGAACAAAATAGAGAAGGAGAAGCGAGAGAAAGGCACATAAATATAAAGGATAACAGACGAAAAGAGAGAAACAGTCAACAATATACATGGAAAGGTGAACACTTCAGACAGCTGGAACACAACGCAAACATGTAAGGACCACACATCCTTCAAGCCTTCACTAAAACCTACCAGCACATCCCACAAAAACACTACCTCCCTCTCTGCAGCCATACCTCAAAGTCAATTGACCAGCCACGGAGAACAACATAAGCCACCAAATCCCTTCAGATTTCACCAAACCCCTCACAAACTCATCCTCAGCCAAAACAAAGCCTACTTATAACCCACCGCTTAACTGTGATTGTGAAAGTATAGGTTTTTGTACAATAAAAAATATATTTGGAATCAATGATGCGGTGATGATATCATAATGGATGTCATCATTGATCTCACTTGTGACGGCGTAGATTATGTCACTGTGATATCACATACAGTGCAAGGGCCAAACCGGCAGTGGGGTTTCCTGCTGTGTCTGCAGCAGCAGTCTGAGCCTTCCCTTCTGCCAGGCCTTGCAGCAACATTGACAATAATATATGTTTTTACACCTATGTTTAAAGTGTACACAAAATATCAAGTATATATTTGTATGCATGTACAATTTGGTTCAGTTTTTCTTCCAATTTTGCATACATTGTATTTGTAACATTTATAACACTAAGGGGGATATTCTCAAGAACGTGTGATAATTATCGCAAAATTGGCTTAACGCAACTTTGCACATCGCAGTCCATCGTGGGAAAATAACACTGTGTTAACGTTGTATTCTGAACCCGGCGGCACCATGCGATAGTCTCACGATAACGCACCAAATGAACGCGTTAAAATCAACGCAATGCCAAAAAAATGTGAAACGCGAACGCGAAAAAAGGTGCGATGCCCCAAATCGCGATACAAAAATCAGCGATAACCAGCGATAGGCCTGCAATTCCCACGCGTCATGCGGGAAAATACACTATAAAAGCAGAAAAATAAAAAAGACCCCAAAAAAAACTGCGTAGCACCATGGTTGCACCCGGACCGAGTGTAGAGGACAACGCGAACCCCACAAGCCCCACAGACGACAAGCAAGGAACCTCGGGGTCGGGGAAGGGCAAGGAGAAGAGGAAGAGGAAGACGGGGTTCAGTCCGCAGGAAAACAGGATCATCGTCACGGAGGTGATAGAACACTACCAACAACTGTTTGTCACCTCCACTGTGTCATTGGCAATACAAACGGAAATATGGCAGTCGATCGTGAACAACGTGAATGCAGTCGGAGTGTTGAGGAGGTCAATGGAGGAGGTCAAGAGGCGCTGGCATGATGTGAATAGCTAAACCAAGTAGAAACTCGCTGCCAGGACTCGGTGGGAGTCCTACGCCACAGGAGGAGCTGGATGAGCTGGAGGAAATGGTGGCCACAGTCATCAGTGTGGAGACGGTGCAAGGAGTTGGGGGTCCGGACACAGCTTGATATGACCTGACCCAACAGCAACAGGGTGAGTAACGACCAGGGACTGGCGGGACGGGGGGAGATGGGCACAATGGCACAGATGCACAATTATGTGTAGCACACTGCACACCCACAATGATTGTGGAACATGTCCCTGATACCCTTGGCACACTGCAGCACACATAAAAACACCAAGTAGGCCCCGTCCACTATGTGCACAAAGGGGCCCCCCTCCCTATCACCAATCTCACAACCTACCCATGCACATGTGCTGAATCCAGAAAAGCAGCGGCTCTGTGAGCCACACTGACAATGCAAGTGACACTGCATGACCAATAGCAGGGCTGCAGTCAAAATACATGACGGTGCACGACACGACTCTGAGGTGGCCCAGTGTGGATCACATCCTCAAAGGATCAGGTCACACTCTGACACATCCACGTGCACATACAACCCCTGACGTCAACAACACATCTGCAGACAAACAATGCACAAGAGTACAAAAACTGTCCAAGAGCACAAATGACCCAGGTCGCCAACATCTCAGCACCTTAAAAGCACACAAGTCAAAGGCACACCGCCTCAAAGGGATAAGGGGCCGCTAAATCAGAGCTGCAGGGGAGACTCTCCCACAATGCAGCACACACACATAGCAATCACAGCACATCAACATTGACGACAATGTGGTACAAAGTGCAACACTTTCACTACAGAACAGAGGACACAACTGGTGCCGCTTGTGCGTAGAAACTGGCCAATCACATCTGGCATAGCAGGAAACTGTGAGATGATCGTGTACGAGTACAACCTCACATCTGTCATGTAGTCGCAATGTCCACTGTCTCCCATCAAATAGCCAGCTCATCCAAAACAGTCACAATGTACATTGTCATGCAGTCTGTATGTAAAAATGTACAATGTGTCAACATACATGGAACACACTGTTAACCTGCAACTCCCCTTTACATTGCAGAGGGACAATCAACACCTCCTGCAGAGCAGACCAGACATCTCTTCAGTGATGATGAGGAGGACCCCCTGGCCATCAGCTCCGACACCCTCCAACGGCTCGTGGACAGCCTCCGCACCCCACCTCCAGGAGCAGGGCAGCCCAGCTGCATCGAGGTGACCCCACCCCCTGCACAGCCTACACAGCAGGAAGCACCCACCACCACGGCAGGCTCCCAGCACCTCACGGAAAGACACATGGCATTCCAACGCCGTGTGTCAGACTGCAAGAGGGGGCTGGCTGAACAGGTGCGGGTGGGTTTTGACCTCATGGCAGCCAAACTTGATGCCATACGTGGGTGTATGAGTCCCATCAGGGTCCACTTACAGTCCCTAACGGACACCCACAGTCCGTTCCATGCTCTACAACAATCCTTGGCTGACCTCGCTGGAGCCATTACTCGGATACAAGAACTGTCTAGTCAGACAGGCTCCAGCGATGACAGCACAGAGTTGGCACAGATGCAGAGGACAATGGAGAACATGGAGCGGATGCAGGCTGGAAGGATGGCTTCCACGGCTGTACACCAGCGAGATATAGCTGGGATCTTCCATGCCCTGCAGAACCTCATCTTGCCATTGCTGCCACAGAGCCTGTCCCAGATGACTGCTGCAGGAACTTTGACACACACATCTCCACCCCCTGATGTGTCAGTGGCACACAGTGATGCAGCCATACCACCTCCGCCACCTGATGTGTCAGTGACACACAGTGATGCAGCCATAACACCACCACACACACCTGACACACCTGACACAAAAGACATATCAGAGGACTAAGATGTGGATGGCAATGACTCTGTGTAAGAAAGAAGGTTGTAGCATTCATCCCCGCCATATGGCCTGTTCCTGCTTGGGTCAGCCCTCTGCATCATGCCCGGGAACAACACCTTCCACTGTCCCCCGAAACACTCTGCGACATTCACCTGGACCCCGACATGGACTGCCATATCTGCTCTGGTTACCAATGACACAGCAGTCAGGCTGCGGACTGAACTCTTCCTCTTCCGATTAAATTGTCATTCCCCAAAGGACTCTGGTTGGCCCTCCACTGGGCAACCAGGTGATGTGGGGTTTGCATGGCCATGTACTGCTCCAGCTCAGACACTCCACAGAATGTGAATAAAACATTCCAAATCATACAGATGTGTCATGTCTATGTTCAATCAAGTATATAAGTATGGATGAATGTAGGGACATTAATTGCACAAAAAGGTACACCCTGGGAAATGACATCAATGCGCATGTTTGACCCTGACCCACATGGCCAATTAGATGACTGGGAAGGTGTGAACTAGATGTGGCCTTATTGCTCATGAACAACAATCTCGCAACCCCCCAACGTAGCCCCACGTCCATGTATTAAATGGGACTGTGTGTAAAAATGTCTAATTCGGTAGCAGGCCTAAAGTAGTGTCTCCCATCACATGTGACAACAGAACATCTCTTCGCATACCTACTCACACTCAACTGTGTGTACACAGCCTGTTTTGATGGATCACATTGATCCACATGGCAAGAAGTTGGACACTATACTCACATTGCTGAAGACACGTAAGAGCACAGGTCTACCAGCAACTATCCCAACCACAATGTCTGGCTCACAGAGGTGGAGCTGGCAATAGGGACTCACCCCTAAGTGAAATGCATCAGTCAGTCCCTCCCTGTGTACGGACAATGCTCATTGAGGCACACGATTTGTCATTCTAATCAACACTCATCACAGTTGAACACTAGTGAAGTGGAGTAGACTTTATTAGCATGTGCGTGTGAGTATGGGCAAGACAAGGGCCACAACATGCAGACCAATGCTTCAGACACTAACAGGCAGCATGGGAACATGTAGAGGTGCAAGAAATGGGGAGGCAAAAATGAACACCAATCATTATGGATGGCAACGGTCTCAGCCCACTTTACCTTGCTGGACGAGTCATGTGATGTTTGGCGTATGCTCATTGCCCCGTGTCAGGGGACACGACTCACAGCCCATGGGATCTGCATAGTGCTGTACCACCGGACTGCGCAGACTGTCTGCTCTGCTGACAGTGAGCAGGTGAAAGGGTCCAACAAGGTCACATGTAGTACTACATTGCCATGTGTGTACTCTCCCTCCAGCAGTATGTCAGATTTAGGAACCTGGCCAAGCGACGCTGTGCAGCTCCGCCCATTGGACTGCCTCACCTTGCACAGGTGTGTGTCAACACGCGTAGGTGCACCACATGCATTCTGAGTCCAGGCGAATGCAGCCATGTCCACTGTTGTGGTGGGATATGTGACCATTTCTCCAAGATGCAACAAGGTGTTGGGACCTGTGCTCTGGGTTACAAGCAGTTGTGGCTGCAGGAACGTAGTTACTCGTCCATGAATGCGAGCGCAGCTTCCTGGGCAATCAGTTCCAAGAGTACGTCATTGTCGACTTCAACGAACACGAGGGCGAGCCAATTCATTAACTGGTCCGGACAGATGTGCTCCGTCCACGCCGTTTCACCAATCCGCAACACAGCCCAATAGGGGAGCGCTTCGATGTGGTCACTGCACACGAGGACTTGTGCAATCTCCCATGCCCAACTGCCAGCACATACGCCAAATATCAAGGCATCCCATGAACGGGTATCACGGTTACACTCCTGGTCGTGGGCCAACAGGGGGCGCACACACAAGTCATAATCCAGTTCAGCTACCGTTGTGTTGGATAGGCAGACATCCATGGGCCACTCGAATATGCATGATCGACAGTGGAACCAGGGCTGGACGCAGGTGACGTACGCAAGACGGAAGCTCAGACGGTAACTGATGCGCAACACTGCCAGTGGCAGTGCCCCCAACAAATGCAGCATACGTGCATGGTACAGTTCCACGTGACAGGGGTTGTGCATGTGCCCGGGATGTTCTGCCATTGCGTTGGTGGCTCTCGTAGAACCGGCACTCTTCTGACCTGCGGGAGTTATGTGAATGATATGCCACAGCTCGGAGCAATGAGTCATATGTGTGTGCAACGTTTGGACGTATGGGTTGTTGTGTACGTAAGTGTCAAGGGCATTCCATGCAAGGGTACCTCGAGCAAGGACTTCTGTGTGTGGGGTGTGGATACGTTGGTCTTTCATTAGCGCTGTGCGTAGTGTGGGAGTTGTCATCATCTGCTATGGTATCTCTCTCAGGGGGTGCCTGCCGCATGCAAGACCAAGGTCGGAGGTGCAGATGTCCTTCCGCCTTATGTATTGAGACAAAGGAGCTTTCATCCCTAATGTTAGTCTGACTACTGCTTGCATTCTGGAAATGTGATGTGGCTTTCGCGCTGCATTGGGGCTAGGCCTTAGGCTTATGGTGCACCAATAGCGATACACACACAACAGTTGGCATGTATGTGCCAAGAGCCTTCCTTTCACTGTCTCTCTCTCCCTCTCTTTCTCTCTCTTTCTCTCTCTCCCTCTCTCTCCCTTTCTTTCTCTCTCTCTCTGTCCTTTGATGAGCGCATGACACACCTTCTTATCTTGAATTTTGTCTTGCAGGCTGTGACTTACAGATTGTCCAGAGAAGACCCGCCATGACTCTTCCAAATAGTTGTTTTGAGTTAAATTTGAATAAATTGATTTGTTTGGAAATTCTGAGATGAATGAATGATTCTCCTTTTTGGACCACACATGAATGTTAATTGTTGTAATCGTGCGACATCAGGCAAATTGTTTTGTTCATGATTTCGTAAAGTTGGTGTGAAATATCTTTGTCCGGGGGGGGGGTGACCGGGGAAGGGACCCGGGGGGGGGGTCCTGGGGGTGGTGGCGGTGGGTGTTGTGGCCCCCTTGGGTGTCCGAGCTGCATGATCAGTAGAACCATGGCATCTGTTGTTCTTCTGGTGTGGCTGTGTGCTGGGCTCCCATTTCTGGTGCAGGTTTGTTGTCCGACTTAACACCAGGTAAGAACAGGTGTTAAATCCCTGCTGCTAACGCGCCTTATCGCCTGTTTAGTGATCTTGTCGCCGATCTGGCTGGTCGTTGGGACTATTGCGAAGTGGTGTTGTCGCGGCTTTTTGCACAGGAACGCCTACTCTGCATCTCTTTAGCGTTAGTTGCTGGTGTCATCTGTGGCGATGTTTTTTGCGGCTGCTATTGCAGGAAAACTGGCGATATCGGCTGTTATCACCAGCTTGTGAATGGGGCGATAAATCTATTGCCACTTTGGCTGCGATAAAGTGCCTCTAACTCGGCGATAAGTCCTTGAGAATATGCCCCTAACTTTTTTAACTTTTCATTTTATGTTTTCATTCTTTGTATTTTTATATATTAAAGCACTGTAAATAAATTATGTTTTCATTTATTTTTCACCATTTTCATACATATTTATATTTGCATGTAAGATGTGTTGACATATATTTTCAATTTTTAAATTGTCTCTGCATTGTTTACAAAATATATTTAATACTTGCATTTATTTATTGCATTGATTTCTAGGGTCTCAAAGAATTCTTTTTCGTTTTGAAATAATCCCCTATGTGTCTTTAATGCCTGCTTTATTTTGTAGTTTGTTTTCATTGTTTTTGGATACCTGCAACTCTGCAGGTTAACAGTTCCTCATTGGTGTTCAACTGTAAAGGTAAGTCACATTTTCTATTTTCTAAGCTTAGTGTGTGTGCAAGAGTGAATTTTATTTGCATACAAAAACACTTTTTATTAAAAATAAGCAAAAGCTTATATTCAAATAGCCCTCATACTAAATGAAAAATGTGTAGTAGGTAATCATACTTAAATGTTATAGGCCTTTGAATAAAGTAAATAAGTGCTGATTTAAGTTAGCTTAACTGTTGGTGCCATGTTAACTGAAAATAAAGCATTAGCTTTCAATGGCTTGTGTTTCACATTGAATCATTATTTTCCATGAGATATTTTTCTTCTCTATAGCTGCAGTTGTTGTAACTTTCCAGAAGCCTGCTGTTAGTTAGTGAATAGGCATTTGTTTTGTATTAGACTACTGATAGTCAGGTTCTCACTGGGAGTAGAGGAGGCAACATGAATGATGATTCATGAGAAGAGCAGTCTGGAACACAGAATGTGAATGATGTATCTTTTCAAGGTCTAAGATCTATAAACTATTGTACGGCTATGAGGTATCGGGGAGTTTGCTTATTCACAGGAGTTTATTGGAACCCTATTGGAGGATGAAGAAGATGAAAGAAAATAATGTTGCCACTTAGAATACTGTGTATTTATATTAGTGCGTGATCTTAGAGTAGCAGCCTGATTCCTTCCCCGACTCTCTGGCAGGAAACTCATCAATGAGTTTGTAACACTTCTCTGCACAAGAGGTTGCTTAGTCTATTTCCATTGATTGTCTTCTGATTTAAAGCTGAAAATGATTTCCAGCTTGCCATGCGAAGGCTTTATTCTTATGCATTGATTCTCTCATCAGAAGAAATTACTGAATATCTGAAGTGACACCTTACTCTATTTTATTCCATTTTTATTTAGATTAGATAATTAACTTTATGGAACACTCTTGCTGTAATAAACAATGTTTATTATAATCTTAACTAATATTCTATTCTATTTTATTTTATATTGAAATATAAATTATTGGATTATGTTCATTATTAATGCTGAGGCTTAAGAGATTGATTCTCATTTAATTAAAGATTAAACGCTAAAAGAATTTGAAAAAAATATCCTCTGACTCACTGAAATTCTCTTTATTGACTGTACTAAAAGCCTTTAATAATTTAACATGTTTTTGGATTGAGGTAGATGTTTGCTCCTTTTCATTTCTACTTGTCGACAAACAAAGATCCTTACAACCAGTGGCGGGGTTATTTAATGATTACACCCGAAGATTGAGAAAGAGAAAGCCCCACTCCGTCAAGTGTCAAGGGTGTGCTAGAACATTAGTTAAATCTATATTTGTATGTTAATGGGATTTTGAGGTTATAATTAGTGTATTGCCTTGACATGGTTATTTGATATCCTTGCAGTAGGCCTATTTATGTTTTATTTCATATGTATTTTTACTGTAAGGAAATATGTTGTATTTTTAACTATTTTTAGGAATTGTGACTTGTGTTTTTCAGTTTATGTGAGGTATCTTTGTATCAAGTGTGGGTTTTTGTGTTTTTTTATACAAGTGTTTTTTATCAAACTTCTATCTTTTAATTTTCTTTTAACATGGAAATTTAGACGGGATTTTTAGACCACTCTTTATTTTATTTTCTAATTATTAATTTTTTTGCTAGAGGGTGTTTTGAATTTTTAATGTTCTTCAGGTTTTGGTGGGCTCCCCTGTATTTTATATGGACAAAATGAATGGATCTAATTTTTAATCTGTAATATTGCATTTTTGGGCAATATTTTGAAAACTTTTTTGTATGGTTATGTATTTTTGGATGTCATATTGTGTAGGGAGGATTTTAGCTACAATTTTTGAGAAAGGGCAGTTTTTATGTTATTTATTTGTTCAGTGGGATTGATTTATTGAACTGTATTTGTATATATTTAGCTATTTTGTAATTACACATCATTATATTTTGTAATATAATGTAGAGTTTTTGGTCTATATGTGCTGTATATTATAGTATATTATTTATTGTGATACTTTCACAAATTGTTTTGTATAAATATTAACTCTTATTATTAATTCTTATAATTAAGAATTATCAGTTTCTAATTTGTTTTGCATTTTTTTCAGACTGATAAAAGTGAAGTAATATTTAATGATTTATAAAATTGCTTTGGCTGTTATTTTATTTTTTAAGTGAGTTTTTAGTTGAGTTATTTTCTGGTGTCATTTTTACAGGAGTTATTTGACTATTGTTCTGAGGTAGGGTATGTCTTGGTTATTAGGTAAACACAGTTTGCTTGCTAGCATAAAATGCATTTGTTTAGTTTGTTTGGATATCTTTGGTGTTAGTTGTGTTAGGGAATTGTCTGTTCTTTGTTCTTTGTAGTTTTGTTCTTTTTGGGTAATTCTAGAAATTGGTATAATGATGGCTTGCTTCTTCCAAGTGTTCCTTGAAAGGAATTGTGCCACTTTTCCACTGCTGTGTTCGTTTTTTCTTCTTGAGACATAGTCCTACTATAGACATTCCACTATGGAATGTTAAATTTGGGTTGGCGCCTGCATTCTGATCAGTGCAGGCAACTAACCCAAGTGTCTTCAAAATAGACCATTAGTTTTGAGAGCTTGTTTTCATTTCTTAAGTAGCATGGGAATTCTATTAACATGTTCTAGTGTTTGATTATTTCTGTGATAGAGGTATGAGCTAATGATGCATATTTGTTATTTCGCATGCAGATTCTGGATTTGTGACATATTCTGTACTTAGGGTTGATATAAGTAGGTACCTCTATATACTTTGATTAAAATGGTAATACACCATATATTGATGTGTGCGGGTACACTTTTAGAATTGTTGAAATTCATGGCTTGTTCAAAATCAATAATGACTTTTTTCGGGACTGCAAAATGTCATTTATTTTGTTTGAATAATGTAAGGAGTTTGTCATTGTTTGCACTTTCCTTGTTTCGCTGTAGTGCATATATGAAAGGCACATTTGTGTTACAATATTGCCTATTTATTATGTACGTTTGAGTAAATGCTGCTTGGCATGATTTAAATGTCCTGACCATCCTCTATGTATTGTAATGAGCTGGGATTGGCAAGTTATTGTTAGTAGCATAGGCAATGATTATTTTTTATTACTTTCATTTTCTCTGTCACTCAAAATAAGTATGCACTGAGGGCCTGATTCACAGAACTAACTTACGTCAAAAACGTAAACGTAAAGTTAGTACTTTTTAGGTATTCACAGAATACACTTACTCATTTTGGTATTCACAGAATGAACTTACTCATTTCGGTATTCACAGAAGTTAGTAGTCTAACTTTACTACTCCTAAACTGAGAAAAATCCTAACTTTTAGACTTTCGGTATTCACAGAAGGCATTTAGGAGTCCTAAAGTTAGGACTACTAACTTCTGTGAATACCGAAATGAGTAAGTTCATTCTGTGAATACCAAAATGAGTAAGTGTATTCTGTGAATACCTAAAAAAAGTACTAACTTTACGTTTGCGTTTACGTTTACGTTTTTGACGTAAGTTAGTTCTGTGAATCAGGCCCTGACTCTTTAAGCTCTTGAGAAGATCTCAAAATCTTTGCCCAATTGTTATCCTTTTCAGACACCTTCTTTTTCAAATGTTCAATAAATTGTCTATTTTTATTAGCTAACTTATCAAAAGGAGCATTATGTGGTGCAACTCTAGCTGTTTATTCAGTTAGCTAAGCAACAGTAACAGTACATTCAGACCACAAATTACTTGGAACCACAATTTCAAGCAATGAGCCCACAACATTTTCAAAATTGTAGTCAACCTATGAACTTTGTTGTACCACCTTTCAGGCTCTTCTCTCAATTTTGGAAAGTTTGTAGTAAAGAGATAAAAATCAGCCCTTGTTCAAGGCGCATGCACTAAATTCCCTTCATGTACTTCTTTCAATGGAAACTCTAAACTTTTCCCTGCTTCTGAATGACTGACTGACCACTTCGCATTCCTTCCCATCTCTTTTACTTTCTTTTTGCTTATTGTTCCCTTGTTCCATCTTTCCCTATACTTCTTCAAGTCACACCATTCCCTTGTTCTTTCAATTAAATCTTTATTGTGAGCTCTTAAAGTCATTAATCCCAATTCCTTTATTTCATCATGAGTGAAATCCATTTTGTAATTCGTTCTCACATTTTTCATTTTGCTGATGTCAGCCTATTATTCATCAGACAATTTTTCCAACCTATCATGTGCTTAATTCACAGATCTGATGCTTCTTTGATCAAATACCTCATGTCATTAACATTCTATGTCAATATCTGTCTAAATCAATCATCCCACTTAACATTTCTCCAAATTCAGTTTATTTTGTATGCAGACGTTCCCTCTACAAGTTATGTCTGACCCTCAGTAGAAAATAGAACAGAATCCTAAGGGTTTTTTAACACATTATCCAGTATTTTCAGTCAAAACGATGTAAAAATCATGCAAAATAAGCCAGTGAACAACTACTAATCACAGTGCAGCTCTGTCAAAGGTCACCCTGTCACAGCACGGCTCTGTCAGCAACCAACCTATCACAGTGTGACTTTGTGGTGACATCTCCTGAATATCCGTGCAGCTGCCAGACTGTCTAGCCAATTACAGTGTGGCTTCTCCATGAATGAGGAGAATAATTTCAAAGCCCTTTTCTCAATGAACTTACACTATATATAACAAAATAAGCCTTGTCTGCTCAACCTAAATAGGAAGAAATAAGCAAGTCAAAGCAAACAAGATCTCAAAAACAAAAGAAACAGGAGCAGCAATGTTTCAGTACTGGTTCAACTCAGTTCAGACGAGGCAGACACCCATCAAGTGGTAATCTACCCTGGCTAATGCAGTAACTCCAGGGCACTTAGGAGTAAAAGACACCAACCTAAATAAGACAATCAATCTCTTCTTCAAAAAAGGAAAACTTGCTAATTCAGAAACCCCTGTCAGTGGGTATGAGGCACACCGCAAAACGCACTACCTTCTGCAGAAAAGTAAACTACAATATCTTGAGATCTTGGATTTCGATGAAGTCCAATAACTAATCTTAATTAATAAATAAATAAAACAAAATCTTAATGTTAGAACTGGAGGTCTCTAGTTGGCAGAGGTAGGTACCTCTGTCCAAATAGGGACCCTTGCTTCTAGTCAGGTTAAGGGGGATACACTACTAAAATAACCCCTGCTCACCCCCTTGGTAGCTTGGCACGAGCAGGCAGGCTTATGTCAGAGGCAGTGTGTAAAGCATTTGTGAACACATACAGTAACACAGTGACAACACTACAGATGGACACCACACAGGTTGTATTATAAAAATAAGTATTTTTATATAGACTTAACACAAGACCCAAAAAGACAAAAATCCACAATACACAAAAAAAATATGAGTGTCAATGGTAGAAAATAGTTCAGTTTAATAAAGATGGTAAATGCGACACTCAATGTTCAATGTACCTTTGGATGCGTAACGCAATACAAACAAAAGAGTTTCAGGGAAGGTGATGCGTCGGTTCCTTACACGCAAGAACGGTAATGCGTCGGTTCCTTGCTCCGGGGGAGGTGATGCGTCGGTTCCCTACTGATGCATAGGGGATGGTGATGCGTCGGTTCCTTACCGGAGAGGAGGTGATGCGTCGGTTCTTCACCACGCGGGGAGGTGATGCGTCGGTTTCTTACTGCGCTTCTGTGGCGATGCAACCCGCAGCACCGTGATGCGATGACGATCCGGTGCAATGAAACAAAATGGCGTCTTCCTCTCGATGCGACACTCAGGGGGGCGATGCGGGCACGCCCGACGGCCGTGCGGCGACTCAGTGAATCTTCTGAGCTGCGACAGGCCCTGCTTCTCCGATGAGGCGACGGCATCTGATGCGACGGCGACACTCTTCTCCGGTGATGCGAGGTGCTTCGATGATGCGATGGCGACAGCGGCAGTAGCGGCATGCTTTCTCGGCGATGCGACGACAACTGCAGCGGCGGCGGCACCCTTCTTCCTCGTGAGTCGCGCTTCCAGCTCCCAGCGACAGGCAGTCTCTCAGAAGGCCCAGCACAACAGCAGGCACTTCAAATTCCCAGCAAGGGAATTCAGGGGAGCTGGTTGGTGAAGTCTTGTGTCCCTGAGACTTCAGCAGGAGGCAAGCTCAATCTTTAAGCCCTTGGAGATGTTCTGCAAGATGAGGAAAGTAGCACAAAGTTCCTTTCTTTGGCAATCAGGCAACCACTGCAGGCCAATCCCTCAAACAGCACACAGCATAGGGATAGTCTCCTCCTTCAGCTTCTCTGGTTCCTCTCCTCAGCAAAGGTTCGTCTTGTTTGTTCCAGAAGTGATCTAAAATCTTGGGGTCTGGGTCCCAATATTTATACTAGCAAATCCTTTGTCCTCTGAAGGCAGAGGGTCCTGTACCTAGTCCAAACCAGTTCTGGGTGCATTCTGCCAGTGCACACCTTCTTCCTTTGTCAATGTGGGCCAGGGACATCAGGCGCACCACAGGAGGTGAAGCCAGCATTGTGGAAGGCAGGCACAGCCCTATTTAGACCCAGGTGCCACTCCTCCCACCACTCTACATGCAGAGAGGTCTATTCAGCCCTGTGCTGACTCACTCTGTCTCCTGGAGTCCCCCAGCCCCTGTCACTCACAAACCCAGACATACAATACACAAGCTAGCAGAGGCAGGCTGGATGGTTTAGGCAAGAAAATACCTACTTTCTAAAAGTGGTATTTTCAAACACAGAATGTTAAAACCAACTTCACTAAAAGATGTATTTTAGCATTCTGAGTTCAGGCATACTAAATTCGTTTTTCTACCATGTTCCCTGCGTCAGTTAGGATTATAGGATGTTATAATCAAACTGCCCATTCTGGCCTATGGGGACAGGTAGCCTTGCAATAGTGAAAAACAAAATTGGCTGTAATTCACTATCAGGACATGCCACACACACCAGGGCATGTCCTACCTTACACATACAATGCACCCTGCCCTAGGGCCTACCTTAGGGGTGACTAATATGCAGGAAAGGGAAGGTTTGGGGACTGGTAAGTGGGTGCACTTACCAAGTTGACATGGCAGTACCAGACTGCACACAGGCTCTGCAATGGCAGGCCTGAGACACACTTTACAAGCTGCTCCTGTGGGTGGCACAACCAGTGCTGCAAGCCCTCCAGCAGCATTTGATTCACAGGCCCTGGGCACAAACAGTGCACTGTACTAGGGTCTGACAGTGAATCAAATAGGCCAAACATGGAGTCACTAATCCACACATTAATTTATAACAGAGAGCATATGCACTTTAGCACTGATCAGCAGTGGTAAAGTGCCCAGAGTCATAAAACCAACAAAAACAGGTCAGAAAAAGTACAGGAGGAAGGCAAAAAGTTCAGGGATGACCCTGCAAAAAGGGCCAAGTCCAACACTTAATAAAACTAAAATCTTTATAACACAAAATCACAAATAGGAATAATACTTCAACTAACAGTGATCAAACCACCAATTGAACCCAAAATGAGCATTCAAAAACCAAATACCTCACATGGAGTATATCAATCCATCTCACATACAAAATTCACCAACACACTCTAAACACATTACTTTGTCATCAAAATCATTCCGCCCTGATCATACTTACACTTCAGATTACTCAGGAACAGCACTGCAAGACAGGTTTCATGGCTAAATCTTGATCCTGGAAACTCTGCAAGAGAAAATCCACTATCAAGTCAGGAACATTTGTTGAGCGCGCATATCACCCAAAAGGTCTCATGGCGCTAGCGGACGACTCCACATTAACCGAGCAGTAGGAAAGAGGGATGCTGTTAATGATCAAACAGCCAGGTTATTAATTCCCTGCGGAATCGATTATGATCTATAACAGAGCGCAAATAGGATGGAAGTTTATTCCAGAGGGTGGGTGCCAGGAAAGAAAAGGATCTCCCGCCGTTCCTGGCGGTGCGAACTCTGTGGGGGTTGAGGAGAGATCTAGAGCTGGACCTAAGCATCCTGCTTGGCTGGTACCAGCTGAGTTTATTTGCAAAGTAGCTGGGCCCGCTTCCGTGCATATTCCTATGCACAAGACAAAGGATCTTGAAGCGGGTTCGCTTCCTTATAGGAAGCCAATGGAGGTATTTCAGACTTGGCGCTGATGGAGACCTAGACGGGAGATTCAGCACCAGCCTGGCCGCTGTGTTCTGCAGGACTTGAAGCCTGGAATAGAGATCTACGTTAATCGATGCTAACAGAGCATTCCCATAATCAATATGGCTTATGATCAGTCCCTGAACAAGTGGCTTTCTTGCTTCTATTGGGATCCATTGAAACATTTTCTGTAAACTGCACATGATTCCATAACAAGTGCTGATTGTATGATTGACATGATTTTTCATTGATAGTTGATTATCAATTAATACTCCTAAGTTCCGCACCACTGGTCTAGGAACTGGACATGGGCCCAGATTTTGGGGCCACCAGTCATTTGACCAGGCTTCATGTGCTTTACCAAAGAGTATAACCTCAGTTTTGCTGCCGTTTAGCTGAAGATGGTTGGAGGTCATCCAGCTGTCAATGTGGGTCATGCAGTTCTTAAAGCGTGTTTTAGTATCCATGAGGTCCGGATCGAGGGTAATCAATATCTGGGTGTCATCGGCATATGACACCACATCGAAACCATAGGACCGGATCACCCTGGCCAGTGGAGTCACATAAAGGTTAAAGAGCATGGGGCTTAAAATAGAGCCCTGAGGGACTCCCATCTTTACTGACCGGCTGCAAGAAACCACATTGCCAATCTATACCGTAGTGGCTCGGTCGGTTAGATAGCTTCTGAGCCATTTCAGGGCCTTCCCTCTGACACCTATCTCCCAGAGCCGTTGTTCTAGAATGCTATGGGAGATGGTGTCAAAGGCGGCTGACAGATCCAGGAGGATGAGCAAGGCTGATTGCCCGTTGTCCTGGGCTAGTCTGATGTTATCGATGACTTCCACTAGCGCTGTTTCAGTGCTGTGGGAAGCCCTGAAACCAGACTGAGACGGATCCAATAGTCTGTGACTCTCTAGATGTACAGTGAGTTGCCGATTGATCAGGGATTCAAGCACCTTCCCAAAGTAGGGGAGCAACGAGATTGGACGATAGTTACTTGGTAACTTGGGATCAGCGGTGGGTTTCTTTAAAATCGGCCTGACCCTGGCAACTTTCCATATGACTGGAACCACTGATTGTGAAAGTGACATATTGAATAAATCCGTAAGATTTCCAACAAGCAATGGGGCAATAGTTGTAAAAAAACGCGGTGGGACCGGGTCCACTGGAGAACCCGATTTAATTTTTGCCACGGCCGTTGCCACTTCGTCAGGGTTGAACTGAGAAAACTCCTCTAAGAGAGGAAGGGAAGCATCAGAATCATTTTCAAAATTCTGTGTACTTTTAGTATTGTGGGGCGGAAAAGAGCTATGAATTGCAATGATCTTATCCTCAAAAAACTTGGAAAGTGAGTCGGCCCACTCCTGTGAGGCAGGAACGCATGTCAGAGCGGGCGGAGTAGTAAATTCCTTTAAGATTTTATAAAGCTCCTTATTGGAGTTTTCGGCCTTTTCAATCCGGTTTATGAGAAAAGATTTTTTTGCCTGTCTGACTATCTCTATGGACTGGGCAAAAGAGAGAAAGAAGGATCCTCTATAGCAAAAGGACGTGCTCTTTAACGTGCAGCCATCCTCTGCTACTAAGATTTGTGAGAGCAAAACACTGTACCCCAAAGTCAAGACACCCCAATATTTACCTTAATGAGATCTACCATGTTTATGTGGATCAGAGACGGTGTTGAAATTCAATTTTATGAGGCAATGGGTCCCAACGTTAAAACACCTCCTAAAGCACCAGACTCAATAAAAGGGAATTTCATTGCAAAATTCTAATTTAATAATAGCCTGGGCCCACTCAGTAACTGAGTTCTACATCAATAAACAATTAAAGTGTTTCATTACAAAATTTGAAAATAACCCCCGAAATCAAGGGGGCCGCCCTAAACAAAGGGTGGTGGGGCGGGTGGAGGAAACGCAGGAGGAGTTAGTAATAAAATATTGTAAAAAAAAATAACTTACCTGAATCCACAGACCACCTCCCGCGTTGCGCCTCCTCTCCTCTTCGTGCTCCCAGCAGCCCCTGGGACAGACTCCCATCCAATCACCATGCTGCAGAACAGCACAGGGATTGACCTGAGTGGGCTGAAAAGTTGCTCCATTCAGGTAAGGGAGTCTGTGAGGTTAACCTAAGTGCGCAAGTGTGTTTTGGTCAGGCTGAGATAGCCGACCAAAACACATATGCGCACTTAGGGAGTGCACATAGCACTTCTGTTCCCCCTCCCATGCCCGCCACTCCCTACAGTGCTGGCTCACAGCCGGCAATGAAAAATATAATGGTGCTACCACATCGCTTTATTTTTCATTTGCTGGCTCTGAGCCAAGCAGTGGGGTGATGCTCCTCCGCCATTGCGGAGGAGACGCCGCTGTTTTTACATACAATTTTTGCATAGGAAATAAGAGATTTTGCAGAATCATCATGGTGTGAGCAAATGTATCATTTCCTCAGCAAATCAGAGCACATTGAAAAATAAACGTCATTACCTTAACATCTACGTACCTTAACCTCTAAGCAGTATCCCAATTGCTTGAATAATTATTCAGCACCCTCTATGCTAACACTATCCGGAGATGTTTGAACAAATGAGTTACATTTACCGTATCACACTATTTGAATGGATAGACTTCACTGAAGCAACGGAAAACATAATAACATGTTGCTAATTACATCCGGAATAGGAAAGTTTACCATGAGCAGAACAATAACAAGAGTGAAGAATATTCTAATACAATGCCGCTTAACTGTGCTCTGCAGAACTTGTAGACAGAGGATGTGCGCAAAGGGGGAAAACACTGAATGAGTGGCAGGGGCGGCTTCCTTCTTAATGATAATGGTGTTTTGCGCAGAAATGGGGCCGAACTAAAACACATCAAAATATACACTTCTACACATCTTAGGAAATCTGTTTCAAAAGCAGTTGTATTAAATATGTGGAAACAAGTGTGTAAATGCATATCGCACCTTGTTAATGATGCCCAAAAATATAAATCCATAAAATGTAGTTAGTAGAAAATTGGCAAACTGCGCAGCATCAAAAAACATGTAAACCTTTCGAACTTGAAAAGCAAAGTCATGATGTCATCCAAGGTATCAGACCAGGCTTCTGTGAACTGCAGTGAAGGAGAAATGAATGCCATTTTACAAAGAAAATTATTGGGATGAACCCTGTTAGGCAGGCCTCAGAACCTAACAAAGATTAAAAATGGGTCGAAAGCAAACATTCTTGATGTGCACCTTGGGCAGAGGATTCATGATCGATTGGTCCATAAATTTGAGTTTTGTAAAGAGTGACTGTTACCCTGTAACCAGGTGTCCTGGCGCCAATAAATTCAAAAGTAAAACAACGTTAATTGAGGGAAGACAAATGAGTCTTCAAGAGATTTTGGAATACCAGCAAGGAGGGATCCAGTCTAAGGATGAGAGGCAAGCAGGGTAAAGCCCCTGTGGTGCCATGAAGGGCTCAACCCACCAGGGGACCTCTAGACTTTAAAGGGGGCTCCATTTGGCTCAGGTTCAATGAATATCTTTGAGATAAGGGAGGATCAGGGCCCCCCTCATTACATTCTGCAGAGGGGCCTATCATTTTTCGTTACCCCACTGACTGCAAGGTGTTCCAAGCTTTAGTGGTGACTGTGATATAGGAAAAGGACTGATCACCCATCCATTCCCTGTTAATTTCGAAATATAAAAAAGGGCAGCGGATGAAGAATTGTGTGATCTTGAACGATGATAATGATTAAAGTATTCCTGTAGAGAGGGCGAGCTGATGTAGTTGCTTGTCTTATAGCGAATGGAAATTCTTACAGTGATTGTGACATGTTTACCTCTGTTTAAACAAATGAAAGGAAACCTTGACTATGGGCAGCATAGTCTGCACCAAAATGAGGCAGGCAATTTAAAAAGTCTTGGTAAACTCTGCTGTGCGCATCATCTTTCTAAAATTTGTGAGATGAATAGAGCCACAATTGTAATCCGTGTAATAAAATGCATAACTAATCAATATAGTGTTAACTGCCTCATTA
Organism: Calotriton arnoldi; assembly: GCA_963921515.1. Lineage (NCBI taxonomy): Eukaryota > Metazoa > Chordata > Amphibia > Caudata > Salamandridae > Calotriton > Calotriton arnoldi. Next base: position 589,829 of record CAWUFW010005756.1, read on the forward strand.
CAGTATAGAATACTCTAATCACCACTTCATAATTGCTATGTTATTAATGGCTAGAAGTAATTCTCTGATTGCACTGACCTGCCTTGCATTCCAAGTTCAACTAAGAAGTGATAGTAAAATTCTGCAGCATTAAAGGTAGTTTCTTACCTGGTAATTTCAGTGACATAAAATACCTTCATTTTTACGTTTAACGAACACTGCAAATGGGCAGGCTGTCGATGTATTAGTGGAGCGTTCAATCTTAAAAGTATACATGCACATAACTTAATGTATTTAGCTTGGAGAATTCATAAAGTCAGTGGTGGGTGAAATACAGTAAACAAAGACTTAATGCGAATTTCTGGCCTCAGAGTAAAGTGTACCTCTCATAGTTATACCACCTCAGGCGCGAGGAACTTACCCAGACCCGGTTTTATTTTTTATGTTTTGATGCTTGTAATTTTGCCTTTCTCATGAGAAACCAGGGCCGCAAATCCCAGAGTGCGAGGGATTTTACAGGAATAGATGAATTATCTAGGTCTGACATTTACACGATACCTAAACTGATGAAATTATATACAATGAAGGTTATCTGAAGTAACAAAGATAATCCAAATGACACTTTTTATAGAAAACACATAAAACAAGCATTGGCATAGCCAATAGGTCTCGCCTTTGGGGCCTTATAAGTGTTTAGCCAGAGCTATTGACTTTGCCAATGTCTTCAAGCTGTGCTGTAGAGAAGTGTGGCTGCTGTGCAGCATGCTGAAAAGTTATAATAAAAAAGTGTCAGAAGCATTTTTGTTACTTTATATATGACCAAGAAGGCATTATGTAAAACTGAACGACCATATTAAAAAAGAATTTACAATAAAAATGTCCTCAGTTTTCTTTTGTTCTTGCAATGCTGGCAACTTGTTTCTGCCTATTCCAATGGTTGTTTGTTAAAGCTTTTTTTTTGAGGGGGCATAAACAATCGGAGGGTGAAGGTTGGGAACTAGTACCTGTATTATAACACTAGCAGCGGCCAGACGCTAGGGGAGAATCAACAGATGCCAGATTCCGAGAGCAGGCTGAGGTGGTGCTGAGTGATGCTGAGGTGGTAGTGGTGGTGGTGGTGACTGGTGCGGAGACGATGCTGAGGTGATGCTGAATGATACTCAGGTCTTGCTGAGTGGTGATGATGTGGTGGTGTACTAGTGCAAAGGCGATGCTGAGTGAAACTGCTGTGGTGCTGAGTGATGCTGGGGTGGTGCTGAGTGATATTGTCTTGGCGCTGAGTGATGCTGTGGTGGTGCTGAGTGATGCTGTGGTGGCCCTGAGTGATGCTGTGGTGGTGCTGAAAGATGCTGTGGTGGTGCTGAATGATGCTGTGGTGGTGCTGAGCGATGCTGTGGTGGCCCTGAGTGATGCTGTGGCGGTGCTGAGTGATGCTGTGGTGGTGCTGAGTGATGCTGTGGCGGCGCCGAGTGATGCTGTGGCGGCGCCGAGTGATGCTGTGGCGACGCCGAGTGATGCTGTGGTCGCGCTGAGTGATGCTGTGGTGGCGCTGAGTGATGCTGTGGTGGTGCTGAGTGATGCTGTTGTGGTGCTGAGTGATGCTGTGGTGGTGCTGAGTGATATTGTTGTGACACTGAGTGATGCTGTGGTGATGCTGTGGTAGTTCTCAGTGATGCTGTGGTGGTGCTGAGTGATGCTGTGGTGGTGCTGAGTGATGCTGTGGTGGCACTGAGTGATGCTGTGGTGGCGCTGAGTGATGCTGTGGTGGCCCTGAGTGATGCTGTGGTGGCCCTGAGTGATGCTGTGGCGGTGCTGAGCGATGCTGAGCGATGCTGTGGCGGTGCTGAGCGATGCTGTGGTGGTGCTGGGTGGTGCTGTGGTGGTGCTGAGTGATGCTGTGGTGGCGCTGAGTGATGCTGTGGAGGCGCTGAGTGATGCTGTGGTGGTGCTGAGTGATGCTGTGGTGGTGCTGAGTGATGCTGTGGTGGCCCTGAGTGATGCTGTTGTGGTGCTGAGTGATGCTGTGGTGGTGCTGAGTGATGCTGTGGTGGTGCTGAGTGATGCTGTGGTGGTGCTGAGTGATGCTGTGGTGGTGCTGAGTGATGCTGTGGTGGCCCTGAGTGATGCTGTTGTGGTGCTGAGTGATGCTGTGGTGGTGCTGAGTAATGCTGTGGTGATGCTGAGTGATGCTGTGGTGGCCCTGAGTGATGCTGTGGTGGCCCTGAGTGATGCTGTGGTGGTGCTGAGTGATGCTGTAGTGGCGCAGAGTGATGCTGTGGTGGCCCTGAGTGATGCTGTGGTGACGCTGAGTGATGCTGTGGTGACGCTGAGTGATGCTGTGGTGACGCTGAGTGATATTGTTGTGGCGCTGAGTGATGCTGTGGTGGTGCTGAGTGATGCTGTGGTGGTGCTGAGCGATGCTGTGGTGGTGCTGAGTGATGCTGTGGTGCAATAGTCCAAATAGTTTTGCTAATGATAGCCAGGACCCAGGCCAGCTTGTGGTTGTGCATCAGTACTGTGTGTTCGTCTAACTGAAGACTGTAAGAAACGTGCCAAGATGCATCATTTCCGTTATGAATGTGGCATCCTGGCTGCTTTGTCATTTCGTCTGTATGTCTAAACGCAGGGCAGGTATTGGCCTGAGCAAGAGTTTGGTGTTGCACCTGCGGGGAAGGAGGTGGCAGGGCTGAGTGGATGAGCTTGAAGAAGTTGTATGACTAAGAGCCGTTTTTGTGTTTAGACTGGTTTGTTGCTATGCAGCACTGGAACTGATCACTCAGGTTTGTGTGGCACATGTTGCCTTCCTAGGAGAGGGTGGTCAGGGAATATGGTTCATGGTCCTAACAGGACCCATCATGTGGTGATTCTGACAGGGGGCACCCCTTTCATTTATTTGTGGCCAAAACATTTGATCAGAAATGCAGGACATATGAATATTGGTGGTACATAGAACAGAGGCAACTGAATGACAAATCAAAAGATGAGCATTAGCAGTGAGGATCACAGGCTCTGTTTTTCTTCTGGAGTCTGTTTAAATTAGACACCAGAGGGTGACCTACAAATATGCATCACCTCCTTCCCCGTGGATCAAAGGGCTCGTCAATTGTATCTTCTGGGTATCTAGGGCCTTGTCAGAGCAGATTGGTGGACTAGTGGAAGCCTTATTGTTGCTAGTCCTCCAGAGAGGGCACACTACACAGCTTCAAAGTGCAGAACAAAGCACTTGCAAATGCCAACATGTCAGGCTTGCATTCTGGATGTGTTCCAGGGTAACGCCAATACTCCATGCAGTTGAAATTGTAGGCACTGCTTTATGTCATGAGAAAGCCACTATGTAAAATCAGTGGCACAGGACATTACCCTGTAACCATGCGGGAGATGCAATGCTCTCTATGGATACTACCAGTGCTCTGTAAAACAAAAACAATAACCTGAGTTGTTACCTTTTTAATGCTTCCATGTCGCATAACGCTGTAAAAAATATTGTCGTCCAGTCACTGCTGGAGCAGATTGGAGGTTCAAAGCAGGTTTTGGGCTATTGAAATATACAGGCTGTAAAATATCATATAAAGCAATAGTGGAGACCGTCTGTTGTACTTACTGCAAGACATACCCTCTCCCTGCAGAAGACTTTTTTTAGGAGATGAACATTTTCCACTTCTAACTCTTGCTCTACATGATTTTGTTTTATTTTGGGTTGAAGTGGTATTTGATCTGTCTATGCACTATTTTTCGATCATTATTTTCCAATGGGCTTTTTTGATGACGCCTATTGTAAAGGCACTCATTTTCATTAAGCTAATTTGAATAAACTTTGATTGGTGAACATGTTCTTCCTTACTTGTGCCCCCTAGCTAGAAAAGTACATAGAAAGAGATATGATTTTAAGGCATCTAAAGATCAGAAAATTAAGTAGGCAGGAAGGAGGACTCAACAGTCACCGATTGAGAGACCAAACGCTAAAGCGACAGACAAAAACATGCATACATATATCGACATGTTCTTAGAAAACATGAGAAAGCAGAAAGGTACTCAAATGCTCCAAAACAAATATGGAAGAAAAGCTCAGATTGATATGTTATGATCTGTGGTTTATAATTAGTAGACAACAGGCTGTTGGGTTATCAGAATATAATTGTCAGAATATTATCAAGTATCATGCCCTAAATATCATACATGAAAGTATTGTCTCATATGAGATAATAACATAAAAAGTATACACAACGAGATGGTAGTTAGGACACAATACATATGACAGATCATATTTCTGTGCATATTGACATAAAACCCCATTACCCACTCCCTTAATGCTTTTCCTTGCAGACGCTTGTTTACTTAGGTTTGCTGTGGAGCTTCATCCACGTTGCTGTCAGTGAACATATCAGATCCATACGCATTGATGCACATGCCTCTCATTCAGTTGACTCTTGAAGGAGGGTGAGGCCAGATGTGTAAAAGTGTCATTGCCTTAAACTAAACGGTGGAATTTTTTTTTTTTTTTTTGGGGGAGGATGTGATGCAGGCTTGCAAAGAAAATTACCTAAAATTAATCCATGGAGGCATGCTGCTTTTTGAGAGGTTGGGTATTATAGAAAAGGGGTGGTACCTACCAAATGAGGGGGAGTTGACAGATACAGAAATAATGAGGATAGCTGTATAAATATAGAGACACATGCATCTAGACTCACATCAGACCCTTCAAAATCACCCGCACCTCTTCCTAAATTATATTCACCTCCTAAATATCAATATTCCTCCAAAGACTTCTGATAGGTCACACTTTTGCAAACACTTTCCTCAAGTGGTTTAGCTTTTATGCTCTTTAATTGGACCCTCTTTAATTTTGGGATTTACCCTCATTCACAAGACAAAATGCTGAAGGGTTTGCGACAGGGATAAACAGTTAATAGAAAGATAGCTAGAATCATAGAGGTAGGTGAGTCACTGAAGGCTATAGCCCGATGCGTGGCTCTGGTTCGGCTCGAGGTCCTCTTGGACACTCGCGCCCAAAAGAAGCACAGCTTTCATGCGGCTTCAGCCGGCCAACCACGATCTAACCTAATATTTTGAGACTAAAAGAAACGCATTAACCCTTGATATTAAACATGAGACAGAAAGAGATGCCCGGCTAGTGGCTGAGTTGCACATTGTGCCACCAGAAAATAGAATCAATCCAGGTTTTCTCGTTTGACCACATTGGTAATTTTATTTCACCGGGCCTCTTTTTTCATTATTGCATATGAGAGCACCTTGGAATATGTGGGCTCAGGATGTGCGCTGCACAAAAACTGCTCCTGCATTCATTTTAATAGACTTTAACGTTGAGGTTGCTCCATGTATGATAAAGATCGAGGCTACATAGGACTACTGGTTTTCCTCTTAGTCAGTGGAATTATGGGATTGTGCATCTGTGGCTTTTTCTGCAAAATTATGGATGTTCCGCATTTGCCACATAAAAAATCATAAACTGCATAATCTGAAGATTTAAAAAAATATTTGCCAAGTGTTACCATGTGTAATAAAATGACAAAATAATTTAGTAACACTACCACAAAATGTGCTGCATTAATTTCATTTTCGCGCTGCATAATACAGTCAACCTTCTCACTTAATTTGACTCTTGCCTGCCGCATAATTCTAGTGGCTCCGCACTTAGTTCACTAATGGCATCCTCATCTGTGTGAATGGAGGCACGAATGTTTCCAAGTTCATGTTCAAAATGTATCATTGTTAATAAACGCCTCAAATACACGGCTATAATCCGATATACTAAAGTGAAACGTGTCCCTAAATTAAACATATACATTTTTTAAATTCTGGACATACTTTACTACATTTTTACATGAGGTTTGTTGCACGTTTTACATGCAAATGTTGCCATGTTTCGGCTAGTGTTAGGGTTCTTAGAACCTAGGCAGACCCTTGTCTCGACTCTCCTGTTTGGTCTGTTGGCTTGCACACCTCTACAGAATCAGCAGCTCAGTTCCCGCCACAGAAGAAGCCGCCCGAGGCATACCTTCCTGATAGGCGTCCAAGACCTCCTGCGCCGTCAGGTCAAAGTGCAGCGTCACCGAGAAGCCCAGGTCAGAGAGGACTCTGAAGAGTTTGCGAGCGTCCGCTCCAGCCTCGCTGCGCGGAGGAAGGGGGCAGCGGGTGTGGAAGGACTTCATGAAGATGAGGAGGGCGCGGTTCTTCCTCTGGGGCCTTCCGAAAGACATGCTGGCTGAGACGGGTGAAGGAGGCTGGCTAGCCTTGGTCCCTGTAGTGAGGTACTGTGTCGCTACTGTTTGGTGTAGTGTGTGACACCTGTGAGGCGCGCGAGCTTTATGTATCTATCGCCTCCACACCCACGCATACCCGGCTGTTACTTTGAATTAGATGACTTGGGTGACTCAGAGGAACTTGAAGCTAAGCGCCTGACAGGGAATTTCTGACTAGTCTGTTATCGTGCGGAGTGGTTCAGCCTCGCCATAAAAACCAGCACAAGCGCGCGCCTCGCGCGGCAGCAGGGGGAGGGGCCTGCGCGATTCCCTTGCGGGAGCGTGCAGCAAGGCGCGATGATTGCGACCAAATGGCGCCACCATTTGGCGCCGCGCGCTCCCGCAAGGGAATGCCAGACGTGCACGCGTTGCCATTGCAAGCAATGCAACGCGTGCACGTTTTTGCCCCCAAAGCTGTGCCGATCGCTAAAGGTCTCTCCTACGCAACGCATGCGCGCTGCGTAGGCGAGACCTAAAAACAAATAAAGCACATTTGTCCTAGCCTACGTTAGGCATTAGTAGTCCCTATTTGATGCCCTTTAAAATGTTACGTCAAGAACAGGGTTCCAATTTGTTTCAGATGCTGTTTTGAAATCATCTACTGTAGATTTAATGAAAATATAATCCTCATTGTATTACAGTTAGCGAACTAATTATATAAACTGAGTCATAAATCCGCAAATGAATAAAGATGCTGTAAACAACAGAAGACGGAGAAAGGTATTCATCAATGTATTGAAAGCAACACAACTAAGGCACACATTGTTTCCCCTAATTTAAAATGTGGCTATTTTCACAATTCTCACTTAATCAATCTGCCTGACCATGGCAGCAAGGTCAGCAAAGGCGTGGCACCATCTGTGGGGGGAGTACTAACCCCGGTATATATTTCCCCGCAGTCTTACACCAGTGACTGAATATGAGGGTACTCCAGGCCATGACATCTAAGAGAGAACCCCTAAAAAGTAAAAATAACGCAGTCCAACCTGGATTTCTTACTACATGAAAATGAAAGTAATGAAAAATAATCATTGCCTATGCTACTAACAATAACATACCAATCCCAGCACATTACAATACATAGAGGATGGTCAGTACATTTAAATCATGCCAAGCAACATTTACCCAAATGTACATAATAATAGAAGTACAGCAGAGATGAAAATCTCGAGAATGATGGTGTTGGTGGTTTTATTTCTGTTTTTGTTACGGGTTTGCATCAAGAACTTCGGACCTTATTCACAAAGGTAAACTTACAATTTGGTGTGAGACTCAGGGGTCGATTTATATAATGGCGGACAGCCCATTGTTCCACCAGGGAGACAGAGTAGATTACACCATCCCCCTGGTGAAGGTACTAGTCACCAAATTAATAAATGACCGCCAAGCTGGTTGTCATTTATAAAGCATTAACAGGAACTTCCATCACAGCGATTCCTGTAAATACATATCGCTGCTTGGTGCAGAGTTGTATCAGCATGACCAAACAGGTTTCTTTTTCTATTTTTCAGAAGAAAATCTAGAAACTGGATTTTCTTTTCATAAAAAATAAAATAAATGATGCTCCCCTCGCCATGGGAGTCATCTCTCATGGCAGGGGAAGCGTTATTCACATTTTATTGTCCCTCACCACCAGTGTTTGCCTTGATTCGGCAGACAGTAAAAAAAATGGCTACGTCTTCCCATCTGCAGGCCCGATTCCGATGCGGTTTTGAAATCACTCTGACCGAATCGGTTTGGTAATGGTTTCCGACCAAATCGGATCGGGAGAGTCCGACCGACCGAGTACGATGCATCCGGATGCTTCCAGATACGATTTGGTTGACTCCCATTGACTTCAATGGGAGCCTTTGTTCCGACCGAATGCATAGGCTCCATTGAAGAAAGGGGTGGCTGGGGAAAATCGGGCACCCTGTGGTGGGCACCCCCTGGTGCCTGCAACACTGTGCATGGCTGGTAAGGGGGGAGCCATAGGTACCCCACGGGCCCGATTGGGAAGGCTCCGGGTGCAAGGGGGCCCGCTACGGGCCCCCAAAGTCTGATTCTGACTGCTGATTCGAGTCGGACGGCACGATTCGGAAAGGCTGTCTGAATCCAGCATCGTAATCGGTCGTTCGGAAAAGCAGCCCGTAGAGACGTACGATTCTGCTCCGTACTGCTCGGTCATTCCGAATGCTGTCGGGTTAGGATTGGGATATTCCTAACGCCTAACTCGCATCGTACTCGGCCGGTCGGAAACCTTTCTGATTCAGTCAGAAAGACACTTTCCCGATCTGATTCGGACAGAGAAAATGCCGTTAGGAGGCTTTCCTAACAGCATCGGAATTGGGCCCTAGATTGGGCAGACGGACATGTAGCAATTTCTCTGACGGCCCTCACTCTGTCAGGCCATCACCTCTGTAGCCAAACCAAAGGCCCATCTGCATCAAAATCAAGTGGGTAGACCTTCATGTTGGTCGTGGGTATACTCTGTCCCAGTTACAATAGAGTACACGCATAGTTGGTGCCTCATCTTCTATCGCCCATATAGTCTGTATCATGTGTCGGAGGAGAGCGTAGATTAAGAATTGGATGATTTTGGGTGAGGTCCTGGAAGGATTGAAAATCATTGTGTTCAAAAATGTCTCTGATGGTGGTTATCCCCCATTTATGTCCAGGGTGCTAGGAGTCAGGAGTCTAGGTGTGTTTGCGGGAATGAGAGGCCCAGAAGTGGGATAATAGGGGCATATGTGGTTTTGGATTTTGTAAGGATATGAAGTTGTGTCACGGATTAAAGAGCCACATCTACCAGTCGAAGTAAATCTCTAGGGATGCTGTTTATCGCAGCCTGTGCTGGTGTTAGTAGATGAGTCCCAGTCTCCTCCAATCTCTTTCCCGCAAGCCACCTGGAGAGCCATTGCAGTTGGGACACCACGTAGTAAGTTTCAAAATGAGGTGCTCCCAGGTCACCCTGTGTGAATCAGAGCCATAGAGTGATATGGCTGTGCAGTGGCAGCCAATCGCTCATATGAGTTCCACCAACAATGTGTCCAGTTCTTGAAGGCAGTGGTATGTGGGGAGTAGGAGTAGGTTAACAAAATAGTAGAGGAGTCTCTGGATCACCACCATCTTAGAGATGGCAACCTGGCCTTTAACTGAAAGTTGCAGTGTTCTCCAAAAGGTCATCTGGGATCACAATGAGGTCACCGCCCTGGTGAGATTGCAGTCTCGTAGGTTGTTTATGTCATGGAAAATATTAATACTGAGGTATCGGAAGGTATGATCCTCCCATCTCACCTGGTCAGCTTCTAAGGAAATGGTGAGTGGGGGGTTGTCTCGGCATAAAGGGAACAGGCAGGATTTGCCTTTATTGATGAAGAGTCCCTAGGCCCTACCAAATGCCTCTAGGGTTTAACCAATTAATTCAAGTCTGTACCTGATGTCATGGACGTATAGGAGGACATCATTGGCATATATGGATATGGCCTGTAAGCCATCCGGGAGGGAGATTCCCCATGTCCGACCCACCCAATGCATCTTGAATGTGAGTGGTTCTATTGTTGGGAGAGGAGAGGGAGCAGCCCTGACAGATCCCTCTATTGACAGAGGGGAAATGTAGCCCCTGAGCTTGATCCTTGCTTGTAGATTCTGATAGAGAAGTCAGACCATTTCTATGAAATTGGGTCCAATCTGAACTTTCGGAGGACCGCATATTAATAATTAATATGATCCAGTTAGTGTATTGAAGGCTTTTTTCAGATAAAAAATTAACGCAGCTGAGAATGGACATCACCTCCGGCAGCTTTTATGCATCTGTATAATCTCCGTATGTTTTGGAGGTCGACTTGATTATTATGAATCCACTCCTGTCTGGATGGACTAGGTGAGAGACAAACCCATACAGTCAGTCTTGTTTGGTAAGTATTTTATAGACTGCATTTAAGAGCGCTATTGGACTATGTGATGTGGGATCGAGAGGGCTCATGTGCAGTTTGAGGTCCGGGACCAGGGCCGCCTCATGCATTGATGGGGGGAATGTTTCAGTATCCAGGGCTCCTTGGAAGTGCTGTGACGAATTTGGGGCTAATGTTGTTTAGTATTTTGTATAAAAGTCAATCAGGAGGGTGTCGCTTACCGGGTCGAAGGACAGGTTTTAAGGTTTTAAGTGTTCCTTTTATTTCTTGTGGAGCGATGGGTTCCGCCATAATTGCACAGAAATCAGGTGGAAGTTCTGGCAGGTCAATTTCTTTGGGGATCTTTGTAGAGTTCAGCATAGTATTGAAAAAGTGATTGGGAGAGGCAAGTGTTGGGTGTATACCGGTGAACCTGACTGTCCCTAAGGGTGGGAATGGAATGTCTGCGTTGGTCCTTTGAGAGGATTCAGGCCAGGAGACAGCCCGATTTAGCCACTTCAGAGTGGGCCTTAGATATATAGGCCGCCCATTTGAGGCAGTGTAGTTTTTCCAATAATACCACTTCCTTTTTGTGCAGGGCAGGGAGTTATTCCCCCCTCTTGGGTTCGGTCACTTTTTTAAGTTAATTGTCTATATAGGCATGTTCCACATGATGGATCTCCCATTCCAGAGACTTGTGATTGCCAATCCTGACTTGGATACAATGGCCGCTAACCACTGCTTCATTGACTCCCATTTCAGGGCTCTCATAGTGGCAGTGTTTTTGTTTAGTTCAAGGTATTCAAGTAGTCTAGTGACCAGCGTATGTCTGATAGGTTCGTCCTCAAGGAGGGATGGGGGGAGTTTCCAGGTCAGAATGGGTGGGAAAAGTAGGCCCCACTTCATGTCTAGGATCAGGGGCCTGGGGTCTGATATATCCCTCCCTGGGTATTCCACCTGTGTGAGGGATGGGGATGGACTAGGGGAAAACACTACCCTATCAAGACATATGTACAGATCGTAGACCGACGAATAAAAAACATAATGATGTAAGATGGGGTTCTGTAGCCTTCACATGTCTGTAAGTGACAAATGTTGTAGCATTTGAGGATGTCTAATTTCTAGGAGGAAAGTGTAGGACCTGTCCAGGTTCGCATCCAATACTGAGTTGTGATCGCCTCAAATCAGCCATGGGAGAGTTGCTCATTGTGCCAAGAGTGTGGATTAGGATGCAAGGAAAGAATGTTGATATGTGTGGGGGGTGTAAATGTTACAGAGGATCAAAGTGAGAACATCCAGTCTGCCCTCTAGGAGGACAAACTGACCCTTTGGGTCTAGGATGGTATGGGCAGTCATGAAAGGGACTCCCGCAGATATCCATATCACGGCGTCCCTAGTCAGGGAGGAGACGTTAGTCGTAATACCCGTCCCCGCCAGTACCTCTGAATTTTCAGACCCTCATCATGTGTGGTATGGGACTCCTGGAGCAATCGTATATGTACTTTGACTGGGTAAAAACTGTTAAATATACCATAAATTTAGATAGAGCAGTAGTGAGAAGAAGAAATGAATTCTGGACTCCAGCATTAAAATGGTCGGAGTTAAAGTGAGTGGAAACGATTGGTGGTAGGGGAAGGTCCAATGAATATGCCTTTTCTTGGTTTTTACTTCTTTCGTGTGTTCTGCAATTCAGCATGGTCGGCCAGGAAAGAAACCGAAGGAGAAGATTATGGGATTTTTTATACTTTGGTATAAAAGACCTTCTCTGGTAAGTCGATCACTAAGGGAGACTCCAGAGTTTAAATCCAAGGCGAATGAGGACAAAAAAAAAAAATAATAAAAAAAATCATAGATGTACTTTGCGATGTTGTAATAGGGAGTGGATTTTGTATTGTTATCTCGTATATTCCATATTACTATTGTGTTGGTGTTAAACATCATCAGTTAAGGAACCACATGGTCTCCTAAAAGTCTCCCCCAATTCCCACTTACAGAATTATATACTAAACCAAGACCAGGTATTAAAGAGATTCCTCTTGAAATGGTAGATTGGACTTTGTTTGTTGAAAGTTCTGGTTTAAGAGACCAATTTGGAGCACTGAAGGCTGCCTATGCAAATCTGCCAAATGTAACTTTAGCACAAGTGTCAGAGTTATTTGCATTGGCAAGAGTTTGTTGCCAGTTAGAAAATGTAAATATGATGATTTCTACAGCCAGCCAGTATGTTTTTGGAGTTGTCCATGATTTTGGTCAACTATGGTCACAGAGAGGGTTTACGACATCTTCTGAAGCTCCCACCAAGAATTGTCTCTATATACATGATTTATTGAAAGCAATACATCATCATCAAAACTTTATTCTCTTGTTGTGACCAAAAAAACATGCAAGTATACATTAAAATTACATTACACAAATATCGATGCAAAAATGTTCAAAACCTTTTCATTGATAAAAGACTGCATTCTCAGAAAATATCAATATAAGTCAATAGCTCAGTTGCATATAAACAGAAGTCATATCACAGAAGAATATCAATCAAGACAACCATTAAACTAATATAAGTGCACAAGAACACTAAAAACTTGCACAAAAACACCAGGCAGAAGACATGATATATAAAAACACAGTTGAGATATGGATAAAAGTTGCAGATATAAAAAAGCAGATCGAATCTGATTAAAACCCATAGACAACAAGATGGACCTTATGTATTTATGACAAAGGGTAGTGAATCTGGAACAGATAAGTATTAGGGGGCTTATTTACAAGAAACTGACGCATCGCTGGGTTAAAGAAGCGATGCACTAGTTTCCTTGCACCTGCGAGAGAAACCCTTGCGCCACCATGGATGAACCATATTTACAATACTTGTAACCTAGAGAAGGCTTGGGTCCCTACGCAAACTAGATAGGACCACTTATAAATTGTAAACCAACTTGGTGTCTAGTTGCATTAGTTATCCAAAACTTTCACAATAAATGAGCCGATGTCACTAATTCACAAGCCCGTGTGATTTATTTCACTTTTCTTCATCTTATTCAGAAGAATGTTTGATGCATTTTAGCCATGTCATCATAAAGGGCAACACATGATTCTACAGCTTATTTGTCAACAATATACATACACAGATTACAAAAACGACACTTATATCTACAAAAATTCATGTGCAAAAAACAACATAAACACATATACTTATATGACATATGAGACCAGTCGCTAACTAAAATCTAAAACACTGGGCGGAAAGTTTAAATTTCTCCAACTGAATGTCTGTTATCTCCTGCCAGTGTATATAGCTCTGGGAACTTTGATTTGGAGTGTTGTCAAAAAGAGAGTACTAATAATATGAAATCTCTCCTAGAACACACTGCAGGTATCTTATCCCAGACGCTGGGGTCAACGCGTTTCAAACCCCGAAATAGTTGTGGGGTTATCATCAGGACCTGGACCTGGTCGTGTCTGTTGGAAACAAACAAATGTGTGTGTTATACTCGTGACTGTAACAACCTAGTCCACTGTTATATCCTTATTGTTTTAACACTGTACCTTCAGTAATTAGAACTTGTCGTTAGTAAAACTTTTCCGTAATAAATCAGGTGCGGAGCCAAATTGTTGTCCGATTCCTGCCGGAAGAAAGTGTGTGGCATTTAGAATGAATGTGTGTAATCGACACTGCGTGAATAGACTAGTCAGATTGAGTAACAGAGAGACTTGCCTTTGTCTTTTGAAAAACTCTGATCTTCAGTTAATGGTGACTTCTAAGCCCCATAGTATGAGTTTGACCCGTTGGGTGACAAAGCGTATTTTGAGGCATATACTAGAACCCACACCAGAGCGTATTATCATAAATTTTGCTTCTGTCTTAATTAAAAAAGGTGGGTTGACAAATGCTCGAAGGATTGGCCGCGACGGGCTCGGGATGATTGAGGGCATCACCATTTTTGAACGGGTGTGCGTGTTCTTTCGAGTGCTAGCTGCTTCTGACTCGCTGCGTGTTGTGAAATAATGCATATTATCTGTTAAAAGCGCACCGATCCTGACTAATGTGGACTCACTACGAAGACAGAGTCACTTGCCTGAAATTCTTTTCTGCATCCGTTCTCGTACTGCGTGCCTTCTCGCCGGTTACATTTTTGAAATGCCTGCTTGCTGATATGTCTCCGGGCGATACATTCAAAATCCGTACTGGAGTTCTCAGGACTCATGAATGGCAAAGAGTACTTGAGGTGCATTGTGGGTTCTTGAGTTCAAACAGGCGAACCTTGTTCGCGTGAACGTGAGGGCATGTTGCATAATTCATAATTTGGCAATCTCAGTCATTTCGTTTAACCCTTTCATAACAGTGTCAAATTTCATTAGAAGGTATGCTTCCTTACTTGTTAACAAAATTTCTGGATCTCCGCCTCTAGGGTTCGGTGTGATGGCACAGAGAACCGTCCACTTAAAATCTTTTCCAGCATGATTGTGTTCCCAAAAATTATTTACCATAGGTGCTGTGGGTATTTTGTTTTTGAGTATATAACGATGTTGCACAATCCTTCGCTTCACTTCTTGATTGGTTTTTCCAATGTAAATTTTCTGACACAGGCATACCATGGCTTACACCACGTTTCTGGTTTTATAATTTGTGAATTTGTTGTGTTGCCAATGTGTATGGCCATCTGTAAAGGTGGTTCCTACAATGGTAGAGCTGCACACTGAACAATTACCACACTTGTGGTGTCCTTGGACTGGTTTAAGGTTGAGCATAGTGCAAAGAGTGTCTGGTCTTTTAATATGGGTTACCGTGGCACGTATTACTTGTTGTCCAATGTTGCAGTTCTTTTTGAGGGCGAAAAGTGGAAATGTCAGTACTGTACATGGCCAGATATGAACACCGATATATCTACAATAACAATCCCTACAATGAATGTATGTTGCATTGGTATAGATATATAGATGACGTGTAGTGCATCTGGGAAGGAAATGAGTCATCTCTAACTGAATTCCATATGTGGCTCAACAACCGCAACCAAGATATTAAATTCAGTTTGTCACACAGTAGAAAAAGTCTTGCATTTCTGGATGTCGAAGTGAAAACATCACTGATTTGTCTAATTATGACGCTACATACCAAACCAACTGATAAGAACAACGCCCTACACTATAACAGCTATCATCCCAGAAACCTGAAAGACAATTTGCCATATGGACAATTTTTGCGTATTAGACGTAACTGTACCAGAAGGGAAGATTACGAACTGCATGCCGAAATGCTGGTTGGCAAATTGAAAGAAAGAGGCTCGCCCCATAAACTACTTAAGCACTCCATGAAGAGAGCGTGGTGCACACCAAGAGAACATCTCTTAACAAAAAAGTGTAAACCACCAACAGAACGTCTGGTATGCGTTACAACATTTGGGCCACACACCCATTTGTTCAAGAAGATTGTTAATAACAACTGGCATCTGATTGAAGGTTTGATACAAGACATAGGGCCACCACTTTTCGCCCTCAAAAAGAACCACAACATTGGACAACAAGTAATATGTGCCATGGAAACCCATATTAAAAGACCAGACACTCTTCGCACTATGCTCAACCTTAAACCAGTCCAAGGACACCACAAGTGTGGTAATTGTTCAGTGTGCAGCTCTACCATTGAAGGAACCACCTTTACAGATGGCTATACACATTGGCAACACAACAAATTCACAAATTGTAAAACCAGAAATGTGGTGTACGCCATGGTATGCCCGTGTCAGAATATTTAACACTGGAAAAACCAATCAAGAAGTGAAGCAAAGGATCGTGCAACATCGTTCTAGACTCAAAAACAAAATACCCACAGCACCTATGGTAAATCATTTTTTGGAACACAATCATGCTGAAAAAGATTTCAAGTGGACGGTTCTCTGTGCCATCACACCGAACCCCAGAGGCAGAGAGCCAGAAATTTTGTTAACAAGGAAGGAAGCATACCTTATATTGAAATTTGACACTGTTATGAAAGGGTTAAACGAAATGACTGAGATTGCCAAAATATGAATTATGCAACATGCCCTCACGTTCATGCGAACATGGTTCGCCTGTTTGAACTCGAGAACCCACAATGCACCTCAAGTACTCTTTGCCATTCATGAGTCCTGAGTGCTCCAGTACGGATTTTAAATGTATCGCCCAGAGTCATATCAGCAAGCAGGCATTTCAAAAATGTAACCGGAGAGAAGGCACGCAGTACGAAAACGGATGCAGAAAAGAATTTCAGGCAAGTGACTCCGTCTTCGTAGTGAGTCCACGTTAGTCAGGATCGGTGCACTTTTAACAGATAATACGCAGTGTTTGACAACACGCAGAGAGTCAGAAGCAGCTAACATGCGAAAGAACACGCACACACGTTCAAAAATGGTGATGCCCTCAATCATCCCGAGCCCGTCGCGGCCAATCCTTCGAGCATTTGTCAACCCACCTTTTTTAATTAAGACAGAAGCAAAATTTATGATCATACGTTCTGGTGTGGGTTCGAGTATATGCCTCAAAATACGCTTCGTCACCCAACAGGTCAAACTCATACAACGGGGCTTAGAAGTCACCATTAAATGAAGATCAGAGTTTTTCAAAAGACAAAGGAAAGTCTCTTTGTTACTCTATCTGAATAGTCTATTCACGCAGTGTCGATTACACACATTCATTCTAAATGCCACACACTTTCTTCCGGCAGGAATCGGACAACAATTTTGGCTCCGCACCTGATTTATTACAGAAAATTTCCACTAACGACAAGTTCTAATTACTGAAGGTAATTGTTAAAACAATAAGGATATAACAGTGGACTAGGTTTTTACAGTCACTTGAGTATAACACACACATTTGTTTGTTTCCAACAGACACGACCAGGTCCAGGTCCTGATGACAACCCCACAACTATTTCGGGGTATGAAACGCGTTGACCCCAGCGTCTGGGATAAGATACCTGCAGTGTGTTCTAGGAGAGATTTCACATTGTTAGTACTCTCTTTTTGACAACACTCCAAATCAAACTTCCCAGAGCTATATACACTGGCAGGAGATAACAGACATTCAGTTGGAGAAATTTAAACTTTCCGCCCAGTGTTTTAGATTTCAGTTAGGGACTGGTCTCATATGTCATATAAGTACATATGTTTATGTTGTTTTTTGCACAAGAATTTTTGTAGATATAAGTGTCGTTTTTGTAATCTGTGTATGTATATTGTTGACAAATAAGCTGTAGAATCATGTGTTGCCCTTTATGATGACATGACTAAAATGCATCAAACATTCTTCTGAATATGATGAAGAAAAGTGAAATAAATCACACGGGCTTGTGAATTAGTGACATCGGCTCGTTTATTGTGAAAGTATTTACAATACGGCGCACTATGGCACAAGGATTGACAGATGCATCAGAAATTTTGACGTATCTGTTGGCGCAAAACCCACGCATTGCTGGAGTTGTGTCGTAAGCCTGATGCAACTCCAGCAATGCATGGGGGAGGCCTATTCTTATTGCACTGCGTCACTCATCACGCCTGCTCCAAGCAGTCATAAGGTTTTGACGCAGAGGCATCCTAGAAGGGGCGCAGTGAAATCTCGTAGATTTCACTGTGTCACGTCTCTGAGTCTTTCTGGCATGGGAATGCCCACCCTGCATACATTATTTCTGACACAAGTATAATGTGGCGCAGGGGTTTACAAGGTGACGCATCACTTTGTAAATAGGGCACAACCTGGCGCATTGTTTACGCTGCCGCTGTGTCACAAAAAGTGGCGCAACTGCGGTGCAAATGTGTTGCAAGGGGCTTGTAAATAAGCCCCTAGTTGCATAGTGTTACAGACTGATGCACTGTCATATATACAAAGAGGCAAATTAGGCAGTTTGTACCAGACCACCTTGGGAAACATTAGTTGATAAAATATGCTCAGTCTAAAATTGGTCAAAAGATGACGATGGTGGTTGGGCATTTCCACAAGGAGGTATGGCTCAATCCCAATAACCGATTCGACAATAATTCATTTACGCATCGACTGCCTAGATAAAGCAGTGGCCTCTCGTTCACTTGCCACCCTGCTTGAGAAGGTCGGCTTCACCCAGTCAAGATTTTTTTTTCAGAACACCATCGGGATCTGAAAATAAGCTTGGTCTCCTTAAAGGTGGACTTTATATAATGGAGTCATGGTATCTGAGACAAACAGTCCCGGAGAATTAACCTATTTAAATGTAACTCCTCTTTTTACCATACTGAGCACCAAAGTAAAAATGGACGAAGACAAATAAAATCTGTGATAAAATTCATGGCCAATCCTTTGTGAATGATTTCAGCCCCGTCTCAAGGCCAAAAGACCCCTCAAAAATGTGTCTTCCGTCACCTGGATCTGGTCGACAGGTGCATATCCCCATACCTCACACCAACATGTTGCCATTGTTAAAAGCAATACAGTTGCCGAAGGAAATTACAGTAGTCAAGTGTGCTGCCCGTAAGGCTGAAAAATATAAGGTCACCCATGAAACAAATTATGCTGATGAGGTGGCTATATACTGTGCACTTGAAAATAAGACAGTGATTCAAGAAATTGACTAAGATGAATCGAGAATAAATTCTATACAAATTACAAAAAATGTAAATTGTTTTCTGTTAAGTTCAATTCAAACTTCTTTGAGCGAATTTAAAGACCTTCACGTGGAAGCTACAGAAGATGAGAAAAAGAAATGAGAAAAGTTGGGTTAGAAGAAAAATCATCAGGATTTATATGTTACCCCTGAACATAAGCATATTTTGCTGAATTCTATGTTGTATTCCATGGTATGTTATCCACATGGACAATCTCATTCGGGGTGGGGGACTCAGAACTTTCAAACAGCATAGGAAAAATACACATTTTAGAAATGTTGCTGATGATTTCTGTTCAAGGTGTTTAGTCTGTCAGAAAAATAATCAGGGAAATAAGAGAGTTACAGCATTTAATCTTATTGACAAATCAAAGAGCCCATTTACAAGACTGCAGGCAGATCTTGTGGAAATGCCAGTTTACAATGGCTTGAAATACATTCCTGTAATTGTCTGATTGTTTTTTAAATGGATCAAGGTTTATCCCACCCGGAGATCAGACAGCCTGGCAGTTGCCAAACTTCAGTTGAGAGAATTGATAACGTGATTTGATCTTCCAATGTCAATTAAAACAGATTGTGGTTCACAATTTTAGAATGAGATTTTGCAATTAATGTGTACTGATCTCCAAATTGATCAGAGTTCCATTGTTGCTGTCGTCCTTAATCTTCTGGAGTGGTTGAGAGGATGAATGGGACCCTCAAGAATAAACCTGCCAAAGTATGTGCTTCTACTGGTTTGAAGTGACCAGATGCTCCTCCTCTTGCTTTGGAACAATAGATGGAACCCTGTCATACCACCCTATGAGGTGATCATAGGCAGAGTTATGTGATTGGCAATACTCGTTCGGGTGCAGTTATTTCAATTATTAATTACATCATTCAAGATAATTGCAAAGGCCAGGCTGATATTGTGAAATCTATTTCTTACCAGGTGTACTTGGCAACTGAAGCAATGAAAAAAATACAGTAAATACAGTACTATGATTCGAGCCCTGGTGACTGGATAGCTGTCACAAGATATGTGAGGAAAAGTTGTCTTGAGGAGCGCTGGAAGGGTCCATACCAAGTGTTTTTGATGATGAACACTGCTGTAAAGTATGCTGAATCCTATAGTGGAGCAACACCACTTACACAAAGAGAGTTAGGTGAGTGAATGAAGAAGTGGTGAAAACAACCACTGATTCACAGAGTCAAGCTCAAATTTGCAGCATGTATCCAGAGGCTGTTGGTGAACATTTGGAAAGTTAAGCTGATGAAACTGGTGAGAACAACAGCTGAGTCATAGAAGTCCAGGCTGATGAAAGTGAAAATCCTGATGAAGGTACAAGTAGTGCTTTCCAGTTCCAAAGCGACGATCAGAGTGAAGAGCTATTGCAATGTCAAACTCAAAGATAAGAGTGGCAGCACGAAGAATTAATCTCTGATCTAAACAATAATGAACCCCAGAAGCAGAAAGCAGTTCACAGTGAATGGTGCAGTTGAATTTGATCAGACTTCAAATTTGTCAGTGAACGGAAAAGATTTAATAGTAATTTCAGGTGAAAAAGAAAGCTGAAGAAAACAAGTCAGAGAAAAGAATATGTAAAAGAAAGCATTGTCAACAAAAAAGATTAAAGTTGTTGCTTCGATATGCATTTACCTTGAAAAAATGAAAAGACAAGAGGCTGTTGGCAATACAGGAACAAGTTGGTTTAATTAAACGCAGAGGCCAGGAGAGCATCAACAGAGCTGTGTCTGAAGACAATCTCAATGTACAGATGTTTTGGCCGGTAATATATACAGTTCTTCAGCTACAATAAAACGATTACACATTCTTGTAAAACATGGAGATCTGGGCCTAGTCATGAACCATAAATGCAACCATCTGATAAGGGGTACACAGGTGGCTCTCGAGCTCGTGGAGAGCGACTGTGGGCCATGTGTATCTGTCCAGATGTATGGCATGGGGAGTGCATGATCACTGCGTCTGGTGTGCAAGCTGTGTTCTGATTGTCTGAGTGTTCCTAACTACATATGCATCTGACTTTGTGGTATTTTACGAATCATGCGCCTTTGGCCAAACGTGGTTTACTGGGGCTAATCTCCTCAGACCTGTTTGTGGTGCAACTGCTTATCTGGGGGATCGATCAGGGTTTTCCTGTTTGCACATTTGTCTTCGGTCTAAGTGTAACCCCACCTGTGATCTATCAATCGGTAGACTTGGGTTTGGGTCGCAGGGCCTGTCTGACCACGTATCTCTGACTCAGGGTTGATGGGGATGTCATCTCGAGTGAATTCAACAGCAATGATTACAGTTCCTTATTACTTGTACATATAACATGGTGGCCATTGATGTCATATTTATCGACAGTCTCATTATTATGCGTACATTTGTCATAGTTTACATCAACATTGCATTTACTGGTATTGATGTTGTTATGCGTGCATTGATCATGGCATGCTTTGACATAGCATTCACTGATATTAACATTCCCCATTCTAGTTGAATTTACAACTACATTATTTTTCTCATATTTCATGACAGTCACATTATTTGAGGCTATGTGTATTTCTTTAGTGTCTGCTATCCTTTCTATAGCTATTTGCATACTACCTAATTTGAGGGCTGTGTTTTTACAGCAGGAAACCCCCATTTGTAGGAAACCACACATCAGTAGTACAAAAATGATAACTGGAATCAATGACGTGAACATTTGGGACACCCACAGGGGGGGCCAGGAAAAAATACTATGAAGCCAGTTCTGTTTAGGGGCACCTCCCACCTTCTTTATGTCAGCATGTAGAGAATGCAGTGCTTGGATGGCAAGAGCGAGAGTTCAGTTTTCGAGATCATTTCCAGGAATAAATCTGCAACAGAAAGCACCAATCTTGGCACACACCCCACCCTCCATCACAGTCATCAAGTCAATCACATACCGATGGCGCATCACCATGAGGCGGATGGCTCGTAGTTCTTCCTTAAAAGCGTTTAGGACCAGCTCAGTGTTTCTGATCGTCTTCAGCATGTCCAGCCTGGTTATTTATCTGTAACCAGCGGGCGTTTGCCTTCATTTGCAAGGTGAAGAAGGGTATGCATTTGCTTGAGTTTCAAAGATCAGTCTAAATTCTTCTGGAATGTCCTTGTACTGAGCCCAGCCAAAATAATCAGCAGGTCTTCTTCTTCAAGCCTGATGCAACAGAGTTGTTTTCTTCTGTAGAAACTCAGACAGATCTTCTCCAGGGATGACCAAGATTGGGGTGTGTATGGTCATGAGGGTGCAGCTGCCTCTCCATCCGGAGACGAGCTGGGTGTAGGCAAGCTCACCACACTGCCAGTACATATCCATCAACGTGGAGGTACCCCATTGCAGGTCCAATATATACAGTATTGCTTCACAGTTCTCGTTTGAACCAAGCGGTATGGTAAGTTTCTGAACAATTAGGGGTTGCCCCTTCTCTTCCAACCATGTGTACCTATTAATGTCGGTATCCCAGATTTCCTGGCATGGGGTGTCTGTGCTGGTGTTTGACCCCCTCCCATGGGACTCATTTCCCATAGCATTGTCGAGGTGAATGGCCCTGCACTGGAATTCCATACTGGAGGTCCATTTGTCATTGAAAAAGGTGGCCCAAAATATGTTAAGTGCCAACCTGGGACCACCTACGGAGGTGGCAGCAAACATATTTGTGCACTGGTGTGGTGGTCTTGCTACCTCAAAGAACCTCTTTTCTATGAAGTCTCAAGGCCAGTGTCCTCTATAGTGCCTCGTCTGCACATTCTGTCTAGCTCAGTTTGAATGTCACTATGTTCAGTAAAAATGTACATTGCTGTGTGGTTGGTCTCCTACCGTATGATGCTTACTACTGCTCAATTGGGTTCTACTCTATTGAGTTGTATCTTAGCCCTAATCCTACATAGGTACAGGTGAACAAGACATTTAGTTATCTCCCCCTCATGGTCAATGGGTGTCATTGTCCCAATCTATAAAAAAGGAGACAGGGCTAACCCAAAGAATTATAGACCAATCTCCCTGCTGGATACAACATCGAAGCTCATGGGCCGCCTCCTCCTCTCTAAGCTAGAGGGGTGGGCCAAGGAGAATAATATCTTAATCCAAGCCCAGAATGGATCCCAGCAGGGAAGGGGCACTGTGGATCAGTGCTTGAATCTAGCACTGACCATAGAAAAGTACACCAGAATGAAGGATGAAAATATCTACATGGCATTCATGGACCTGTCGGCTGCGTTCGACTGCGTGGTCCATGCTAAGCTATGGAACATTTTGGAGGGGATGGGAGTTGACCAAGCCATATTACATTTTATCAGACAGCTGTACTCAAACGCAGCGGCATCGGTCCGCTACACTAAAAATGGAGACTGCACGCGTCCATTCAAAATCGCCAGAGGAGTAAGGCAGGGTTGCGTCCTCGCCCCATTCCTCTTCTCCATATACACAAATGGAGTCGAGGAAGCACTCACAGTGGCCACCCGGGACGTCCCCGCCTTTGATTCCCAACTGCTACCAATACTGGCTTATGCGGACGACGCAGTATTAATCGCCAGAACGGGGCTTGGTCTGCAATGCCTGATAACTGCGTATGTTTCCTTTATGGATTCGATACAGCTGAAGGTAAACCAAACTAAGGGGCATATTCACAAGGACCTACCGCCGATTTATCTCCACCTTAACCCATCAAAAGTGGAGATAGATTTAACACACCATTCACAAGCGGGTGCAAACTGCAGACATCGCCAGTATTCCCGCGACAACTGCCCCAAAATTTATCTCCACGGTGGACACCACCAACTAACCCTAATGAGATGCAGAGTAGGCGTTCCCGTGCAAAAACACACGAAAAATCCACAACACCACTTTCACAACGAACTGCCAGATCTGCAATGCGAACCAAAAACAGGAGATAAGCTGCGGTAGCAGCAGGGATTTAACACCTGCCTTTAGCTGGTGTTAAGCAGGACGACTACCTGCAGCATGAAAGGGAGCCCAGCCAAGAGCCACATCTGAAGACCCACAGATGCCATGAAGACAATGATCATGCAGCTCCGAGACCCATGAGGGCCACAACACCCACTGCCACCCACCCCAGGCCCGCCACCACCCCCAGGACCTGTCCCGCCCCCCCCCCCGGAACACCACAGAGGCAGCGTACACAAAGACAGCGGACCCACCTGAAACGCACCTGCCGCCCAGACCCAACGCCAGAGGAGGACATTGCCCACTACAGGCCCAAAAGGACAACCATCCCCCGCATCCTGACCCACATCCCCCACCTGCTGATGGTACTAACCCAGCGGACAACCAACATCCCTCCGCAGACAAAGCTGCCAGCTGCGCAGCACATGTCGGCCTCTGGTACCATCCAACCCACAACTGCCAGAGTCGGAGGAGTCACACAGCCAGCCCCATCCAAGGTCATCACACCTGTTCTGGATGCCAACATCAGCCTGGTACCCCAGCACCTCCACGTCACCCACACTGCGCAGGAGCAGCTGGAGACCAAGTAAGGCCCCTACGCCATAGCTGGATCCCCTCACGTGTCAGGGCCAATCAACTGCACACATGTACCCCTCGTGCCCCCTGCTGACACTGCACACAACTAACACAACAGAAAGCACACGCATACCATGAATGTGCAGGCAATAGTGGCCCGCCCGGGACTACTCAAGAATGTTGTGACCAACTCCCCAGCCAGAGTGCATGATTCTCACATCTCCCGACAGTCCATCATCACCCAGCGCTCCCAGGATGGCACCCATGGAAATGCAGTGCCCGTTGGTAAGTCCAAAATCACACCACACACCTCCAGCCCACAGTCATGCAACTCACGACACTGGCAATGGGCACGCAGCACAACTACATTCAACATGACACACAACATGCCAACCGACCAGACACGACAACACGACTCCATTGGGAATCTGGCCTTGCCATGGCCACAACCCAGCCACGGCATGGCACCACAGACAGGATGTGAGGAGAGGCATGGAGCAGGCATGTGCGAGAGCGGCAAGTGACTAAGGTATGTGAACCTACCCAATGCCAGGTGTGGCGTGGAGGTGCCGGACAGACCACAGAGTGCAAACCACAGAAATGGCCATGTGGAGATCAACTGCTGGTGCATGGAGTGTAGTGGCCAGTGGACGCTACCATGTCCCCACAGGCTGTGGGGCAGAACGTGGAAATGTTGCACGTTATGTCCCCCCTGCATGCGCGTGCGGAGTGGGTTGGACCTGCGTATGCCAGGCATGTGTAGGGGTGTGAACAAAAAGCCTGTCGCACTGGGCGTGGTTCTCATTCAGAATGGACAACGCATCTGCCAGCGCAGCGCCTCTCAGCCCGCCACGAGTCATGCACCGAGCGCGGCGGGGCCTGTGTCCCTGTGCGCCTGCTGTACCCCAGGCTGCTGGTCCCCAGACCCATCATGCCTGCCCCAGCGCACCAACGAGGTTCCGCTCACCTGCTTACACCGGCGTGTGTCAAAGAGGGCCCACCACGTGCCGGTGCAAGCTCCAAGCACTAGTCCCGCGACCTCTGCAGCCTCCGCAGACCATCGCTGGCCCCCCCGATGCTGGCCCACATTACTCCTTTCTCATTGACATACTCCACCGGTGTCCTCTTCGGCCCAGTAGGTCCCACATGTGGAACTGTGTCCTGAGTCCTGAATGGCAGTGACCCCAAGTCCGTGGCAGTGGCCACAGCACCAGACTCCCTTTGATCAGTGAGGCATAATTCCGTATCGCAGGCCTGCGACACGTGGTGCCACCAACCCTGTTCAACGCAAGCCGGCGACACGTGGTGCCACTAACCCTGTTCAACGCAAGCCGGCGACACGTGGTGCCACTAACCCTGTTAAACGCAAGCCGGTGACACGTGGTGCCACTAACCCTGTGCAACGCATGCCGGCGACATGTGGATGAGGGCTCAAGGGCTCAGGCCTACCCTGCTGACCAGTAGGTCCCACATCCAGCACTTAGTCGCGAATCATGAATGGCAGAGTCCACACCAGTGAATGCACGGAGAGGAGTAAGAGGAAGATGCGGCTCAGTCCAGACGAAAGCCGGATCAGAGTCACGGAGGTGATCGAACACTATCAACTGACCTGGTGCCATCAACCCTGTTCACCGCCAGTCCGCGTCCCATGGTGCCACTGAACCTGAACTACGCTGGCCGGTGGGTCCATCCAACCTAAGCCGGTGACACTCTGTGAATGGCCCGTGCTGAATACTGCCTCAGGCCTACACTGCGGTCCAGTAGGTCACACATGTGGAACTGTGTCTTGGGTAAGATGTGGAGGAGTCCACACCATTGGACACGCCTCATCGCAGGCAGCATCCCCTAACAGCACTGGTGCCACTAACTCTGTGCGCAATGAGCCATGGGTACTATCTGGTTGGACCTTGGTGGCATCTGAGTCCATGGCCTGGTGGTATTCTGCATCTTCATCTGGCTGGACCGGACTTGGTGTCCGACATGTGTCTGTTCCATTCATCTCCACCATAGTGACTGTTTCAGCGTGGTTCTGCCCTCTGCATCATGCCCTGGGGGTACACCTTCCACTGTCCACCGAGTCACTCCGCGACAAGCCCCTTTGTCATCTACGGAAACCTACTCTGCACTCGTGACCCTGCCCCAGTGCCCCGCAAGTCAGCGGCCCGTGGCGGTAGGCCCGTGCAGGACGTTGTGCATCCGGGGCCACTAACTCTGTGCAGCACAAGTCATGGGGCCTTTATGGTTGCATGGTTGGGTCCTTTACGATGTACACTGTTGTCGATTTCTGACTGCACCAGGCAGCCCTTGCCGGCTGGTGTGCACACACCCCACACACATCCAACACACGTGTCACTCGATATGTGTACCTGCTAATAAATGTGGCCGGGCGCACCTGCTTGTAGCCATTCACACCATCTGAGAAAGTGTGTCTGTGTGGTCATTGTGTCAGCATGATGGGCACGGGCCCTGCAACATCACAGTGTGCTGTCTTCAGCAGACGATACCATGTCACTTCAGCGTTGGCAGTGACCCTGGACATGTAGCTTTGCACGCCCCCCTGCATGCACAAGCGGCGTGTGCTGGTCCGGCATACGTCAGGGCAGCGCAGGGGTGTGCTGATTTGGCAGGGGGAGCAGGGCATGGCTCGGACCTGGCCTTGGGCAGGATGTGTGGTAAGTGTGTCTCTGTGTTGGGGTGTTGTCGCCACCAGGGCCACAGTAGTCAATGTTGCAATGTAGCATGCACCAGGTGGGCGGGCCCGCACGGATGGGGAAATGTAGGAGCGCAAGACCGCTCGGAGTCTTGGCACATGCATGCCAGGTGTTATGTGTATGAGTCCTGCGGCTGCATGAGTCAGTTGCCTAGCCTCATTCGCAGCGCGATCACAGCCAGCCACGGACTGTACACCTGTGTCCACCCTGTCCGGACCATTGGCCTACACTCACGTGGCCGCATACCTTCAAAGGCCAGCGTCACGGTGTTGTTGGCATGCCGCTGGACATGCGCAGACAGGCATGACAATGGTGTGCCGTTGGAGTGCACGTGATACAACCGCGCAGCGCACACAAGTGTGGGGGCTTGTGGGAGGGAGGAGCAGCTGTGAGGCAACATAACACACAGTGAGGCCGCTCATGTGCCACGTGCTGGGCATATCATCCATGATTCCCAGGGTCGCAGACATCCCACCACACCCACGACAGGCCTCTGTACATCTCCTAAATGCATGCAGATGGTGAAGTTACTGTAGGGATGAAGGGTCCTTTGTCTGTACTATCAGGCGGTGGCACATCTGCAGCTCTGAGCTGGGACTTGCATGTGGCCAGCACCCCCTGACAGATACGATAGCATTTACTTGTGACTCCCACACTACGCACTGCCCGACGTGAGACCAACGTGTACACATCCCACATGCAGAAGTCCTTGGTCGTAGTTAGCGTGCGTGAGATGGCCTTCACACGTACTCCCACCCCACCCCAGGCCTGCACCCGTTGCACACAGACACTGCTCATTGCTCCGAGCTGTGCCATATCATCCACAGGACTGGTGCAGGGCAAGCCAGTGCCGCTTCAAGCAGAGCCACTGACGCAATGGCAGACCATCCCGGACACATGCTCGACTCCAGTCACTTGGACCTGTACCGTGCACGTCTGCTGCATGTACTGGGGGCACTGCCATTGGCAGTGCTGCGGATCAGTTCCCGGCTAAGCTTCCGCCTTGCCAACATCACCTGCGTTCAGCCGGTGTTGCATTGTCGCTCGTGCATATTCGAGTGGACCATGGATGTCTGCCTCTCCAACGTGACTGTAGCTGACCTGGATTTCGACGAGTGTGTGCACCCCCTGTTGGCCCACGACCAGGAGTGTCACCGTGATGCCCGTTATGGCATGCATGGATGTTTGGCATGCATGCTGGCAACTGGACCTGGGAGATTGCACGAGTCGTCGTGTGCAGTGAGCACATTGAGCCGCTACCCGATTGGGCTATGGTGCACATTGGGGCCAGGGGTTGGAGTCAGCACATCTGTCCGGGTCAGCTGATGGATTACGTCGACGACATGTCAGATGTGGTGGACAACGATCTCTCATTGGAGATGTTGGCCTACGCTGCTGCACTCGTGTTCATGGACGAGTGACAAGGTATCTGCAGCCACAACTGGATGTGACCCATTGCACGTGTCCCGATGCCTGGTTGCATGTTGGGAATCTGGTCACATGTCACAAGACGACAGTGGACATGGATGCATTGGCCTGGACTCCTGATCCATGCGCGGACAACCAACGCGGGTTGGCACTGACTTGTGTTGGTGATGGACTCCCCCGGGGTGGACATGGGCGCTTTCCTACGTTCCTCATTCAGACATGCTGCTGCATTGGTCTGCATATCGTGGCACTTCTCTTGACCGTACTTACACGCACTTGTTGATAAAGTTTCCGCACTTTCACTTGTCTCCAACTGTGTTGTGTCTTGATTTGTATGCCAATGTGTGTGTCACAGACTCTCTGGCTCCCTGCCATACGTACATTGCTCCCCCATCAGGGCTGTTGGTTTGTACTTGTGCATTATCATGTCCCTGTTTCGTGCTTTGCCAGATGCGTATGGCCGTTTGCCGGCCACAAGCGGGTGCACTTGTGTCCTGTGTTCTGTTGTGCAAATGTTGGTGTTTGTACCACATTGTGTTCGATGTTGGGGTGCTCTGCTTCCTATGTGTGTGTGCTGTATTGTGTGTGAGATGTCCCTTCAGCTCTGATTTGGCTCACCCTTCTCCCTTTCAGGCAGTGTGGTTTTCACTTCTGTGCTTGTTCAGTGGTGTGATATTGCCGAGTTGTGTGACTTGTGCTCTTGGTTGGTGTTGTTACTCTTGGGCATGGTTTGTCTGCAGTTGTGCTGTGCTTAATTGTACATGTGTGCCATTGTGCCCATCTCCCCCCGTCCCCCCAGTCCCTGGTCATTCCTCTCCCTGTTGCTGTTGTGTCTGTTGTTTTGGGGAGTTTCCGGTCCCCGGGTCCTGCCACCATCTCCAGACTGATTTGGTGGACAGCATTTCCTCCATCTCATCCAGCTTCTGGTGTGGCGCTGGACTCCCACCTCCGGTGTGCATTGCTGCCTTCTTGTTGTTGGCGTGTTTCTGCTTGTTTATGCGTTTTGCATCATTCCGGCTGCTCTGGTTTTCTTCCATTGTCCTCTCCGCTCTCCGGCTGCATTCACCTTGTCCACGATGGCCTGCCATGTACAATGTTTTGTTGCCAATGGGGCTTGTGGGGTTGTATACAGGCTCCAGTTGCCTCCATTGTGCTTGGCTGTTGTTTTCTGTTTGGTTTGTCTTTCTTTTTCAGGCTTTTGTTGTGCTTATTCCCACCTGCCGTGTGTGTGTCGCGGGCATGGCGGTGCTTATCGCTGCTTTCCTCATCGCGAATGGGCTCATCGCATGTTTTGTTGTGTTGTGGTTTGTGTTTTTATCTCCGTCGAGGTGGTTGTATCGTGGACATTGGCCGCGTTTTTGGCAGACTATCCCATGGTACCGCCGTGTTTGTGAATACCACGTTAACACGGGTTATTTTCCCGCGCTAGGCTGCGATGTGTAAAGTTGCGTTCACATTTTTTGGAGATGTTTACACACGTTCTTGTGACTATACCCCTAAGACCTTTGTAATCAGCCAGAAAAAGAGATAAAATCCTGTATCTACATGCGGACACCGAAAGAATGGAGGTGGTGGACACCTTCCCCTATTTGGGGGTTCTGTTTGATAAAGACCTATCATGGTCACAGTTGGTGGAAGGAAGGAAGCTGGTAATGGAGAGAGGTACCTCGGCTGTTAAATCTTTCGCCCCAAAATTGGGCACAAGACCTTTACTACCAATAAAAAAAATCTACCAGGCCAAAGTAAAGGCAGCAGTAACGTATGGGGCTGGTGTTTGGGGTGTGGTAGCGTCAACCTTATTGCAAACCACCGAGAATAACTTCTTTAAATCCATAGTGGGCTTCCCTCTCTCTTCTTCAAACTATATTTTACATTTGGAATTGGGTTTTCCCTATATTGCAGATTCAATACATCTAGCCCCAATCCTCCTGTGGCATTCAATTTGGCGGAGGGACACAGTGTCATTGACACAAACAATAATAAAGAATTGCTTAAGCATTAACAAATGGAGAATGTCTAGGTGGCTCAGCTACTTGGAGTCAGTATTGAAGGAGATTGGTCTCCCTGAACTGTTTAAGGACCCACTGGCTTGTAGAAAGGTTTCTAAACAAAAAGTCACCAATATGTTCTTACTAATGGCAGATTATAAGCGAAAGGAATGCCACAGAGAGAAATAAGCAGTTTGTATTTATCGCCAAAACCCTCCACTGATAGAGGGGGGGTACTCCTATTTAGTAAATGTCACCAGGCCACAACACAGATTTATATTATTGAGGTTCCACATGAATATGATCCCTTTGATGTTAGGTTATCCAGAAAAAACATACAACCACGCAGATTTAAGCGTGTGTCCATGTGATAACCTTTCACCACAAACTGAACTGCACCTAGTTTTATTTTGCAGGCTCTATGAAAAAGAAAGGAACGACTACCTTAACCCAATTTTAAAGCAAGGGAATTTTAAACAATGCCGCGTGGCACTCTATTTTTTAAAATCGTTACCTGACCCCCTGGTTTGCTATTTAGTAGCTATGTTATTATGGGCCTGCATGAGAAAGAGGAAGGGGGGGCGCTAAGAGCCTTGAGCCTGTTATGCGGTAATATTATTTTAGAGCTATTTTAACATGTGAAATGATTTTGTTGTAACAGGGTCTTTATTCTAAGATCAATGATGAACTATTTGCTGATTTTAATATCTTATTGTTATGTATTTTGTCTGTGCTTTTATGATCATTTTAAATAGATCGAATAAAGATTTGAATGAATGAATGAATGACCTACATAGGTACAGGTGAACGAGACATTTTGTTATCTCAGGGTTATCTCTTGGGATGAGTAAAGCCTGTCTGTGCCTACAGCGTGGGATATTAGCGAACATATGTAACAAGACCTGTTCATGGTTTCAGTGCCCACAATGGTCATGTGCTGATACCATGTGTTGTGTAGGAGTGCACTGTGTAGTGCATGAGGAATGCTAGTGTCTGGTTCAGCATAAGTGTAAGTGAGGTGGGAGAGGTCCCTCTGTAAGCATTGCAAGAATGACAAGGTAGGTTCCATGAAACTAGGTTGATTTCTGGCTCCGGAGGGGTATAAGAGCACCCATGCTAAACAGAGAGTGTACAAAAATACATCAATAGGTAACTTGGGAAACATTTGTAGGTCTTGGGATGGTCTTCTGGGGAGATGTCTGTCGTGTGGGTGCCCAGGGGTGTTTTGGAGCAGTGCAAAAAAGAGACTTTTATAGAAAAATGTCCATAAAGTCAACTTGCAGTCTGTGTTCTTGAGCGGTTGGCCTCGTTGAAATTCTTTTGGGAGCGTTGGTTGAAGGGGCGGTGGGCCGATGTAATGATGGTGAATTTACGGCTTGATTGCAGACCTGTTTAATAAGAGCTTTAGGTTGTAGGTTAGCTCGGAAAAAACACATTGTTAGACAGTTTTCAGAAAATTCCTGTGCCTTCTTTTTAGGGGTACATTCTATAGCTTCACTGTGCATGGAACTCTCTAGTGGGGTATTGGAAGGAGATGGTGGTTTAAGTTGTTTTAGCGTTATTTTGTCAGTACTTTGATCCCCCCTCTCTTCTCTATTGCAGGGAGAGTACTTTTCTCTGCGGGCTGCTTCTGTTATATGTATGTGTGTGTGTGTCATTTCATCGGTGCAGGGGTGTCCTTTTGACCTGAATGTGCTGTGTGCAAAGGAGGGGAAGTGGATGCTTAAATGTGTTTTAGAGGTTTTGTGGGTATTGATGATGTTTCCATTGTCACATGCATGTCCCTTAGGTCTCTGCACGTGGTGTATAATGAGGTTCTCCCTAATGGGTGATTGGGTTATGCCCTCTTACTGGAAGGTTGGTGTTTTGGGTTACTTTTGAGATTCTTTAGGTGTGTTCCGATGAGCATTTACCTAGGGTTTTGGGTGATGCTGCTTCTAACGTAGCATACTGGAGGAAGTCTGGGAGTTGTTCATTGCCCCTGTACGGTTGTATAATAGAGGCACGCATGGCTGAACCACGCGTGCCTCTATCATGCAGCCCGAACCACGAATGCGTCTTAACCATGTGTTCCTTTACCACACAATTTCGTGGTAAAGGCATGAATGGCAAAGGGGTATGCGTGGCTGTTGTGACCCCCCTCCCCCACCCTAACCTACAAACCTCCTACCTGCCCCCTCCGCGAGGTCCAAATACCCGACTCCCTCCCACACCCCATGCTGTCCCTAACCCTTAATATACACTACCCTACCCCCTCCCACCCCCTGCACTGTCCCTAAAACTACCCCAAACCCTTCCACTGTCCTTTGGCCTAAAACCCTAACCCCGATTTGAAAAAAACTACCCCGACCTGCAACCCTCCTGAGCCCTAAAAAAACTACCCTGTCCTCGCCTAAGCCCAAAAAAATTCCCCGGCTACCCATTCTCCTCCCCCTGCCCTGAGGCCTAAAACTCTCTCCCTTAATATACACTACCCCGACCCCCTCTCACCCCCTTGCACTGTCCCTAAAACTACCCCAATCCCGTTCACTGCCCTTAGGCCTAATACCCTAATCCTAATTTAAAAAAACTACCCCAACCCTCCCCTAGCCCTGAAAACTACCCCGACCCTTCCCCAGCCCTGAAAACTACACTCGACCCCCCAGCCCTGAAAATGGCCCGACCCCGTCCCCCAGCCCTGAAAATGACCCTAACACCCCGCCCCGGAAATTACCCCTGACCCCCAGCCCCGGAAACGACCTCTGACCCCCAGCCCTGAAAATGACCCCGATCCGCCAGCCCTGAAAATGAAACCGACCCCCCAACCCTGAAAACGACCCCCAACCCATACAAACTAAAGAACCCGGTCCCAGCTCCACTTACCTCACCGCGTCCTCTCTTCCTGGCATCTTCCTGCTTCCTCCGAGCTGCAGCCAACAGCTCGACTGTGCACTGCCTTAACCACTCATATGCGTGGTTAAGGCATATGCTTGGTTAAGACAACTGTGGTAGCTCTTGCATAGTTGGAACACGCATGGCTGAGGCGGCGGTGTTCAGACTGTTCCCCCCTGTATGGCTCAGCAGAGGAGTGACTGAGATTGTGCTTGTTTGCTGTGTTTTTGACTAGAGTCAATTGTGAGATTGGGATTCATCATGATCAGCCCGATGCTGGTAATGTTAATGGATTCTATGGATGTTCCTTACGGATGTGGTTGCTTGCTTCAGAGTTTTAAGGACATTCTTGTCCTGGGTGTGTGGGAAACCTGGTTCCCGAAACTGAAGCATTTGGCTCATTTTGGAACTGTAATGGGGCCTCCATTTGGTGGAAACCCTTGGGCTGGTGAGACTTACATAGCTTCCTCCAGGCTGGACTTTGGATGACTAGTCCTGGGTGCCAGTCTTTATGCACCAGTTGGGGGCTACCCTGCTCCCTTGTCAGACTGCCTTCCTCTGGTGGCATGGCCAGTCAACCCCACCCTGGGGATCAACAGCGGAGGGAGGCCCAGGCCCCTCTGGCCCTTAGATGGCAAACTCTAGCGTGAATTTCCATCAATATAGTACTGCTGCCCTAAAAGTTGGTTGCAAATGCAGGTAAGGAAATGTATCTGGAAGGTGATACATCATGTTGGGGGGTAGTTTTGGACTTACTCCGTGTTTATATTCTGCGACTGTGCAAGGGCATTGCCATCCCAGTCACACCTCCCTGCCATGGCTGTGGCCCCAGTCTTTGCTGTGCTGGGCTCCCTATCTACTGCAGTGGTTGCCATGTGCTCAGCCAAACACCCAGCCCTGCTGCGGTGAGGTGACTGTTGCCTGATTTCCTTGGGGATGATTATACAATGTATTTACATTGCTTTGGGCTTGGTTTTGTTGATGAGTATTCTGTGGGGACTGTCCTGGGACCATTCCTTTCTGCTCGTTTATAGGCGGCATCGGTCAGCCATGTGGCCCATTCTGTGACAATAGTAGCCCTCTATGAGGCCAAGCTGTAGCCAGCTTCCCTGACCTCTACCACTTGGACTGGGTAGATACCCCATGGGCTCAGAGGCAGATCTCCCTTCAAGACTGGTGCCATTTGTTCAATTGCAGCCAATGCGGCCCCCTCGAGGGCAGTCTTTTTCAATTTCTGTTGGACAAATTTAGCGGTGCCTCTTTGGGCTTGCTCCTTCTTTTCCCTGTCCTTCTCCTGTTTTTTCAAGTAATAATGTAATATGTCCATGTTTATTTCTCACCAAGGTTTGGTGTCTTGCCCTACTACTCCATCTAGTCTGGTGTGTATCTCAGTGGGCAGTCCTTTTTTGAGGATGTTATAGAAGAATGGAACCTAGGGACCGTGTTGGTCCAGGGCTGTCCTGTCTCTTGTCCCTATCGTTCCCTCATTCTATTTAGGAAATCAGTCATGGTCTCACCAGGCTTCATGCTCTCTTCCATCAATCCTCCTACATCTGGGCAGTCAGGAAATATCTCTCCCAGGGCCATCCATATCAGGCGTCTGAATGAGTTGACTGTGGCCCACCGTTGCTCCGTGTTGATCAGAGTGACTGAAGGGATGTGGGCTCGGGGAAACGCTGGTTTAGTCTGCTCCCCAATGAGGCTGCAGGGCAGATGTTTGATGTCACATTTAGCTAAGTTGATTCATGCGGTGTTTTTCTCAAAACATGAGATCCACTTTCCTGCACCACCCATCAATGGGGGCAGATTGTTCCTGAGCCCTTCTTTGTCCATCTGTGCCCCGGCACATAGATGGTCCCTGACACACCGTTCTGTAGTAGCGGACATATTTTGGCGTGGAGCGGCTCTGTCGGTTTCTCCTTGACATAGCGGTCCTAGCTTCTCAGACATTCCTGCATGTAGGGGAAGTTCCATTACAGATCTCCCTCTCCATGTCAGATGCAGTCTTCTGTGATGGCCATGTCCTCTGGTTCGAAGGATCCCTACTTCAGCCAAGGTCTATCATAGTGGCCCTTTCTTTCGGTCCAGTAGGCCAGCAGATGGCAAAATTGGTGGCGCAAAGGCCTTTTCTTCTTCTCTGGACACACTTTCTCAGGGGATCAGTTTGCCTGGCTGGCGCGTTTGGGGGGAGCAGCAGACATCCTCATCGTTGCTGTCCTTGTGTGTGCGTAAAGGTGCCATTCTAATCCTCCTGTGTCTTAATTGTGTTTCAGTTAGGCTATTCTGATTTCTTATTGTTTGGTCACCCCCTCTCCTACGCCAATGACCGGGTGGAGTGTGAATTTCTGTTAGGGGCCTCTCTCCTGAGTCTTCCCCAGGGTGGAGCCTGGGACAAACTCTGGCCTTCTCTGGGGAAAGGTGCATTGTTCTCAGTACCTGTGGGGCTTCTCAGGTGAAAGCTCTTTCTCTCTCTATTCTCAACACGTGCCTCTCCTCAAACTCACACCTGGGCTGCCTTCTTAGCTCAGTTCTGCGCGCTGTTCTTCTTGGTAGCATTTTGACCTCAAGCTCACTCCCTTATTCTTCCTCCAAAGCCTAAGCATACCCTAGGGGAGCATATCCTACAGCTCCCTCCTCAGCGTCAGACCTCAGAGAGATGGGACACCTATCTTCCCTTCCACTGGTGGTATCCCCCTCCAGAACTGCTATGAACCTCCCTCTGACTCTAGGCCTTCAAAGGGCTGGTTAGGAGCATGTGCTCCTCATTCCGCTGGGGCTTGATGGGCTATGACCGATGGATGGGGGGGTCGAACTTCGAGGGAGCCTGGCACTGGACTGGGAAGGGGCTGGCTTCGCCTGGGCGGCTTGGTCTGGTGGTCTCCTTACCCAAGGTCTGGTGACTTGCTGTCCGGTGAGGGGCCCACCAGCCCTCTCAAAAGGTGGATTGGTGTAATCCAGCACGGGGTGGCTGGGATGGCAGGCATCAGAGAGAGCACTTTCCTGCCGGTGTATGGTGGGGAGGTGAGGAAGTCTTGCTTGCAGGCTTGAGGCTACCCTTACAGGACGGGGCCACCTCGAAGATGGCCCATAATTCTAGTAGGGCCTCTCGTTTAGCTCTCTTTTGACCTACATATCTGGTCTGTGTGTGTGTGTTCTTGTGTGCTCTATGATGTTGGTATTGAATGTTCTCACCTCAGGCCATGGAAATGCGTATGCCTTGGTATGGGCATGCCACTCACGTCAGTGTTTTTCTAGCTTCCGAGCCTGTGTGGGAAATCTAGCTTGCATGTGGTCTAGTGGTGCCTCCATGATGGATTATGTGACTTGCTAAGGAGTTTATGCTTTTGACTTTCTTGAGTTTTAAATAATTTTAAATTCTACTCTGATCCTGGGGAAACTATGTACAAGCGGTCATACCAGCATCAATCTGCTGGTTATAAGCTCTATTTTAAGAAACACAATGCATCACAAAGAAAATTAACAATTGTAAAAGACAATGCAATGAAATCGTCACAACTTGTAAGAAAGTGCAATGGCTAGTTCAGAACAGTACAAATTGATTTTTTAGCAGCGAAACAGCAAATACAGAATTCTGATTTGTAGGAAAAAATGTTTATTGTTCCATTAATGCATAAACTTACTAACAGGACATAACATTTAAACATGAAATTCAATTGCAAAATCTAACAGCACCACAACATCAACAATGCAACAATGCATAAATGAAAAAATTAAAAGAAACTAGAAGAGAAAAATTGACCGAAAAAATTATTCTTCTGTCCAAAAATCTTAGCCCTCTCCTATCGCCTACTGCCCGAGGAGAGGGGATACTCTGTGTGGTACATGGAGCTAAGTGAGCCCGATAGTGTGTCAGTATCGGTTCGAGGAGAAAAATAGCAATGCGCGGAGAAAAAGGAACAACCTGACAATTATCGGCACTCCCTGGCCAAACAGAAGCTACACCTTATTCACCAAGGTCCGAATTTTTCCCTAACGTACAAATTACACCCTATATCACACCCAGTGGTCAAATCAAATCAAATAAAAACAGCTTTATTCGGTGCAAGAAAGACAACCATAAAAGCATACTAATGAAGAAATACAATTATCGTTTTCTTCTTAAAATGTTACATTATTCGAATAAAACATTTTTAAAACCATACTAGATAAAAAGTAAAAGAGATGAAAAGGAAAGCAGCAAGATTTCACGGTCAGTCAATACGACTTAATAGAATATACTTTTACATATAAAATTCATAAAGTGCAAACTGTTAGCATATTTCAGGTTAGGGGATAAACATCTCATAGAATTTAATGTGTTGACATTGAAGATAAAAGTGCAAAATAGCCTACATCATAAAGTGTAAAATAGCCTATATCGTAAAGATACATAAAGTGCAAAATATTAGCTAGCGTCTGGATGGGGATGAGTGACACATCATAATAGAATGTACGTTTACATATATAATTCATAAAGGGTAAGCTGTTAGCATGTTTCGGGTTAGAGGATAAACATCACATAAAGTGAGATGTATTGACTTAGTAGATAAAAGTGCAAACTAGCCTATATCATAGGTTGCAAGGTAGCCTATATCATAAAAATACATAAAGTGCAAAATATTTGCTAATATCTGGATGGGATTATATGACGCATCTAAGTTCAATCGTCAGATTTTTCATATATTTGTGCGTCCAGATGTAAAAGATCCCTTCTTCTCCTAATAGCCCTTTGTATAAAAAGGATATCAGAATTCATAATTTTTACATTATCCAAACTACATATAAAGTTAAAAGCATATTTGTAATAAAAAAGCTTATTTGATAAGAAGAGTGGTTTTAAAATTGATTTCCGGATATCCCTATAAAAACTACAAAAAAGTATAAAATGCAACGTAGACTGGGGTGATTTTCCATTCCACGGACAATTCGGGAGATTATGAGACCACTTTTCGGTTCTGGGAAATGCTATTAAATAGTGTAAGGTACCAAGCCTAAGTCTGGTTAGATAAAACCTATGTTGTGTGTTTCTTACCAGGATTAGGTATGTTTGTATACCCATCACAAACGGGCGTTCACAATAGGAAATAACACTTTGCTTACAACCAGCATCATCCATTCTTACACGTTCCCTGGCAGTGATATATTTAAGCTTAAGATCGCTTTTACTATATTCCAAAATGAGCGCGGGATTCTTTCTGTCAAGATCTACCTTACATCTTGTTAACAAGTTGTGCATATGCTCTAGCCAGGGAATTTTCCTACTGTGATCGAGGGCCAAGCAATCCATGATTAGGTCTTTGGTAAATTTGGTTTCATCTTTCGCCCAAATCCCTTGCCAGACAGTAAGTCCCGCTATATGAATCGAATCACTTAGGTTTGGTACAGACAATTCTTTATGCACTATGGGCCCGATTCACAGAACTAACTTAAGACAAAATCCTAAACTTACTACCATTTTGGTATTCACAGAAGGCACTTACTCATTTTGGTATTCACAGAAGGCACTTACTGATTGATGAGTAAGTGCCTTCTGTGAATACCAAAATGAGTAACTTACTCATTTTGAGTAACTTACTCATTTTGGTATTCACAGAAGGCACTTACTCATTGATGAGTAAGTGCCTTCTGTGAATACCAAAATGAGCAAGTGCCTTCTGTGAATACCAAAATGAGCAAGTGCCTTCTGTGAATACCAGTTTAAGTTTACCAGTAGTAAGTTTAGGATTTTGTCTTAAGTTAGTTCTGTGAATCGGGCCCTACGTAGTTAGCTTTAGAACTTGGGACTGCCAATACTCTTTCTAAAAATGTATTTTCTTGAGTTTGCAGCGAAGTGATGTTGGCTCTTCCCCATATGGCTGCCCCATAGCAAACACCTGTAACACACTTACTCCTATACAGGGCAAGAATTTACCGTATAGGTTTATTTCCTATTTTGGCCGAAAATCCTAAAATACCCTCCGTAATTCTCAAAAATTTCAGATTACATGATTCTATATGTGTGTTCCAGCTACCTTTTCTATTAAAAAGCAGTCCCAAGTATGAAAAGGATGAGACTCTATTTATAACTACACCTCCCATATGATGTTGTCTGTTTTTTAGCCTATTGCTCCCACATGTCATGACAAATGTTTTGTTAAGGTTTATCTGAAGGTCTTTTCCTGACATGTACAGTGCAAATTTTTCTATTAGGCATTGGAGGCCATTCGCTGTCCTTGATAACAGGACAGCATCGTCCGCGTACAAAAGTACCGGAGTGGGACGTGCTCCGATTTTTGGTACATCAACCTTTTGCTTTTGTAAAAAGGAATCTACGTTATTAATATATAGGGAAAAAAGAAGGGGCGCTAAAACACATCCTTGTCGGATTCCCCGCATGACCCTAAAGCCCAGGGTACATTCACCCATAGCACCGAAACGTACTCTGGAAGTTAAATCAGTGTAAATCTGGGATAAATATATAATAATATCTACTGGGGTGCCTAGCTCTTTCATTGATTGCCATAGTTTGGCGTGATTAACAAGATCAAACGCACTGGTGAGATCCACGAAGCAAAGGTGTAAAGCCCTTCCTTGGCTAGGGTATATTTTCCTATCAGTAGCTCCAGATTTACACATTGCTCCACCGTTCCAATACCCCTTCTGAAACCATACTGGGCCTCTGTTAGGATGTTGTTCTCGTCCGCCCAGCTTTCTAACCTTCCCAGCATGATTCTTCCCATCACTTTGGAAGTTGAGTCAAGAAGGGATATTGGACGGTAGCAATAAGCCTTCCCTCTATCCCCTTTTTTGAAAATGGGTACAATAATGCTTTCTGCCCAGGATGCAGGCAGCACCCCTCCTAAAGTAGCATTAAAAACATTTAATAAAATGGGGGTCCAGAAATCAATATCATGTTTAAAAGCGTCAATAGGTACCCCATCCGGTCCGGC
The DNA here is from genome assembly GCA_963921515.1 of Calotriton arnoldi. Taxonomy (NCBI): domain Eukaryota; kingdom Metazoa; phylum Chordata; class Amphibia; order Caudata; family Salamandridae; genus Calotriton; species Calotriton arnoldi. Next base: position 629,964 of record CAWUFW010005756.1, read on the forward strand.
GGCCTTCCCATTGGCGCTTTTTTGTAGGGCTGTTTTAATTTCATCTGGCGCTATTGGGGGTGAATTTACAGGCTCAACCAGTATGATATTACCATTATTGCATTTAGAGGCTTTAACAGCAACTGGATTAAAAATACGTTCAAAATGTGTTATCCAATCTTCTAGAGGAACGACAATATCGATTTTCCCCGCGGTGTTCTCTTTAAAAAAGGGGTGTTCGATTGTCTTCCAGAATAAGGCTGCATCTCGTGTCTCTGCAGCCTGAACTAATCTTTCCCAGGCCTCCTCACGGATTTCAATTTTCCTTTGAATCTAGGTGTTTTTATAGCCTTTCCTCAGGGTGCTTATTCTAGCACTATCCCTAGGTTTTTGTTTCAGGGTAATTTTTAATTCCCTGTTTAACCTTGAGCAATCCTGGTTAAACCATCTGGGATTATGGTCACGGACATTTTTCCTTTTTTGAGATGTAAGGTCACCTGCTATTTCGCTCGTAATGTTACCGAAAGCACTTATTATTTCCACATCTATAGAGGAGCTATCCAAACAGATATTTATATCGTTTAATCTTTTCCCTTTAAGGCTATCCATAAAGGTTGTAGGGTTCACGCCTGTCCATTTTATTGAAACTCCATTATTACCCTGGGTTTCTATATTTATATCTGCAGCCTTGCCCCTATCTTGACGAGTCAGGCTAAGCTTCAGAGACAGAATTAACGGGTAGTGGTCACTAAGCAGATTTACACAAATTAAAAGTTTTTCTGCCAAACCCCTGCAATTAGCTGACACAATGAAATGGTCGATATTAGAGGATGACCTGGCACCTACATATGTATGCATAGCAAACTCTCCATCGCAGTTGTCAGGTTCCATAACTGCTAGGTTATATTTGTGGATTGTATTATTAATTGCCTCCCCGTAAGAGTTGTGTGGAAAATGCGGGATTCGGTCACCAAAGCGGTCGCAATATCCACATGATTCTCCCCCAAAGATATCACATGTTTCACAGTTAAAATCGCCCGCCCAAATAAGTATATACTCCCCTCCCACAGCCTTTATGAAACAATCCAGGACTTCTTCCAATGACTTGATAACCCCGGATCTTCTGCCATCGAAAATATTATTATAAAAATGTATTACAACTATGGGTTGTTTCCCCTCCAAATAAAGGTATAAAAACTGATAATGCTGTGACGTAATATTGGCTTTCCTTAAAATTAGGGGTGAAGTTACGGCAATTAAAGCCGCTAAACCTCTTTTTGCTCTCCCCATTCTAGAGGGGCTAGCATTAGTACAAATAGCTTGAAAACCATTAATAAAAAAGGGCTCAGTATACCATGTTTCCTGAAGCAAAATTAATGCGCACCCCTCAATTGCTTTTAGCCATGCTTCGTTATTGAGCTTATTTTTAATTCCAGCCACGTTCCATGACATGATATGTAAGGATTCTTTGGTTCGTGTACTTGCTTCAACTTCCGGCAATTTACAGGTAGAGATATTAACCGGATTATTAATAGGTACCTCACACGAGTCCTCCCTATGAGCTTGTACACAGGGGTCACCAACTGGCTCGTTACAAGTTACAATGCATTCCGGACTTCTTTCTAATATAATACCCACATCTTCCCTCTGTCAATCAATATCACTACATCTTCTCAGAGGTTCATACCTGTTATTAGTAGGAGCAATTTGGTTTGGGTTAAAGATATGGGGTGTACTTACTTTACTGTAATTAGGCCTATAAAAAAAACCTAATGGAACAGCGGTTATGTGATCATTCTGGCTAAAATTAGGCAATGTAGTATTATTCAGAAATCCTTCCATCAAATTCCCTACCAGATCCCTGCTGAGAAAGTTCACTACAACGCAATCCCCCTGGCACGTTTTTCTAGAGCTACCCACCCAATTTACTCTCCTTAGCATTATAATATTTTGTTGTAACACATTAATGCCAAAGTTAGTTTTTACAGCAATCCAAAGTACCACTTGATTTTTCAATGTCTCGTAAGATTCACAACTTTTATCGGCTGATCTGGGAACATTTTTCAAGACAATGACATATGGCGTCGCCTGGGGGGAAGATGTAATGGCTCTTCTATGTTATTACCAACATACATAGTCCTGTTCAATGTGTCCACCTGGCTTGGGTTTACCCGTCTTAAGGAAGAGACTTTATCATCCTTAATAAGCCTTGGAGCTTGGGTGGGTCGTAACTTTTGACTATCCCTTGGGGATTGTACAGCAGGAGTCCTTCTTTGCTTGGGTTCGCCAGCAGGGATGGGGGTTTCTAGGTCTTCCTTTGGCCTTGTGGCCTTGCTCACTTTGCCACTGAATTCAAGCTAGCCTGGCTGATGAGGGGTGTTACTCCGAAACTGGTTCCAGGATGATTGCTTCCGGTCCAGGGAATACCTGGCTTGGCAGTTCGGGCTGGACTGTTCCCATGAGGAACAGGGTCAAGACTGATTTGCTTATGGCTGGGTCTGAATTGGGGTGGCGAAGTGAGCTAAAGGTCAATGATGGATTCAACCCAGATCTGTGACTGGGGGTGAGTGTCTGAAAAGTTTCAGTGCTCTGTCCATCATCTCCTTGTGTTTGCTTTGGTCACATACTCAAAGACTGAACTCAGACCAATTGTTTGTATCAAAAATATTTGTTTGTTGTATTTTATTTGTTGAACCAAAAGGACTTGGTACAGGTAAATAGAATTGTACTTTTCCAGACAGATTGATCAACAAGCAAGCTGGATGAGAATGATTTTTGTTAAAGGTTTGTGCAAAGATTCAATTACAGTTGAAATTACTTTTGAATTAATTTTGATTACTTTTTAGATTACTTTTTCTACTCGGTGTGATATGCCTAGATATCACACTGGGACATTTCCTAGATAAAAGGTGAGGAAAACAGTTTTTATCAAAATACAGTTTCTTAGGTTTCCATACAAACACCCTTAACACTTAGAAGTTTTTTAGAGGAAAATAGTCAATGCAATCCTATTGAGAAAAATGAGGTTATCGATTTGCAGGTAAGTAAACGGTCTTGAGGGTTGAGTTTCTGGGGTTAGAACAAGGGTTCCGCCAGGGTCCAGGATGCACTCAAAAAGCACCCTCAGCAGCACTAGGGCGGCCGAGTGCAGAGTGCTGAGGCCCAATGTTAGCCTATGCGGCTAGGTGGGCCGTAAGGTGGAGGGAGCAAAGCTCCTAGGGTTAAGCTGAGGGCAAAGGAGGATCCAAGTTAGCACACAAGTTGCACCCAAAGCGGCACAGGGACGGCCGGGTGCAGGGTGTCGGATCGACATTGGGTGCCCTGTTGGTTTCAATGGGGAAGCTCCGGTCAGAACAGACACTGCAGGTTCAGGCACGAAGACTTTATGGAGGCGACCACCAGTTGGAGAGGTAAGGTCGGATGCTGGGGGTTGCCTGGACACCGTCGGTTGGGCCACCCAAGGCCGTTGGGTGCAGGGGTGTCTTTAGGCATCGAATTTTCCTTACCAGCTCCGGTTGCGATAGGGGGGACCCTCCAGATAGAGACTGCAGGCATTGTTGGGAGGCTTGAGGTAGGTCAGGGATCACCAGATCCCTAGTCAGGATCACAGGGGAGACCTCCTTGTGGTGTTGGGTAACTCGAACTCGGGCCATGTGTGTTGGGTACAGAGTGGTGCAGACTCGCGGTTTTGGCCAGAACCAGAGTATGGTTCTTGAGCAAGTCTGGTGCTCATGGGAAACAAAGTCTTTGTAGGGAAGGCAAGGCAGGTCCTCCGGGTTCTGGGGGGCTGCTGGCTGCAGGACATGCCAGGATCTTGCTGGAGCAGGTCGAGGTTGGGACAGACCAGTAGGGCTGGGGCCAAAGCAGTTGGTGTCCTCCTCTTCTTCCTTCAGCACGGCTCTTCAGCACCTCTTCTTCTCCTTCTTGCTTGACTGAGGAGGCAAGGTTTGGGGTTGCCCCTAAATACTACATTTAGGGGCGTTTCAGGTAAGTACAGGTCAGGACCAATGAGTCCCTTCGTTGTACACCCCCTATTATGCAATCCTCCAGTGGGAGAGGGGCATAAGCCTGACTCTGGTTGACTGGGTCACCCCATCTTCAAGATGGTGGGGACTGAGAGTTGTGCTTCCCCTTGTCTCCCCCAACTGAGGGATGGGGTTGGCAAAGGTGGGCACACCTCTCCTCCTATCTTGGTTTTCCCGCCGATTCTCCCTCCAAAGTGGGGGTCAGAACCAGTGGGGCCAGTTTGCTGGGAGCAGCAAATGGCTGGGTCAGCTCATAAAAGTGGCAAGCCTTTATAGCTTCCCCTTCATGGACCCTGCCCATCCTGGGGGAGGAAGGTTGGCACCTCGACCCAGGATGTGCTATGTTTCAGGAACCAGAAAGCAGGAGGATCTTGAGCCAGGTGTCCAGAAACATATACGGGGTGGCAGCTGGTGAGCAGCAAGTCAGCTAAGACACTAGAGTTAGTTTGGTTTTCAGGGGCTTCTCAAAGAAGCCCTCTGAGTGCTTTTGGCATTAACTCCCACACTGGCATCAGTGTGGGTTTAATGTGCTGAGAGGTTTGATACCAAACGTCTCAGATTTCAGTAAAGCCATTTAGGTGCTGTGGAGTTCGTAATGACAAACTCCCAGACCATATACTCTTTATGGCTTTACTGCACTTACAATGTCTAAGAATTGACTTAAACACTGTAGGGGTACAGGGATCATGCACCTGTACCCTCACCAGTGGTATAGTGCACCCAGCTAGGGGGTGGCTTACCTATGCCATAGGCAGTGGATTGTAGGCATGGCACACAGGGATGTGTGCCATGATGACTCTTCACTTTTCTCTGCACCAAAACACGCAGCCTGCAATGGCAGTGTGTGTGTTAAGGTACAGGGCCTCTAAGGAGGCACAATATGTGCTGCAGTCCTTTGAGCCCTTCTCTGTCCACAGTGCCCTTGGTACCCATGGTACCTTTTACAAGGGACTTACAATGGGCCAGAGAGTTGACAATTGGGTTAGCAACAGTACAGTTTTAGGGAAAGAGCATTGTCCCTGGGTACCTGGTTGGCAGGAACCCAGGGCACTCTTAGTCAAAGAGCATCAACATCAGGCAAAAAGTGAGGGGCAACCCTGCTAAAAAGGAGCACTTTCCTACACATATATAAGGTGCTATTATTCCACCTATAGATGTGGCTATGAATGATGTAAAAAATACATGCATATCTACACTGGGGAACAGGCTTGTTTAAAGTACAGCTGGTGTTCTAACCCAAATTAATTCTAAATTAGTTGCTATACGTGCTATGGTGATGTAAAATCACTTAGTGCTTGATATCCTTGATGTGAAGGAAGGGGGTGTTTTCAAGGTACCAAAGGTTAAAAGATGTTGCACTTCATACCTGAAACAGCAGGGTTAGTAAGGCGTATATAAACAATGTAACTAATGTCTCTCATGAACTTCAAGCTTTAGAAGAGCATGGCATATGAGAGAGTGTAGGTTCCTGGGTTAGTGAGATTGGGAAGGGTTTTAGCAAGGTTGGTGAATGGATTGATAATCCTTGAGATTAATCCTAAATCTTGTAATTATCATGACGATTTGTGCAATTTTTCCTGATCTTTTCAATAAAATGTTCTCAGGATCGTTTTAAAAATTGTGGAAGTAAGGAAGAAGGAAGATCCTCAAAAAGGAAAAGGAGACATGAGGGAAAATTTGAGATGGAGAATGTTAAAAATGTGTTTACATCGAAATGAAAATGATGAAGGATCACAACAGAAAGAAGCAGAAAGTGATACATACTATGTTATAATTTCTGATTAAATAAAAATGTATTAATTGTTGTTTTAGTGATTACAGAATATTTCAAGAGGGAATTTGTTAAAAATTGTATGAATTTATATTTGTGTGCATCATTAACAATGTGCGATATGTATTTACACATTCAATTTCACATATGCAGACTGATTTAATCAGACTCCCTTCCCCCAGGATAGTGAGGCATAGATTTGCAAATTTTGCAGTACAAAATGGACATTTTGTAGCACAAAAATGGACATTTTGCAGCACAAAAATTGAATTTTTTCAGAATTATTGAGGCACTTTATTTTACTGTTGTTCATTCATTTTCAGCCTTAATTCAATTGAAACTGTTTTATCATGGTATTCCACTTTGAAATATGCATGTTTAAAGTGTCTGTGAGTGTTTGTTTGCTATATTCTATGGAGGGACTGAGTATACCTACAGGATGCAACAAACAAGTGAAACACAATTCTCCCTAATATTTGAAAGAACATTATCAAAGAAGCAGTGCCTGTACATTTACTCAACAAGTTTGACTCCTTTTCTGTAGTCTGCGCCATGTACTTGGAACGCTGGCTTTCCACAGCTTCAGAGTAGCAGCATGGTGTGCATAAGTGGTGGGAATTTCAAAGGACCAATTGCACATGTTTTTCTCTGAATCTAGGTGCTGAAATAAATGTTTGAACATATGCAGGATTTCTCCATTGCTCAGTTTTGATAATTCCATTTCCTTCTTGAGTATGGTAACTGATGTACATTGGAGCCCATTGGTTTGAATTGATATTTTTTCTTAAACAGTAAACTGGGTCTCGTTTTCCCTCTTTACATATGTAGCCCAATGTCTGGAAGCAATACAGAGTATCTATGTTCAATTATATTTGCAATTGGTCAACTGGAATTGCCATTTTTTATGGTGACCTTCTTTATATGTGTAGTATGTTAGTGCTGTAGTTTTATATTAAAGGTCTTGGTGCAGAAGACATCACAGAATCCACTGCCTCACTGATTGAGATGTCACAGTTCTCATTGTACCTTTACAGAGAATACCACATTTCTGATGGTATCACACATGGCATTACTGATGACATTACAGAAAATGGTCTCACTACTATACCATAACAGAACCCTACTGCCTCACTGCTGGTAATTTCAGACTTCATTCTCCATTAGAGTTGACACCACCTTCCTGATGACATAGTAAAAGATGCTATGACACCACATAAAATCGTTTCCGTTTAAAGCACAATAAAACATGGTCTCAATGCTGATTACATTATGGAATGCTTTCACTGCTGATGACATCACAGAAAACAGTCTTATTTCTGCTGACATCACAAAAGCCACTGTTTCGCTGTTGATGATGTCAGAGAGCTCAATGTACCATTGCAGATGACAGCACATTGTAAACAACATCACACAACATACTATCTCACTGCTCATGACATCACAAAACCTTTGTTCCTTGGTCACAGCATCAACAAAAGTGGTCTCACAGTCGACGACATCACAATACGCGATCTCACTGCAGAGGACATTGTTGTATTGTAGATACTGAAGCCCTTGAAAATGAATTTTGTGCTGCGTCATAATACAAGTGTTAACTTCTGCTATGTTCAGAACATACTTCATTGAAAGGTTCAGGGCCTTCACCTTACAACAAAGGTGCACTTATAACGCATGTTTCCTATGGAGGAACACACGCCTAAACACTCTTACTCTGGCACACGGTCTATGGGGATGTCGTGAAGAGTGTTCATTCCATACAAAGGTCTTTCAGATGCTGAGGGGGGCAGAGGTCACGTCTGCTCATAAAGGTCGAGGCTGATTACATGTATGGTGTGCCGGGAGTCAAAGTGGTTGTAACTTACTTCATCTCCATATACAAGTAGAGCCCAAAACGTCAGCAAGTCAATTTTGTTCATGGGCACTACTCAGGCATATGGAAGTACATTCGTGCTATCAGACTCCATTCATACCCCATAGATGTAACAGTACGGTTTACATGAGTGGGTGGAGGGGAGCACCACATAGGCCGTCACAATGTCTGTATCATGACCTCAGCTTTTACGGCTGCACGGCGGCACATAGAGACGTGTGTGCATACATCCAAAAAGAAGCCACTATTTTTGTTGTCTTCCAGAAGACCGTTTCTTGCGGCCAAAATGGTAAATAATGTGTTAATCGCGCTGCTCGGCTGATTTCACAATTATTTCTCGATTCACAAAATGCTGGAGGGTTTGTTTTATACAATTGCTTTTGAAACAAATTTCCTATGATGTGCTGAAGTGTATATTTTGATGTGTTTTAGTTAGGACAAATTTCTGTGCAAAATACCGTTTAATTAAGATGGAAGCTGTCTCTATCACTCATTCACTGTTTGCCCCCCTTGCGAACATCCTCTGCCCACAAGTTACGCAGAACACAGTTAAGCTGCCATGTATTAGAATATTGTTCACTGTTGTTTCTGTTGTGCTCATGGTGAACGTTCCTAACTTGTATCTGACTGAAAACATATTATTATGTTTCTGTTGCTTCAATGAAATCTATTCATTCAAATATTGTGACACTGTAAATGTATCTTGTTTGTTCATACATCTCCGGATGGTGTTAACAATCAAGGTGCTGCATTATTATTCAAGAAATTGAGATAGTGCTTAGATGTTAAGGTAATAGAATAATGCTTAGAAGTGAATTGTAATTGTAATTGCATTTATAATGCGCTTACTACCCCTGATGAGGGATCAAAGTGCTTTTTGGCAAGTAGCACGCTACTCCGGTACCCAAATAGGATTAAGGGTGAATTAGTATAGGGAAATATGAAATCAATATGAGCTGTGAACATGTGAGCCTGGTACTGGGATTGAAAAAGGATACTGGAGGGATAGAAGAGGGAAGGGTCTAGAAAGTGTTTATTTGGTGATGATGGGCAGTAGGAGGAGGTTTGATATCAGTAAAGGTGAGGTGGAGGGGAGGAGTCAGGGGAAGGGTTTAGAAAGGCTTGTTTAGGAGATCTGAATTTGTAAAAGAGGTTTGAGGGGTAGAGGAGGGAAGAGTCTAGAAAGGGTTATTTTGGGGATCATTCCAGGAGAATGGCGTTTGGGATGACTCAGAGACTGGAGACAGAGGAGCTATTGAGAGAGGTATAGGGTGAGAAATAGGGTAGTGCATTGGAGAGTGTAGTAGAATGAGGTTTGGGATGAGTCAGAGAGTGGAGGTAGAGGATATATTGAGAGTGGTATAGGGTGAGATTTAGGGTAGCGCATTGGAGATGCTGAATTAGGAGTAAAGTAATAAATATAAAGATACATAAGTACATAGAGGGTAAATGACGTTTATTTTTCAATGTGCTCTGATTTGCTGAAGAAATTATACATTTGCTCACATCAAGATGATTCTGCAAAATTTCTTATTTCCCCTGCAAAACTTTGTATAAAAACTCTTTTTGAGGGTGAGCCAGAGATCGTTAAGACTTTCCTGTACTGCTAGGGATGCTGCCTGTTTCTTTCTGATTTTGCTGCCCATTGGGAATTAGAGTATTTTCTGATTTTTACATACTCTATTACTTTGCTTTTCACAGCCTTCATGGCATTGACTCTGTATCACTTATTTTCAAATTTTGTAATACAAGCCTTTAACTTTTAATTGATTTAGAACTCAGTTATAGAATGGGCCCAATTTATTATTAAAGTAGAATTTTTTATTGAAATTACATTTGATTGATTCTGATGCATAATGAGGTACCTTAACATAGAGACACCATTGCCTCATAAAACTGAGGTTAAACATAATCTCTTACCCAGATAAATATGGGGGATCGGATTACGGTAAATTTGGGGTGTCTTGACTATGGGGCACAGTATTTGGTCCCACAGCTACCTGCTTTCTCATATGACTTCTGTCAACCACAGTTTGATAATGTGGTTTTAAGACATCCCAGCAGCTGTGGGCCACCACCCAAGACCCATCTGAACCTCTCCAGAATTAATATTCCCATTTGTTATTATTTTCGTATCATTATTGGCAGCTATGAAGACAAAATGTAAAATATTTATAGATTTGGAACTTAAAATCCTGAATCTGTCAACAGAATAGGATTTAGAAAGTAAAGATATGAGACGCTATTGTCCTTGTATTTTTAGTCTGTTACTGAGAAAGTAAGGCTGCAAGGAGAACAAATCAAAGAATACTGATGACTTCAAACTGAATTCTTGTGCCTTCCTGCCTACAGTAGTATTTCGAACACAGAGTAGGCAACGCACAGGGTGGCTTTCTGTGCCATTGGCAAGGCTTGGAAAGTAGTTGCCAAGGAGGGCTGGCTTTAGCACGAGTGGCACCCGATGCAACAATGTTTGTGGGAACCCCCGTCCACGGCGGAGGTGGTGACCACTTCCACCACAGAGCCCCTTATTACCACCTTTTAACAGTGCCCCTCAAGTCTCCATAGCCACTCTCTCTTTCAGATGCATTTAATTAGTTGTAAAGCGCCACTCATACCAGTGTAGGGTGTCAGAGCACTTTGCCTCACATACACATTACACAGAGACAATCACTCATATGTGTGTACATCAGCATATAGGAAATGTTACATAAACCAGAGGACTACAAGGTGTGGAAGAGACATGTAATTCACACTGGTAGGCATTATAGTTCAAGAGTCCTTGGTCTTGAGAAGTACAAACTCAGAATTGAAAACAGAACACCATAGTGGTGAGTTCTCTTTAATAATAAGAATCTATTTCTACCCAAATAAACCCTTTTTGCAACTTTAATCTATGCTCTAATCTATGCTTTGCAGTGTGAATGCAGTTCTTTGAAGACAGTTAATAATTCAAGAATTGAGATTTTTTTTTGTGAGGTGAATAATCTTGAAAGAAATTATTAACCCTGGGCGTTAAACTCAGCTCCGATCGCAGAGTTTTGGCAACTCCGCGGTCCGTGTAGAACGCGGAGTTGCCGAAAACTCTGCACTCCGCAACGGAGTGGAGTTTTTTGTGTGCTTGCGTGCCTGAAATGCGTTTAGGCGCCCGCAGGAGTGACTTACCTGGTTACTGCGATCGCCGACAAGATTTCCCGAGCTGTTCGCGAGCCATACGAGATTTGCTAGGCAGCCGCATGGTCCAGCGAAAGTTTGAGGTCCCCAACACATCATTCGAGCACGCCAGCAGACTTCCGGCGGGGGTTTAGGAAGAACACGAGCCTGGACGTGCAGGAACTACCGTGACTGCAATCTGGAGAAGGTTTTCCCCATGAGCAGCATCAAAACCTTCTCGAAATGATGACTTGGAGTAAACAAATTCCTCAAATTGACATTTGGCTATAATTGTTTGTGCAAGGAGTCCTTTTTCTTTTTTTACTTTTTTTTCAAGAGGAAGGAAGTGCCCCAGAGCCTCCAACTTCCTATTCCTGTCCAGCAGGCTCCTCCCAGTGCTTTGTCCATCTACTGATCACTTTTCATTTGGATTTGGTGCTGGAATGATCGCTCCTTGTGTCTGCTGCATAATATATCATTGGATTTGAGGACTTTGGATTTGAGATTTCACAAGTAAGTTGGAAAACTGGTGTTGTTTGTTTGATTTGGGCCATGCACCTAGATTTATTTGTACTTTTCATCAATTTTGTTTAATTTATTGTGGTGGGTGGTCTGTAGTTTCAGTAGGGGCCTTGTTGTTTCTCTGTAAGTAATGTTTCTTCTTTTATACAGGAAACATGTTGCACAGTTCACTACATTTTCTCTATATTTGAAATCAATTTGCAATATTTATTTAATTCATGATGTATGTAGCCCAGTAGTCTGCCAATAGGCCTTTCTCAGTCAGTAGGCCCAGAGCTACTCATGGGTGCATGGAACAACAGCTGTTTCTGTGGGGTCTGTTGAGGGCATAGATAGCATTAGATTGAAATACAAAATGTGTTTTTTTGTGGTATTTCACTTTTTTCATGAGATGTGTTGTTTAGCATGCCTCTTTTGTCTGGCCAATGTGTGAGTGTGTTTGTAATTGTAATAGTGTGCCCCAGCATTTGCCTTGGCTCCCCATGCGGCCAGGGGCCATTTTGTAAAGTCTGTGTCCATAGGCCTGCTTGTGTTCATTGTTTTCTAGGCCTCCTGCTTGTTGTTGTGACTGACCATGTGGCTGGCAGTCAGTGTGCTTTTTTGCCATAGGCCTGCATGTCTTCCCTTTGTTCCTCTTGGCTTATTGCTTCTTGTTGTGGTGGCCTAGCCATGTGGCTGGTGGCCATTTTGTGAACAGTCAGTGTGCGTTTACCATAGCCCTGCATTGTGTTCCCTTTGTAGGCTTATTGCTTCTTGTGGTGGCCTGGCCATGTGGCTGGTGGCCATTTTGTGAAGGCAGCTAGTGTGTTTTTGCCATAGGCCTGCATTGTCTTCCCTTTGTAGGCTAATTATTGCATCTTGTTGTGGCATGGCAATGATGCTGGCGGCCATTTTGTGAAGGCAGCCAATGTGCTTCTGCCATAGGCCTTCATGCCTTTTTTGTGGTGGCTACTGTTTCTTGCTGGTTGTTGTTTTGCATGCAATTTTTTCTTCTTTTATTCAGCAAAAATGTAGTACAGTTCACTACATTTTCTCCATGTTTTTAATAAATTTGCAATATTGATTTGAATTGATTCACTATGTGGCCTAGTCTGCCAATGGGTTTTCCAGCCAATAGACCCAGAGCTACTCATGGGTGCATGAAACAACTGTTTCTGTGGTGTCTGTTTAGTTTAAACATAATTATGGCCATGGATGGCATTGGATTAAAAATAAAATAAAAAATATTTTTTTTTGTGGGATTTCACTTTTCTTTCATGTGTTAAATTAATTAAATGCCTTTGTTGGATGTGTGTGGTTGTAACTTGCAAACCTTTTTTGCCCTGTGGATTCTCGTTTTTGGCATTGTTGCATTAAAGATGTAGGCCAGCAATGCATTTGCCTTGGTTCCCCAGGGCCATGTGACGGGGCCATTTGGTAAAGTCGGTGTCCTCCTTAGGCCTGCTTGTGTTCATTGTTTTCCAGTCCTCCTGCTTGTTGTTGCTGTGATGTGACCATGTGGCTGATAGCCATTTTGTGAAGGCAGTCAGTGTGCTTTTGCCATAGGCCTGCATGTCTTCCCTTTGTTCCCCTTGGCTTATTATTGCTTCTTGTTGTGGCCTGGCCATGTAGCTGGCAGCAATTTTGTGCATTCAGTCAGTGTGCCCCTTTGCCATATGCTGGCATGGATGGTTGATCAATGAGATAAGCAGCTTAATAAATTAATAATTAGCGCTTTAGGGTAATTTTTATTTTTTACTTATTTATAATTATTTCTTTATTTTAATTTCTTTTTTTCATTTTTATGTGTAAATTTTTCCTATTTGATTAATTATTTTTTTAATATTTTCATTTTTTACAATTTTTCAAATAATTTTTGTTCATTTTTTTTAATTTCTTTTCCAATTTTTTTTTAAATTTCAGTTTCAAAGTTACATGACTTGGCATCAGTGAACCATTAACATTATCCCCATGTCTGCTATATGACGTGCACAACAGTATTCATTGTCTAGGGATTGTTCCATTCCATTGTCATTTGTCAGCGGCAGCTCCATTCCCCGCCACGTGATGCACAATGCCAAACCGTTACATTTGTATTTTTGTTGTTCTTCTTTCCTATCCTTCCTGAGCGTACTGGACTGTACAGTACACCATGAAAGCCCTTGTTGTTGTCAATGTCTCACAAATGGTTACACTGTATTGTTATTTTTTTTAATAACTGGGGTAACACTAACAAGTGTGACCACACACTAAATTATATATTATAATATTTGTTTGTAGTAGTAATTATTGAACTACAACAATGTCACATTTCACTGATGTTCTTCTTGCTTCTTTGCTTTTAGGTGCACAAGAGGAGGAGACAAAATCACCCATTGTACTGCCAGACAGAAGGCCTGCGCCCTGCGCACGACGTCACGTGACATGTTAACACAGGCATCTCTTCAACTGGTCAATCTCAAACAAGTGCCGCCGCATGCTAGCTAACTGACAGCTTCAAAATGGCCCCAAAGAAAGGTACTAGTACCAAGAAAGACAAAGTTGCCAGTGAGAAGAAAAAGGCACTGCCACTTACCACCACTGGTATGTCGCCTAGTACCTTTTTTGGGAAACTTAAAATTGCACCTGCAGCAGCGGTGTCCAGAGAGCAAGCTGGGAGCAGCACCCCCGCATCAGCAGGCTCACCCCACCAACCTAGGCACAAGCCCATGTCTGTCGCTGAGGCAGCCAATCTAATCATGACAACGCCGATGACCAGTGACTTTGAAATTTACTTATCGTTATCGCAAAGTAGTACCCAATCTATGCAGGAAACTCAGATAAGCGGGCAACAACAACAACAGCCGCAACCACCACCAATAGTAGTAGTTCCTCCCAAAGTAGATGCAGTTCATGAGATCGAGATTCCTGCTGAGGAAGAAGAGCAAGCCATTCAGAAGATCCATTGTCTTCCAGATCCCCAGCAAGGAAAATGAGGGTTAGTCCATCAACTTCTACTCCAAGCCCCCCTTCTGATGATCTAGACACCACTTGGATCCGCCTCAGTCTGAGTGTGAGACACGCCATGCCCACGAGACAAGGCTAGGGAAAAGGAAGGTTCCTGAAAGCCTTAGAGTTCTGGAGGTGGATGTAGAAGAGGAGGATGATGACGAGCCAGTCATCATGGACGTTAGCCCCGCCCCAGTGGAGACCGACATTACCCCATCCCAAATTGCTGTGAGGGATGTGGCACGGATACCACCAACACCACCTACAGCTGTCATATTTACAAAGTCCCGGCAGCAACCTACATCCACCACAACCACCTCAGTAGAAGTAGGTACTGCAGAGAGTCAAACATCAAGCTCACCTACCAGTTCATCCGACATTGCAAGTGGCACCAGCAGCATCAGGAAGTTGACCTCCCCGTTTTGGGACTTCTTTTCGGTTAGCCAGAAGGAGGTGAACATTGCTATATGCTCCATTTGTGGAGTCGGGGTAAGCTTGGTACAAACTATGGTACCGGAACCAAACAACCCATCTTAAAACACACCACTTGATCCAGTGGAAGGCACACCCTAGCGTCCCAAAAACTGCAGGTATTGTTGGTGGAGGGGATGAAGATCCAATCACGGTGGAAGGTGAAAAAGAGGGAGACATTTTCTCCGGTACACATAGCAGCCCAGTCCCCAGCACTGGAGTGGTACCGCCCACATTATCCTCAGCAACATCGCAATGGCATAAGAGTCAGGTCGAGACACCAAGGGGTCCAAGGCAAGAGAGTACCGCAATGAAAAAACGCCCATTGAGCCTAACAATATCTGGTCTCAAGAAGTCACCTGCATCAGTGGCACCAGAAAAGAAAAAAATCCAGGCTACCATTCTCAGCATGTTTAGGTCGGAGGGGCAGTACGAATGCAACCATCCCAAGGCACGTTTGTACAATGCGAAGCTGGCTAAAATGTTAGCGCTGGACCTCCTCCCTTTTCCTTTTGTGGAAGGGGTGGGTTTTCTTGAATTAGTGGCAGCCATCGGCCCGAAATGGAAGGTTCCCAGCAGGTCCTCTTTCACCAGAGTTGCTGTTCTAGCACTACATCACAACGTGCTGGAATGACTTGGGCAAACTTTGCAGCAGAGTGCTACTCACACTATCCACCTGATGACAGACATGTGAACCAGCTGCCAAGCCACTGATTACATGTGTATCACTGCACACTGGATCTCTTTTGTGGGTGTTAGAGAAAAGATATCTGCAGGTGTTGACACTGCTGACATTTTTAATGATGCTTGGAAGCATGCTACTGTAGCCATGTTCGCCAAGGAGAAATCCCATACTGCTGCAAACATTTTGGAAGACTTCAACACTAAGGTCTTTGAATGGCTGCGGCCAAGAGGGCTCAACACGGACAATGGCAGAAATATAGTTAAGGCCATGGCCGATGGTGGCTATTTCAGGATCTTGTGTTTGTCGCACTGCATTAACATCATTGTTCAACACTTTTTGAAAAAAGAAGACCGAGTCAGCAACTTACTGACCACCTGCAGAAGAATCTGCACACATTTCAGCCATTCTTTTAAAGCCCAGAAGCAGCTGAGGATCATTCAACGTGATAATAGAATACCAGTTAAAGCACTCATCCAGGAGGTGCCAACACGTTGGAACTCAACTTATTACATGCTTGAACGTATGTTTGAGCAGTACAGACCAATCAATGAATATGTCATGCAAAGAGGGGATGCAACTGTGAAAGGCATGATCATTGAGATGGACCAATGGGGCCTAGTTAAATGCCTGACAGAGATGCTGATTCCTTTCGAGGTTTTCACACGTGAAGTCAGCAAGGAGTATTGTACAATGAGCCAAGCTATCCCATTGTTGCACATGCTACAGGAACAGCTAAAGGAGGTGTCTGCAATGTACGCAGTTGTGGAGGAAAGAAAAAAAAAAAGCATATGACTTGGTGGAGAGCTAAATCGTTCGCTTATTTGAAAAAACAAGGGTGCAAAGATGCATTGTGTCATCCAACCACTACATTTGTGCCACAATTCTTGATCCACGGTACAAACCATTACTGGACACTTTAATTCCTTTTTCAGACAGGGATGTTGCCAATTACAAAACGTGGATAGCTGTGCAAGCCAGTCAACTAGAAAAAGAATGGCCGGGAATTAGAGGCCCGCTACTCCAGGGCACAACAAGTACTGCAGGGCAGCCTTCAAGTTCAACTGCCGAGCCTAAGGGCAGTGCGGTTGGCGCACAGCAACCAAAACCACCAACAACAGCAAGAACAACGACATCAACAAAAACAACAAGAACAGGAGCATCAGCCCCCAAATCAGCAAAGGAATGGTTTCTACTGGCAGGGCTTAAGTCCAGTGCTGAGGCAAAGGCAAAAGAGGCAGAGCAAAGGGAAGCACCCTTGACCATTGAGCAAATGGTCCAGGCCTATCTGGATGGCCCAACAGAGGTCTACTTTGACCAACCAATTGCTGTATGAGTATGTGAAAAGGTGCCAATGGCCAGTGCTCAGCAGGCTGGCGATAAACTATCTGGCTTGCCCTGAATCAAGTGTCTCTGCTGAGCGTATTTTCAGTACTGCTGGTGCCATCTGACAGTGAGAAGGACGGTCTCTTGCCCCAAAACGTGGAGAGGTTAGCCATGGTCAAAATGAATCAGCACTTTATACCACCGGATTACACCATACCTGAAGTACCACAGCAGGAAGATGATGACTGCGACTCAGGTCATGGAAGTAGTGTGTTAGGTGACCTACTTATGGGCGAACAACCAGAGTTGAGGACGAGCTCTACTTCCCTGACAACTAGGCTTTACTTTCGTTCTTTCTTTGACGTCCCCAAAAAAAAAAGATATAGCTAAGGAACATTATTTACTTTATTATTTGTATGTGTCTCTGGCTGACCAATTCATCCCCACCGTCTTACTCTTAGACGCATTTTATTGCCGGATTGGAGTTGCAACTGTGTGCAGTGCAGAAGTCCTGACTCGCCCTAAGCCATTTCCCTCAAGCCAGACATTTGATGGAGAAATTAATACAAACAAATGTGTGCCTGCCTCTGCCTCCAACCCTGGGCCCTGACTATCTATCTATGTTTCCTCCTAGCCTAGAGGGACTGCCCCGCCCACATGTGAGATTATAATAATTCAATTTACAGCAAAGCAATGGATGATCTGCATTCTGCAATGTGCCACCACCAATCGATCACGGTGAGCACACCGGAAGAACAGGTAAATGATGGCATGCATTGCACGCTGAGTGATTGTTGTTTGTTGTGATGCCAATTGTGAATGATGATATGTCATCATCATCAATCATGTGTCTGTCAACTTGCGTTGAGACTTGAGAAGAAGAAATATGATTCATGTGGTGGCAGCAGGCAGTGTGAGACTGGGTGATTGTTACGCTTAATGTTTTAGTGATGATGATTGAGATTCACAATGCTGTGATGGCCTACCGACGGCTGATCAATAATTTTCCCCTGAAGGTTATTTTTTTTCCTTCCCCTTTAAAAGATCGGATAGCGAGATTCCTTCACCAGGTCCACTTCATACCATCCACACTGCTTTTTAAAATTGTTTTATGCTTACTTATACTCCTCAAAGACTCAGACCTGACCAGTCACTCAGTTAATGCAAAGCTTGCAAACACAAATCTAGTCTACTCTAGTCTACTCTACAGTGAGTCTGTCAAGTCAATCTTTCCCTTCTTGTTGTCCAATAACAAAATTGGACTACTACAGGCCGACCCATTACATTGAGTCAGGACTCAGTTGGGACACCGTTGGTACGGAGTTGGACACCATACTCAGAGTCGTAGTCAGACTCAGGAGGATCGGAGATGATGGAATGACTCAGGGCGTGTGAGTGAGCGTGACTACTTCGAGAACTGCCACCAGAAAAAGATGGAAGTTTTCAAATGCACCGAAACCAACCAATTTGGATGATGATGACTTTGAAGTGGCCTAAAGGTAAACAACAACAACACCAGACCTACACATGTCTGTGTAGTGGTGGTGGTGGTGAGTGTGGTGTGACTGTCTGACTGATTCTATAGCTGTGCATTGATTTTTTACTTAATAGGAAAAACTGCATGCTAGGTTGCTGTTTGTGTCTTTGCTCAGTGATGTCTGGATCAAATTTGAAGCTAAGTGGAGGTTGGGTAGGGGGCCTGTTGTAGGAGGTGACTGCCCGAAACAAACATTTAGCCATGCTGCCTCTAAAACAAAGTCTTCTTGTTGCACTCCTTTATGCAGTTTAGCTTTCCCCCTTGATTCTTAAATATATTTTTTTCTACCTACAGGCCCTTACCCTGTGCCATACTGGAAAAACAACTCACACTTAGCTTACCGAACCGCATCCGCCAGGCACCCAAGATTAACAGACAGTCCAAGAGGAATGCAGTGCAGAGATGGAACTCCCAATTTGGCAATACATACAGTATACATTTTTCTCTTCAATCGTTACAACTGTGTATGTTGTTTATGTTTGATTAGTTTACTTGACTCCTATAGATATTTTAATATTATTTGCTATCTTTCAAAGCCCGCTACAAGAACATAAATGTAACTTGGGTCTCTCTGGGGGCAGAAGGAAAATGTATTTACCTGTACTAGTCTAGTACTCATCATCATGCATCCATTTCCTTTTCCTCCCATAACAGATTTAGGATGGTAGGCCGCCAAGATGAATGTGTTGTTGTCCTTGAGTTGTAGTGTATGTCTTTGTCAATCCTTTCCCTCAAATCCCACTTCCTATCCAATCATTGATCCACTAACCCTCTTTCCCCCAGCTGTGTGATTTATTGGTGTGACTAACTAAATTAAATTTACACCATTAATTGATCACACACTTGGTGAGGCAGATGTGGTGAAAGCAACACCATCTCAAGGGCAGGCAGGGCAAGGATCTAAAGTTCTGCTCTAAGTATAACTATAGCCCGCACTGGCAATATATATATATTGGATTGCCCACCCATGCACAGACAGTATTCGATTTTCACTTTTTTTTCAGAGAAACATAATCCATCATAATTACCAGCATCATCATCCTTCCAGCACTAAAGGTTACGCTTGTCCACTTCAAAAGTTCATAGCTCGAGTCAACTTCAGTTTGTAACATTTACTAGGCTAGCTCACCATTCTGTTTTTTTTTACTTTAGCATTGCTTATCATGGTTTCTCATTTGGCAGTCTTCTTCTTGTGTACTGTACTTCTACTAGTCGTTCTCTAGTCTCCCTCAGATGACTGTCTCATTTAATTTTTTTCCAACTGTTACTGTCTACTACTGCCACCACCATGGCACCTTGGGAAACCAAACCATCACCATGCAGCCATCGCTTCGCCTAATCATCAATGACAGGTAAGAGAAGAAGTGTGGGGGATGCAATAATAAAGTATATACTATGAAAATTAATTAATTCACACACCCACACCCTTTCCGAGTCCATAGGGGTTTTAGTTGCATACTGAATAGACTAGGAGGAGAGACCGACAGTAGTAGGACAAGTGAAGGTACCACATCTATCTGTTGGTGTGCTACACTATCAGCAGATTTAAGAAAAAGGCTGCGCCCCTGCAACAAAGGAAACAGTGCGAAGTAAACCCCCCCAAAAAGTTTTACATAATTTGTAAAACTATAAATTTATTTCCCTAACAAATAAACTATAATGAAATAAACCCACAATACCTGACTCACCCCTCTCCCTAACCCCAATAACCCCAACCAATGTCCAGTGAAAAGTCCAATTGTCCATAAATGTAACTATCCATAAAAATAACACAAAAGAACACCCACGTTTTTCCCAACTCCCACATTCCCACCCTCTCCCCAACAAGTGCCACCCACCAAAAAAAAGATTAAAAAAAGGGCAAGAGACTGAGGTCTATGATCATCTAGCAGTGGGCTAGGAGCCGGTTCTTGCGCTCAAGATGGTTGAAGCGCTACTCCATCCTGGCATCTAGGCGCGCCATTCGGAGGAGCATGCGGCGCTGAAAGTTTTTACATGAACAACAGGGGTAGGCAGCAGTGGTTGACTTGCAGCGGGCGGCTGCCGGACCACAGCGCCATTCCACTGGTGGCACTGTGGGGGCCTGGCCTAGGGTCCGAGACATTGGAGGCTACAGCTGCTGCCTCCTCCTCCTCCGCCAGAGCCACCAGCCACCGATGTTCATCCCTGATGGCCTCCAGCTTCCGTTGCCGGGTCTTGGCTGGAATCTCCTGCCTGGTGGGTTAGGAAGGCGTAGCTATATCAAGAAAGAAAAATGACAATTGTAACCAATACTGCTAGCAAAACAGTAACACATAAAATTAATTATACACATAAAATAAAGTGGCACAGTAGCACTAGCAGTACATAACATTTGTGGTATCCTCGATTCCTCTGCCCCTAAGATTTGGATGTGATTAGAATTTCAGGCATTAGGCACTATGAGGAAGACAAGTATTCTTCTTCTCTCTCTTGTCTAGCTAAATTAATCTTGTAGGCATGCCAGCTCAGCTTGCGGCCTAGACAGACATACTTGTGTCGTAGACTCACGTTAAGTTACTACTGTCTGCAGGTGTGGCAGCTGTACTACACAATTATCTCTTTTTCTATAATGGCCATACTCTGTTAAATCAATGGCAAATGCTCAATTTCACTTTCACTCTGACTACTACAATAAGGCAGATGATATGATTAATTACTAATATGAATGATGATAAACGTCACGTCATGTGACGTGACGTTAGGTACTACTATTGTTTGTAACCATGCAGCCGATAGACCACCCATGGCTGACACTGTCGAAATGACATGGGTAGGGAGGGAGTGGGCCTCTGAGTCGGAGGAAGGCGATTGATGATGGGTGGGTACAAACATACATAATATATATGCTGTGCTTGCAAACTACTGTGAGTCAAGGGAGTAGTCTGAAATACAACCTCAAAGTAAACCATTGAATCAAAAACCTTAAAAAAACTTTTATTCTTCTTCCCAGTGATTTTTCCATTTATTATTGCATTGTTCTTCTAGCATTATTTTTATTCTTCACCCTTGCCTTCGCTATTCCCTGGCACGGTTTAATTTTCTTTTACATTGTCTTTGTCCAGTCTTCACTTATGATTGAATACCATTCAGGCATCCATCCATCCAAACATGGCTATTATATTATATTATTCTCAACAAACCTTTCACCAACATACATTTTTGTCATTTAACCACCCATGTGTCCTCCTTGCTTGCCTTTGAGTTTGACCCATCAAACCCCCTGGAGGATTCCTTTCACCCATACAGTTTCACCCACCTAGGCAGGCATCCTTTATTTCACCTTTCACCCATTCTGCTTCAACCACCCATGCATTCTATCAGCCACCTATATGCATCCCTGGGCCCCCTCACCCACGCGTCCTTCTCTGCCATTCAAATATTATATGTAATCATCACCCGTCCTTCCTCCTTCCATCCTTCTTTCCCTTTTCCATCAACCCATCAAGGTCTGACTCTTAGTCTTCTTCATAAAACTTTCTCTGCTGAGTTGAAGATGAGAAGAGGCCATTAGTTACTCAACTCCCACTAATGCTAATGCTAAGTAAAGGGTGTCTTCTTCAACTGTTCACAAATTAGTCTCAACAGTACAGTGTACAGTGTACACCCTTGCAGCGAGTGTATATACTATAAATTTGATTGGCAATAAGAAAGGAATATGACTTACCACTGCATGCAACTGCTTCTGGCTCACCCCCTGCAACTGCCGCATCTGCTCCCTCCTGGCTGGCGTCGCCTTCCCCGCTGGCCCCAGCACTGGTGGTTGGTACACCTAGAAAAAAACATTACACATTTTTTAGATGCCATACACGCCTTCCCCTATTTATTTTTTTCACTAGCAAGATTGAAAATACAATACATACACCACACACACCAGTACAATTCGGGAACACACAAACAAGAGTAGACAGTATGTCCTATCAAAAAAAAAATATATATATACGGTTGGGCATTTTGTTGGTGGCAATTTTTGAAAAAGCCTCTCAAGAAGAGGACAACGCAAAGGACTGGACTCAGTGGCTAGAGCTATTGGTGAATCTGATTCTTTGGAAAGAAAAATAGTGGCCAACTGTGCGGACAATCAGACATAAGGTTGGAAAATGTAATGGTGCCGTCCTCCGCCACCTCCTCCTCCTCCTCCTCATACTTCCTTCTGGCCATGGTGCATGGTAATCATTTCATCAACAACTGCTGCTAATATAATAATACTAGGCCTACACGAGAAGAAGACACAACTTTGGGGTGTCCAACGTGACCATCATTTACTGATTGAGCATGGGAAAATAAAAGAAAGCCTTCTCATATCAACAAACATTCATAGACTACCTTACTTGGACATGCAATCTGAACAGCAGAGTAGTAGTACTAGTAGTAGTAAGGACCAATGGGATCTCTGAGTCTTTACAGTACCACCAGAAGGCAGTCCACAAAATATATAAGGGGAAAGGGAAACCTGACTGAAAAACCAGAGGAAAGCAAGCTACAGACAAAGGCAGTTTGAGGTAAAAAAAAAGACACTAGAAATATAAGTTATGGTAATGCAGGGATAACAAGAATTTAGAAACAGATAGATCGAAAAGGATTTTGAAAAAAATAAAATTAGGAAACGGAAATAAATAGTTCAAAAAAATAAGGAGCAGTAAAAGTTAGGGAAATATATATTAATATTAACAACAGGAGGACTTACTGGGGCCAGCAGAGCCATCCGATGAGGAGCGTTCCTGGGAGGCACCTCCAGCACCACACCCGCCTCAGACGACCTCGTCTTTTTGCTCCTGGATGCTGATGATCATGTAAGACATAATTAAAGAGACAAAAAATGATTGGTATTAAATAAATATTAAATAATCGCTCCCAAAAGATTTTTTGACAGGAAACGGCAATTGCAATAACATTGGGGCTGATTCACAGAACTAATCTGAGATAAAATCCTAAACTTAAAACGTTTGGTATTCACAGAAGGCATTTAGTAGTAGTAAAGTTAGGACTCCTAACTTTACTACTACTAAACTGAGATAGAATCCTAAACTTACTACTTTTGGTATTCACAGAAGGCATTTAGTAGTAGTAAAGTTAGGACTCCTAACTTTACTACTACTAAATGCCTTTTGTGAATACCGAAAGTTGTAAAGTTAGGATTTTGTCTCAGTTTAGTAGTAGTAAAGTTAGGACTCCTAGCTTTACTACTACTAAATGCCTTCTGTGAATACCAAAAGTAGTAAGTTTAGGATTTTATCTCAGATTAGTTCTGTGAATCGGCCCCATTGATCTTTCCTAAATCAGATCGACTGGTAATAGACTATTATCACGGTCGCGGAACGTCCTATCTTTATTATTCCACAGTTCCATTCTGATTCCTGAATCCTAAACCTACCTAGCCGGCCTATTCCAAAGACTTTGGAATGAATTGCAAAAAAATTATATTTGCTTCTAAGTTCCGATTTCATTTGCAATCATCTCAAACCCCTTTGACGGGCCAATTCACTGAGTCTGCATTTAGTCTTAAATGCGTAGATGGACGCATGCATATTGCATACACCAAATTGGTTGGTTGCTATTCACTCACTATACGAACTACAAAAAAGGTTTGACTAAGGAGTCAAGGACTGAAGTGAGAGAACGTGGGCCACTAAATTACTAACTAATACTAAGTAACTAACTACCACCACTATCTGAGTGAAAGGACAAAGGAAAGGAGTCTCTCTAGTTTGCATTACCTAACTTAAGTTTACATAAATAATCAGCCCAAGTGAGCGCAATATTGCAAACAAGTACGATTGATTATTAGGTAGCACCAAGCACCTGTCTAGAATAACGATCACATAATAAAAGATTTTTAAACGTAACTTACCTGCATGTGAGCAGCAGCATTCTTGCTATTTGGGAAAAAGATAATATTCGCAATAACATAGAGAACAGACACAATAATAATTATAATTAGCTACTCACCAATCCCCACGACCTCAACACCTAGCAGGTCCAGCAAGTCCTGCTGACAGTCCACGACATTTTAATTATATCTCAGGACATAGAACAGTTAAGAAAGGATTTGGTGACAGTAAGGAATTTACTGGAGAAGTTTTTTTTTGGGATAAATTCAATTTTACCCCAGCTCACAAGATGGAATTTTTAGGGTTCCAGATAGATACAGTAGAGGTAAAACTTCAACTACCAGAAAAGAAGATAAGGAAGATAAAGAAGGGGATTTGTCAGGTTTTAAAGAAAGAGGGGCAGATTTACAAGAAAGTGACGCATCTGTAGAGATGCGTCACTTTCCTGCGCCACTCTGAGAAACCCTTGCGCCACCATGGATGCGCTGGATTTACAATACGGCGCACCATGGCGCAAGGATTGACAGATTCGTCAGAAATTCTGACGCATCTGTTGGGGCAAAAGTCACGCATTGCTGGAGTCGTGTCGCAAGCACGGCGCAACTCCAGCAATGCATTTTGAGGCCTATTCCCACTACACTGCGTCACTACTTAAGCCTGCTTCAAGCAGGCGTAAGGTTTTGACGCAGTGGCGTCCTAAAAGTGGCGCAGTGAAATCTTGTAGATTTCACTGCGTCACTTTTACGAGGCCTTCCTGCTTGGGAACGCCCACCCTGCATACATTATACCTGACGCAGGTATAATGTGACGCAGGGCTTTACAACGTGACGCATCTCCCTAGATGCGTCACATTGTAAATAGGCCGCATTTTTTGCGCCGCCGTTGCGTCAAAAAAAGTGACGCAATGGCGGTGCAAGGGGCTTGTAAATCTGCTCCAGAGTTTCTAACTTTGAGGGACTTAGCATGCATGGTAGGCTTGTTGTCTTCTTTGATTCAAGCAATATTTCCGGGTCCTCTATATTACTGTGCATTGCAGAGAATAAAGACGGAAGCCTTGATAAAAGGTTTGTGGTATGGGGACAGAGTATATCTGAATCAAGACAGACGAGAGGAATTTAATTGTTGGTTACAAAATTTGGAAGCATGGAATGGGCGAGCTATTTTTGGTTGTGCACCAGATTTTGTCCTAAAGACGGAGGCCAGTTTGAGAGGATGGGGAGCCCGTTTGGGACAGAGACAAACAGGTGGTTTATGGTCAGAGGAAGAAAGGGGGAGTCATACCAATTGTTTGGAATTAACAGCAGGCCTTTTTGCGGTAAAGAGTTTCAGAGAGGTTTTGAAAGGGAAGAATTTACTGATAAAAATGGACAATATATCGGCAGTGGCTTATGTCAATCGATGAGGAGGAATCAGATTCCGTCAGTTGTCAGATTTAGTAAAGGAATTTGGGTATTTTTGCTTTTGAACAGAAGAGTGTGGTGAAAGCAGAATATTTACCAGGGGATTTGAATTCAGTGGGGGATTGGAATTCAAGGAACTTTAAGGATTACAGCGATTGGAAGATGGATCCTCTGTGTTTCAAGAAAATAGGGAAAGGCTAGGGTCGTTTGGAAACAGATCTTTTTGTGAGCAGATTGACTTTCCAAATTCAAAGATATTTCAGTTGGAGACCAGATTTGTATGCTTGGGCAGTGGATGCGTTTCAGCACTCATGGAAGGGAATGAAAGCTTATGCTTTTCCTCCTTTTACAATAATTCAGAGGGTATTGTTGAAAGTAAGAATGGAGAGGTGTCAGATATTCTTGGTGACATCATTTTGGGTGTCTCAGGTTTGGTTTCCTTCAATTATGGAGTTTGCTTGTGTGATTCCTCTTTTGATTCCAGCAAGGTGAGGCCTGTTAATAAATGGGGAAGGAGAAGAACATCCTTTGGTACAGGACAAGTTACTGAAGCTTCTTGTTTGGAAGGTGTCAGGAGATCTGAGTGTTTCAGGGGACTTTCGAACAGGGCTGTTGAATTGCTCAAGGAATCTTGGGCTCCAGGAACAAGAAGGAGATACAAAGGAATTTGGGAAGTATGGAGTAGTTGGTGCTTGGAGAGGAACTTGGATCACGTGGAGGCTCCTGTAGTAGAGGTTGTGAATTTTTTGGTAGAAATGTTTGAGAAAGGACTGAGTTACAGAACTATGAATTGTTATAGATCGGCAATTTTGGCAGGTCACATTTATGTAGAAGGAAGAACAGTGGGAAGAAACGCTTTAGTATGTAGAGTGCTGAAAAGCATGAGACTAAGAAGACTTCCTGGAGCAAGGTATGAAGTTTTATGCGATGTAAATTTAATGTTGGCTTTATTTGAGTCACAGCCTGGGAATAGATATTTAGTTTTGAAAAGACTAACGGTGAAATTGACGTCCTTGCTTTGCCTGTAATCTTGCAGGAGGGCCTCAGATGTTAAGCCTCTGGAGGTAGGTAATAAAATTTATGGACGAGATGGTGTATATTTTGAAATATGGAAAATAACTAAGACCATGTCTACATCTATTTTTTTATCCGAGATTTTCAGAATGTAAAAACTTTGGGCCATATTATCAAGAACGGCGCAAACATTATCGCCACTTTAGCGGCAGGAAACTGCTGCTAAAGCGGCAATAAGGGGCTTGATAATATGCCCTAGAGAATTCCAATAGAAGCCCAGGTTTGATGTCCTTGACATAGAGTGTTTACAAGAATTCGAAAACAGGGTGGGAGAGAACAGAAGTGATGGTGTAAAACAGCTTTTGATTTCATATTTTAAACCGTATAGAGAAGTGAGTAATGCTACCATAGCAAGATGGGTGAAATGGGCAATGGAGCAAGCTGGTATTGACACTCAGAAGTTTAAAGAACATTCAGTAAGAGGGGCTATGGCTAGTAAGGCTTATTGTTCAGGTGGAAGGCTGGAGGAAATTATGAAAGCTGCAGATTGGGCAAAGGGAGGAACATGTGTAAAACATTACTTTAGACCAGTTAAACTTATTGCAAAGGTGGTGTTTAAGGGCTTTCAACATGCATCATGGTAGCCTCCGGTCTTGAAATGAAATGGCGATTCTCCAAATGAAATGAATAGAAAATCAAGATTTCATTAAAGACACGGAGGCTAACATTATCCTACCCTTCACATCCCTTGCAGTAAGTAAAAGAAAACAAAAGAAACTTGTATTAATAATAAGTAAAAAAGGAAATAATGAAGAATAATGTTAATTTTGATACTTGAGGTATAATATTGCTTACAGTGTGTTATGAGGATATTACAGTATTTATTAGAATAGCAGAATTATTGACTATGTTGCCTGTTATTCTAGAGATGTAATAGGAATGGAACGGAAGGAGAGAAAGTGGAAGAATAAGAAGCCTGAAGCTGGGGGAATGAAGAAGAGTGACAGTAAAGAGGAAAGTTTGCCGCATTTAAAGAGGAGGAATGTTATGTGAAGGGACTATTTATGGAGTATTGTGTTCTGGTTCTAGATTGTGTTGAATTGTTACAAGTTCTTTAAAGGTGCTGCAGGAATGGCAATTAAAAGGTTGATGCATAATGTTAGCCTTCAAGTCTTTAACACCTTGACCGCGGCGTGAATTCCGCCGCGTTGCGGGTGAAATAATGAGTGGGCGTGTCTCGGACGGCCCCCGGCCGTCCTCCGCACACGCCCTCTGTGACGTCGGACGGCCGGGGGCCGTCCAACGCATCGAACGGGTTAATGAAATCTTGATTCTCTGTTCATTTCATTTGGAGAGTCGCCATTCTACTGTACAGCACAGCTCGAGACCTCACGCATGGAACCTGACAGGCCCAACACAAACATCTTTCTGTAGCCTGCAATTCTCGAACGCTCATCTTTCTAACTGTAGCAGATTGTGCAACATTGAGTTAGGCAAAAGTATTTCATATAATTTACAGCTCATTTTGACTTAGTTCCAGCAAATGGTTGCAAAATTATGGCTGTCCTAGACCTGTTACGCAACTGTTGTCTATCAGCCAGTGTTTGTCATTACCAGGGTTGGCCTGGCCCACAGGGCAATCAGGCAGTGCCCAATGGGCTGGCCTGACAGATGGGTGTGTGGGACAGTTTTATAGAAGTTTGTGGGCCTTTTTTATGGTCTGCCGGGTCGTTTTTTTGTTGATTTCCCTGATATTACCACAAACATTGCCTGCAGCAGGCACAGAAGAATGCATTCTCCCATTCTTGTAAAATACCTACATAGCGTCTTTACTGGTTCAAAATGGGCCTGATTTCCTAATATGGGCCACTTTTTTTATCTATCTGGTTCGCCTAAGGCGGACACTTTTATTTTGGTGCCCCGGCCTATTTTTTGTCCCAATCCGACCCTAATCATTAAGCACTCACTTCTGTCTTTTAACCTTTTCTTTCATTTTTTTGCAACATTATTGCTTCTTTTTCAGACGATTTCATATTTATTGAATAAACTAGTGATGTTCTTGATGGCGACCATTGACATCCATGCGGTGGCACGACAGACATAGAGAGGGAGAGAAAAGGAGAAAGAGCAAGAGACAGAGGATAGACAGAGAGTGACAAAGAGGGAGGTGCAGAGGGAGGTGGAGAGAAAGAATAATTAGCTCAACCACAGCAGATAAATTATTTCTCAATTAACATAAATAGGAAGACCCAAATGCTAAACAGAGCAGCTCAGAAGGAATGCATTGTTTAGGAATAATCCTTTTGAAGTGCTAATTTTATTATTTCATAATAGCTGGTGGGAGAAGAGAAAACTACTTTGAGTATTTAAGCTTGCGTGGGATTATCTGGAAAGGGAATTCATTGTGTCGGTCTTCATAAATTATAACATTTAAAGATGAAACAATAAATATGAGAAGGGCGTCGGAGCCGTCAGTGTCTGCAATCAGTTTAAAAGGTGCAACCCCCTGTATTTCTAATGACCTCAGCATACAAAAGTATTCAAACAAACAGAAAAAATTGTATTACAGATTTATAAATAAAAAAGTCTTCAACACTCCATTCAGTGCGGTGTAGAAAGCATTTTCCAAGCAATTCAAAACATGGTGTCTAATGGTGATCCAGGAGAGCGAGATACCACTGCATATAATAATGCATATGTATATCCATTGTAAATACATTTATTTTGTGTTTATATTGTGACAATATCCAATTTTGATATGTGCCAGGGCCTGCCAATAATCGCCCTATACCAGCCCTTCTGTATGCGGACAATACAGTACTGATGGCCCGAACGCAATTGGGGCTCCAAAGGGTGCTGACAAATTACATCAGATACATGAAAAATCTGGGTCTCAGGGTCAACACTTCAAAAACCTTTATTATGAAGTGCGGGAGAGGTAGCACAAAATGCAGGGATATATACATAGATAATAAAAAGGTGGAATTCACCAAGACATTCCCCTATCTAGGTATTTTATTTGACCAGAAGGGGACATGGTCCCAGGCAGTTAAAGCTAGGTAGCTATTATTCATGAAAGCCACGACCGCCCTAGCTAATTTTGCAAGGAAATTGGGTAGAAGACCCCTGTCGAGTTGTTACATATATATCAGGCAAAATGTGTTACCACTGCCATATATGGTGCAGGTGTGTGGGGCTACTGTGATCCTAACCCCATACAGCTGGTTGAGAACACCTTTTTAATATTCTTGCTGACTGTTCCAGGCAGCACCTCTACATATATATGTCATTCAGAACTGGGGATACCGTACATTTCGGACTTAATAAAAATCCAACCAGTCCTCCTGTGGCACAGGATTTGGACTTCTACAAAATCTTTTAATCGTGAGAATATAAAAGACAGCTTCAAGCTACAGCGGGCACTTAATATCCCATGGCTAAAATACATAAAAGATGTTATGAATGACCTTGGACACCCGGAATATTATGAAGACCCTGGCTCCATAATTTCCATTAACAGAAGGTATTTTATAGGATACTGTATGATGCATCTGGAGGCAAATAGATTTTCTGTAGAAATATTAAGATCATCGGTACAGTCCAACCAAATGATACTGACTACCTACGGTATTCAGCCGAACCTTAAAATTACTCCAGCTGGACATGATAGATTTGTACTGACCCGTTTTAGACTTGGCATTTTCCATCGATTAATATGTTTTCCAACTATAAATGATTGGTCTAAAACACTGAGTAACTGCCCATGCGACGATATGTCTCAACAATTGACAATACACGTACTATTATTCTGTACATTTTATGAAACACAAAGAAGGAGGTGGATTTTACCTATATTAAGGTTACTGTGCCTGAGACAATGTCGTCCTGCATTTTTTATATTGCAATTTCTAGATAATTAACTTTTTATGAGTTCAATAGCATTCTTTTTAAAAAATGTAATTAAATGCAGAAAAACTATTTTAATATGAAACTTTTGAACATGCCTGAACGAACATTATGTGATTGATTGTATGTGCTTTTATGATTTTCTAGCAAAAATCGAATAAAGCTTTTATTGATTGATTGATGTTTGCAATTGGTTAAAACTTAAAATCGTCTCCTGTTTTCCAACATGTTTCTCATCACGATTGGAAATGCACCTTCACTTCAGTCTTTGCGTCAGAAATGGTTATCTGTGTTAATTGTTGTTTAGTTCCAGCATTTGAATGTGAACGTGTTGGTACTAAACAAATTAATTCTTGCTAGGCTTACAATAGCATCTCCCCTTTGCCACTGCTGAGGACAGAGAATGCCTGCATGTAATGTAATTTCTGTGACGTACTAATGCATTGATGATCGAAATACTGCTCATTGTCTGAAGCAGGGATATCACATGTGCGGAACAGTAGCATTACATTTGACCGGTCTTTCATTTGTCCTAAAGTGAATGACGCGAAATCAGTATTTGAAAAAGAATTTCACCTGCAAAGTGAAATTGGGTTAACAAAAAAATTAAAATCTTCTCTGCAGGTAAGCTAAAAACAAGGCTGTGTTCTTGCCGAAACACAGAAATATGATTTTGTTTAGAAAGCCCACATCTTCTGGATCGCAAATTTCGTAATGGGAGTTGTGGGCTGCCCATAGCAATTCTGATTGTTTTTCTAACAGTCAGTCAGAATGGTCTTAAATGTAGGGGCCTATTCCGATTGATTGGAAGGTTCACAAATCAGATAGTCTTTCACCAAACGGTTTTGCCACCCATACAATCATATTAGGGTTATGTGTTGGGCCTACTCTGATTGGCTGATGGTAGCCAACCAGAACAGCCTTTACTCAAACTGCCCGTGAAATGCATGTGGTCCAATAATTTTGCAGCAGTCCATCTACGATTTCTAAATTAATGCTTGCAATTGACCTTATTATTTGAATGATTGTAGCGGCAGTATATTCCATTAAATTTGCAGATTTGTGCTATTTTCCATATTTACATACCCCTGGGATCACGTAACTCCACCAAACTCTGCAGAAAACGTTGCTATCCTATCATTATGAACATTTCACAGCTGTTAGAAATTACCAAAATATCTGTTCTAAGGAACAGTATCCCTGTCCTTTCATAGCCGAGATTCAGGCATAGCAACCATTTTAAGGGAATGTGTGCTACAGGGGAAAATCTAGACAGCTGGTACTCACTTTTTACAAGGCGAACAGCATTCTGCAAGTTCTGCCGGCTCTGTAATGTCTTGTTTGCCCCATACCCTGCTGGGTGCAGTGTCCACCGACATTCTGCACTGCTGCTTGGTTGGGTTCTAATGAACTTTGTGGTGTCTCCACCCTTCAAAACATGGTGCTTATTTCTTTTTAAATACACTCATATTTTTAGTTGTGGTAAATTCTTTATTTCATTTAATTTGACATAAGTCTTCTATAAAATGCTCTTGTACGTCAAATATTCATATTCATTCTGAACTATAGGAACCTCGTGCTTTCCAAATCCTCAGTGTATTTCGAGCTATAAAACTCTGCCCTTCTTAGATTTCGTTCTGTAGATTAAAAATGAAGAAAAATTCAACCGTAAATTTTTGT
Source organism: Calotriton arnoldi (assembly GCA_963921515.1). Taxonomy (NCBI): domain Eukaryota; kingdom Metazoa; phylum Chordata; class Amphibia; order Caudata; family Salamandridae; genus Calotriton; species Calotriton arnoldi. The sequence goes on from CAWUFW010005756.1 coordinate 662,116, forward strand.
CTGTGCAACTGTTTCAATAATACTCAGCTATTTAATTAAACGAATTACACTTTGTTAAGCAATCATTAAAGAATACTACACTATAGCTTGGGTTGAAAGGAGAATGTGAATAAATCAATGCTTTTGCATTTTTACTTCACAGTGCTTTCACATGAAAAGACAAGAAAAATGTGTTTAAACATCTGTTAATTATCATTTCCTAAATGCAAATGTATTGTGTTATCTTTATGGAAACTGATCTGCTGTTTCCTCATTGTGATGCTGATAAAAGTGGAGTTTGAAAACCAAAGAAAAGAATCTAAAACAGGGGCCTTCAACCTTTCGTATTGATCAGAGCTACCTTAGTTCAATGAAAATTGTCAGGAGCGAATATTATAGCAATTGGGTCCACATCACGCAAGATTACACTAGTGTCCCTCTTATGCAATATTAACAGCAGTGACCACCTCAGTGCATCAGACAGGATGGCCAGGAGTTGTGCAAAAAGAGCTTTGTCGCTTTAGAATGTCTTTGAATAAGTAGTACATTACCAGCCGTAGGTCCACTGCTCGTAGCACCATGGTAATAATAATAATAGTAATCTCTCCAATGCCATATGATTTATCACTCAAATATCTACTTTAAAAATATTTAGGAAATTCAATCATTTTTCTCCAAACTTCAATTAATGAGTTCTGAAAATACACACATTTTCTTCTCGAATGCACACGTTTCAATTTAGATAGCAATATATTATTCCAGTCAAGGAAAATCTCAAATTTAGTAGGCTGTGCTTACACATAGGAGAGCACTTACAGGTGAAAGGGGGTCCATAAATTTGTTCTGGACTTTTCTAGAGTCACACTCAGCTAAAACCTTTTAGTATCATGGAAGTGTAAAGGGGAGAACATCAGAAATGCATAGTCAATTCAACAGCCTCACTTCTTAATACTTATTAACCAGAGGACAACTATGTAAAATTAATGAATTTATTACAAAGCTAAGAATAGCTGAACATAGAGTCACCTCAACACTAGGATAAAAAAATACAAAGAAATTAGCATAAAGCCAAATCTACGCATCCAATTTAAATGGTGCAACATGAACAAAACTATTAATTCAAGACGTAGGATACAAAGAATCAGAAAGCAAGAGTCCAAATTTCCCTGCATCCAGGGTCGTTGAACAAAGAGCATTACATCTATCCCTACTCTATCAGTAAGGTGACATCCCTCCATAAGCATTTAACATGAAGGAGGAAAAGGTGTCAGTACGTGAAGTCTTCCTGAGACTGTGTCAAGCAGCATAGAGCCACTATAGCAAAAGAAAGAGCTTGCACTGAGATGCTCCCTTTCTGAAGGCAAGAAAGAAGTGGGCACTTTCCCTAATTCCAACAATCAGTTATCCACAGGTAGCTTTCCCATGATGCACAGTGTGCACATATTCCACAAGTACAGTCATGAGCGTACTTTTCCACAGTGTTCTCCATCCTTTGCAGCATTTCGTCCTTGATTCCTAGGCATTCTCCTGTGTGAAACGAGTTATCACCTCTAAGCCATGTAACTGTAACTTCTTCTCTCCTCTTGCCTAGTAGCTAAACAATGACATTAATTTTCTGCAAGAATGCTTCTCCACCTGCAATGCAAAACGTGAGAAAGAACAGCTTCACTGGTGCACATGAAAAATTCAGAACATGAATCCTAAAGCGAGAGTCTTCAGGACTTACATTTCAGGCCTACAATTTCGGCCAACATAAAACATCACTTTAACATTACGAATTTCACATAACTATGTTACGTTTTGACTAATACATTTACCCAATTATGAAAAGCATTATCATTACTGAACACATTTCGTACATGAGTAGCGTCAGAATTCATAACACGAGTTCTTCATTTTAACGTTTTCTTCTAGTTACTTTCAATTCCTACATTAATCCTCCATACTAATTGTCAGTAACCTAAAATATGTCATGTGGTTATGTTAATACATTTCACAATTCTAAAACCTCACCTTTACACGATACAAGATTATATGCGGGTATGCTCTATACGTGATTATATACACCCCTACAAATGAAATTAGACTTCCGCTCCATCATAGGGAACTGGAGAGTTACCAGATTCTCACGAGCTACTTGTTGGAGAAGCCTGAACTAAAACAATAATATGTGGGTAGGCTGGGTGTTTTCCCACATCATCTGACACTTATCCTTGGTGTCATGTGTGTGCATCTCCCTATCTATGCAATTCATCATTGGCTTCCTGTGGTATCCAAAAGCATGTATTAATTTTGCAACATTTAACACTGTGCTCTTTTATACCTTTAAGTGACTAGAATACTGTTCTCTGCTGGCGTATTCGAAAAAGTGCATGCACTAACAAGAATTGTTGCTTCACGTTAGTTAATTGGTTCTGACTATTTATAAGCTATTGCTGTTTATGTTAGTTGATTGCTTCTGACTATTTATCAGTGGTTGATTTTATGTATTTTAGTATTGTTCTCGCTATTTGTACCCGATTATTAATGGTTGTTACACCATTTGTAATTATTCTTGTTTTGATTACACTCCTCAAAGATGGACACCCGTTATACTAAGCCTATGATTAGACATTTTCCCACATGGCCGTCTTGTTTGCCGGTCTAGTGTTCCAGAGAGAGTAAGGGAACCCACACCTTTTTGCTGTTGTCATTTAAGTAGACGCACAGTAATCTCAATACTGCTGCTGCTGTGTCTGAGCATTTTGCTGTGTTACTCTTTATTGATTCAATCTATAGAGGTGAGTCTATCCATTAAACAACTCCCTTTTCCCTCATTTATTGGATTAATCACTTTGTCAGTTTTAATGTTTGTTTTAATATTCCCAGCCCAATAGTAATAGTTAAATCAGTTCCTCAAGTCGTGTATATACTTACAACTATAAATGTGAGTATCAGGTTTTTTTAACAAAGTTATGTCTTTCACAAGACTCTGGCTCTCAATGATATTTGGTGTACTCCACCTTTTTTAGATCTAAAATTGTTGGTTGAGTTCAAATATTTGAATTTGATATGTACATTTAGTAATTTTCGAATTGATAGTTTATAAATTTATATCCCTGCTTCATACACTGCTATACATGTCACTTTGAGTGACCAGTGCAACACATATGTTTTTCACAGTTGATGTGTCAGGGGCGCTTAATTTTTAATAAAGGCGTACATTGTAATTAAGTCTTCTTTTACTATTCCTTCTTCAGTTATTTGATTACCAGGGGCTTAACATATAACTCCTTTAGCTGAAACACTCCTGAGGATGGTCTCGCGTACTTAGGACATTAGGGAACGAAACGTTGACGGTGCTTCAACTTCTTCTCTATGAACCACTTTTTGGATCTATGTCCGTGAATCATCTGTATTTCACAAAGGATTGATTCCAAAAGCATTTATCTATGTTTATATTTTCTACAATTCACTCTTTTCACACGTGATTATTGTATGATGGTTTGCTTGTTTTGTACCCCATGTTCTGTTTTCAATTACGACTTGCATCATAAAGTAATTTTTTCAAGTAACATTCTTTCATGTAAATCTTTTTTTCCAGAAAAGCTCCATTCTATTATGATATTTAGTATTTTCTAATTGCACTGTATGATTGAATCTAAATGTTATCTTTTGGGATAATAAATACACTCAATTAGTTATAATTTTTCCTTAAATGATCCCCTTGTTGGCCATTTACCTTGACAATGAAACCAGTTTGAGGAAGTCCCTTGACTTTATGTATCTTTGATTCTTTAACATGTTATAGAATAGCCTCTTACAAATGGAGAGTAATTTGGATCAGGAAAAGCATATCTAGTTATATCAAGTTTTTGTCCCTTTTATAGACTGTGCTCCTTTTACTGTTGTGCATAGCATGTTTTAATATGAGTAAGCTTGTTTGGATGTTATTTGTGAATTATGTTTTTTTAGCAGCATTGCTTATTATAGTCTTATAGCCCACTGTAGCGGGCTATACTGACCATTAAAGACCTGCCAGAGTGTTAAAGGGCCGAGCTGAAGGCGAGGGCCTTTAACAAGGGAGTGGGACTTTAATGCCGGTATAGCCCAGCTATGGAGGGCTTTAAGGCTATTAGAACATTCCACCATTAGAGGGTAGAATTTTCTAACAAATACAACAAAGGCCTCACGGAACCCGAGGGGAATGAAATCCTCTTGGGCTTCAAAAGTTCTTTGTTCACAGAAACAGATGTGAAGGACAACATTGGAATGTTGGAGCTCTGGACTTCTATCGGCCATAAGAAGTCTAGAACACTCCATTGTTTTCAATGGAGCTCCCAACATTCCAATGTTCTAATATCAATGTATGATGCTTCCCTGTCTTTTTAAATTGTTGTAACTATGTAGTTGTTGCAATTTTATAATGCTTTATACTTTTATGGTGCAATGAGATTGTGCCGAATAAAGATTTTGAATAGAATCGACTTTATGTTTCCTTCTTCGTCCCGAGCAGACATCCTTTTTGTCTCTACGTGATGTCAGTCAGTAGGGGGGAGAAACTCACATTACGGAGAGAAACGGTCACACCTGTCACCCGTCAACCTTATGGGAGCAGCACCTGTGACGGAACAAAATGGGGAGATTTTGCCAAGAGAGGCTGCACTCTCCAGACCCTCCATCTAATCTATTAAAAGAGCTCAAGGAAGGAACAGAAGGTAGGGCACAGAAAAAGTTCACGTCTTATCACAAATCAGATGCTCTAACCTTCTTAAGTGCTTAATCTAACAGGAAGGAAGCGGATCTATTGCATGATGTGGCTCCCAACTCCTGATCCTGCGTGCATTCAACCTTATGATAGTTACATGATAGTCACAAGCAACCAGATAGGGAAAAGGGGAATGGTACAGAGATAAAAAGATATATGCGTTGAGCTGTGAGGTAACTGTGGCAATGCATTTTCGATGTATATCTGTCAGCGGCCCTGTTGTCTTCTTTTCACTTGGCTTACTGTGCTTGCTTGCCTTCTCTTTTGCACTCTACTGCTATGCATCTAATGGAAAATAAACATTTTATATTGCATTACCTGCAACTTCCCTCTTTTTTAATACTAAAAATAAAAACAATGATGGCACGAAGGCATTTGCTGCACCCTTTATTGGAAAAGTCAAAACATCATTATTTTGTCATGTAACATCATCATCTATTTTTTATGTAAAATGTACCCATTAGTACTTGTTACTTCACAGAGCGGTATTCTAGAATGTGCTGACTTGTTCAAATGAATACCAAGACATACAGCTTTTTGAATGTTAGACTTTTTCTGTATAAATTGACACATTGCAAACTCTCTCGCCCAAAGTTCTTTTGATCCTTAAGTACTAAACGTATCCTGTTGCTCTTTTTAGCATGACATGAAACTGTTCCCAGGTAGCAGAATACTCCAAAAGAGCAAAGTTTCTAAAGTAAGGGTAAGTACTATCACATTGGTGCCAGATCCTAATATTGTGTCAAGTAACTTAACACGTGTGCTATTTGGCCTATACCCTTCCATGGGTGACAAGGCTTCAGATCAGTAACCAGTGCTGTGAAAGATTAATACAGTGAAGCCAGCACTTCCAAAGCAGAATCCAAAGGTGAGCAGACTGGACATTTCCTGGAGGATGTCTGTCTTCTCTGAAATTCTTGATAAAAAGCGTGACTGGAATGCATGGGCAGAGATGGTTGCCACTCCCTAGGCCTTCATGAAGATCCAGCTGGAGAGCCACACAAACTCCACATTCAGAGTAATAGAACAGAACGGCGGCTGGCCAACATGGGGGCATAATGAGGTACATGACAGTTCTGAAATTCTAAAGGGAGTCCTATCTCTGATACTATAGTAAAATGTTTCATGAATGGCATCAACACATAATGCTAGTCTGGTAGGCTACATCAAACTTTTACCTTGTACAACATATATATATATATATTCACTAAAAACACAAAGTTTACAGGGACATTATAGTGTAGGTTCAGATTTTACACACAAAAAACTATAGAAAGTCAGCAGTTATACTTATCTCAAGAAACTTTACTTCTACCCTAAGGTGACTATAACTCGCGCCCTCGCCATGCACAGTTTTTTCATCAATAATTTTATTCCAAATGTTGCAGTGACATCCTCAATGATGTTATATAAGATGTCATCACTGATGTAATATGTGGGGTAATTAGCAGTGCATGGCAAGGGCATGAGTTATAGTTATCCTAGGGCACGAGTTATAGTTTCTTGAGATAACTATAACTGCTGAATTTCTATGGTTTATGTGAGTAAAATCTGAACCTACCTATAATGTCCCTGTAACCTTTGGTATTTTAGCAAATTGGAAGGGTTTTTTAATACTATTTCCTAACTATAATGTCCCTATACCCTTTGTTTTTTTTAGTGAATGTCTACTTTTTTAATGCTATTTCCTCCTAAATATAAAGTGTGTGAGTACCTGTGTGGATCTGTGAGTGGGTATGTCAGTGTGTAAGTTGCTATGTGACTGAGTGTGTAAGTGGCTGTATGGGTGTCTGACTGGCTGTCTGAGTAGCTGAAAGAGTGTTTGAGTGGGTGTGGCTGTAGGGTCTGTGAGTGGGTGTGTGACTGGTTTTGTGAATCTGTGAGTGGGTGTGTCAGTGACTGGATGTGTGTGTGAGTGGGTGTTTGAGAGCCTGGATGGGTGTGTGAGTGCTTGTCTGGATTTATAGGTGGGTGTGTGAATGAGTGCTGGGTGTGTGAGTGTCTGTGTAAGTGGGTATGTCAGTGGGTGTGTGAGTCACTGTGTGGGACTGTAGGTGGATGCAATAGTGGCTTTCTGGGTCTGTGACTGGGTGCATGAGTCACTGTATGCAAGTGTGAGTGTCTGTGGCATCTGTGAGTGGGTGTGTGAGTAGCTGTGTGGGTCTGTGAATGTGTGTGTGAGTGGCTGTATGAGTGTGTGAGTGAGTGTGTAAGTGTCTGAGGGGTCTGTGACTGTGTGTGAGTGGTTGTGTTGTGAGCGGGTAGATCCACGGAGGGTTCGCACCACTAGATATACAAATGTGGATTTTGGTTAATATCTATAAAACTACTGAATGGATTTACACCAAGAGCTAGCTTTTTGCCAAAATTGGTGTAATTCCGTTCAGCAGTTTTTGCGTTATCACTGTTAATTTTTCCTATGGGAATTAACATGGGGAAAAAGGCGTTTTGGAACCCCCCTTTTTCCCAGCCCCCGCTTGACGGATCACCCCGAAACTTTCAAGACAGCAGCTGAAGTGAACTTCATATTAGTTTAAAAAGTTTCATGAAGATTCATCAAACGGCGCTAAAGATATTAGCAAAGGAAAAAAATGCTCTTCCTTTTTAAAGTAGGTCCTAACTATAACTATATATATATATGTATGATGCTCTCTCAACCTGGAAGCTTGAAAAATAAAAGGATTTGGGAAATTAGTCTTTCAGCGAGTGCGATTTCATTTTTTCCGAAAGGATGTTGATGGAATAAGCAATGGTGTGGCTCTGCCTGGAAATCTGCACCGAATTGATGCGCCATGGGTCTTAACGAATTATGAGCCAAGAAATGTGGATATATATATATATATATATACACACACGCACATACTTATATATATCCTTAAATACCCTTAGATATTAGTTCACCTCCTATATAGACACTTTCTTTATATTTTTAATCCTATCATCTTTTGTAGTCCTCTTTGTGTTTCAATGGTTTTCGTTGTCCTTCCTCTCTGTGAATGCCTAAGTTCCCTCCTTTCTCCTACACGTACACCAATGGGAGGGTACATCATGCTTCTCTCTGTGCTCCACTGCCTCTGGGAGTAGATACACCTCTGTCCTGCGCTGCACTGGTGCCACTGCCCCTCAACCACTTTGATGTCATTATCCCCAGATGCTCTATGCGACCATTGCTGCCGGCGCACCTCATCTGATCACGAGCTCTATCTCGCAATCCTGAATGATGCTTCCCTATGAAGTGCACGAGCCTCAACCATGGTCAGCGGTTCCATACACGTGCAATGCTGTTGCGCTCTTCCACAGCCTTCTACCGCAATTTCACTGGCGTACAGCCACCCCAACAGTTCCACGTCTATACACTGTCTTCACTGGCCCTCTAATTTTCTCTTACAATTGCTGGAGTGGTTGCGCAGCACTGTGGTGGAGGGATCTTACCAGCGTAGCATAGTGGATCCTAGCACCAACCATTTACTTCATATTCCTGCAGTCATCCCATAATTCTACTGGCTGGAACTCGTCGTCAAGTTTATGACACAACCTTATGAAATGAGGATAAGGTTTTTACGCGCAGGTTTAGTAGGAAAGGGATGACTGCGGTTGGTGCTCCTTCTCCAGCCAGCCAACATCTGTCCTTCAAGAGAACCCTCCTGAGTCATAGAACCTAAGCATACTAGAACTCTCACTTATAAGCATTCTACACTACATTTAAAGATACAGCAGTTCACCTATTTCTGTTACTCTGTCCTGTCTTTTTACCTTTCACTTTAGCTCTGAGGCTGTATGGAAAACAGAAATAACTGTTCTTGCAAGTTGATGCTTGGGAGCTGTGTACCTATGTCATAGGATCTTCAGAGTTTTTTCAAATTATAGGAGAAAACTTCCAATTACAATGTGATAATATATTTTATAGGGCTATCAAACACACCTGGTTGGAACCATCAAAATACATTATTTTATCCTCCACATTTGCAGTGACATAATAAGGCCACAAGCAAGACTTCTTATATTCTTTCTTTATTTATCAATTTACCTCTTGCAGCTGAGATGTTGTGAACTGCACAGTCTGGAACATCAAAGTGTGGAACTGTAATAAACTGGCCACAGCTGTTCCTCTCTTGTGGCAGTCCTGATCTGAAAAATAAATATCTTGCAGGCCTGGGATGGGCTATGAAGCATAGAGGTTCAACAGAAAAGCAAAACTTCCAATAATCTTATGTAGAGAAGGGTGGTGTTGTATTGTGGAAGGTCTAGAATGCTAAGAGTTTGGAAAATTGGGACGTCACCATGGAATGGGGGAGAGAGGAGCGGATTAGACGGAGAGACAGGAGTGGGAGATAAGGATCTGCCAAAAATTGTTTGATGCAAATACTCTTAAAATAAATAAACCGAATTTAAGAGAAGTTGATGTGAGGATGAATCATTAACTGTGGCTACTGGGATCAACCAAAAACCAGCAGATTCTCCATTTGCACATTGAGTTATATACCCATTCTATTTATTGCATACTAATGGCAGATGTGCCACCTGCTGAAAGCCAATCTGCCCCTCCATTGACTCCTCTAAGGTATTGAGTTATCTCCCCTAGACATGGTAGTGGACCTGCTGCCCAATCAAGGCTGAGTGGTTTTACACAGTGCCAGGTGGGGAAGTGAATGACTGCCATGGAAATGGTGGCTGACTTACATAGAAAAGTGAGTTTAAGGTCCATATCATCCTGGAAAAAATACTACCAGCATTTTTTAGAAATCAGATATGTGGGCAGTGGCAAAGATCACGCTATTTTGGGGTACACTTCGTATTCTTCCAGACGTGATGGACATTGCTGGAAAATCTCACTGCTCTGGTGGAACACTTTGGATTTTGCAGATTTTATGACACTTTTTGACAGGGGTCAAAAACCCAGTTCATTGGTGGACAGCATGTGTTCCAGCCAATTCGAAACAGCGCCTACTACTCCAGAGGTGGACATTCCAGAAGTGTGGAGAAAAAATGGTTAATAAAAGTGGGCATATGTTGAGGACTGAAGATAACGCAAGGCCAAATGAAGAATTTTAATTATGATCAGTTTGCCACTTTTAACGGAACATAAATTAAAATATCTGCTTTTTGCTTGTTTTACATAGATGGCGGTATAATTCAATCAGCTACAGCCTTGTCTTCTTTTGCTAACCTGTAACAATGATGTTTTGCATTACCTATATATCTGTGCCAATTAGTTTGTCTTGACAAGTAAAAATGATGGCCAGAATAGAAACCATCATAACCAGTAGCAAAAAATGGGCATTGCAGGTGGCATGTGCATAACTAAGGAAACGAAGGCCTGTAAACCTGTAATTTTCTGCAACAGTCCCTGGCACGAAAGCAAGATTATTTTTATTAAGTTATGTGCCCACGTGGCGCAGAGAAGCATAATCTGAATTAAACTCTTAACTAACACACCCTTCAGAAAACAGCAGAGCAAAGCAAAACTAATGAACTTCATTGTTTTCTATTTTTATTATTTTGCTTGCGCCCCTCAGGGAACATCATTCACAGTAGAATTATCGCACTCTCATTTCCCAAGCTAGAAAGAGCTGCTGAGACAGTCTCAGAAGGATTAGGGTTTTTATATTGAGGCGAGTTTAGTGCAATCTGGAGCTTTAGTTGTTTGTACTTTTAATTAAAAACTGAATTTGATCGCTGTGATTTCTGTTGAACTGCTTAATGTTTTATGTTTTGTATGCTCCTTGACCTTTGAGTCTCATAATCATGGTACATAATTCCTCTTTTAAAGGCAATGATCCAAGCATGTTCATTGAAAAACTGAAAGCTATGTTATTTCACTTAAACACACATTTCATGGCTATTTAGTATGTACCGCAAGATAAGTTGAAAGAAGCTGCTCAACTTTCTTTGTCCTAATTTGATTTATTTGCACAGTGGTGGTTCCAAAGGTGGAGCAGAGGCTCCCAGCCATGCAGATGCAGCATGGGTCGGTTCTGGTCCAAGCAACTATTGGAGATTGTCCTGTATCAATACACGCAGTGGTGAAGATGTGCCTGTGCTGACCATGCAGTAGCGGCGATGCGCCGGTTCGACTCTGCAGCTGCACTGAAGTGTCGAGCAAGCACTTTAGGCCCACTTCTAAGGGTCCAGGACTGGGTTGGCACCAAGTCAGGAGACTTCTTAAAACCTGGTTGTTCCGACAGGCGTATGAGTAACTCCTTAGGGCTCAGGTCATTCTTTAGGGTTCAGGTATCACTCAGAGTAGCGCCACGAAACCCTCCCGGTGTACGTGCGCTATACAAATTCTTTTAACATAACATAACATAACACCACCTGGCAGGGCAGACTCACAGATCGCAGAGTCCAGGTGCAGAAGCAGGGCAGTTGGAAGTCTGTTATGGCCGTGATACTTCAGATCAGGAGGCTAGCAACGAGCCCTTGGAACGACTCTGGGTAATGGGGGTTCAAGTGATGCAGGTCCAGTCCTTCTCACCCAGACCTGAAGGGCAGCAAATCAGTACAGCAAGAAAGCAGTTCTTCCAGAGCAGCAGTACAGCAGATTGGAAGTCCTTCAGCAGTACAGCAGTCCTTCTTCCTGGCAGAGTATCCACAGGTCCAGAAGTGTACTAAAGTGGTAGGGTCTGAGGATCAGTTCTTATATCCAGTGGTGAAAATTAAGTTGGGGAGACTTCAAAGAAGGATTTTTTGGAAGTGCACAGAATTCCTCCCTTCCTGCCTTGGCTCCTGACTCCCTACAGGGGGGTATGCAGCCCTTTGTGTGGGGACAGAACACTGCCTATTCAGGTGTAGTTAAGAGGCTGTTCCCAGGTCCCCCCTCCCAGGATGGCCCATCAAGTGACACCCAAGCTCCCATTGTGAGTGGCTATCTAGAAAGAATAGACAAAGTCCATCTGTCACCCAACCCATATATGAATCATACAAACTGTAGGCACATAAGGCAAAGAGCATAAAAAGGCCATCTTTCTAAAAGGGGCATTTGTTGTAATGATAACTTTGGCTTTGCCATTAAAGAAGATTTATCATTACAATTCCATAGGTAGTAAACATGACAGGTCTTCCTCCTTCCAATTGGGAATTACAGCTCATTAGATGTAATAAGGAATCCCCAATGTTAACCTGTGGGAGGGATAGGCCTCAAAGTAGTCAAATACTAATTTGGGAGTTTATCACTACCAGGATATGTAAACTGTAAAGGTACATGTCCTACCTCTTAATTACACAGCACCCTGCCCTATGGGCTACCTAGGGCCCACCTTATGGGTGATGTATATGTAATAAAAGGAGTGTTTAAGGCTTGGTAAGGGATTTTAAATGCCAGCTAATTCTTTCTGATATTTGGGTATTTTATTCACAGGCAATGGCACAAGGACACAACATGTATTGAACACCAGAGCCAAAATGAGGATGGTCTCCCCGGGTATTTTTAAGTTTGCCTCCAAACTGGGTAGCAGACCCATAAGGGAAATGGTAGCTATATACAAAGCTAAGGCCGTGACTACTGCCACATACAGGTCTGACCTTTAGGGCCATGCTAATGGTTATACCCTACAAATTGAGGGAAACAAATTCCTAAAACAGCTTTTATGTTTGCCACTTTGTGCATCTTACACCATAGTTCATAATGAGGTAGGCTTGCAATTTTTTAGAAGACCACATTTTGGTGAGACCCATGCTATTATGGATATCACTCTGGGCTAAGGAAGATACCAGCTTTACTAGGAATATTATTCTTGACTGCCTAACCTTGGATAAGGCCTTAAATATACCCTGGTTATCCTACATTAACTCTTGCCTTGGTAAATTGTATACTTTGTCAGTTTGGTCTCATCCTACTCCGTTTACGTTACTATCTAAGAATAGGACTAAAAATATATTTTTCCAAACCAGGCTGGACAAACGTGAGTCAGACAATGAGAACAAATCATCAGCAATCTTCCATAAGTCCTTGGTTAAGGAGGAGGGGACAACGATTACCTGGTATATGTAACCAATGTGCAGCACCGATTGGTGCTGACAAGGCTGAGATGTGGTATTGTGCATCACCTTGTTGCCTTCCCCCATATGAGGTCCTGCCCCTTGATATTTATTTTTGTCCCTGTGATGGAGAGAGCAAACAAAGTACCATGCACTTTTTATTGTTCTGCAAACTGTATCGGAATTTTAGGTCACTCTATTTGAAGCCTATGTTTGTTGCCCAGAATATTAGATCTCACAAAGTTGCAATGAATTAATTGGTGACACTGGGCGACCCGTTTTTGTGTTACAGTATTGCACTTTTTATACTGAATGCTATGAAAATAAGAAAAGCATATTGTAATGGCTAAGGAATCGAGATTTATGCAGTTTTTATCCTTTTTAAGCAGATTTATATAATTTCTTTTAGATTTATCTTATTGACTTCTACTCAAATATGATTGATTAATTGTATATATGAACTATAGGAGATGATTGATTGTATACTATATTGTGTTTTATGTACTAAATAATCTGGAGCTTTTGATGATGTGACTGGGGTCGTACGGATTGTATCTATTTATTTGTATAAGTTTTATCTATGTACTTTTATGGTTGTTCTTTCTTCCAGCCGAATAAAGTCTATGAACTGAACTGAAATGCCAAGTCGACATGGCAGTGTAAACTGCACACACAGGCTCTGCACTGGCAGGCCTGAGACATGTTTAAAGGGCTACTTAAGTGGGGGGCACAACCAGTACTGCAGGCCCACAAGTAGCACTTCATTTACAGGCCCTGGACACACGTAGTGCACTATACTAGGGACTAATAGGTAAAATAAATATGCCAATTATGGATGAGTCAATCAAACATGTTTAGGGGAGTGAGGACAGCACTTTATAATTGGTTAGCAGTGGTAAAGTGCACAGATTTCTAAGGCCTAGAAAAACAAATTCAGCAAAATTCTAGGCAAGCAGGCGAAAAGTGTTGGTGAAGCCCACCCTAAGGCTGACAGGTCTACCACACTTGCTCTAACTTTGAATGTTGTAACAAAAAGTTCTAAAACATTCACATTTACAACGTATACTTATCACATAAAAAGAATTATGTGATTAATAAAAATGATTTACTATAGACACTAACAACCAGAATTTATTTTTACAGTGATACATACCATCTTCAGATTTAAATGGGGTGTGGTACCTTCCTAAGATGAAGACATTACAATGCCATTACAATGATTTCATACTTGAAACGTGGTGCTCAGGCTTAAATAGGGAGAACCATCTTTTGTCTCACCCAGCAACACCTCAACCAAAAGGTGGATTCTATACAATAAAGTTAAAGTCTTACACCTAATCAAGTAGAAATATCTGACTTTTTAAAATAATTCTTATGGAAGCAGTTAATTTTATTGTGTGACCTGTGGCTCATATGCTTTCCTAACTTCCTACTTTTATTATAGAAGCCACACATCACAAAAAACTGTGCTTTCTAGCAAATTCTGGGGCACACATTACAGGTTGAGGGGAAGTGAAACCAACAATCAATAATGTGCTTAGTCTATACCAGGGGTCTACAACCTTTTCGGTAATAAGAGTTACTTAGGTTTAATGAAAATCAACACGAGCAAGGTTGTCAGCAGTGGTTACTTCCGCACATCAAGAAGGGTTGCCAGAAGTAATGTAAAAGAGGCTTTATCAATTGGGAATGCCTCTACATGGGTAATACATAACACCAATAGCTGCACTGCCACTGACACCTGACACCAAAGTCACTCCAAATATCAGTTTACCGATCCTGAAACTATACACATGCCCATCTCAAATGCATCCTTTTCATTCCGAGCAAACGTTTTGAATTAAGCAGGCTTGGCTGCACACAGGAGAGCTACCTACAGGCAGCTGGAGAGCTACTAGTAGGTTGCGAGCTACTCGTTGGAGGAGCCAGTTTCTGTCTTGCTGCTCAGCCATGAATGTAGTACTCCATGCCACTCCCTTCTGTAGTCTGTCAACTGATATTTGTTTGAAAAGTGCTTATTATTGCATTTGCTTTGTCTCTATCTATTTAGGCAGAGTTTGTGCATTGTTCACCCTTTCCTGCTACTTAAGCTCGGATTGGCTGCACACTATATTTCATGCACTGGCATTTTGTTTAAAGGCATGACATCAGTAGGTCTAGGAACTGTTACACCAACAGTTACTACTTCAGTAATCAGTCACAAGAGTAGCTGTGTGGTGACCAGTTATCAGGACCACCAACCCTCCTTCTTTCCCCATTGTAGAACATGCAGATATTTCCCCTAGAACAGTGGATGTGAGAGAGATTTTAAGCCATGTCAGCATCCCATCTTCAACCCCTCTGGTTATTGGTTTCAAAGTAGCTGTTCGTTCAGATTTAGTACACACTTTCAGAAAATCCCTGGGTCCTTTAAACTGAACATATTTTTTTTAAACGTTTTTCTCTCAGAGTCATCAGAATACTGTATTGTATTATTAATTTAAATCTTTACAATTTTAAAACCATCAAAAGTAAAGACCAATAAAGTACAATGTTCGTAAAACCATTAGTGCCATGATTCATCTTGGAGAAAAAAAAGCATTGCCAGTGCACATTAGGGATTAGGGAGCCTAGGTAAATGAGCCTGATAAAAGTTACTTTGGGTAAAGGAAAGATAAGGCGGAATACAGACTACAGAATAAGGAGCACTATCCCAGGCTAGTACAAACTGAGGAGATATGATTCTTGCAGTCTTCAATGTGGGAAATTCTTCAATGATGTAGACTCCCCAGGGGGAGGGCGTCGGAGCTTATATTGGCCAGTTCCCGGACTAAGTCACCTCACGGACGACTCCTTCGGGGATTGTTGCATGTGGCTGATGTATTTGCCAAATTTCACCAGTTCCATTGGCTCCTTGAGGGTAAATATCAATCTTGTGGCCTCGTTGCATGTTCTTATTCCATGCTCAAGAAAGGCTGGTTTTAATATTATACAACAAGAGTTCAGGAGTGCAGGGCAACAACATAACAGGTGATTGAAAGATTTGTTCATATAGCCAGAAAGTCTGCAGTTTGATGCTTTAGTAAGGGACTGCCACTTGGGGGTTTTCTTCACTTGTTTGCAAGCCCATTAGCCATTCAAACATGATTTCTTTCAGATAGGGTTTCAGAAGAGTGCAATTGAGGTAAGGTTGGGATCTGAGGCCATCCGGTGGGACCTTAACATACGATGGCCCCACCGCTGCCAACAGCTTGGATTTTCATAGTTTGTCCATGTCACAAGCCTTGGACAGGACTTTTGTTTGTGTTTTCAATATTGCTTTGATGGCGGCACACCAGGGCTGGAGGCTGTCCAATATCAACTGGTCGAATTGAAACATGGCGGAAGACTTTCGAAGATAAAGCTAACAGGGATTTTCTTCTTGAGCAAGGATACTCTGGAGGCAAGCTTTCAGGGTATTTGGGGGAGCCTTTTTAGTCCAATAATAGTAGTTTACGAAGGATGCCATGTTTGCTTCTGTGCCTCCACACAGAATTCAAGCCATATTAGGCAGCTCCGGAGATATATTGGTAGTCCAAACACCAGTTTAAATGCTTTGAGTTCCTATTGCTCCATGGTGTTGGCTAATTGCTCCAGGTAGACTTTGTGGCCATATAGGATCATTTGTAGGAGAGTTGCTGCTAAGGCTCACCTTATTGGAAGGGTAGAAGGACACTCCAGGGCGTTGATTAGTTTGCATGTTCATATTATAATTGCTTCCGCCTTCATTACAGTTTGTTTAACATGCTTTTTGGCTGCACCTTGAGTTGAAACCCAAACACCTAGGTAGTTGTAACTGTCTGCGGTTTCAATCCTTAGTGAGCCCAGGCTCCAAGAAATATTTGTTTTTTTAGATGAATTGTCAAAGACTAATAATTTGCTCTGGGAACCGTTTGCCACCATTTTATTGTCCAGATTGTACTTGTGCAGGGCGTTGAGGGCCCTGTGTGGGCCAACTCTGGTATGTTCTAGGAGGAAGATGTCATCTGCGTATTGGGGTAAAGGGACCTTAGTGCTTCCAATTTTTGGCTGTAGTAAATTTGCTTGTCTCAGATCGGCCCCCATGTCTGCAGTGTAGAGGTTAAATAACATGGGCGCTAACACACAGCCTTGCTTATGGCTGTTGTCTGTCTGGATGTTTCGGCTGACCATTGTTGGGGTTAGCTTAATTTGGACCCAGACTAAGTTATATAGAGGTATGATGGCCTGAAGCAGGTTGTTTAGAATGCCCCAGGTCTCTGAATTTTCTCCATAAGCAGTTCCTTTCAACCAGGTCAAAGGAGTAAGTAAAATCCACAAAACAGACAAAGAGCAGGAGTTGTTTCTTAAAAGTCAACCAAATTAAATAAGATAGGGCCACTGTATTGTCAAGTGTGGAGGAGTTAGCTCTAAATCCTGTTTGACTGAGTGGTATTATGTTGTTTTATTCTACCCAGTGTTCCAGGTCTTTCAGTAGAACTGAGGCATAAGCTTTATCTTTGATATCCAGAAGGGCGATGAGGCGATAATTGGTCGGGTTGCTTCTGTCACCCTTCTTGTATATGGGGTTTATGATAGAGCCTCTCCAGCTCTCCGAGACAAGTGGTCGCAATACAGAATTGAAAAAACAATGTTAAAATAGCTGACCACATGAGCTGGTATACCGTTTGCACCTGGTGCTACCTTTTCTCTGGTCTGCTTCAGGATATTTGTGGCAGTGTTTTTTGCAATACCAACCCCTGGATTTGTGGCCTCCTGGCAAGTGCTTGGAACGTCCGTTTCCAAGTTATTAGGCGTATTCGATCCATTAGTTTTTGTGCATGCTGGGTCCATTGCTGTTCAGTGATGACATTAATTGTGACCATGGATTGACTCATTTTGTCCTTGAGGTACCTCCCTAGCTCGGCCTGCCACGTTTCCCCAGCAGAGTATATACGCGCAGCCATGCTGTTTCCATCTGTTCGCTTTTTGCTGCCCATACTATCTGTTAATGCTGTTGGGTTATGGTCCGCAGTTAAGCTTTTACGTCTGCCTTATTGATTCTTTCCTCTATTTTTTGGCAAGATTTCTGAAGTCTATGCATCTTAGGTTTTGTGGCAGTTAAGCGAGGCCTTGATATCTTCGGTGAGAAGTTGGCACATGTGCTGTGAGAAGAGGAGTTGTGTCCAAGCGCTAGGTGACATTCCTTTATAATTAGGACTCACTCAGCCATAAGGAATTCTCTGTTCATGGTCCTAATGTATGGCCCTCTAAGGGCTTCCCACATTTTGAGTATTCACAAGGTCAGTGGACCCCATTTTATCCTTCTGATTAGGTGCCTGTTTTTGTCACCAGTTGAGTCTACAATTTTCCCAAAGTTTTTAGACTTTCTGGTACTAACCTTTAAAGATGCAACTAGAGGGAAGTGATCACTCTCAGAGCGAGTTGGAATCTGAAAATTCACCTAGGCTTCTAGCATTTTTAAAGTGGTGAACATATAGTCCAAAGTACTTATGCCTTTGAATGATTACTGGAATTTTAACACTGAGGGGGCATTTTCCATGTGATGCTGGATCAATTTAAAACCGTGGCTGTTAAGGAGGGTAGCAAGCGAGTTAATGGATGACTCACTCCCCCCAAATGTGTTTGGACAGCACCAAGCTGGCATTATTTGAAATCCCCACATATGATGACTTTAAAAGGTGTGTTCCCACAGAGCACGAGTTCAAGATAGTCACAAAATTGATCCAGCAGAGCTGCATGATTTGGGCCAAAGCAGTTAAAGTATATGTTAACCAGCAAGGTCTTCTGGGGATGGCCGTTAAGGCGCATGCTTACCAGCATAGCTAACTGGATCATTTCATCTTGGCTTTCTAGAGTTTTAACGATCAGATCCACTCCCAGAGATACATAAATTGAGAGACCGCCTGGGGGTCTACCAAAGATGTTGAGTCGTGTAGGTTATTTAGTGAAGTCCATGAAATCCAGGGATTGTGATAGGGTCCAGTGCCCAGGTCTCCTGAAAGCAAAGAAGCTCTGCCATCTGAATAAATGATGTAGCGTCTGGAGATTCAAGTAGCTTCGATAGCCCCGCCACATTCCATGATATCAGGTTCATTATCAGGTTCTGCTTGCGGTTTTGCCTGGCGTGGAGAGCTGTTTTGGCTGGGAATTATTTTTAATGTCAGTAGACAGTGTAGTGGATAGCCAGCTCCAGTCATTTCTTTGTTTGATCTAGAGCTATTCTCCTTGCTGGCCCTTTGAGATTGAAATAGAAGCAAGATATTTGCAACTTGTTGCAAGACAAATTGAGTTGGGAGTTTCCTGCCCCTCTGAGAATACTAAATGAGTGTGCATGCAGCCTTGACTGTTCTCCTGAGGCCCTCAATGGGTGTGGATTTTTGGGAGCTACTAGTTTCATAAGCTCTATCCCCCACTCTTCAAAGGATAGCTTGTATGTCAGGATTTTAACCACTAATGAAGGGGATTTGAGTGTGATTATTGTTGATTCTTTTCCACTCCTGCTGGTTGCCAGGTTTTTAAATTCAACTCCTAGAATCTCATCCGAGGTTACGTTAGAAAAATGTGGGACGTTTTTGAACAGCCTCAGCAGATTTTATCTATTTAGGGTATCATGTGGGCCCTTAGACTGATAGTGTGGGATCAGAATCAGTTTTGTTGGGATTTGTTCACCTTTAATATCTTTGTAAGTGCTGTTGCTGTTATCATGATTGAAAGTGCGTTCTCTGCTGTATACCTTGCGCGGGCCAGTACGGACTGGTGCAGGAATTGGCCACAGAGGAAGACGACTGAGTTTTTTGTAAGACTACAAGATACGGTGGCTCAGTAACATGGCCAGGCCTGGTTTGAACCTGTATTGAATGAGTGGCACTTTTATGATTTTGAGGTACAGTTAGGGGTAGGGATGACGTTTCAGGGTCTGGTTCACAGTGAGCGTTTGTAGATGGATGCCCCCGGGTGGGGTTTGTGACATGGGGGGGGGCTTCAGGCGCTTCTTGTATCAGCTAGTAGGAACTGGTATGTGAGTTAACCAAAGATGGAGGCCCCAGTGTGTGTTGCACAGCTGCTGGGGTAGAGAACTGAATTGACAAGATTCCTGGGCCCAACCAGGTTTGAGACTTTACTGGAAGGGGGCCCTGGGTGACATTTGCAACCCAGTTTGCCGCCCACAGTCAGCACTGGGGAATGGGATGCCCCTGGGCTGGGTTAGCAATGTAAAGGTGGCTTTCAGTATCTCTTGGCAGGTAGGATGGGTGACTGGAATATCCAATCCCATTAAAGGCTGTGAGAGAATTCCTGAAGATTGATTTGACTCCTGCTTGCCAAATCCACCCTTTATGGAGTTGTTCCCCTTGACAATGGGGTACAGGGTAGCTGTCCTGTCCTGCAGGGCATTAGCCTGGAATTGTGATGCAGAATGTTGTAGAACTTATAGATTTTTGTAAACTTTATTTTGAGATTTTTTCAGTCTTTTCCTTGTTCTTTTAGAAAGAGGTTGGGACCAATCCTGTTCCTGTTGCACTTTAGGGCTGTGTGCACCACTTAAGGATACATTGGGGCTAGTTACCAATGCACGATGGTGGGGGGTCATATAAATGCCCTGTTGGGGGGGCATTCCTTGCTTAGTTGGTCATCCTGAGCCATTGAACTTGAAGTTGGACCGGGTTGGTTGGACAGGACGGGAGAATAAGGTTGCTCACTGTCAGTGTCTATGATGCTAGTCCATGGTTGACTACCAGTAGTTACCGTCGCAGGGTTGCTAAGGTTCAGTAGATTTGCTCTAGGAGTGTCTTCACTGGGTGTTGGCACATCCAGGGCCGGATTGCAGGAGGATGGACCTGGACAGTCTGACTGGTTAAACTGCTCTCTAGTAATGGATTCACATTGTCTAGGTAGCATAGGTGTGTCCATCGTGGTTATCAGGTCAGACGGTGTGGGGTGTAAATCTTCATTACTAGGCTTGACTGGCCAGTGGGAGGCCTGTTTCCATTCCGTTATCATGCAGCTTAGGCCCTCAGGGAGCATGTCCAATTTTTCTACTATTGGGTGGCAGGAGCTGATGGGTTTGCCATTTCCCGTTGGTCTTACACTTTGTCCACCTTGGGCCAGCGAGTCTAGTTTGCACTCCAGTTTGGTTATGGACAAGGCCAAAGTGTTGATCAAGTCTAGTTGAATCTCCAATTTGTGGGACTTCCAGGTTGTAGCATTTATTGTGGCAATCAGGGTAGAGTTGATTGAGGCCAATAGATTACCCTGCTCATAGTAGGGCGGAGAGGCAGGTCGGCCTTTTCCCTTGGGGCTATTTTGGGCATCTGCCTGCATGACATTTTGTGAAGTCGAGGCTTTGGGGCCTTTTGCTGTTGGTAGGTACTGGGGCAACACCGCTCCCTAGGAAGCCACTGCACAAGTTGTGATTATATAGAGACATCGGCCACTCAAGCCAGGACCTCTCCAGGTCCGGGCTCCCAGCAATGGAGCTCCCTCTGGCTCACTAAGCCCTGGATTTTCTTCAGAGACTTGAAACTGTGTCTTGCATGCTGCAGTAATAAGGGCGGTGGGCACGTGCGGCAGGGGGTGCAGGAATAACTAGGGCCCAGATGTACAAAGCTTCCAGTTTGCATTTCCTAAGTGGCAGCTCTGTAGGAATCGCTATTTAAGAAATGCAAAAGGATATGTACTAAATTTGCGATTCCTTAATAGCGATTCCTACAAAGTAGGAATCGCTATTAGGGAAACACAAATAGGAAATGCCATTGCATATGGGCAAAATAGGAAATCCTTTGCATTTTCCTAAATTGCACTGTCCTAATAGGAGGTGCATTTATGCACTTAATGTCACATTAAAAATGCATTTTTAAATGCATTTTTGAATTTTGCACATGGTTAAGTTGATGGTAATAGCATTGCCTAAATGCCCGAGTCGCATTTAGGAAATACCACATGTGCTTTAGGAATCGCAAATAGGTAATCCCTATTTGTGATTACTAAATTGCGATCGCAATTTGCAATTTCTACCAGGTAGCAATCTCAAATTACAACTGGTTTTTGCCCTTTGCCATCTGAAAAGGTAATTTAGCATTTCTTCACGGGCTGAAATAGCAGTTCAGACTGTTAAAAAATGCTAAACGGCTTCGTACATCTGGGCCTGGGTTCCTACAGGAGCCGGTGCTGCTTGTTGTGAAGGTACTAGATTCTCCTTTTGGGCTGGAGGGGGTGCTTCCAGACAACAGCTCTATGATTGTATCATCCCCTCTAAATTGGGGGCAAGAAGAGTTGCAGGTGCGTGGTGGATTTTGGGTCCCCGCAGCAGCGGGATGTGCAGCATGCACAGTGGCTGCAGCTGCTACTGTTGCTACTGGTCATGGTACAGGGAGCAGAATGTGAGGATCTTGAGAGCAGCAATCCTTCCGAAAGAAATGCTCCGTTAGCAGACCCATGTTTTGGTGAGTAGTCTTTCTTACGGGTGGTGGCTTGTAGCTTGCCGGCGAACATGGGCCTTGTGGGTTAGTTGTCAGTTTACTAAGGTGTTGTTTTCTGGCAGTTCCACTAAGGTTGGTTGGATTGGACGGTGGAGTTTCCATATTTAAGCCCGGGACTTGCTTCCCCTTACGTAGGCTACCCTTATCCAGGATGCATCCTAAGGGGAATCGACCACTCCGAGGTACTTGGGACACAGGAGCTAGGGCCACACCACCCTGTGGTTCACTAAGTATTGTGCTCCTCCTTCTGGCCATGGCGATGATGCGTCAATATAAGAGGAGTCGTTGTGATACTTTCCAGCTGAATGGTGATGGTGAGTGAGTCCTGACCGGGTTCCTCTAAATTAGTTGGCTCCCTGCCTCTGTACCTGCAAAGCTGGCGACATTCATTTGGAGTTCTTATGGACTTCCCTCATGTGGCTACTGATAGCGGCCTGTGGGTTGTATGTTTGGTCTAGGAGCCTCTATCACAGAGATGTCTAAAACAGGAACTGAGGGGCTGATTAGGATGGGTCCCATTCAGAAATGGGACCACCCAACTGCAAGTCGGCGGTCCCGCCAGCCCAATTAGGATGCGACCGCCACCATGGCGGTCTCAATGTCTATCTTTTGTATTGTGGCTGATGCTGCGGGCTGCAAAACATGGACATCCTACATATCCCTGCACTACTTGGCAGGAACCAGGCGGTAATTCACACAAAAGAGAAGGGGTGAGGGTAACGGACTCACCTACTCCGGACCCCCAGACAATACTTTTACACACCAGAAGAAGTACGTGTAAGGGGTGTAAGGAGCACATTACATCTCCCAATCACCACCATCCTTCACATTTTTAATCCTGGCCGGAAGGGTCCAGGAATGAAGTATAGGCACAGCGACACCTCCGAGCTAGTTTTAATCTACACTGCACTTTTCACTTCCGGTGATCCCAGTCACTTAGGAAATCAATTGTTTCTCTTTTGTGTTGTGTTTGTCTTCCCCTACCCTATTGCTCCACCCCAGGCGTTGGCTGCGCAGGGGTGTTTGGTAGCAGCCCTATGATAAAGCATGTCACACAATTGTGTGAGTGAGGGCAGTATTAAGACACACAGCACGTGCCACCACTAGACAGAGACATTTTTATTACTCCCTACTCCTTCAGGCACCAGGCGGTGCCTGCCACATGGTGGAGGGATATGGTGCCCCCCAAAACACAAAACTGAGGGCCAGAGAGGAAGGGGTGCCTGCTATGGGACCCCAGTGTCCCTTTCCGCCAGCCTTTTCATGGCAGGTAAACCACCATGAAACGGCCGGCAGGGAGGAATATCATAATCCCTACGGTGGTGCCTCGCAGGCACCGCCACCATTGTATGGATTGCGGCTCCCTCCGATGCACCGGCGGGCTCAAGGCGCCCGTCAGATGCGTGGCGATCGGTCTTTCCGACTGCCAACCGTGTGCCTGCCATTGTAAAATGGCGGGCAGTAAACATGGTTATGATGGCGGTGGGAGCACCACCGATGGGTTGTCGGTGGCAGTCCCACCGTCATTGTAATCAGGCCCTGAGGGGCGTAGGTAGGCTGTGGGGTGAAGCACAGTCGGACTGTGGTTGCAACAGACAAAGATTGGTTGGTAAATTAGCTGTTGAATTGGTTGTTAAGTTGCAGTCGGGGGGACCTCGGAGGGAGGTACTAGGCATGGGGGCAGGGGAGCGCATGGAGGGACACAACCCGCACCGGGCACTAGCCTGGCCACCTCAGCACTAGGCCTGGGCAGTAAATTCCGTTCCGCTCGCGGAATTTGCGGAATTTGGGTAATTTCGCGTTCCGCGGAGACCGCGAAATTGCCAAAATTCCGCGATCCGCGACTTCGCGGAGTTTTTTGCTTGTTCGCGCTTTCAAAATGCGTGTTCGCGAGATATTTCTCCCCGAGCACGCAAACAGCGTTCGCGAACAGGAAAAAAGCATCGCGAACGGGCGGAACAAGCAATTCCGCGTGTTCGCGGAACTTTTGCGTGCTCGCGGAGATTTTTTACCGTTTCGCGGAGCTTTGCGTAGCGCGACTACGCAAATTCCGCCCACCCCTACTCAGCACCCCTCTGGCTCAACCCTGGGGCTGTGACTCTAACTGCACAGTCACACTTGCCGCAGTTGCCACCAACTAGGCCACAAATTAGGCCACCAGCTAGGCTGAGCTCTGTTTGGGTTGTGTGTGGGCTGGAGGGCCTGATTGGAAATGCTGCTAGGAGGCAACGTCCGTAGTGGAGGATGTTAATGCCAGAACCTGACACATGGGCGTTGGCCCCTTACCTCCTCCAGAGGATCCAATATGGTGCCCAGTATTGCACCCGGGACATCCCGTACCTCGGCCTGCTCTCCCACCGTTCCCGTACCCTAGGGACTGGCACGTTGCTGGCACGGCAAGACTTCAAAACAGCAGCGACTCAGTCTGCTCCTCTGCACGCTAGCAAACTGACTCCGTCGCTGACTCTCCCCATCAGCTCCTCCCTCGCTAGCTTGCACTCTTGTTGGAAACAACAGGTACAGATTTTTTTCCTTTATTTCAAGGTTTATCTGTATGCCAAATGTGTTTGCATATAAGAAGCACAGCTCTTATAGCATATAGGACAGCTTTATTTCCTAGGGAGACTGAAAAGAGCATCCCCTTCATCCTCAGGGTTTGTGACCAACATCTTTATTATAAAACAAGGTAGTTTTTTTCCCGGAGAAAGATAATGAACCTAGACCTCAAGGACTCTTACCTCTCTGTTTCAATTTGTCTGGAACACACGTGGATCCTTTAATTTCATTGGCATTCTAGGTTTTAGCAATTTAAGTCTTACTCCTTTGATCTGTCTTCCATTCCATGTTACACGAAGTCTCTCTGCAGATTCTAAACTTGAAATTTTATAACTTCCAGAGTGCAGGATAATTATTATCATATAAAACTAAGGGTGATACAGTTACTTTCTTACACGTCTGTTAGGCAATTGGCTTTAAAGGTGGGCTTTTCACATTGTCCAGTCAGGTCACATTTTATGGACCCCTTCATCACCATGCAAATCAACATCTCATGATCAGACAAGGAAGGGACAAAGACAAGACAAGACAAGACTGAGACAAAGTATTCTTAGACAAAGATACTCAGGATGAGATGATATGGTGACATTTCTATTTAGTTACTTGGTATTAATGTCTAATCATCTTCCCATGATCCTTATATATTGTCTTAGATTCAGATGCCAGTCTGTAGGGTTGAGGCTCTTATAGTGTCCAGTACTGGTGGAACATGGTCTGTAAAGCAATTGTCAATCTAGATAAATTGTCATAGCTTTTGCGGTCTACTTTGCCATTCAGTTTGACCAAGGACTAGGCACATTTACCATATTTTTGCCAATGGCCAATATTTCCATGGGTCAATATATGGAGGTGGCAAGTCTAAACCCCTGTCCATGCTGGCATAGGCATTTTGGAGTTCTGTCCTCATGACACAATGCTATCTAGAGTATACAAAATGTGATGGATGGAATGCTTGAATTAATCTTTGTCACTGGTAATTATTTAGGCTGCATCCCCATCCATCATTATTTTGCACGCCATGTCACCTTAGTTTGGACCCAGCTATATGCAAATCAGACTTGACCCTGCACCAATGGGAACAATTCAGCCTGAATTGCCAACCCAGGACTGGTTTCACCTTTGTTATGGGCTCATCAGCTAGGTATAGCTTGGGGCTTAGTGACACAGTGTGCACAATACCAATGACTAGGCATACCTGTACTACTTAGGGTGACGTACTAAAGTATACAGAAAGTGACAAATGGTATGCTTGAATTAATCTCAGCTACTGGTAATTACTCAGGCTTCATCCCAATCCATCGTTATTTTGCACAGCATACCACCTCAGTTTGGACCCAGCTATATGCAAATTAGTCTTGATCCTGCTTCAATGGAAACAGTCCAGCCAGAACTGCCAGGCCAGGGCCTCACTGAACCGGAACACAAGCAACCCAGTAGTTTGCCAAACACTGACTCATCGCTACTGGCTATAGAGATCTTTGCCTCATGTTTAAACTAAAAATGTACCCACTGTTGCTGTATTCTCTTGTTTCTGCGATAGACATGGTCTTGCAAGATTGATTAACCAGTCACTTTTACTCCTTCTGTCATCATCTCCAAGTGACTGGATCAGTTTCCTAGGCAAAAGGCATTAGTAGTTCTCATTTCCCCACTCTGGATAGTTCAGTCCTGGTTTCTATCTCTTCTTGAAATGTCCATAGATATTTCGGTATTGCTTCAGTTTCACCGTACCTCCCCTATCATTCCCACAGCAAAAGTCTCAATCTGATCTTACCCACCAAACTACAGCTGCTGTCGCAGGTCTTTTACTTTCAGCTATTAGATCCTTTAAAAATTGTGGGCTCTGTGTACCATCAAAACCTACAAGACAACTTGGCAAGCTTGGGGTTAGTTGGGGGTGTGGAAAAGAATCATTGCCTCATTTTAGCAAATGTCAAGTCAGTTATGAATTTCAAAGCCTCATTGGCATCTCAAGACAAGTCTTTCAGGGTAATTAATGGCTACAGATAAGGTATTCCACTGGCCTTCCACTTTCTGGGGACATACTCGTAGCGGAACATCCTTTAAACTTTAAATAGCTGAAGAATATCAGATATTCCACCCACTAAACTCTGTGATTCCTCATCATAGAATGTTAAACTAGTTCTGCTAACTTTTCTAAACATAGCCTGACAAAGACTCTCTGTGATTGCAAAACTAGGCTCACTAATCTGCTTGTTTCCTTTGGCAAGTCCGGAATGATAGGATGCCATAGGTTTTTATAAGACATTATACTCCTTTTCTGTTAGCAGAAGCATGAAGAATGCCGCCCACTAGATTTGAGTATCCTTTTTGCCCTTCTTCAAACTTGTGTGTAGAATGGCCTTAAAGAATATGAATTTAACACTCCTGGTTTAAGGCAAACCTCTTCTTATTTCTTAATTTCTTTAAAAAAACAAAAAACACATGCTCCTATATCTTTTCCTATTTTCGCCACATGGGCTAAAGCTATATTTGTGACTTATAAAGATACCAAAAGCTGTGGGGCTCATTCCTCTAGAGAAGAAATGCCTTCAGAGCCTATTTGGCTGGAACAGCTTTAGAAGACATGCCTAGATCTGCTGAATGGTAACAACATTAAGGATATTTTATTGCAAACAGGTAGTTCATGCCAATTAGGTAGTGGTGAATGTGCTTAAAAACATAATATGAGCTTCCATTCTTCCAATAAAATGCAGATTTCATAGCTTGAATAGTGAAGGAAAGTCCTGATTTTATTAAAGAAACAGAGGCGAATATTATCTCTCCCTTGTCTATACCTTGTCAGATGTTTTGTCCACCCTCCTCCAATACATTTTCTATACTATAAACGTTGATTCTTTCTTACAGGTTCAGTCGAAACAAGTCTTCATTCTTTTTAAGGCTTCATCCCAACAGAAAAAAACATGAAGCTCAAACATCCAGAATCCTGGATGTTCCTAACTTCTCGTCTGATGATTGGAATGAAGTTGTTCTGCTGTTTCTTTTGGTTTCTTCTTCTGATGTTGATCTTCCATTGCATTCATGGAGCTTACATTGTCTTCCTAGCAAGGAAAGAGACTGTTACTTACTGGTGGCTGATGTACATTTACATTGACTAAGCTTGTGACTGATTGGTGCTTTTACTTCCCCTCAACCTGGTGTTAGTGACCTGTAGCTAATGACCCCAGAATTTTCAGACATTGTAGTTTTCTGTGATTCATGGCTGCTTTAAGAAAAGTAGTATGTTAAGAAAATATAAAATTTAATTTACCTCTGCGCTTAATAAAATCAGAACTTTTCTTCACTATTTGAGCTCATAAATCTGTATTTTTAACAGTTAGTTTATAACAAACAGAGCAGTTACTTTGGAACAACAGAGGCAATACCTATTAAATGATGCTGTCACTCAGAACATAGCTTTATTTGCCAATGCATTGCATTTTGTGTCTACCATGGTCTATAATTACAACAATAACTGAAAGCAACCAATGAAGAAAGTAAGGCTTGTGCTCTGCTTTGTATATTTTTTATTTATCTTAATGTACGTGTTTTCTTAAGTGTTACAAGGTCATATCAGAAATTTGCAAAATCGTATTGCCCAGATGTTCACTCAAGCACTAGACACTAGACAGTACTGGAACTGAGAGAAGAACAATGCACAATAAACAACTAAAATAATACTTAACATAATTTTTAACACATATATTAATTATTATCATATGCTTGGTCCACGTGGGTGTTGGTGCTATCAAGGGGAATGGTTAAATCATGTGTTTGTTTTTAAAAGTTTTTTTCCAAACACTTTATGCCTTGTCCAGATAGTTCAACAGAAATTGAAAACAAAGAGGTAAGCTGATTGAAAGTTAATTGACACTTTGATCTGTAATGTCATCACAGGACAAGTGGTCAACCATGAGATTAATCCATCACAAATCCATCTCCAGTTGTTTCATACACAAATAATAGAGATTTTATGCTGGAAAAGCCTGATTTTGTCTATCTCACCTGCATTAAAGAACTTCAGCAGGAAGCCGAGGTGTGCCTCAATTTGCCATAGCCTAATATCCCCATACACCATTTTAAAATATATATCAGTTGTAGACATGTTCTTGGCACCCACATTCTCTGTTTACTTTCATGCTCACTATCGCCCTCATTATGAGTTGCAGAGTACTGTCTGCACAGTAAATTTGCATGCAACTTTACTGTTACTGTGTGGTAAATATACTCTAGTACAAGGCAGTTACCAGTTAAACACCATGGAATGTGGAAGTACTATTTGGGATTTGAATGTCTGATCATGAAACTACAACAAAATCCCAGTTCCATAGGGTTTAATCAATACATTTACCACTTGCTTGAAACAGGTGGCAAATGTATGTGGTGACCTGTGGACGGGCTGCTTGGATGTGGAGGTTGGTTGGGGATTGAGAAAGAGAGGGAAGTAGAAGGTGTTTTCTGGTGGTGGAGCACCGTATGCTCTTTCCATGAGAAAACAAAATGGTGCATGAGGCTTGGATGCTTCTGCAGCCCAACCTTCATTTGATTTCACTATTCATCATCATCATCTTCAGTCTTTATTTGTTTCTTCAAAAAAACATAAGAACACTCATAGAATAACTACAGCTAAAATACAGGTTAAAACAGTAATTATAGCTGCCTGATAGAATTTTAACATCACATCATTTAGCAAATAAAGTATTTCTCAAATGGACAGCACCAAATAAGAAAAGAGCTATATTAAAACAAGTAAAGATCCGGTAATAACATTAAATAGAAAAGGGTGGACTTGCGTAAAATGCTTGTCGGTAAACAGTGGAATGATGCAAGACCTTCTTAGGGACTGATTTAGGGCCCGATTCACAGAACTAACTTAAGACAAAATCCTAAACGTACTACCATTTTGGTATTCACAGAAGGCACTTACTCATTTTGGTATTCACAGAAGGCCCTTACTTACTCATTTTGAGAAACTTACTCATTTTGAGTAGCTTACTCATTTTGGGATTCACAGAAGGCACTTACTCACTGATGAGTAAGTGCCTTCTGTGAATACCAAAATGAGTAACTTACTCATTTTGAGTAACTTACTCATTTTGGTATTCACAGAAGGCACTTACTCATTGATAAGTAAGTGCCTTCTGTGAATACCAAAATGAGTAACTTGCTCATTTTGAGTAACTTATCGTTTTGAGTAACTTACACATTTTGGTATTCACAGAAGGCACTTACTTATCAATGAGTAAGTGCCTTCTGTGAATACCAAATGAGTAAGTTACTCAAAATGAGTAAGTTACCCAAAATGAGTAAGTAAGTGCCTTCTGTGAATACCAAAATGAGTAAGTGCCTTCTGTGAATACCAAAATGGTAGTAAGTTTAGGATTTTGTCTTAAGTTAGTTCTGTGAATCGGGCCCTTAGATCTTGGTGGGACTCCCGTAGTCCCTCCATGGTGACGTTTACAAGTACTCCATCAAGATGATGGATTCCCGCCCGCCCTAGTTAGATGTGGGCTGGCTGATCCTCCTTTCACATAGAGTGTTTTCTGTTATGTAAGCGGCTCACCTCTGTCAACAAGGCAGACTCCTCTGCTGGCTAACATTACTCTGATGTTGCCAGGGTGGCAGGATTCCGACGAGCCTATTTAGATTTCTCAGTTGTGCTGGCATTGGCCTAACAGAATATTCTTGATGGAGGAATTCCATGGTGGGACACGTTCAACATTGTACTATTCCTGTAGCTTTTGGATGGATGCTAGCATCCCACACCTGATGTGTTTGGCTAATTGTTTAAATCAAAGGGGACACTGTTCCAACTGGCGGGTGCGAAATGTCACCCAGTCAGTGAGAGAGAGTAAAAAGAATAGAATCGAAGGTTAGGAGAGAGGGAGAAGAAAGAGAAAGAGGCAGAGGTTCATCCCCGGTATCAAGGATCCAGTCCCGAAGGGGAGGGCCAAGTCTAGCCTCCTAGTAGCCCTCACACACCCCGAAGAATGTCATGCTTCATCATCGGGCTTTTTGCTCCTCGTCGAGCCGGCGCTGCAATGCCCAATGGTCCCCAAAGGGTCACTTTCACGGAGATCTTTTAAGAGAAAAGCCGTAAGGTGAATGCGGGTGTGTGGGGTGGATCCAGTGAAAAAAGTGTAAAAGTGCGTGCAAAGGTGGTGGCTAAAAATACCTAGGGGTATCCACAAGAAAGTTCTTTAATAGCGTGGTACCCCTGGTAGATTAAAAACCCGAAGGTTGGTGAGTTACTATAAGGCCTAATGTGCCCGTGTAACTAACAAAAGGTCGACATGTTTCACGCCTGGTAGTCTGAATGATCAATGGCGTTTCTTCAGGACCTAAATAGTGTGAAAGATGTGCACTAAAAGACGGGTTCCAGAAATAGGAATGGTAACCCACGTGAATCAAAGGTGGCTTGGGGTTCACCACAGGGATAGTTTCCTAATTAGTGGTATAGAAATCTCAGATAGTAGATTTACCCAAGCAATGGTAGTACCTGAATAGGGATGACGAAGAGAAAGAAAAGAAAAGGAAAATCGTGTGTCAAAGGTGTCACAGTAAACATCCTGGTAAGTTCTGTGCACCTGACAAGTGATAGCAAACCATACAATACGTCCAAACCAGAACACATTCATACGGCTATGGCCACTACTCATAAGTCATGCGCGGGCGACCTAGTCCCTGCCAACACCCAAAGGTTTCCGCCAGGAGACACATACGTGTGCCATGCCACGACGCATAGCGTAGAGGGTGGTCAAGGCATCCGTTGTGGTCCGCAAGTCTCCCAGGGGTGAGGCGTTAAATGGTCACCCGAAAAAAGGCAAATGAGTGTCCCGCTCAGGTACGCATAGTGAACCACCTGATGCGCTGCCTCAGTGGGGGTGTGTCGATGTATCGATGTATTGATCCCCTTCCAACTGAGGAACATGTCACCGGTGATGGTACAGCAGTAATGTGAGGTCTAAGGAGGACGACCCCACTACATGGGCGGCTGGCTCAAAATACATAAAGCCGACAGTTGAACAGATGTGGGCAGCGCCCCGCTTACCCTCGCTTCAACCGGGAACAGTCTCCCTAGGCTATTGACCGCCGGGTGCCCGCACCCTATTTGCTAAATATGTTCATCTGTTCAACTGTCGGCTTTATGTATTTTGAGCCAGCCGCCCATGTAGTGGGGTCGTCCTCCTTTAGACCTCACATTACTGCTGTACCATCACCGGTGACATGTTCCTCAGTTGGAAGGGGATCGATACATCGATACATCGACACACCCCCCACTGAGGCAGCGCATCAGGTGGTTCACTATGCGTACCTGAGCGGGACACTCATTTGCCTTTTTCGGGTGACCATTTAACGCCTCACCCCTGGGAGACTTGCGGACCACAACGGATGCCTTGACCACCCTCTACGCTATGCGTCGTGGCATGGCACACGTATGTGTCTCCTGGCGGAAACCTTTGGGTGTTGGCAGGGACTAGGTCGCCCGCGCATGACTTATGAGTAGTGGCCATAGCCGTATGAATGTGTTCTGGTTTGGACGTATTGTATGGTTTGCTATCACGTGTCAGGTGCACAGAACTTACCAGGATGTTTACTGTGACACCTTTGACACACGATTTTCCTTTTTGTTTTTGTTTCTCTTTGTCATCCCGATTCAGGTACTACCATTGCTTGGGTAAATCTACTATCTGAGATTTCTATACCACTAATTAGGGAAACTATCCCTGTGGTGAACCCCAAGCCACCTTTGATTCACGTGGGTTACCATTCCTATTTCTGGAACCCGTCTTTTAGTGCACATCTTTCACACTAGTTAGGTCCTGAAGAAACGCCATCGATCATTCAGACTACCAGGCGTGAAACATGTCGACCTTTTGTTAAGTTACACGGGCACATTAGGCCTTATAGTAACTCACCAACCTTCGGGTTTTTTAATCTACCAGGGGTACCACGCTATTAAAGAACTTTCTTGTGGATACCCCTAGGTATTTTTAGCCGCCACCTTTGCACGCACTTTTACACTTTTTTCACTGGATCCACCCCACACACCCGCATTCACCTTACGGCTTTTCTCTTAAAATATCTCCGTGAAAGTGACCCTTCGGGGGACCATCGGGCATTGCAGCGCCGGCCCGATGAGGAGCAAAAAAGCCCGATGATGAAGCATGACATTCTTCGGGGTGTGTGAGGGCTACTAGGAGGCTAGACTTGGCCCTCCCCTTCGGGACTGGATCCTTGATACCGGGGATGAACCTCTGCCTCTTTCTATTTCTTCTCCTCTCTCCTAACCTTCGATTCTATTCTTTTACTCTCTCTCACTGACTGGGTGACATTTCGCACCCGCCAGTTGGAACAGTGTCCCCTTTGATTTAAATGGTTATTTGTGGAGCACGGACACTGGACCACAATAGGCTCCTGGTCCCCCCATCTCTTTTGTAAACCTTTGGCTAATTGTTGTCACCTGGGTACCAAACTATAAAACACACAATATTTCATATGATGGTCCTTTGTCATTCCATTGCAGCAGAACATTGTTCATAAGAACTTTTTCAGTGAAGTCAGTTTCTTTTGCTTTCTCTGTTTCCTGTTCAATTTTTGCTTTTTCCATTTATTTTCTTGTTGGTTATTAAATGTTTATTATTTGACAGTGGCAGGGAGGAGAAATCCCCATTTTACTGAGTGAGAATTGTCAGTCATGGTGGATAAAATTATTAGAGTAGAGCCACAATTGTTTGGAGCCCAAGTTCAAAATACAACTATAGCTGAGAAAAGGCAAATGTGGGCCATAAAAGGTTAACAGAGTGAATGCTGTAGTATGCAACCTGCTCACACAGTAGTAAATAATGGAGGAGGTGGACCGACCTGCGGTAGAGAGTGCATTCCCTGGCCTCCAAGCATCACCTGGAGGTGCACAGGACTGGTGGTTGGTTCTCCCAGTGCCCACTTACAACTATATCCCTGGTAGAAGAAGGTCTTGCAGATCCTACATTCTGAAGGTTTGAAAGGAATCCTTGGTAGAGTGGAGACTAGTAAGTTGTACTTTTGAATGTGCCACTATACCTAAATGTCGTTTTTGCCTTTAATTAACTTTTGCTAATGTGTTTTGCACCTTTTCTAAACATATAAACCTATTTATACCTTTTTTTATTTTTGGGGAAATTTGTAGCATTATTGTTGTTTCTCTTGTTTTACTATTTGTTAATATGTATTGTCAATATGTGTGTTTTCTTCATGATTTTGTTTTTGCCTTGTTTGGTTGGTATTATTGTGTTGTATTTAATATTACAGGTTTCAATATCCATTACATTTCACATTATGTTATGGTGCTTGTGTTTTTTCACCTAATAACATATTTCATATATGTGTTTTATATTGAAAATGTCTGTTTATTTTTACTGCATAATTTTACTAGGTATTTTTAACTTACACTTTTGCAAGTGTTGCTAATGTGTAATGGAAATGACTAAAACTATCATGATGCCTTTTTTGTTTGTTAAAATAATATTGCAATGTTATTTTGCTCATTCTCTCTTTTCTTTCATATGTTCATATATGGTAAAGTGTTACGTATTTATCAATCTCTATTTCATGCAATGTTTTGAAGTATTATTTTGTTTAACTTTGTATGTTGTCATTTCTTGTTATTTTATTGCATTGATAATTTGCTTCATAATTAAAGTTTGGTGACTTAAAAATGTTAATACATGTTATTTGTATTCTGAATATGCATAGTTTTTTAAATAAATGCACTTTGCAATGATTATATCATGACTAATGCTATTTATCTTTCTAATTTGTTTAATTTTCAAA
Organism: Calotriton arnoldi; assembly: GCA_963921515.1. Lineage (NCBI taxonomy): Eukaryota > Metazoa > Chordata > Amphibia > Caudata > Salamandridae > Calotriton > Calotriton arnoldi. The sequence continues at coordinate 696,664 of CAWUFW010005756.1, forward strand.
ATTTTGCTCTGCCAGGCTTCTCTACTGTGTTGTGTTGAATGTTTGGTATATTTTATGTATACTTTCATTTTTTTTTTCATTTCAGGACATTGTTTTACCTACTTTTTTGAAGTAGTTTTGTGTGTAATTTAAACCATTTTTGTAATTCATTACAATACTGCTGAAAGGAATAATAATTATATTAATTTTCTTTTTCCTTTTAGGTTGCTTCATTTTTTGCTTCAAACTCATTTGATGCATAATTCAGACTTACACTTTTTTTTTTGCAATTTATTGTAGGTCCAACACCCAGAGTATGTGGACAACCATCACCCACTAGTACTGATGATACCTCCACTCCAGACCATGAACACGCCTTCAGTGAGGAATCCACTCCTGTAAGTCCAGATGATGAGGAGTAGGCTGGTCCATCTGGTCTGCCTGGGCAGACAGCTCCAGTGAGTCTCATTTGACCCATACCTATACCTCCCGCCCCAGGTGTTACCACACCTGAGCCTCTGGATACTTCTACTTCCTGTGTCTGAAGGAACATCACACCAATCTTGTGCTACCCAGTTCTGGCTGCTGTTGATCCAACACCACCACCTCCAGTTCAGCCAGGACCCAGTGGGATGGCGCACACTGGGTCAAGGGCACAGGGTAGTGGGGGTAGGGTTCATAGGAAGGAATCTTCCGGCCAGCAAAGTGAGGCCACTGGGTTCATTGTCACCAGGCCACCATTATCTAAGCCTTGGATCCCTCATTCAATCCCAAGACATGATGGACCAGGTACTTACAGAGCTCTGAGAGATGAAGCAGCTGTGGAGGGAGCACAATGTTCAGATGGAAAATCTCAACTCAAATTCTGGCTCCCTGACTGGGGTGCTCCAGGACTGTTTGACCCATTTGTGCAGGGATTTACATCTCCCCCTTTTTGTGGTCCAACAACATCTGGGCCTACTACATTTCCCTCAGCCCCAGAAAGGGAGGCCCTGCCTCAAGAGGAAACACCTGCACCCACCTCCATCCCTGCAACTGTGGCTCCACCAGTCCCCCACAGGAGGGGACGTTCATTCAGACCAGGAGAGAGGATGGCAAGATCTCCACCACCACCAGCAAGAGTTGCAGAACCTAATTTCCTCTAATGTGTGATTAATATTTACTCTGCAGACTATTTTCTGGACACATTTATATTTTTGATGCCAGTTGTATTTTGTACATTGAATTACAAACAATTTTGTCTCTTCAGTGATTGACTTTTTTTTTATTGTTCTTTTTTTCGTCTTATTTATTTTATTTTGTTAAATTAAATCAAACATTACAAATTCAAAGACTAATGTATTTCTTTACTCAATTTTTTCAAGTTTTTTGTTTCCTCATACATTTTAAAGAGTAAAAATTTAAGAAAAATTGTTTATTCATAAATAAATGACAAGTAGGTAATGCTTTTCACTTTTTTTAAAAATGACAAAAAATAACAAAAATGACAAATCAAAAAATATAATTTTATTTAATTGGAAAAATATTTTTGTTCATATTTTTTAAATACATTAGAACCCAGGCATAGTCCAAATACTTCAAGCTATATTTTCATTTACAGTTCCAGACCTTGCCACCATGGAAGAATGGGATATAATACAAAAATTCTAAATAACTAGGCAAACTATTATTGAGCTGGAGCCAGATCTTTTGCCTCACAATAGGAATCCCACATCAATAACAGCAATAGTGAAAATAATGGCAGTACTCAATGTTCTGGCCACAGGATCAGTCCAATACACTGTTGCTGTATCTATGGAATGTTACAACCAACTTTCATGGAATGATCCTGTGGCCACAAAATGGAGTACTAGCTATTATTTTCACTAATGGTGTTATTGATGCGGGATTCCTATTGTGAGGCAGAAGATCTGGCTCCAGCTTATGACATAAATCAATAAAGGTTTGCCTATTTAATCTGAATTTATTTATTATAGCCCGTTTTTCCACGGTGGCAGGTCTGGAAATGGTCTCATAACTTGAGCCCATCTTCTTCTCACTCTCCCTGGATTCATATGTCTGCATTTAAAGTTTATAATTTTGTTATAAATTCTGCAAACATATTTTTTAAATGAATCCCAAATTTCATTTATTTTTCAAAAAATCTGGGTCGTTTATCCTAATTTTACACAACATTTCTTTGTTATATATATATTTTTAAAACATATTATTTACACATTCTTTTTAAAAAAATGTGTATATCTAAAATTCCGTGAACGGAAGTATAAACAAATCCGCGCAACTATCGCATTTAACCACAGTAACGCACTGCAAAATACATTTTGGCAAAATAAATAAATAACATTAACGTTTTGTAAATTTAAACAAACTACCCACCATTTTGAGTGATGACGACACACTTAACATTCACAAACAAACTGTTGTACAATCTAAAATGGCAGACGCTTGACCCCACCCTCAGCGCATTTGCAATGAGACAGAAGTCAGCGGAAGTTGACGGGGTAGGGAGTGTGAGACTCCATGACGGACACAGCCACAGGCTAAGGTGTGTAAAAGCAATGTACGAAAGCCAATGGATGTGTTGACGATCCACGTCATGTAGATGTACACGGCGTTTAGAAAAAGCTTACTTGCCTCCTAACAGTGCCACCAAGAACACCTCCTCAACTGTTGCTGCTGTTTCCTACCTCTGGGAGCTACAATGCCTGGCAAAGCAGGAGACAGGGACTTAAACTTTTCATCAGATGAGCTGGAGATGCTGGCAAATGAGGTCCTATCCCTGTACAGCAAGCTGTATGGCTTACCAGAGAAACAGGTGCATGTTTTAAATGAAAATGTAATTATGACTAACCAGGCTAGAATGTCCCTTTAAGTTCCTGAGTGAAGTTTAGTGATTGAAGTGAAGTTTCTGTTTATTTTTATTTACATAGAAAAATTATGGTGTGTATTCTTAAACACATTTAAATGATACAACACCACAACATTAGTATGTCTTTTGTGTTTGACGCTCTTTTTTGTGTGCATATATATTTATATATATTTATTTAAAAGATAAAGATTCATATATATATATATATTCACTGAAAAACCATAGGTTTCAGACACGTTATAGTTACAAATTAGCATTTAAAAAACCTTTGAAATTCACTGAAAAAACCATAGGTTTTAGGGACAGTTATAGTTAGTTGGACATTGCACTCGTACAAAACCCGTGAAATTCCCCCGTTATAGTTAGTTCAGCTAACTATAACTCGCGCCCCGCAATGCACTGCTGATGACGTCACATATTACATCACTCATGACATGGTCAGTGACATCACTGATGACATCACTGATGACATCTCAAATGACATCACTGATGACATCACTGATGACATCATCCAGTGACTGTGTGTTTCTGTAAAGTTTAAATATTTTTAATATATATAGGAAAAGACGTATTGAAGAATGAGTGGGTGTGTAAGTGTCTGTATGGATGATTTAGTAGGTGCGTGACTGACTCTATAAGTGAGTGATTTAACGTATCTTACTGAATGCATGGGTTAGTGACTAAACTGGATGAATGTCTGTATCCGTCTGTCTGTTGCTGTGTAAGTGGCTGCATGTGTTTGTGAATAGCTACATGAGTGTTTATATGAGTTATTGAATGCTTGTCTGAGTATCTGTATGGGTGCCTGAGTGTTTGTGTGGGAGGGGTGTGTGCAACTCTGTGCATAGATGTGTGAGTGGGTGATTCACTGGGTGGATGGTTTCAAGAGTGCATCTGTGATAGACTGTATGGGTGGGTAAGTGTGTGTAAGAGTGTGTTAGTGAGTGAATGTATGTCCCAGTGGTACATGTGTGAGTAACTACATATGTGAAAGGCAGTATATATGTGTGTTGGAGTATATAAATAGCTATAAGCAAGAGTGAGTGATTGTGATAGTGGCTGTATGGATGAGTGTGTGCTTGTATCAGTGATTGTATAAGAGCATAACAATGTGCTACTATTTGTATGAGTAAGTGAGCTGGTGTGTGTATAACTGTATAGGTGAGTAAATGGCAGTGTGTTTAATTATTTGCATGACTGACTAGGTGTGTGAGTATCTCTATGGATGAGTGGCGTTGTTTGAGTGTCTATATAGGAGTAAGAGTGCATATGATAGTCCTGTACTGAGTGACCGTAAGTATGAGTGACTGTACGGGTGAGTGAGTGGATGTGTGTGTGTAGACCTAAGAATCAGTGAGTGGGTATGTAGTTATTGGTGTTGGAGTGTCTATGGTTTTGCGAATGGCAGTCTGTAATTTAGAGTGGGTGTATCAAAGGTTATATTAGGGTGTGAGGAGGTGCATCAGATTATCACGTGGATGATGTCATCAGTGATGTCATTTGAGATGTCATCAGTGATGTCACTGACCATGTCATGAGTGATGTAATATGTGACGTCATCAGCAGTGCATTGCGGGCGCGAGTTATAGTTAGCTGAACTAACTATAACGGGGAATTTCACGGGTTTTGTACGAGTGCAATGTCCAACTAACTATAACTGTCCCTAAAACCTATGGTTTTTTTCAGTGAATTTCAAAGGTTTTTTAAATGCTAATTTGTAACTATAACGTGTCTGAAACCTATGGTTTTTTCAGTGAATTTCAAAGGTTTTTTAAGTGCTAATTTGTAACTATAACGTGTCTGAAACCTATGGTTTTTTCAGTGAATTTCAAAGGTTTTTTAAATGCTAATTTCTAACTATAACGTGCCTGAAACCTACGGTTTTTTCAGTGAATTTCAAAGGTTTTGTAAATGACAATTTTTAAATGTATTAATTGTTATATTAATTTTTTCATACTGATTTACTACATTTTTAGAAACAATTTTTTTTTACATATTTTATTTTTTAAATTACATTGTAATTACATTATACATTACATTACAAAAAATACTTTCTCAGAATGAATTACTTTAGTTTAAATACTTTGCAGATAGGCAATAGACTTTTAAGTACAGTAGTTACAGTTGTTGCAATGGGCAACACATTTTCAAACACAATGCAACATTCAGCTCAATGTGAATTTCTAGTTAAATGCAATTAGTTACTTTATGGATTACTTTTGTAACCACAGGACTGGATCCTAGATTCAGTCCTGGTACATCTCCTGTAAACAGTTGAGTAAAAGCGTTTTGGTTACAGTCGTGGTTTTTAAGGAATATTATTGTATTTTAAAAGTTGACACAGAAACTTTTTCTCATAGAATCACCAATGTTATCCTATGGAAGGAAATTCACTTAGCAGGTAAAAACTGTTATCGTTACTTTTTCTTACTCAGTGTTGGATCCTGGATCCAGCACTGGTGCATCTCCTGTAAACAGTTGAAAGAATGCGTTTAAGTCATACAGGCGATTTTTAAGGAATATTTGTAGTTTGTGAAAATCAACACTTTGAAACTTTTTGCTGAAAACCAGTCAATTTTAGCCTATGAAGGAAATTCAAGTTACCGGTAAGTACGGTTAAAATTACTTTTCAGGACCAGTACTGGGCTGAAAGATGCAGCACTGAGGTCTCTCCTGATAACAGGTGAGTAAATCGGAATTCGTATTTCGGCTGATTTTAGAGGAATATTTTAAAGTTCCAAAACTCCACACTTAGAAGAATTTCCAAGTGAAACCAGTCAATGTTAGCCTATGGAAGGAAATTCAAGTTACTGGTAAGTACGGTTAAAATTACTTTTCAGGACCAGTACTGGGCTGAAAGATACAGCACTGAGGTCTCTCCTTATAACAGGTGAGTAAATCGGAATTCGTATTTCGGCTGATTTTACAGGAATATTTGTATGTTTCAAAAATCAACACTTAGAAACTTTTTCAGCAAAAAGCAGGCAATGATATCCTATGGAAGGAAATTCAAGTTACTGGTAAGTACGGTTAAAATTACTTTTCAGGACCAGTACTGGGCTGAAAGATGCAGCACTGAGGTCTCTCCTGATAACAGGTGAGTAAATCAGAATTCGGATTTCGGCTGATTTTAGAGGAATATTTGTATGTTTCAAAAATCAACACTTAGAAACTTTTTCAGCAAAAGCAGGCAATGATATCCTATGGAAGGAAATTCAAGTTACTGGTAAGTACGGTTAAAATTACTTTTGAGGATCAGTACTGGGCTGAAAGATGCAGCACTGAGGTCTCTCCTGATAACAGGTGAGTAAATCGGAATTCGTATTTCGGCTGATTTTAGAGGAATATTTTAAAGTTCCAAAACTCCACACTTAGAAGAATTTCCAAGTGAAACCAGTCAATGTTAGCCTATGAAGGAAATTCAAGTTACCGGTAAGTACGGTTAAAATTACTTTTCAGGATCAGTACTGGGCTGAAAGATGCAGCACTGAGGTCTCTCCTGATAACAGGTGAGTAAATCGGAATTCGTATTTCGGCTGATTTTAGAGGAATATTTTAAAGTTCCAAAACTCCACACTTAGAAGAATTTCCAAGTGAAACCAGTCAATGTTAGCCTATGAAGGAAATTCAAGTTACCGGTAAGTACGGTTAAAATTACTTTTCAGGACCAGTACTGGGCTGAAAGATGCAGCACTGAGGTCTCTCCTGATAACAGGTGAGTAAATCAAAATTCGTATTTCGGCTGATTTTAGAGGAATATTTTAAAGTTCCAAAACTCCACACTTAGAAGAATTTCCAAGTGAAACCAGTCAATGTTAGCCTATGGAAGGAAATTCAAGTTACTGGTAAGTATGGTTAGAATTACTTTTCAGGACCAGTACTGGGCTGAAAGATACAGCACTGAGGTCTCTCCTGATAACAGGTGAGTAAATCGGAATTCGTATTTCGGCTGATTTTAGAGGAATATTTGCACAATGGTGAAGGGAGGGGCGGGGCCTGAGGTGACATCTGTGCAAACGCGCCCCGTTGCGCGTTTTAAGTTGGGGGATTAAGTCCCCTTGAATCCTGAGGGTCCCTAGGGGCCAACTAGCCCACCAGGAACCTCCAATATGCGCCAGGGGGCTGCGTTGCAGAGACGTGTAGAGAGGCCACACCCCTTTTTACACCTCTCTGCGACCACCAGTAGATAATATATTCACTGAAAAAACCATAGGTTTCAGGGACGTTATAGTTAGTTGGACATTTCTCTCGTACAAAACCATAGAAATTCCCCCGTTATAGTTAGTTCAGCTAACTATAACTCGCGCACCCGCAATGCACTGCTGATGACGTCACATATTACATCATTCATGACATGGTCAGTGACATCACTGATGACATCTCAAATGACATCACTGATGACATCACTGAAGACATCATCCAGTGACTGTGTTTTTCTTTAAAGTTTAAATATGTATTATATATATGCCAAGGTGTATTGAAGAATGAGTGGGTGTATAAGTGTCTGGATGGAGGATTTAGTAGGTGCGTGACTGACTGTTTAAGTGAGTGATTAAACATATCTTACTGAATGCATGGGTTACTGACTAAACTGTGTGAATGTCTGTATCAGTCTGTCTGTTTTTGTATAAGCTGCTGCATGGGTTGGTCAGTAGCTACATGAGTGTCTATGTGGGATATCGATTGGTTGCCTGAGTATTTGTATGGGTGCCTGAGTGTGTGGGTGGGTGGGTGGGAGGTGTGTGACTCTGTGCATAGATGTTTGAGTGGTTGATTCACTGGGTGTATGGGTTCAAGAGTGCATGTGGAAACAGCTGTATGGGTGGGTCAGTGTGTGTTAGGGTGTGTTGGTGAGTGAATGGATGTCTCAATGTTACATGTCCAAGTAACTACATATGTAAAAGGCAGTGAATGTGAGAGTTGAAGTATATAAATGACTATACGTGAAAGTCAGTGATTGTGAGAGTGGCTGTATGGATGAGTTTGTACTTGTATCAGTGATTGAATAAGAGAGTAAGTATGCGTTTGTTTCTTTTTGAATAAGTGATGTGGTGTGTGTATAACTGTATAGGTCAGTAAATGGAAGTGTGATTGATTCTTTGCATGACTGACTAGGTGTGTGAGTAACTCTGGATGAGTGGTGGTGTGTGAGTGTCTGTATAGGTGTATGAGTGCTTATGATAGTGTTGTATTGATGAGTGACTACATATATGAGTGATTGTATGGGTGAATGAGTGGATGTGTGTGTAGACCTAGGAGTCAGTGAGTGCGTATGTAGTAACTGGTATTGGTGTGTTGATGGTTTCGAAAATGGCAGTCTGTATTTTACAGTGGGTGTATCAAAGGTTATATTAGAGTGTGAGGAGGTGCATCAGATTTTCACGTGGATGATGTCATCAGTGATGTCATCAGTGATGTCATTTTAGATGTCATCAGTGATGTCATCAGTGATGTCACTGACCATGTCATGAATGATGTAATATGTGACGTCATCAGCAGTGCATTGTGGGTGCACGAGTTATAGTTAGCTGAACTACCTATAACGAGGGAATTTCTATGGTTTTGTACGAGAGAAATGTCCAACTAACTATAACGTCCCTGAAACCTATGTTTTTTCAGTGAATTTCTAAGGTTTTTTAAATGCTAATTTCTAACTATAACGTGCCTGAAACCTATGGTTTTTTCAGTGAATTTCAATGGTTTTTTATATGCTAATTTCTAACTATAACGTCCCTGAAACCTATGGTTTTTCAGTGAATTTCAAAGGTTTTTTAAATGCTAATTTCTAACTATAACATACCCGTCGCATTTCCAGAGGGGTGGAGAAAGGTGAGCGTGGCCTCCGAAACACCTCTTAGCAATCCCACTGTGTGGGATTTACTAGAGGTAACAGGAGGAGTAGTTAGCCCCCAACGTCAACCTTGGGGGCCAACTATCCCTTTTATTACCACCAGTAAGTCCCACACAGCAGGATTGCTAACTTCTTATATCAGGCCCCGCCCCATCCCTCCACCACTGTGCAAACGTGCCACCTAGCACATTGTAAGTTGGGGGATTAAATCCCATTGAATCCTGAGGGTCCCTGGGGGTCAACTAGCCCACCAGGTACCTCCAGTAAGCGCCACAGAGCTGCTTTGCAGAGAGGTTGTCCAAGGCCATGCCCCTTTTTACACCTCTCTGCAACGCAGCTCTGTGGCGCTTAATGGAGGTAACTGGTGGGCTAGTTGGACCCAAGGGACCCTCAGGATTCAAGGGGACTTAATCCCCCAACTTACAATGCACCAGAGGGCCTGTTTGCACAGTGGTGAAGGGAGGGGGTGGGGCCTGATGTCACAAGTGTGCAAATGTGCCCCGTGGCGAGTTTTAAGTTGGGGGATTAAGTCCCCTTGAATCCTGAGGGTCCCTGGGGGCCAACTAGCCCACCAGGTACCTCCAGTAAGTGCCACAGAACTGCGTTGCAGAGAGGTGGTCCGAGGCCACGCCCCTTTTTACACCTCTCTGCAATGCAACTCTGTGGCACTTACTGGAGGTACCTGGTGGGCAAGTTGGCCCCCAGGGACCCTCAGGATTCAAGGGGACTTAATTCCCCAACTTAAAACACACCACAGGACGTGTTTGCACACATGTCATATCAGGCCCCGCCCCTCCCCTCACCACTGTGCAAACGCGCCCCGAGGCACAGAAGGCGGGGAGCCAGCAGGGACCGTGGGGGCATTGGGGCTCCCACTGCAGTCCCCAACTTGAGGCCGAGCCCCGGGGGATGGGGTCCCCAGGACCGAAAATAACCCGGGAGGGGGGCCACTGGGCCCCCCCATTGGCCAAGCCCCGGTGGATGGGGTCCCCGGGGCCAATATCGGGTAATGGAACTGGGCGGCATTAATTTTTTTTTCTCTCTCGTCATAGGAGTCACGACCCCATCGTGGCTCTCAGCGCGGCCCCCAGTGTAACGTCGCGGTGGATTCATGGATCTACCTTAAATAAATAATTGAATAGTATATAATTCAGAAGGTAGTGTTGTATTTGTGGAGTTATTGAGATTGAAGTTAGTAATCACATTAAATTTGATAGAGTTAGTAATTATATAAAAAAAATAAAAGTAGGCCCAACACCTTGAGTAGTAGTAGAATGGTGAAGCTGCAGCAGAAAAGTGAGGTTTAAGACATGTTGGTAAAAGGATTAGTTTGTATGACTCTGTGGAAAGGTACACTTAAAGTACGCTGCATAATTTTACGTGTCTCTTTGAAATAGGAAGTGCAGTGTGTAAAATTTTAAGGTCTACATGGTCTTCTGACTGAGCTATGTCTCTACTTGCACATGTATTCTCATACTTGTTATGTTTCTGAAGACGCTAGACGTATAAAACACAGATATACGTCCATTTGTATGTTTCTTTTATATATAATGCCACTAGGAAAAAGTGCAGACACATGCATGTATGCTTTCTGGAATATGGTGAGACTTACAACAGACACATGCAAAGGGTTACTGCTTTATATTTGGGTAGGCCCAACACCCTAAGTAGTTGCAGAATGGTGAAGGTGGAGCTCAAAAGTGAGGTTTAAGACATGGTGGTAGAGGAATTACTGATTAGGCTACTTTGTATGAGTCTGTGGAAAGGTAAACTTGAAATATGCCACAAACGTTTAGCTGTCTGCTTGAAATGGGAAGTGCAGTCTGTGAAGTTTTAAGGTCTGCATGGTCTTCTGACTGAGGTATGTGTCTGATTACGCTAAATTGCACACCTAATATTCCCTACTAAATATAGCGTAAGCGATCAATCTTTTATTTACCTAAAGTGGTTGAGGGGAGGAAACAACTCCGATAAATATCAGCAAAGTTGTCATGCCTGGAAAGACCACCAACTCCAAAGTGCAGTTTGAATATTTATTATAAGGCCAAAAACAATTAGATGTAAATACATCTCAGTAGCAAAGTATAGAGGTACAGAAGAATTAATAAAGAGCCAAGTTTACGAATATAAGTAATGCGGCCCAAAAGACAGATGATTATAAATTCCAAAATCACAACGCAACACAGAATGGATGCGATATCCAGCTCTCGACTCATTCAAAGAAATCAAAATCTTTCCCTACACTGCTCTACATTGAGGGCCCTTCCTGTCTCTCTTCTATCATTCCCCAACGGTGTCAGCACGTGTTGACTTCCTAAGAAGTACTCACGTCAAATGGGTCGTTTTAGCTTATGGCTATGGACCTCACTCTAAAATGCTCCTTCTCCTCCGAAAGCTAGCAGAAGTCTGGTCTCGCTGTCCCTGTGCATCATACAAAAGATGGGATGCAACCCACAATACGTCATTCTTCTTAAAACTTTCCATTGCACCTCTATGCAGTAGCTTTTTCTTTCATGGCACAAATTTAATTAATGATATCTTCTTTCCAGTAGCCTTGGCTTTCAGACAGACCAGATACGCAAGGCATCCTCCCTTTTCGCTTCCCAGCCATCTTCAAAGACATTCCGGGTCTCTCCTTAACTCTGAAAATAACGATGTGTATTCTTGCACCTGCAGTTGGATGAGAACATTCTCATTTCGAACACATCAACATTTAATTATTTATTTCTCGAGAGCAAGGAGAATCGAAACTTTCAGACTTTGGGCCTATAATTCAGGCAACTTAAACTAACCACAATTACGGTGTATAGAAATAATATCGTCCTGCACATTATGCATGAAGGAATCATAATGCATACAAAATTCAATGCGTTCACTAGTTTCCAACATCAAATGATTCAAATAAATGTTTCTTAATAGTCGTAAAACACTGCAAACAATACGAATACATGAGAGTGCGTTTAAACCATGAGTATAGTGCACTCATACAAAAATAGAGTGCTATCAGCGCTCTATCAGTTCCCCCTCTTATGACTAGTGTCATAACACCAACTGTCTATTCTCCTGTAGTTTCTCCTTGTACAAGAGACCGACCTAAACAGAAGCTGTAGCTTGCCGTCCCTGTCTAAATCGTTCTAACCCCTTAAGGTGCTGGTAATGACTGTCCTGCAGTTGTTCAAGTTGGCGCTCTCGCTTTCTCGAAACAGTCTCCTGATGTAGTGCCCTTTGCCATTTGTAAGCCTTGATGGCTCCTAGTAGGACAATTATACAAATGACAGCTATTATAATAGGCTTCAAGATATATCCCATTATTCCTTGGCCCAAACTTCCAAACCAACTGCCTATCTTGCCAAATCCTTTCCCCACTTGCTCCCAGAGTCCTTCAGCAGCCATCTCACGTAACTCTTGGTGTATATCTGAAATATTATTGATATATTTCCTTATATCCCGACTGTTGTCAGGAATATAAGTGCAGCACTGTTGAACTTTCAATAATTTGCAGACTCCTCCGGCTTTTGCTAACAGCACATCTAGGGCAAGACGGTTTTGCAAAACCATAGCCCTTATCGAAACCATCTCCCCATCTACAAGTAATAAAATCTGAGCTGTATTTATGGAGAGCTTATCCACTAGTGTGGCCAGCTTTCTGATTTTCAAATCATTCAGAATCACACCCATACTTGTTATCATAGCCCCAAATATGTCTCCAATCACTTCTCCTGCACTCACACCACGTTTTCCTCTTTGAGGTCTTTTTCTTTCTAAGGGCCATAAATCATTCACATGAAAAATCTTGGGAAATACCACAGCCAAATAACACGTGCCATACCAATTTTTGGGCAACTTCACATAGGCATTCTTTCCGCACACAAAATACACATTGGGCACTATTGTTATTTTGTCCAATAATGCTTTTCTAATTGATTCTTCGATCAATAAGACGTGCTCACAATAACTTTCACCCACAAATATCTTATCGTAGTATGTGGTCGGGTGTCTAATACACAACTTCCCCTTCTGCTGGAAATCTAATGCTATGGGTCCAAAACTCCCCTTTGCTTTATGATCTAATTCTTCTTTAGTCCATGGGGTAACCTTGTGCTTTGGATCTGGTCTAAATGGAGTCTGTCTATGCCGATCTTCTATCTGATCTATAAACTTCTTTTCAATGTCAGTTAACATACAGGTTAAATTGTGTCTATGGGCATAGGACGTATCTAAAGTGATGGTAGGCACGAAATACTTTGACATTCGCTCTACTTCCTTATAATAATCATATTTATTCATGTATTTAAGAATGGGGACTTCTGAGAGTACCACATCATAATTTGAGAAATAGTACTCGAAGTGTGCTTTGCTATAAAACATGCTCAACAACACACTACATGTAATGCCATAGGTCAGAGGCAAATGATGGTATCGAATGCCTTCTTCTACTGAGGCTGGTAATTGCATATACACATAGCAATCCTTCGCTTCCATGGTATCCACATACTCATACAATAATCGAGCATACGCATTCAAAGTAAAATCACCCTTTGACAAATCAACATGTAATCTACGACTAGTTTCCTTAATCATTTCTAGATCCCTTGCGGATGCATCCTCATCTATCTCAGAGATTGGTGTAGTGAGTGTTGCCTGTACCCTATTCTGTCCGACATCCTGAGATCCAACTAGAGATGTAACGATCACTACAGTTATAACAATAAGCACCACTACAATGAGGGTGCCAATGATGCACTTCTGTTTGCGTGTTGATTTTTCGGACACCATGGTTTCTACTAATTTGTTCCGAAGCACAAAAGGGAAAACACAGTCTCTTTCTGTTTTCTTTGTTTAACACTGTCTTTCTCACTTCTCTCCTCCCATGCAATTAATGTCAAAGTTCCTTCAATTGATACTAAACCTATTGAAGAGATGTAGTCAGCCCTACTCCTCACTCCATCATCTACTAGAAAGTCCCTAATTTTAAATCTTCTTAAACTGGGGTCTAAGTTATCTTCTTTCTAAGGCCTAATGCTTTCTTTGGTTATGATTCAAGCTTCATCGTTAATTATATTTGATCCAAGTATTTCGAGGACAAATTGCAAAATCTCCGCACAAATTTCTCCTAATTCTTGCGCGGTGAGCTGTCGGCCAAATGAAGGGAAAATAACCTGATTGAGGATCAGGAAACGCAATCCACTCAGCTTTGGAGGATTTGGAACTTGCAGAGTTAGCTTTCCAAATGCTTCTACGCCTGGGACCAGCAACGGTATTTCAATCGAGAGGGTGTCCCCACCGTAGCTCACCGTACCAGCTCCCAACCTCCCGGACTTCGCTGGGCTCTGCATCTGCAGCCAGGTACGTCCACTCAGGAGATGCGTATCTTCGAGACGCTATTCTTTCTCTTCTGGAACGTCTCAGACCATCCGGTCTTTCTTCAGGGTCACTTTGATCTGATTCAGATGTTTCAGGAATCGGAGTGAGATTTTTCTCGGATGCGAGCCTTATATTCAGCCTTTCTTTTCTTGCTGGCCACTTCTCCGCTCTGGCATCTGTTCTCCTCTCTTCCTCTTGATCTGATCCTTCTGAAATAGACCTCTCACCTCGTTCTGGTGCACAGTTCACTTCTGCAATATCATCTACTTCAGGATCTGGGCTCAGTTCAGGAGCACTCAGCTCTCGTCTCTCGTGCTCACTCGGCTGTTCCGTTTCATCTGAAACTCTTACAGCTGGGTCTGTGCCTTTGTCGTTGTCTGTGTCAGGTCCACACACGCTCCTCAGAACCAGGGGACTCTCATCCTCTGCAGGCGCTTGAACTCGGCGAGTGTGGGAAGCGTGTATCCAGTTCGGCAATCCTCCACACTTCACAGCGGTACTTCTGACCAATATCACCTGATATGGTCCTCGCCAGCGAGCATCAAGACAACTCTTCCTCACGTGCTTGCGAACTAGTACCCAATCACCTGGATTAAGATCATGCAGCAGGTCTCTCGAGGTGGCTGCAGTCGCAGCCTCGACCTGGTGGGATACAGAAGTAACCACATCAGCCAGTCCCTTACAATAATCCAACACTAAATCATCAGTGATGTTTATCAATGCTGTAGCTGGCACCATAGGCAAACGCATAGCTCTTCCGGTCAAAATTTCGTGGGGAGACAGCCCTGTTCTCCTATCACGGGTGCTACGCAGACTCATAAGCACCAGGGGCAACGCATCTGGCCATTTCAATGAAGTTGACGAACACACCTTTGCCACTCTCAACTTGATGGTGCCATTAACCTGCTCTACAAGACCTGAAGCCTCTGGCCTGTAGCTACAATGCAGTTTCTGATCAATGTTCAAAGCAGAGCACAACAATTTCATGATTTCACTGTGGAAGTGAGTTCCTCTATCTGTCTCCACTGATGTCGGAAATCCGTATCTCGGGATCAATTCTCTTAACAACAACTTGGCTACTGTGAGACTGTCACATCGTCTAGTTGGATATGCTTCCACCCAACACGAAAAGATACACACCACCACCAAAACGTATCTCAACCTATTACACCTCGGCATTTCAATAAAGTCTAACTGTATCCTATTGAAGGGACCTCCAGATCTTCCAATGTGACTCCATGCAACCACAGTTCTCTTTCCAACATTCATTTGTTGACAAGTAACACACCTGTGACATACCGTTTCAGCCCACACACGAAAGCGTGGATTAAACCATGTCTGCCTAAACACTCGCACCATAGCATCTCTTCCCAGATGAACTGCTCTGTGAATGTGCCTTGCCATTGGGCTCAGTAGGCAATTGGGTAATACTGCTCTCTCATCTGTGACACCCAAATGCCATCGTCTCTTTTTGTGCAACCTGCTCTGACCCATGAAGCAGCTTCCTCTTCTGGGACTTCATCCTGCAACCGCTTCACCTCATCCCAAGTATCGGCTATAGCTAACATCATGCTGAGCTCGGTCTCTTCTGTGCTCTCGCCTATATATTCTCCATTGAAAATACAAGCATGTTCAGCGAAAAATCGTGCTACTTCATCTGCATAATTGTTGCCCTTAGTGGCAAAGTCTTCTCCTTTTCCATGAGCTGCACATTTAACAACTGCTATCTCTTTGGGCTTCGGCAAAGCTTCCAATAGTTGGCGCACATACTCGCCGTTACGTATAGGTGACCCTGAGGACGTTCGAAATCCCCTCTGTGACCATAACTGCCCAAAGTCATGAACTACACCAAATCCGTATTGACTGTCATTACACAGTCACTCGAATATCAGCTGTAATAATACAGGCAGGTGTCAAAGCGACAATTTCGGCCACCTGAGCAGAGAATACTCTATTTAAACAGGCAGCTTCCACTACTCCCATGATGGTGCACACAGCAAACGCTGCTCTCAAATACCCTTCATTGTCTCTTAAGCATGAACCATCAACAAAAAGGATCAAATCAGATTGGGGCAAAGGTTCATCGACAATGTCAGGTCTGGGTTTGGTAGATAGGTCAGTAACATCTAGGCAGTCATGCTCTTCACAATCCTCATCTCCTTCCTCTGCCGGAACAGGTAACAATGTAGCAGGGTTCAGGGTGGTACAACGTCTCAGGGTAACATTTTCAGCGGCCAAGATAACCTGCTCATACTTGGTAAGTCTGTTGTTGGTCAGATACTGTGTCTTCGTTTGGGTCATCAATAATTCTACTGAATGGGGCACATAAACAATGAGCGGATAACCCATCACTATGCTTTCACATCTTGCAATGCTGACACCGGTTGCAGCAACGGATTTCAGACATCCGGGCAAAGCAGAAGCTACAGGATCTAATGCAGCTGAGAAGTAAGCTACTGGTCTACGGGCACCCCCATGTGTCTGCACTAGGACTGCTAACGCACATCCCTCCTTTTCACAGCAAAAGAGCGAAAACGCTTTGTTATAATCCGGCATTCCGAGAGCTGGAGCACGACAGATACTTTCCTTCAGCTCATGGAAGGCTTTCAAACACTCGTCAGCCCATGGTACCGGATCACTAACATCCTTTCGAGTCAGTTTCAACAAAGGCTTTGCTTGCAAGGAAAAATTTGGGATCCACTGTCGACAATAGCCGACCATTCCCAAAAACATGCGGACTTCTTTTTGTGTTTTCGGAGTTCCCATTTGCAGAATCGTCTCTATGCGATCTGGTGACACCCTTCGTTTTCCTTTCTCAATCCGGTGTCCTAGGTACTGAACTTCAGACAAACAATACTGCAATTCGTTTGGAGACACTTTGTGTCCATTCTTTGCCAAATGATTCGGCAATGCCACAGTATCAATTCTGCAAGCATCCTCAGTCTCTGAGGCGACCAAAAGGTCGTCTATATATTGCACTAAGACTGAGTTTTGGGCCATCACCAGTCCTTCAAGATTCTTTTTCAGACATTGACTAAAAATGGAGGGGCTTTCTGTATACCTCTGAGGAATTCTTTCCCATGTTAATACACGATCGTCCATCCTAAACACAAATAAAAACTGACTTTCTTCATGCAATGGTATGGAGAAAAATGCATGACACAAATCTATCACTGTAAACCATTCTGCCTTGCATGGGATCTGGAATAGAATAACAGCTGGATTCGGTACCACAGGACAACATGGGATCACAATTTCATTAACCCGACGCAGATCCTGTACTATTCTGTACTTGCCACTTGGCTTCTGCAGTTCCATGATAGGTGAGTTGCAGGGACTTCCTCTTATCTCCTTAAGAATACCTTGGGCAATCATAGTCTCAATCACAGGTCTTTTTCCGGCCACAGTTTCTGGAGTCAATTTATATTGTGGCGTTCGTGCGAATTCAGCATTGGGTTTGACCTGTATCCTAACTGGTTCAACCCCTCTCATCAGACCTACATCCTCGCCTGTAAAATCCCACACTTTCGGATCAACTGAGTCTCTCAGGTCATGTGGCAATTCTGCTATTGTGAGCACCACAAACATTTCTGCACACAGACTCATGTTAGCCATTTTAAAATCAGCATCGTCATCATATGTTTGCAATTCCACACCTCTCGGAGTGCACGATATAGTACAATTGAGCTTGCACAGAAGGTCTCGTCCCAAAAGACAGACCGGATTTGAATTACACGCTACAAATTGGTGTTTATCCCGAAATGGTCCTATTCTCACGGGTAATTCGCTTGTCAATGGATTAGTCATTTTTTGATTACTAACCCCCACTACTTGAATCGACTGTCCCGAAAGAGTTAAATTTGGGACTACTTCTGTTCTCACCGTGGAGCGAGCAGCTCCAGTATCTAATAAGAAGGTAACAGGATATCCATTCACATCTGCATTTACAAACGGCCCACTCTGATCTACTTCTAAGATCGCATCTAAGGTGCATTCCTCGTGCACCCTCCTCTGGCACTCTTGTAACTCTTGATTTTGATCAAATCTATCTCGTATCTCAAAATAAGGCATCTGATGGTATAACTGATTTTGCATGGGTATCCCAGGAGGTTGAGGTACTTGCACTTGCGGCTCATATCCTCCTCCATACATAGACCTAGGACGTGTCACAGTATGGACAGTCTCGGACAGCTGTCCCTCACCTTCCATCTGTATCTGATTTGCTGGATTCGATCTACACTCGCGCTTCCAATGCCCGATTTTGTGACAATAATGGCAGGCAGTGACCCTTTTCTGTTGGGCCACCACTCACTTACACCTGGATCCATTCCTCTTCCTCTACCCTGACCAGGTTGGGCCACTATCTGTTGTCCCATTCCTCTTCCACCTCCTCTACCTCCTCCAATCCCCTTCATCATATCAGCGTTTCTCAACTGCACCAACATCAACTTGTCCTTCAATTTTTTCTGTGTCGACTCCACTTGATCACTGCAATATTTAGAATAACGCAGAATCTCGTCCACCGACTTATTCTGCCAACATATCAAGTGTTGCTGTATCATCAAACTAATATCAGATTTCAGTCCCAACACAAACGTCGAGACAAACTGTCCAATATCTTTCTGTTCAATTGTATTCAATCCACTATGCTACTTAAAAGCCAACAACAATCTTTCGTAATAAGAATGTACTGATTCCTTAGAGTCTTGAGTGGTGCGATCAATCTTCAACCAATCAACAGTTTGGGGAGCTACCTTCGACTGCAACCACGTAATCACTTGCTCGTATTTTCTCATTACATCAGGTGAAGGACCATGAGTCACTGAATCTCTAGGCGGCTCTGCAATAGGCCACTCAATGGTAATCTTACATGCCGTCCACAAATCCGCCGGCACTACTATATCAAACAAGGTGTTTAAATCAATCCACAATACTTTCGAAATCTTTACAAACCGATCTATTTGCTTGTACCACTCAGCAGGTTTTTCCCTCAGCTGAGGAAAATTATTCGTAAATGCTGCTAAATCACCCATGCTCCATGGCACATGTACATACCCTCCATTCTGTACCTCCCTGAGGGGGAAATTTCCTGCAGCTCCCATCCCTCCACCCGGAGGCGGAGTATTTCCTATTCCAGTCTGGAAGCTTTTCTTTTTGGCCCATCTTTCTTTCCATCTGTCTAATTCTTTCCATGTTCGCATCCCTATCACTAGTTCTCTAATTTGTGCTTTCAATCCAATCGTTCGCTTCTCTTCCAAGTCCTTATCTGTGTAATTTAATCTGCAAGAACCCTGTGTCAGCTTTGTCTTTGACAAATCAACCTCATACCTTTGTGCCAAAAGCAACAATGCATCATAAGCTCGTTTGGCCTTTCTTGTCATGTCCTTTGCTACGAACAGTAGTTCGCTCGAGTCTTACGTCTCAATTCTGATCAGGGGTAAATTACCTTCAATCACCTCATCTAGTTCTGCCTTTAATCGTACCACATCTAGCATTGGTGCTTTTATTGCGCTTTTTAACACTTTCTGAATTTCCTCGTTTCTTGTATCTTCCCTGTCACAACTTTGGGTTCTCCTAGGAACCGCACCCTCTTCTATCTTTGAAGCTGGGCGTCTCTCTCTTTCCAAGCTTTGACTTCTCCAATGGTCACCTGCACAAACAACCTGTGGCTCAAACAGTACTCTAGGCGCTTCTTGCCTCTTGCTTGTTTCTTCCCTCGGCATCATTGACTCTCACTGGTTGAACCCACATTCGAAGGTCAGACCTAGAATTCGCTAGAGCTCCTGTCCGTCTTCATTCTGACTCACTATCCATTCTTGATGGTTCAGCTGTAGCTGGCAGTGGGGTACTAGATTCCACTGGTATCCGACTTAACCCAGTCCCACTCATTGCAAGGCTCCCTCCAGACATTGTCTCTTCCCCATCACTTATTTGCTGTTGACTGTCATCGGTTCTTTCTCTAGGAGCATATATCGGAACCACTGGCCCTATTGTGACTGGTAGCGACAAAGCATCTGGTAACTGCATGTTTCCTGCAGGTTGTACTGGCTCAGGGTTTGGATACCTCATTCCTCCAGATCCTCCCGGAATGCGTACCATTGTAATCTTGCCTCTTACTCCTGCTAATTGTTCCTCTGAACCCGGTTGTCCCACCCCTAAAAGCTCTTCTGATGGGCGCAACCTCTCTGTCTCTGATCTAGAGTCGCACAGTGGAGGACGGTCCGCTAGCAATCTATCGAGGAAGCTGTCATCTGTATCACTGTCCTCCTCTGTCGTCTTTTTTCCTTCAGCTCCCTCTATGGTGTCTACTCTCCATCTTTTCAACTGGGCATCCCATCTAGCATCATGATATGCCTTCATTGCTTTCCTCATTCTTCCTTGTGAAGCCTCTCTCCTTTTTACTAGAGCAGCTCTCATCCATGTATCTAATGCCTCAAATTGGGTGGGTCTAGGGGGAGGTTTCAGTGCATTCATCACCCCCCTCAGCTGGTTCAGCACTTCCATACGAAAAGACCCATAACGAGGGAAAGCCAATTCACCCTCTTTCTCTGTCAGTTTATGCCAATTCTGAAGCCACACTATTGTATGAAGTCCTACATTCGTTGCCATGTAATGTGCTGGTGTGTCTTCTGGCGGACCAATCCCAGCGCGGCGTTACACCAACCAACCTATCACAGCGCGGCGCACCCTGACGTCACTTCTCACTCCTTGCAGCGGCTCACCCGCCTTTACAATTTCACCGCAAACTCGCTTACACACATTCGTACCACAAGTAACTGTATATCCAAAAGTTATTAAACCAAGTAACTGTTCCTACACAATTACAATAACTTACAGTCACATAAACAAGTAATTGTCTGTCTCTAAAGATCGATAGAACACTCTCACAAGAACATTCAGCCGTTGTGACCCCCAACCTGCGTTGGTCACTCAATCGCCATAGTCCACCCCGGTACCTGAGGCTTTCTACCGCGACCTATTCCTCATTCACACAAAGTTCCCTAACACAAGTGGATCGTTGATAGCGCTTCACAACACCCACATTTAATCAGACAATTACAATACGAAACTATCCCGGGATCTTGGACTTCTCTTGAGTCCGCTCACCAAAACTTCCTGCTCCGCACGTGTCCGGACCAGTAAACCAAAAACCACATTCACTCAACATACATCCCAACTCCGCAAGACATCGCCCACTTACTCATCACCGCAATCTAACACCACAATTCCTTTCATACTCACGCCACCACTGTTTCCGCCGCACCATCAACGTCAGCCAGTCTCTGGTCTCCGCCGTCTTCCACTCCACTTTAGGGCTCTTCAACCTTCAACCCTACTCCTAATTACTCCCCTCACCTTAGAGGTAAACCACTTTAAAGGTAAACCATCCTCTGCTACCATTTGATTACGCTAAATTGCACACCTGATGTTCCCTACTAAATATAGCGTAAGCGATTGATCTTTTATTTACCTAAAGAGGTTGAGGGGAGGAAACAACTCCGATAAATATCAGCAAAGTTGTCATGCCTGGAAAGACCACCAACTCCAAAGTGCAGTTTGAATATTTATTATAAGGCCAAAAATAATTGGATGTAAATACATCTCAGTAGCAAAGTATAGAGGTACAGAAAAATTAATACAGAGCCAAGTTTACGAATATAAGTAATACGGCCCAAAAGACAGATGATTATAAATTCCAAAATCACAACGCAACACAGAATGGATGCGATATCCAGCTCTCGACTCATTGAAAGAAATCAAAATCTTTCCCTACACTGCTCTACATTGAGGGCCCTTCCTGTCTCTCTTCTATCATTCCCCAACGGTGTCAGCATGTGTTGACTTCCTAAGAAGTACTCACGTCAAATGGGTCGTTTTAGCTTATGGCTATGGAGCTCACTCTAAAATGCTCCTTCTCCTCCGAAAGCTAGCAGAAGTCTGGTCTCGCTGTCCCTGTGCATCATACAAAAGATGGGATTCAACCCACAATACGTCATTCTTCTTAAAACTTTCCATTGCACCTCTATGCAGTAGCTTTTTCTTTCATGGCACAAATTTAATTAATGATATCTTCTTTCCAGTGGCCTTGGCTTTCAGACAGACCAGATACGCAAGGCATCCTCCCTTCTCGCTTCCCAGCCATCTTCAAAGACATTCCGGGTCTCTCCTTAACTCTGAAAATAACGATGTGTATTCTTGCACCCGCAGTTGGATGAGAACATTCTCATTTCGAACACAACAACATTTAATTATTTATTTCTCGAGAGCAAGGAGAATTGAAACTTTGAGACTTTGGGCCTATAATTCAGGCAACTTAAACTAACCACAATTACGGTGTATAGAAATAATATCGTCCTGCACATTATGCATGAAGGAATCATAATGCATACAAAATTCAATGCGTTCACTAGTTTTCAACATCAAATGATTCAAATAAATGTTTCTTAATAGTCGTAAAACACTGCAAACAATACGAATACATGAGAGTGCGTTTAAACCATGAGTATAGTTCACTCATACAAAATAGAGTGCTATCAGCGCTCTATCATGTCTATTTGCACATGTATTGCCATACGTCTTATGCATTTGAAGATGCTAGACATATAAAACACAGATGTATGTCTATTTGTATGTTTCTTTTATATATAATGCCACTAGGAAAAGTGCAGACACATGCATGTATGCTTTCTGGAATATGGTGAGACTTACAACAGACACATGCAAAGGGTTACTGCTTTATATTTGGCTAGGCTCAACACCCTAAGTAGTTGCAGAATGGTGAAGGTGGAGCTCAAAAGTGACGTTTAAGACATGTTGGTAGAGGAATTACTGATTAGGGTACTTTGTATGAGTCTGTGGAAAGGTGCACTTGAAATATGCCACAAAAATGTAGGTGTCTGCTTGAAATGGGCAGTGCATTCTGTGAAGTTTTAAGGTCTGCATGGCCTTGTGACTGAGGTATGTGTCTATTTACACATGTATTGTCATACGTCTTATGCATTTGAAGATGATAGACATATAATACTCAGATATACGTCTATTTGTATGTTTCTTTTACATATAATACCAGTAGCAGAAGGTACAGACACATGCATGTATGCTTATAGGAATATGGTGAAACATACAACAGAGACATGCGAATGGTTGCTGCTTTATATTTGGCTAGGCCCAACATCCTGAGTAGTAGTAGAATGGTGAAGCCGCAGCACAAAAGTGAGGTTGAAGACATGTTGGTAGAGGGATTACTGATTAGGCTACTTTGTATGAGTCTGTGGAAAGGTACACTTGAAGTACAGCACATAAATCTAGGTGTGTGTTTCAAATGTGAAGTGCAGTCTGTCAAGTTTTAAGGTCTGCATTGTGTTGTGAGTGAGGTATTTCACTACTTGCACATGTATTCTCATACATGTTAAGAATCAGATGATGCTAGACGTATAAAACAGAGGTATACGTCTATTTGTATGTTTCTTTTACATATAATACCACTAGCAAAAGGTACAGAGACAGGCATGTATGCTTACAGGAATAGGGTGAGACTTACAACAGAGACCTGCAAATGGTTGCTGCTTTATATTTGGCTAGGCCCAACATCCTGAGTGGTAGTAGAATGGTGAAGCATTAGCACAGAAGTGAGGTTGAAGACATGTTGGTAGAGGGATTACTGATATATGATTCCACTAGCAAAAGACACAGACACATGCATACATGGTTAGAGGAATATGGTGAGAATTACAACTGACACATGCAAAGGGTTGCTGCTTTATATTTGGTAGGCCTAATACTCTGAGTAGACGCTGAATAGTGAAGCTGCCACATAAAAGTGACAGAGGATTAGTGATTAGACTACTTTCTGTGGAAAGGTACACTTGAAGTATGCCGCATAAATTAAGGTGTCTCCTTGAAAGGGGTAGTGCAGTCTGTGAAGTTTAGTGGACTTTATGGTCTTGTGACTGAGGTATGTTTTACTTGCTCATATATTCTCACACGTGTCATGTATCAGAAGATGCTAGATGTATAAAATATAGGTATACATCTATTTGTATGTTTCTTTTATATATGATGCTACTAGCAAAAGGTACAGACACATGCATGCATGCTTTGAGAAACATGGGGAGTCATATAACAGCGATATGGGAAAGCTTGATGTTTTAAATTTGGCTAGGCCCAAGATTCTAAGCAGTTGTTGAAAACTGAAGCTGCAAGAGAAAAGTGAGGTTTAAGACATGTTGGCAAAAGGATTAGTGATTAGGGTACTTACTATGAGTCTGTGGAAAGGTACAATTGAAGTACAGCCGTCTACATTTAGGTGTCTCCTTGAAATGGGAAGTGCAGTCTGTCAAGTTTAAGGGACTTCATGGTCTTGTGAATGATGTATGTGTCTACTTCTATATCTATTGTCTGATGTGTTATGCATCTGTAGAAGGTAGTTTGAAAACCTGGTCGGTTTGGCTACTGGTAGACAAATCTCATACTTTTGCTCTGTCGTTCGGTTACAGAGCCTGTGATGTCTTCTGAATAAAGGTATTGTGGAGCCTCCTACATAGCTTGTTCAATACGCAGATGCAATGTTTTATAAGCAGAAAGAAATACATACACTTTTATTTTACACAAATTTAGACAGCATGCGCTCTGAAACACAGGTTATCAACTATATCACTGTTATAAGTCTCACCATATTTCTTAAAGCATACATACATCAGTCTGTGCGTTTTGGATACCTGTGTTTCACAGTGTATGGTCTCTAAATTTGTGTAAAAAAAACTCTATGTATTCCTCTCAGCTCGTAAAACATGGCACCTGAGTATTGATTAGGTTATTTGAGAGGCTCCATAACACCTATATACAGAAGACATTTGAGTCTGTGCAATCTAATGATAGAGGAGAACTGAGAGATTTGTCCACCGGTATCCAAACCAACCAGGTTTTCAAGCTGCCATTTTCAGATGAATAATACATGAGACAATAGATGTAGAAGTAGACACATACCTCACTCACAAGAGCATGCAGAGTTATAAATTTGACAAACTACATTTCTCATTTCAAGCAGATACATAAACCTATATGGCCTACTTCAAATGTACCTTTCCACAAACTCATAGCAAGTAGCCTAATCTCTTATTCTTTTGTCAACATGTCTTAAACCTCACTTTTCTGTTGAAGCTTCAGTTTTCACCAACTGCTGAGAATCTTGGGCCTAGCCAAATTTAAGTCAGCAATCTGAACCATGTTACTGTTTAAAGGTGCGTGTTCTTCTGACAGGTTTGCTATTGTGTAAGGTACACAATTCTAAATATTTACGTGTTATGGAGACATTTGCAATGTAATTGAAAGTATTTGTTTATTTATTGTTATGAATATTAATATATACTTATTTCAAACGTATAAAATTATTTAACAAACTATTGTAACTTATCTTTGTTTTTCAGATATATTTACATTTATTGGTAAAAACAAAGACAATGGGAAAAAAGATCAAAAGAGAAGACAAGAAAAAAAAACAGTACTATTTAAAGGAAAGAGAGAAGAGGAAATTAGATGATGTGCAAAATGTTACACAGAAGAAAAAGAGTTCTGGTAAGAGAACTAAAGAGTTTGTTAAAAGACTTTTACACAATGTAAAGTTATTTGAAAATATTGAAAAGAAAAGAAAAGTTCAACAAGAAATCAGAAGGAAAGGAAAAAAGGAGATGATGAAAGAAAATCATGTTATGGAAAAGCAATGCATGTTGAAAGAAGGCTGAAGGTACATAAAGACATATGGAAGAGAATGTATAGTAGTAAAAATATCAAAGAAGATAAGCAGCTTATAAGAAAAAGCAACAGATTGAAAGTGTAGTTGATAAAGCTTTTGAAATAAAAACATTGAATAAAACAATGCTGTTTATGAAGGAAAAAAGCAAAAGAAAAATACTGGTTAATAGAAGTAACTTTTGTAAAACTTTTACTGGTGAATGGAAGCACACTTCTAGTACTGAGCCTTTCTTTAATGAAGAAAGCTATTTTCAACAGAACACATTAGTTCATGCAGTTGATACTAGTGGTTGATGCTATGAGATGAAAGATGGTTGTCCCATTCCAAAAGAAAAGATGGTTGTTAGGAGTGTGGAAGAAGTAATAGCTGAAGAAGTTCAAGGGAAGCGTACACAAGCTCTGGTATATAAGTGGGATTGTAGTAGTATTTGCAGTATTCAACAGGAATCTATTGACATATTACAATTCTTTTTACGAGGATATGCCAAAAAAAGTCTTAAACAGAAGATTAAGATGTTACAAGCAATCCATGTTGAAAGGAGGCTGAAAGAATATAAAGACATTAGGAAGAGAATGTATAAAAGTAGGGTACTACAAAATGTATTGAAAGATTGCAAAAATATAAAGAGATGAGCAGCTTATAAGAAAAAGCAACAGATTGAAAGGTTAGTAGAAAAAGCTTTTGAATTGAAATGAAAACTATTTATATTGATATTGAAGAGAATGAAAACATTAGATAAAACAATGGTGTTTTTGAAGGAGAAAATCAAAAGAAAAAGACTGGTTAATAGAAGTAACTTCTGCACAATCTTTACTGGTGAATGGAAACACACTTCTAGCACTGAGCCTTTGTTTAATGAAGAAAGCTATTTTCAACAAAATATATTAGTTCGTGCAGTTGATACCAGTGGTCGTTGTTATGAAATGAAAGATGGTTGTCCAATTCAAAAAGAAAAGATGGTTGCTAGGGATGTGGAAGAAGTAATAGCTGAAGAAGTTCAAGGAAGGTGTACACAAGCTCCAGTATATAAGTGGGATTGTAGTAGTATTTGTAGTATTCAACAGGAATCTATTGACATATTACGATTTTCTTTACAAAATTATTGCAAAAAAAGTCTTAAACAGAAGATTAAGATGTTACAAGGACTAGATCCATGTAAAGTAAGAACATATAGTAACTTGCAGGGTCATTCTCTGGCTTGTCTTTCAAGAAAAGTGTGTCAAAGTACTTTTCATCATTTAAGAATGTTAGCAGTACACCACTCAGAAATGCGGAAGTTAATAAGGAGACTCTACTGTGTAAAAAGTCCTGCATTATGTTTAAGTGAAATGAACACAGGTCTTTTGCTTGGTTCAGTATCTGATGTACAAAAGGTTTGTGATGATATACAGTTTTGTTTTTATGGTTCACAAGAGGAATGCAGAGAAAGTTAGAGCTTGATAAGTGTAAGTGTTGAAGAACAGGTGGAAGATATTAGTATTAATGAGTTTGCAGAAGAAATTACAAAGTTTAAGACGGTTTCATCTGAAAAACCAAACTATGATTGTATTTGTTGTCGACGTACTCATTATAGAAGTCAAACTAGGAATGTTGATTTAGCTTTAAAAAGTGAAAAGGAAAACAATAATAAGTGGCAGCAATTTAGTGCTTATTTCTTGGTATAAGGTCGACTTGAGTTGGCTACTAATCAACGTATTTGTAAATATTGTTACAACAAATTAGATGAGAACAAAATGCCAGCTATAGCAGTACATAACAACTTAGAGTTGGTAGCTATTCTTCCGGAACTGGCAGATCTGAATGCATATGAGTCCATTCTTATTCAATCTGTGCACCCATTTCAGGCTATAGTTCGTATGGAGCCTAAAACAGGTAAGCTGCCACCAACAGATTTGCAAGGAGGTCTGAAAGGAAGAGTTGTGTACTTACCTTTAGATTTTAAGAAAAATATTGAAACTGATGGTGTAGACAGGGAGGACAATGAGCCAGTAGTTTTTCTAGTTAATTTTGTACCAACAAAGATTCGAAAAATATGGCAAGAGTTTGTAGTTGTTAATAAACTTCAAAAGGCTACATTATATCTGTTACAGAATAATATTTATTATTAGAATGTAAATATTGATGAACAGGTAATATGCTTAGAAGATGAAACAGAAATTTCAAGTGGCCAAATAGAAAAAGTGGACAAGTCTAGGAGTGAAGCGATTTATGAATATTATACTATACATCCTCTACATTCAAAAGAAGTGATAAGAAACAGTATTGAATTATTTCAAATGAAGGAAGCAAAGGGAACTCCCATGAGTGTATGGGAAAAAAGTTTAGAAGCTTGTTGTTTCCACAGTTGTTCCCCACTGGAGAAGGTGGACGATTTGTTGAGCGAGCTGTACGGATTCCAGCTTCAGAATACCGCTTGACAAGATTGTTCTCTGAAGATCCAAGATTTCGTCAGTGCATTCCATATATATTTAATCTTCTGTTTGAAAGTGATTTGTCTGCACTTTCGTATGCAGTGAACCACGTATTAAAAACAGGAGTTCATCTTCCACATGTTTCTGCAAAAGAATTCATGGACAAAGTTCAACAAAGAGATGAAAATTTAGAATCACAGTTAATTAATTTGATGGCATGTCAACGTGGTACCAATGAATATTGGTTTCATCGTCACAGTGAACTTAACTGTACGTTAAGAAACGTAGGTACACCCACATGGTTTGTAACACTTAGCTGTGCTGATTATGCTTGGGAAGATTTACTTGAATTTCTACGAGAAGCAAATTCAAATGTAAAAAATATTGAATTGAAGACACCTGGAGAACTCTGTTGCTTGGATCCTGTAAATGTCTGCAGGTATTTTAACCATAGGTTTCAAAGTATGATGTCATTTATATACAATAGACATATTCCTCCTCTTAGAGAAGTTACTGATTTCATTTGGTGAAAAGATTACCAAGCTAGAGGTGCTCCTCATATACACATGCTATTATGGATCAAGAATGCTTCAAAATTTGGAACTGATGCTGATGAAAGTGTTTTGTCTTTCATCAAACAGTATGTTACCTGTGCCATTTCAAGAGAAAAAGGAGAAAAAAGCTTGAGACAACAAGTTTTACTGTTTCAAAGTCATCGATGTGGAAAATACTGTCGACGAAAATACAAGTCCAAAGGGAAATTTTATACAAAATGTCGTTTTGGATTCCCACGTCCAATAATTTCTAAAGGAAGTGTAAATAGTTTTATGCCAGCACTAAGGCATACAGTAACTCTGAAATCTCCGAAGAATACATACAACTTAAAAAGAACCGAAGATTCAAAGTATATTAATGACTGCAATCCAGTGATTTTAAAAATGTGGAATGCAAACAATATGTTGCAGATAATTCAATTGCTGCTGCTACGCTATGTTACATCATATATAACCAAATCTGAAAAGACAGAGATGAAAGCAATGTGGGAAGAATTTTCACAAGAAAAGAGTCTTAGCAAGAAATTGTACAGCTTTAGCTTGGAAATGCTTTACCATCGAGAGATTGGATCCTATGAATGTTCGGATCGCTTGAGCTCTGCCAGTTTATATTCAAAGCCAAGAGGAATCATTTAGGTAAGTTTAGGTCTTGCCTCCACATGAAATAGAGTATTGAGAACATTACAATAAATCAAATACTTAGCACTTAATGAACCAGAAAGTACAGATATTGTTAAAACTAATATGTTGGATACATACTATCCCAAAAGGAGTCCACATCTGAAAACCTATGCTTGTATGATACTTCAACTTTACAGCTTTAAAAGAAAAGTTACAGAAACTATAAAAGAAGATAAATATGCAGTAATTGGATGTGACGGATGTTTAGTAAAACATGCCAAAGGAAATCTTATTAACCACAGAAAACTCAGTGGCAAAAGTCCAAATAAGAGGATTTTTCCATTTAGTACTCCTGCAACTGTTCAAGCCATGGCCTAGTGAAACGGAATTACTTAGAGATTTCGACTGTTATGAAGATTCTTTTGTGTATATAAAGATAGCATTGAATGCACAATTTTCCCTACATATCTACAAATTTTAAATGAGATTGAACAAGAACGTACTATTGCAGCTGAAATAAAATGAAGCAGCAATTGCCATAAATGAGGTAGAAACTGCAATGCAACAAGCACAACAGGATATTATTCCATTGGAAAAGTTAGAAGAACAACTATATATTGAACAGAAAGAAATATATCTACAAATGAAAGAACAGATACAACAAGGTTTACTACATGAAAAAAAGAATGCCAATGTTCATCATTTAAACCTATTCTAATGTACATCAGTGGTCAAACTGGAACAGGAAAAAGTTTCTTGATTAAAGTTTTGACCAGTTAGCTGCACAAAACTACAGAATCACATTTATCTTGTGTTGTAACAGCTCCAACTGGATTTGCAGCACACAACATTAAAGGGATTACTTTACATATATTACTTATGCTACCAGTTGAACATGATAATTAATTGGAATATCAGAAGTTGTCTGGAGAAGCTTGTTATGAAGTGACAAGAGTACTGAAGAAAATGAAACTTTTAATCATTGATGAGGTGAGCATGGTCTCAAACGTAATGCTTGCCTTTGTACATTTGAGAATGCAACAGATTTTAAAAACAGATTACGATGTTCTGTTTGGAGGAAAACATTTAATTGTATTAGGAGATCTACTACAACTAACTCATGTAAAAGGACAACCCGTTTTTTAAACACTTGCCCATGAAGACACTAGGAAATCTTTGGGAAGTATTGGAAATGTGAACATTTGGTTACATTTTGAATATAAAGAACTTATTAAGAATATGCGACAAGCAAGTGATGAAGATTACAGAAAAATTCTTCAAGACATAAGAACTGGTGTCTTAACGAAACATGGTGAACAAGCTTTAGAAGGTCATCTATTAAGTAACTTGTTTACAACTGGAAACACAGCAGCTGAAGTAATGTACAACATGCTTGGAGAAAAGCAGTGTATAGTTTACCTAATGCATACACTGCTAGAGTGATCTACATTTAATCAATAACTTTTGAAACTGGAAAAACAACAAATAGTGGAAATTGAAGTTATTGATAAAATTGAACACCAGTTAGTCACTATTATTCTCACCGACAAGCTACAGGCTAAATTGCATTATTTGGAAAAGTCTAAAACTGCAGGTTCAGAAAAGACTTTACATGTATGTATAAACTGTCGGGTAATTTTACGGTATAATATAAATGTAGAAGAATGTTTAGTAAATGGAGCAATGGGAAAAGTTGTTGATTTTGTAGAATTTCAGAACAGAGATGGAATAGAATTTGTTATTATAAAATTTGAGCAGATTAAAGAGGTAAGACAGATTGGGCGTTCTGTTGTATGTTTTTTGCTTGTAAAAGATTTGTCTGTTCGGAGAAAACTGTTTTCTCTGTCTTTAGCTTATGCAGTAACTATTCATAAATCTCAAGGTTTAAGTATAGACAGTGCTTTTGTAAACATCAGAAGTACAGTGTTCAAAGAGGGAATGGCATACGTTGCATTATCTCGAGTAAGAACATTGTCTAGTTTGTATTTGATAGATTTTGATGAGAAAAAGGTTAGTGCTGATGCAAATTGTGTAAGAGAGTATAATAGTTTAAGAAGACTTTATACACCTGATTTAGGTGAATACCCCATATATGAGAAACGTGTAGTGTGTCTAAAATGGAAATATGTCAAACATTCAACTGATGTTGAAAAAAAGAAAATAATTGAAGAGAAACTTGAAGGTGTAAAGAAAAAGAAAATTGAAACTGTGCATGACATTGTAGGATACCAGTTGGAAAATAGTTCAGATATTAACTATTATGCTAATGTGATTCTAAATGTTGTGTTTTATCTACAAGATCTTCATCATGAAATCATGGAAATCATGAAAAAAGATTCTGTTCTTTACTACATCATGTATTTCAACAGTTGTTAACTGACAGAAGTAAAATCCATACTGATTCTGGCATTCGGCATCTTTTGGATATATGTACTGGTTGATTGACATTTACTCTCAATATACAAGATGCACACAAATTTCTAATGCTTATGCTTGGAGTATTAGAACATGAAGGAATACAGATTGAAAACTTATTTGGACTAAGTTACAGATGGGATGATAAATGTGAAGTGTGCTCATTTACTTCCAGCACTGAAATGCAAACAGAACGATTCAAATACTTGACAATACCAGATTGCAAATCAGTACCTTTTAACAAATTGATAAAAACAGCCAATCAGGACATGAAATGTTTGTATTGTAGATCAGAGATGTTGTCTACATTACATATAGAATGATTTGGAAAATATTTCATTTTAATGCTACAATGTTGTATAACAAATGGAAGAAAATTGGAAACCAAAATTAAACATTTTAATGGAAGTCAAATATCTATTGCAGGAAGAACATATATAGCAGTGGCTATTATTTTCCATGATGGACCTACTACAACATCTGGACACTATACTGTGTATTTAAAGTCTAATAAAGGATGGAAACATCCCAATGATGGCCACTTGGAATTCAAACCTAGATTGCCTTATGAATAACCAAATGCATATTTGAAATTTTTGAAGCCAAAGTTTTGAATACATCTTTCGGCCTATTGGGAAGATGTGAAGAGAAAGTAGACAGCACTGCAAACTATTAGTATTTATAATTAGTGTTTGGAATAATATTTGTGCTAGTTGAAATTGCATTTGGAAAATTGTGTTTAAAAGGAAATAGTTTATATACTTGTTGTGTATATTGTACCAGATGTAAATAAGTATACATTTTGGCAAATGTATTAAACATAAATAATAGAGGTAATGTAGAAGAAGAAAGTAATTAACAAAGTGTACATAGAAAAACACATAGATACACATATTGAAAATGATGCTCAACGCTGATTTTTTTTTTCTACAATCAATTTGATTGTTTTTTCCCCCGCTGTTGAATGATGATACTACATTGAAATCACTGTGTATGGTTGAAGTTAAGTGGAATCTGAGAACAGCAAAAGGGAAACTGAAAATGTTTTGTAATTCTAAATTTATGTTGGGTACTTAAAAATATAATATGATTTCTGTACTATATTATCATTAACTAACAGTTTTTCTTCTTCTTCTTTATAGTAGGTACTTTTGAAGTTTGAAAAGAGTTTTAATGCTGTTTAGGAGAAGACTACTGTAAAATACTTCTACTAAGTAATGTATCTAAATTACTTAAAACGTGAGAATACATAATATAATATGCATGATAATGTGAAAAAATGTTTAAAGTTCATTTATATGTTACTTGTTTCTAAAATAAATAATGTTGATCCTTTACACTATTTGCAAACTATCATCATGTTGCTGACGCAATCAGCCAGACAGTCATCGTTTCACAGAAACACTACCAGTGCTCTCATCTATTCTCTCTAGCATAACTCTTGCACTAATGGGATAACCCAGGCATTATCCTTGCATTCTTCCTTTCACACAGGCACAACCCCTGTACTAATTCAATCACTCAGGTACTACTCTTGCACTCAACCATTCACTCAGGGACTATCCATGCACTCATCCATTCTTTCAGGTACTACACATGCACTCATGTAATCACCCAGGGATTACTGTTGCACTCATCCTTTTATTCAGGCACTACCCATGCACTGATCTAAGTACCCACACATTACTCTTGCAGTTATGCAATCACTCAGGCAGTACCTCTGTACTTATAGAATCCCCCAGGCACTGTCCATGCACTCATGCAATCACTCAGGAACTATTCTTATTTGAAGAGTTTTTATATAGCGCTGGCTAGACCCAGAGGTATCAGAGCGCTTTACAAGAGGATCAACGGAATTGCAAGTTACAAAAAAAATTTAAATAAGTTACACAGTGTTACAAAGTAAAAACACGAGTTACTAGAGAATGGCAAAATAAAGACACATAATGAAACAACGTTACACAGTAGTATGACATTATTAGCGCATGGCGAACAGAGACAAAACATCCTAAGGGGCAAAGAAGGTAAGGGGGAAAAGTAAGAAGGGGAAAGGAAAGCAGATCAGGACAGGAAAGTGAGAGATAAACAAACCGGTGTTGGGACCTGAAATTTCAGCAACAATAATAGGAATTGGAGACAGTATTAGTTGAGAGGAGTGTAAGAGACCGGGTGGGGGGGTTAGAGGTAAATGTCAGTCGGACGAAAACGTGGAGCAGTCCAGCAGAAAAGAGAAACGTTGGAAGGTCGCCCAGATGGAGACCAGCGGGGAGTAGGAACGGACAAAGGTTGCTAAGATGGCGGATCCAGGTCATGAGCGCCAAAAGACGATAATCCCAAAATGGCGGGGTAAATCTAAATCCAAGTCCAAAACCAAGAGAGCTGATTGCACGGAGTGGAAATAGAGGGGGAAGTAGCCAGAGTATCAAAGGAGGGAGGAGGGCTGGCGATTGCCGAAACACAAACGGGCCATCCGCGTATACAAGTTCTGGGCAGGGGGGCAGCAGTGTCCGATCCGTATGCCGCAGGTCAAGGGAAGACTGATTCAGGCACCAGGGCAGCAATCCAGTGATAGGGAGGCAGCAGCATGGACCAGGAGGGCGTGCCTCCCAGGCTCGGAAGGAAGATGACAAGCTCAAAGGGCACCATATCGCAGTGCTGTAATTCTCACTGTCGCTACACCCCCAAATTTGGAAAAAAACAAGACATTACGTGTCCCAGTCGTCTTACGGGAGGCGAAGCTGGAGGGCTGGCAGTAGGGAAAGCAGCGGCAGTGGAACCCAGAGGCAGGGGGACGGTCAGTAGGGGAGAACCTCAGCCCAGCTCATCAACGGCCATCCGGAGAAATCAACGAGGCATCAGCAACGCTGAGATAGGCTCCGTCGAACTCAGGTCATCCGAGATTCCAAAGAAAGGGGGGGAGGAAGAAGACAAGCAGCATAGATGCGAGGAGAGCTGTGCCCGATGCCCAGCTGGGTAGGTGACGGCTGCGGTGAGAAACCGGAGCAAATCTCCCCTATAGCTGTCTGGGGGGCTCCACCGGGCATCGGCCATGCTTGCTCGGTCTCCATGGGAGAAAGCATCGATCCCGTTTTTTTCCACGAATCTCGAGCCCACAAGCGGGAGATTAGAGCAACGAGGACCGCAGACAAACAAGACCTCAGGTGAGTAAGAAAGTCCCAGGAGGATGGTAGAAATCTGGGGATTTAAGCCAAAAAGGCAATGCCTGGCCGGGAGCTCCCGGCCGGAGCTCCTCAACGGTCGGCCATCTTGATCGTCTCAACTCATCTTGATCGTTCTTGCACTCAACCATTCACTGAGCCACTCCCATGCACTTATGCAATCAAGGAGGCACTACCTATACACACACATCTAATCACTCAGGCATTAACCATAGATTCATGCAATCATCCAGGCACTACTCTTCCACTTAAACATTCACTCAGGCACAACCCATACACTCATCTATTCACTCAGGCACTACCCATGCACTCATGCAATGACCCAGGCATTACCCTTACACTCATACTTTCACTCAGTTACTTCTCATACACTCATCCAATCACTCAGGCACTATCCCTGCACTCATAGAATCACCCAGGCACTACCCATGCACTCATGGAATCACACAGAAAACTACTCTTGCAGTCAACCATTCACTCAAGCACTATCTATGCACTCATCCATTCACTCAGGCACTACATATGCACTCATCCGATCATGCAGGCACTACAGTTGGACTAATCCATTCACTCAAGTACTACCTATGCACTCATCTATTCCCTCAAGCACTACCCATGCACTCATGCAATTACCTAGGCATTATCCTTGTACTCATACTTTCACTCAGGTATTTCCCATGCACTCATACAATCATACAGGCACTACCCCTGCACTCATGCAATCACTGACATACTGCCCATATACTCATACAATCACTCAGGCCCTACTCTTGCATTAAACGATTCTCTCAGGCAGTACCCATGCACTCATCCAATGACCCAGGCATTAATCTTACAGTCATCCTTTTACTCAGGCACTACCCATGTACTGATGTAATCACCCAGACATTACCCTTCGAGTCATAAACTCACTCAGGCAGTACTTATGCACTCAAGTCAAGTCAAAACAGACAGCACCTCTCCACTTATACATTCACCCACACTACCCATGTATTCATGTAATCACTCAGGCACTACTCTTAAATTCAACCATTCACTCAGACACTACTTATGCACTCTTTCAATGACCAGGCATTAGCCTTGCACTCATGCAATCATTCAAACACTACTCTTACACTAAACCATTCACACCGGTCTTACGCATACAGTCATCCATTCACTCTGCCACTAATTATGCCCCTATCGAATCATACATGCACCATTCTTTTACTTATTCATTCACTTATGTGTTTTACATGCGCTCATCCACTCACTGAAACACTACTTATACACAACTCTAACATTGATCATACACACAATCATACAAGCAATCACTTTCACTGCATACAATTTTTCTATTTTTAACCAGTTTAGGTGGTTCCATTAAAACCTTTTTTTAGAACAAGTTTATATTTTTTTGTATTTTCTGATTTTTTTAAATTTTGTTGGGTGTTTTTCATTTTTAAAAAACAAAAAATAAAAGTGAAAGAGTCCAACTCTGCTGTTTCTTTTGAATGAAGAAACACAAGGAACAAAACAAAAAAAAGAAATTTACACTTGTGAGCTCTGATGAGTGTTTTGATGGCGTCAATGGAGAGCTCTCCAACTCACAGAGTTGTGAAACATTTTCTACAGTGGATGCAAGAATCCGCCAACTACGGAACAAAGAGAGGTTATGGAGTATTCAAGACAACCCCTGCAGATGTTGATGGTTGTGTTCGATCATCATTGGCTGCTTCTACCCTTCTTCAGTGCTCCACCTTTCATGCCAGACGAACAGGGTGTATTGTATCGAGATGTTTTCTCATGGAAGAAGTACCACATGAGTACTTTTTTTCTGATCCTCTTGCGAGGACTTTGTGACAAATTGTCCATGTCACCTTCTGTGCGTTTACTTTTTTTTCCCCCTTCAGGCAGAGTGAAGGAAGCCCACACAATGCTTTCCCTCCTCTTCTTCACTGGCTCCTCCACCTCTTCCATCTCCTACTCGTGCTCTTCAGGGAATGCTGATGTCATTTTGTTTTTCCTAAAATGATAAACACCACAAAAAATATAAAATAAACAGAGCCTACAAAATAGGTAGTCTTCAAGCCGGACACACCCAAAATGAAAGGACTGTAAGAGGTCTTGGTTCCACCCACCAACAAAATGGAAACCTTTTTAACCAATAAGAAACTTTCTTTCTATGTGACATGGAGTCGCGTAGCGGTCGCGCACCCGTCACTCGTAAAATGTACTAAATGTAATATAAAACTGTAAATTATCATTAGGATATTGTGTTTCAAAGTATTTCAATGAAAAGTCTTTATGCAAAACAGATATTTAAACTTGAAACTTTCATATTTTATACTTTTGAAATTACGCCGGAGTCGCGTTCCCTACGCGATCCCGGAAATACGCGACGGCAGGATTCACGACCGCTACGTGTCCGGCGCGCGATGGTGCCACGTACACAAAAATGTGCTTTAAACATCTTAAAAATATTGAACAAGAACACCGATACTAATTTTTAGGATTGATTAATAAACCTTTTCGTTAAAAAAATATATTATTTTAGTGTAAGTATGTATTTTAGGGTTACATTCGTGTAACGGATTAGCGCTCCTAACGCGTAGATCTGCATCCTGTATGCAATACCTTCACATCCACAAAAATCTGTTAAAACATTTTAAAACAAATTTATAACTTCTTTATTACTATTTTTATGTACACAGTAATAAACCTCTACGTCAAAAAAATGTATAAATGTGTTCTAAATATGTGTTTTAGAGTGATATTCGTATAACGGATCCGCGCACCCACCACGTAGGGTTGCGTACGGTACGTGACCCTTTTTAAAAAAAAATGTATATCATAAGAAAAGAACAAAACAACTTTCATACTATTAAAAGCAATCATAAAAAACTTAATTTAACAAAAAATACTTTAAAAAATATGCTAAACACTAGAAAATTACAAACAAGAAAACAATGTTAATTCAAATAAATACCATTATAAATGTTTGATCAGCTATGTTATATAGGTTTTTTAAAACTGATTATAATTATTTTTAAACTTTATAGAAATACTTTAAAAAACATGGACAAAAAATAAAAAATAGTTACAAACATCTTTTCATAAATAAAATGGTCTACAAAACCTTAGAAATTCATTGAAAAAATCATAGGTTTCAGAGACGTTATAGTTGGGAATTAGGATTTAAAAAACCTTTGAAATTCATTGAAAAAAACATAGGTTTCAGGGATGGTATAGTTAGGAATTAGCATTTAAAAAACTTTAGAAATTCATTGAAAAAAACATAGGTTTCAGGGACATTATAGTTAGGGAATTAGCATTTTAAAAAACTTAGAAATTCACTGAAAAAACAAGAGGTTTCAGTTATGTTATAGCTAGGCTAATATTTTACTCATACAAAAGCAGAGAAATTCAGCCGTTTTAGTTAGCTAAGCTGCCTATAACTCATGCCCCTGCAATACACTGCTAAAGACATCACATATTACATCACACATTACATGGTCAGTCACATCACTGATGACATCACTCTTGACATCTCAAATGACATCACTGATGACATCATCCACTTAATATCTGATGCACCTCCTTACACCCTAATATAATCTTTGATACACTCACTCTAAAATACAGACTACCATTCTTGAAACTATAAACACACCAATACCAGTTACTACATACCCACTCACTGATTCATAGGTCTACACACTAATCCACTCACTCATTGATACAGTCACTCATTCACTCAGTCACTCATCAATACAGCCACCAATATATGCACTCATATACCCATACAGACACTCACACACCGCCACTCACCCATAGAGTTACTCAAACACCTAGTCAGTTACCCAAATAATCAATCACACTGCCATTTACTCACCTATACAATTATTCACACACTGCCTCACTTATTCATACACATACTAACACATACTTACTCTCTTAGACAAACACTGACAAATGCACACACTCATCCATACAGCCACTCTCACAATCACTCACTCTCACATATAGTCACTTATATACTCTAACAGTCAGATATACTGCCTTTCACATATGTAGTTACACACACATATATAACTGAGACATCCATACACTCACCAACACAGCCATGCACACACTCAGACACCCATACAGCCCCTCGCACACGCACTCATGAACCCATATACCCAGTGATTCACCCACTCACACATCCATGCAGAGAATCACCCACCCACACACAGTCAGGCACCCATACAGAAACTCAGACAACCAAGCAATAACCCATATAGACACTGATGTAGCTACTCATCAAACCATGTAGCCACTTACACACCAATTGAAAGACTGATACAGACATCCATATGGATTAGTCACTTACCTATACATTCACTGGGACACGTATAATTACTCACTTAGAGAGTCAGTCATACACCCAGTCAATCATCCATACAGACACTCATACATCCATTCATTCTTCAATACACCTTGGCGTATATATATATATATATATATATATATATATATATATATATATATATATATATTACCTACTGGCAGTCGCCAGTAGGTAGTTATGGTTAGGACCTTGTTTCTATTCAAAAAGCGTTTTTTCTTTTGCCAATATCTTTGGCCCCATTTGATGAATCTTCACGACATTTTCCAAACTAATGGTTTACTCAGTTCAGCTCCTATCTTGAGAGTTTCGGGGTGATTCGTCAAGCGGGGGCTGAGAAAAAAGGGGAGTCCCAAAACACGTTTTCCCCATGTTAATTTCCATAGGAACTTTAGACACAGCT
Organism: Calotriton arnoldi; assembly: GCA_963921515.1. Taxonomy (NCBI): domain Eukaryota; kingdom Metazoa; phylum Chordata; class Amphibia; order Caudata; family Salamandridae; genus Calotriton; species Calotriton arnoldi. Next base: position 736,431 of record CAWUFW010005756.1, read on the forward strand.
ACAGCCTGAACTGCTGAACGGAATTACATCAAATTTGGCAAAAAGGTAGGTCTTGGTTCAGAAAGCGTGCTTTTTTTTTAAATGGTATAAATCCGTTCAGTAATTCGTGAGAAATTCCAAAATCAAAAATATTGATATCTGAGGGCCGAGGAGGATCCGCGAACCCTCCCGAGCACGAGCTTGATTCCGGTTGGCTGTCAACACTCCAAACCAGGAAGAGTTGGCTGCCATCTTGTGGCTCGGTTCAACCGAGTCACAAGAAAACAGGAAAAGAAGGAAAAAAACAAGAAAAGGGGGCAGGGTAGAAACACCCTGACCCCCTAGGCCTGCTCACGGGGTCCCACAAGGACCCCCAGGGCCAAAAAAAGCTTTTTTTTTTTTTAAATCGGCCGAATTCGTGCTGTGTGCGCAAATCCAGCAGAAATTCTTTTTAAAAAATGAAGCGCGGGCTCCTGCGCCTCGTTTCTTTGAGCCCCCAGGTGGGCCAGGTCCTGGGGGCAATGAGAAAATTATATGCAGGGGCCCGCGGGTGCCCCCGCAGCCCCGGGGACCGCCACCTCCCCGGTGCTTTATTTATTATGCACGGGGGCTCGCGGCCCCGCCCGCAGTCCCGGGGACCGCCACCTCCCTGGGGCTCATTAACTAAAAAATGCATGGGGGCTCCTGTCCCTCCCCACACTGCCCCTGGAACCACCACCTCCCCGGGGCATACATAAATGAAGTGCGGGGGTCCGTTGCGGACCCCGGCCCCGGGGACCACCACCTCCCCAGGGCTGTGCAAATGATGGGAGGGGGGCCACATGGCCCCCCTCCTGAGCCCTTCATGGCCCTGGGGACCACCACCCCCCAGGGCCAGCTCCTGCAATGTCCCGGGGTGCCCACCCCGGAACATTGCCGTTTGCTATGGCAGGGCGGGAGCACGGCTCCCGCCCTGCCATAGTAAACACTGCTTTGCTTCTTGGAAGTGAGAGCAAGAAACCTGCTCTCCCTTCCAAGAGGCAAAGCAGAATTGCTTTTGGACAAGGGGAGCTGCATGTCAGCAGCTCCCCTTGTCCAAAAGCAATGCTGGCTCCCGCAGGAGGCGGGGAGCCGGCAGGGACCGTGGGGGCATTGGGGCTCCCCCGCGGTCCCCATCAAGGAGGCCAGGCCCCGGGGGATGGGGTCCCTGGGGCCAATAGTGGCCCAGAGAAGGGGGGCCACTCAGCCCCCCTTCCGTTTTGATTATAATTTTTTTTTTAAACAGATAAGGGTGGGCCCCGGGGCATGGGATCCCCGGGGCCAAAATTGGCCTTAGGAGGGGGGGACGAGGCCCCCCTCCAAAATTATAAAAATAAAGTCTGGGCAGGCCCCAGGGGATGGGGTCCCCAGGGCTAAAAGTGGCCCTGGGAAGGGGGGCCACATGGCCCCCTTTCTTTAAAAAAGGTTTTGATGGGCCCCGGGGGATGGGGTCCCCGGGGCCGAAACCGGCCTGGGGAGGGGGCTTAGCGCGCCCCTCTCCCTTATCAATTATTAATAAATGGCTAAGGCCCCGGGGGATAGGGTCTCCGGGGCCCAAAAGGGTTAATGGAAGGGGGCCACACAGCCCCCTTCCTCAAATAAAAAAACAAAAGAAACCCGGCAACTTGCCTGAGGTTCCACCCCCTCCCTGCACACCTATGCAAACGTGCCTCATGGCAGATTCTGGGTTGGGGGATTAAGTCCCCTTGAATGCTGAGGGTCCCTGGGGGCTATTTAGCCCACCAGGTACCTCCAGTATGCCCCACACAGTGGGATTGCAGAGAGGTGGTCCGAGGCCATGCACCTTTCTATACCACTCTGCAAACGCACCTCTTGGAGCACTGCTGGTGGGGAGATGAGGTCCCCTTGTGTCCTGAGGACCTCAGGACTAAAGTGGACTTCATCCCCCGAGCAGCAGTGCGCCAGGAGGCACGTTTGCAGAGTGATATAAAAAGGGGGTGGCCTCGGACCACGCTCAGCAATCCAGCTGTGTGGGGCTTACTAGAGATACCAGGAGGGCTAGTTGGCCCCCAGGGACCCTCAGGAGGCAAGGGGACTTCACCCCCAACCAAGAGCATACCAGGAGGCCTGTTTGCAGAGTGGTGGACAAAGGGGGCGTGGTCTGTGTCCACCTCTCAGCAATCCCACTGTGTGGGGCTTACTGGAGGTAACAGGTAGGCTAGTTGGCCCCTAAGGACCCCCAGCAGCGAAGTGGACTTTAAGCCCCATACAAGAGCGCGCCAGGGAGCGCGTTTGCAGAGTGGTGGGGAAAGCGGGCATGGCCTGCTATGAGAACTTAGGAATGCTGCTGTGTGGGACTTACTAGAGGTAATTGGAGGGGTAGTTGGCCCCCAAGGTTGTCCTTGGGGCCCAACTACCTCTCCTGTTACCTCCACTAAGTCCCACACAGTGTGATTGCTAAGAGGTCTTCGGAGGCCACCCCCCCTTTCTTCACCACTCTGCATACACGCCTCCTGGCACAGTACTGGTTGGGAGATGAAGTCCACTTTACTCCTGAGGGACTTTGGGGGCCAAGATGCCCTCCTGGTTCCTCCTGTAATTCCTACACAGCGGAATTCCTGAGCGCCGGTCGGAGGCCCAGCCCCTTTTCTCCACCACTCTGCAAACGTGACTACCAGTTAAAGAAGCATTTGTAATGTAATAGGTCTCGCATTTTCAGGAGTTAGAGCTATTGGCGTTGTAAATCTAAAAGTTTTTTACTAATGTTTTTTGGAGTGGAGTGGATGTACTTTGTGTGTAGTGGAATTATGTGGTATGTTGTGCAGTGAAATTATGTGGATAGAAAGTTTGTGGTATTTAGTGTATAGGAATTATGTAGAGTGGGATTATGTGTTATGGAGAGTAAATATGTGGTATGGTAGTCTGTGTTGTGGAGTGGTAAACTCAGGTTTAGTCTTCCTCGTTTCCATAGAAGCTAAATTATGAACTCAATGAGACAAAAAAAGAAGGAATCACCGAGGAGCACTTCTGGACCTAGACAGAGGTATGAGCAGGGCCACTGGAATTATGCGACTGTTTGGCTGCACCGACTTTCACACAATTATACATTTTCCACATTAGCCACATAATCCATCATCTGCTGCCTAATCTGCAGATTTGAACAAAACAAGCCTTGTTTCCAGCTCAAACGGCTCAAACGTTACCAAAAATGCAGCGACAAGTGTTACAGCGTGGTGGAAGGTCCTTTGCAAACCTAGGATGGTCACCTGTTACTTATTGCTAAATGTGGGTGCTAAATTGGTACTAATGGTGTGCAAGCCACTCGTGCTTCTTTCTGCGCCTCTCTTGCCTCTTTCTGCATTTCTGTTGCTTATTTCTGCACCATTCTTTCTTTTTCTGCACTTCTCTTGCCTCTTTCTGCAAATCATATCTACTTTCTGCACCTCTTTTGCCTCTTTCTGCACCTCTGTTGCCTCTTTCTGCACCCCTCTTGCCTCTTTCTGCACCTCTCCTGCCTCTTTCTGCACCCCGCTTCCCTCTTTCTGCACCTCTGTTCCTTCATTGTGCACCTCTTGCTTCTTTCTGCACCTCTCGTGCCTCTTTAACACACCTCTTCCCGCACCCCTCTTGCCTCTTTCTGCACCTCTGTTCCTTCTTTCTGCACTTCTTTTGTTTCTTTCTGCACATCTCTTGCTTCTTTCTGCACCCCACGTGCCTCTTTCTGTATCCCTCTTCCCTCTTTTTGCACCCCTCTTGCCTATTTCTGCACCTCTGTTGCTTCTTTCTGCACTTCTCTTGCTTCTTTCTGCACTGCTCGTGCCTCTTTCACACCACTCTTCCCTGTTTGTGCACCCTCTTGCCTCTTTCTGCACCTCTGTTCCTTCTTTCTGCACTTCTTTTCTTTCTTTCTGCACCTCTCACTTCTTTCTGCACCCCTTTTGCCTCTTTCTGCACCCCTCTTGCCTCTTTCTGCACCTCTGTTCCTTCTTTCTGCACTTCTTTTGTTTCTTTCTGCAGCTCTCTTGCTTCTTTCTGTACCCCCTTGCCTCTTTCTCTACCCCTCTTCCCTCTTTCTTCACCCCTGTTGCCTCTTTCTGCACCTCTGTTCCTTCTTTCTGCACTTCTTTTGTTTCTTGCTGCACATCCCTTGCTTCTTTCTGCACTCCTCATGCCTCTTTCTGCACTCCTCTTCCCTCTTTTTGCACCCCTCTTGCCTCTTTCTGCACCTCTGTTGCTTCTTTCTGCAGTACTCTTGCTTCTTTCTGCACCTCTCTTGCTTCTTTCTGCACCACTCGTGCTTCTTTCTGCACCCCTCTTCCCTCTTTCTGCACCCCTCTTCCCTCTTTCTGCACCCCTCATCCCTCTTTCTGTACCTCTGTTACTTCTTTCTGCACTTCTCTTGCTTCTTTCTGCACCTCTGTCCCTTCTTTCTGCAACCTTTGTGCCTCTTTCTGCACCCCTCTTCCCTCCTTCTGCACCCCTCTTCCCTCTTTCTGCTCCCATCTTGCCTCTTTCTGCATCCCTGTTCCTTGTTTCTGCACTTCTTTTGTTTCTTTCTGCACATCTCTCGCTTCTTTTTGCACCACACGTGCCTCTTACTGCACCCCTCTTGCCTCTTTCTGCACCTCTGTTCCTTCTTTCTGCACTTCTTTTGTTTCTTTCTGCAACTCTCATACTTCTTTCTGCATGCCTCTTGCTTCTTTCTGTACCCCTCGTGCCTCTTTCACACCCCTCTTCCCTCTCCGTGCACCCTTCTTCCCTCTTTCTGCACCTCTGTTCCTTCTTTCTGTACTTCTTTTCTTTCTGCACCTCTCGCTTCTTTCTGAACCCCTTTTGCTTCTTTCTGCACCCCTCTTGCCTTTTTCTCCACCCCTCTGCCCTCTTTCTTCACCCCTGTTGCCTCTTTCTGCACCTCTGTTCCTTCTTTCTGCACTTCTTTTGTTTCTTGCTGCACATCTCTTGCTTCTTTTTGCACCCCTCTTACCTCTTTCTGCACCTCGGTTTCTTCTTTCTGCACTACTCCTGCATCTTTCTGCACCTCTCTTGCTTTTTCCTGCACCACTTGTGCTTCTTTCTGCATCCCTCTTCCCTCTTTCTGCACCCCTCATCTCTCTTTCTGCACCTCTGTTGCTTCTTTCTGCACTTCTTTTGCTTCTTTCTGCACCTCTGTCCCTTCTTTCTGCAACTTTTGTGCCTCTTTCTGCACCCCTCTTCCCTCTTTCTGCACCCCTCTTGCCTCTTTCTGCACCTCTGTTTCTTCTTTCTATACTTCTTTTGTTTCTTTCTGCACATCTCTTGCTTCTTTCTGCACCCCACATGCCTCTTTCTACACCCCTCTTGCCTCTTTCTGCACCTTTGTTCCTTCTTTCTGCACTTCTTTTGTTTCTTTCTGCAACTCTCTTGCTTCTTTCTGCATGCCTCTTGCTTCTTTCTGTACCCCTCGTGTCTCTTTCACGCCCCTCTTCCCTCTTTCTGCACCCCTCTTGTATATTTCTGCACCTCTGTTCCTTCTTTCTGCACTTCTTTTGTTTCTTTCTGCACCTCTCGTGCTTCTTTCTGCACCCCTCTTGCCTCTTTCTCCACCCCTCTTCTCCCTTTCTGCATCTCTGTTGCTTCTTTGTGCACTTCCCTTGTCTCTTTCTCCACCCCTCTTCCCCCTTTCTGCACCTCTGTTGCTTCTTTCTGCACCTCTCTTGCTTCTTTCTGCACCCCTCGTGCCTCTTTCACACCCCTCTTCCCGCACCCCTCTTGCCTCTTTCTGAACCTCCGTTCCTTCCTTCTGCAATTCTTTTGTTTCTTTCTGCACCTCTCACTTCTTTCTGCACCCCTTTTGCCTCTTTCTGTACCCCTCTTCCTGCACCCCTCTTGCCTCTTTCTACACCTCTGTTCCTTCTTTCTGCAGTTCTTCTGTTTCTTTCTGCAGCTCTCTTGCTTCTTTCTGCACCCCCTTACCTCTTTCTCCAACTATCACCCTCTTTCTGCACCCCTTTTGCCTCTTTCTGCACCTCTGTTCTTTCTTTCTGCACTTCTGTTGTTTCTTTCTGCACATCTCTTGCTTCTTTCTGTACCCCACGTGCCTCTTTCTGCACCCCTCTTCCCTGTTTTAGTACCCCTATTGCCTCTTTCTGCACCTCTGTTGCTTCTTTCTGCACTCCTCTTGCTTCTTTCTGCACTCCTCATGCCTCTTTCACACCCCTCTTCCCTCTTCGTGCACCCTTCTTCCCTCTTTCTGCACCTCTGTTCCTTCTTTCTGTACTTCTTTTCTTTCTTTCTGCACCTCTCGCTTCTTTCTGAACCCCTTTTGCCTCTTTATGCACCCCTCTTGCCTCTTTCTCCACCCCTCTTCCCTCTTTCTTCACTCCTGTTGCCTCTTTCTGTACCTCTGTTCCTTCTTTCTGCACTTCTTTTGTTTCTTGCTGCACATCTCTTGCTTCTTTTTGCACCCCTCTTACCTCTTTATGCACCTTGGTTTCTTCTTTCTGCACTACTCCTGCTTCTTTCTGCACCTCTCTTGCTTCTTCCTGCACCACTTGTGCTTCTTTCTGCATCCATCTTCCCTCTTTCTGCACCCCTCATCCCTCTTTCTGCACCTCTGTTGCTTCTTTCTGCACTTCTCTTGCTTCTTTCTGCACCTCTGTCCCTTCTTTCTGCAACCTTTTGTGCCTCTTTCTGCACCCCTCTTCCCTCTTTCTGCACCCCTCTTGCCTCGTTTTGCACCTCTGTTCCTTCTTTCTGCACTTCTTTTGTTTCTTTCTGCACATCTCTTGCTTCTTTCTGCATCCCACGTGCCTCTTTCTGCACCCCTCTTGACTCTTTTTGCACCTCTGTTCCTTCTTTCTGCACTTCTTTTGTTTCTTTCTGCACATCTCTTGCTTCTTTCTGCATCCCACGTGCCTCTTTCTGCACCCCTCTTGCCTCTTTCTGCACCTCTGTTCCTTCTTTCTGCACTTCTTTTGCTTCTTTCTGCAACTCTCTAGCTTCTTTCTGCATGCCTCTTGCTTCTTTCTGTACCCCTTGTTTCTCTTTCACACGCCTCTTCCCTCTTTCTTCACTACTCTTGCCGCTTTCTGCACCTCTGTTCCTTCTTTCTGCACTTCTTTTGTTTCTTTCTGCACATCTCTTGCTTCTTTCTGCATTCCTCGTGCCTCTTTCACACCCCTCTTCCTCTTTCTGCACCCCTCTTGCCTCTTTCTGCACCTATTTTTCTTTTCTCTGCACTTCTCTTGCCTCTTTCTGCACCCCTCCTGCCTCTTTCTGCACCTCTGTTGGTTATTTCTGCGCTGCTCTTGCTTCTATCTGCTAATCTCTTGCAACTTTCTGCACCCCTCTTGCCTCTTTCTGTACCTCTGCTGGTTCTTTCTGTACCTCTCTTGCCTCTGTGTGCATACCCCTGTTCCCTCTTTGTGCACTCTTTTGCCTGTTTCTGCAACTCTCTTGCCTCTTTCTGCCATTTTATTGCCTCTTTCTGCACCTCTGTTGCTTCCTTCTGCACTTCTCTTGCTTCTTTCTGCACCCCTCTTGCCTCTTTCTGCACATCTGTTGCTTCTTTCTGCACTTCTCTTGCTTCTTTCTATACCTCTCTTGCAAATTTCTGCACCCCTCTTGCCTCTTTCGGCACCCCTCTTCTCTCTTTCTGCACCCCTGTTCCCTCTTTCTGTACCTCTTCTGCCTGTTTCTGCACATCTGCTGCCTCTTTCTGAAATTCTCTTGCCTCTTTCTGCGCCTCTCTTGCTTCTTTCTGTAGCTCTCTTGACTCTTTCTGCACCCTTTTTCCCTGTTTCTGCACCTCTCTTGCCTCTTTCTGCACCTCTCTTGCCTCTTTCTGCACATACAGGGCTACATTTAAACTGACCTCAGGCTCAGCAGTGCACATATGAAAGTGCAGAAAGGGGCTGCTGGCCTCTAAACTGCCATGCCCTATTATATGCTAGGGACTTAGAGGTAGTTTTAATCACCCTGCCCTATTATGTACTAGGGCCTTACAGGGGAGGTCATGCCAATCACAGGGTTACCCCAACCCATAGTATACCCTAGTGTATGTAGGTGTTGTCACTGTATTCTAAGTGTCTTTCAGCATAGCACTGGCTCCGGGCCTGGTTAGGCAGAGCCCAGGGTCAGTCAGTTACCACCAGTACCAGTCAGCAAAAGCTTGGGGGGTGCCCAGGGCACAGGATGACTTTGCAACAAGGCCTCTTTCTGCACCTCTGTTGGTTCTTTCTGCATATCTCTTGCTTCTTTTTGCACCTTTCTTCCTCTTTCTGGACTTCTGTTGCCTCTTTCTGCATTTCTCTTGATTCTTTCTGCACCTTTCTTCCTGTTTCTGCACATGTCCTACCTCTGTAGGCATAGTTAGAAATTAGTATTTAAAAACCTTAGAAATTCACTGACAAAACCATAGGTTTCAGGGACGTTATAGTTTGAAATTAGCATTTGAAAAACCTTTGAAATTCACTGACAAAACCACAGGTTTCAGGGACGTTATAGTTAGTCAGACATTTCACTCGTACAAAGCCAGAGAAATTCGGCCGTTATAGTTAGTTGAGCTAAACTATAACTCGCACCCCCGCAATGCACTGCTGATGACGTCACATATTACATCATTCATGACATGGTCAGTGACATCACTGATCACATCTCTGATGACATCTCAAATGACATCACTGATGACATCATCCACGTGATAATCTGATGCACCTCCTCACACCCTAATATAACCTTTGATACACCCACTCTAAAATACAGACTACCATTTTCGAAACCATACACACCAATACCAGTTACTACATACCCACTCACTGATTCCTAGGTCTACACACACATCCACTCATTCACCCATACAGTCACTCATACATACAGTCACTCATCAATACAGCACTATCATATGCACTCATACACCTATACAGACACTCACACACCACCACTCATCCATTGAGTTACTCACACACCTAGTCAGTCATGCAAAGAATCAATCACACTCCCATTTACTCACCTATATAGTTATACACACACCACCTCACTTATTCATACAGATACTAACACATACTCTCTTATACAATCACTGATACAAGTACACACTCATCCATACAGCCACTCTCACAATCACTCACTCTCACATATAGTCATTTATATACTCCAACACTCACATATACTGCCTTTCACATATGCAGTTACTCACACATGTACCACTGAGATGTCCATTCACTCACCAACACACCCATACACACATGCACCCACCCATACAGCCCTTCACAGATGCACTCTTGAACCCATACACCCAGTGAATCACCCACTCACACATCTATGCACAGAGTCACACACCCCCCACCCACCCAGACACTCAGGCACCCATACAGATACTCAGACAACCAATCAATAACCCATATAGACACTCATGTAGCTACTCACCAACCATGCAGCCGCTTACACACCAACTGACAGACTGATACAGACATTCACACAGTTTAGTCACTAACCCATGCATTCAGTAAGACATGTTTAATCACTCACTTATACAGTCAGTCACACACCTACTAAATCATCCATTCAGACACTTATACACCCACTCATTCTTCAATACACCTTGGCATATTATATATAAAACATATTTAAACTTTACAGAAACACACAGTCACTGGATGATGTCATCAGTGTTGTCATCAGTGATATCATTTGACATGTCATCAGTGATGTCATCGGTGATGTCACTGACCATGTCATGTGTGATGTAATATGTGACGTCATGAGTAGTGCATTGTGGGGGCGTGAGTTATAGTTAGCTAACTATAACAGCTGAATTTCTTTGCTTTTGTATGAGTAAAATGTCAGCCTAACTATAATATAACTGAAACCTCTGGCTTTTTCAGTGAATTTCTAAGATTTTTAAAATGCTAATTCCTAACTATAACATCCCTGAAACCTATGTTTTTTTCTCTGAATATATATATATATGAAAAAAACACAGCGACGTCACTGACCATGTCATGTAATTTGCGACGTCATCAGCAGTGCATTGCGGGGGCATGAGTTATAGTTAACTCAGCTAACTGTAACGGCTGAATTTCTCTGGTTTTGTATGAGTGAAATGTCAGCCTAACTATAATGTTCCTGTAACCTATGGATTTTTCCGTGAATTTCCAAGGTTTTTTAAATGCTAACTGCCAACTATAAAGTCCCTGAAACCTGTGTTTTTTTCAGTGAATTTCTAAGGTTTTATTAAATGCTATTTCCTAACTTAATCTCCCTGAAACTTGTGGTTTTTTCAGTGAATTTGAAAGGTTTTTTAAAAGCAAATTCCTAATCATAACGTCTCTGTAACCTTTGGTTTTTCAGTGAATTTGTAAGATTTTTTAAATGCTAATTCCTCAATATAACGTACTTGATGCCTTTGCTTTTTTTACTCTCTCTCTCTCTCTCTCTCTATATATATATATTATCTACTGGCGGTCGCCAGTAGATAGTTATAGTTAGGACCTATTTTCCATAGGAAATCCGCGACATTCTATTTGAAATAACTCTTGCGTCGGTTGACGAATCTTCGCGAAATTTTCAAACTTTATGGCCCGCTCCGGTCCGCTCCTACCCTGAAAGTCTCAGGGTGATTCGTCAAGCGGGGGCCGAGAAAAAGGGGGTCCCAAAACGTGTTTTCCCCATTCATTTTCCCATAGGAAACTTTAGACACGGCTACAGCCCGAACTGCTGAACGGAATTACACCAAATTTGGCAAAGAGGTAGTTCTTGGTTCAGAAAGAACACTTTTTGTTAAATGGTGTAAATCCGTTCAGTAGTTGCGGAGAAATTAAAAAAATAAGAGTCAAAAATCAATTTCCCATAGGAAACTTTATGCAAGGCTACAGCCCGAACTGCTGAACGGAATTACACCAAATTTGGCAAAGAGGTAGTTCTTGGTTCAAAAAGTACCCTTTTTGTTAAATGGTGTAAATCCGTTCAGTAGTTGCTGAGAAAATCAAAAGTAAAAACACATATATATCTGGGCGGAGCCTAACCACACATGTCATCGTGAGATCTGATTGGCTGTCAGCACTTCATCCTGGAATTGCTGGCAGCCATCTTGGGACCAATATAAATGATAGTACCACATTGAAATGCATTGTACTGAATCGAAGATTTTGAGGGTTACCAAAAGGAGAACTATAAAGGGTGATAACAGACTTTAGTTACATTAGAATTCATTTGTTGATGGTACCATACTAATTTCAGGAATTGTGGTGTGTTCTAAGGTGATTTTACCCTGTGAAAAACCTTCTGCTGGGATATCATGAATCATGTTTGAGAGAAAACTATTTTCACATGCTTGTCCCATACAGTTTTGGAAGGTGCTCCAGAAGCTAAAATGAGAGCATATTTTCTGTAAATTCACATTATCTTTCTCAGTCATGTGAGAATGAAGTCTGACATTCTCAGTAAAACATGTACATCCAACAAGGGCAGAGACTGTCAGTTGATTCCTTTGTGTTCTACTGCAGCTTCCCAGAGTGTTCTAAAGAACAACTAGAGTGCTAACAGCCTTACTTATGACAAAAGTATGGCACACCTGAAGCCATCTTGATTGGAATAAACTGGTAACACTTAAAACATTTAATTTAAAAAGGAACAAAATGATGGGGTTCATCTTGTCATAGAAATTATGGTTAGTGCTCTGGAAAGAAAAATTAGGACATGTTTCAAGTGTGATCTCAAATATCTTCCTGTTATATTTCAACAGGAGCAGCCTGTCAGTTGATGCCTTTGTGTTCTACTGCAGCTTCCCAGAGTGTTCTAAAGAACAACTAGAGCGCTAACAGTCTTACTTATGACAAAAGTATGGCACACCTGAAGCCATCTTGATTGGAATAAACTGGTAACACTTAAAACATTTAATTTAAAAAGGAACAAAATGATGGGGTTCATTTTGTCATAGAACTTATGGTTAGTGATGTAGAAAGAAAAATTAGGACATGTTTCAAGTGTGATCTCAAATATCTTCCTGTTATATTTCAACAGGAGCAGCCTGTCAGTTGATGCCTTTGTGTTCTACTGCAGCTTCCCAGAGTGTTCTAAAGAACAACTAGAGCGCTAACAGTCTTACTTATGACAAAAGTATGGCACACCTGAAGCCATCTTGATTGGAATAAACTGGTAACACTTAAAACATTTAATTTAATAAGGAACAAAATGAGGGGGTTCATTTTGCCACAGAAATTATGGTTAGTGCTGTAGAAAGAAAAATTAGGACATGTTTTAAGTGAGATCTCAAATATCTTCCTGTTATATTTCAACAGGAGCAGCCTGTCAGTTGATGCCTTTGTGTTCTACTGCAGCTTCCCAGAGTGTTCTAAAGAACAACTAGAGTGCTAACAGCCTTACTTATGACAAAAGTATGGCACACCTGAAGCCATCTTGATTGGAATAAACTGGTAACACTTAAAACATTTAATTTAAAAAGGAACAAAATGAGGGGGTTCATTTTGCCATAGAAATTATGGTTAGTGCTGCAAAAAGAAAATTTAGTGCATGTTTTAAGTGAGATCTCAAATCCTCTTCTATTTCATTAGAAAATTCTGACATGCAGACTGAAACAATCACTTTCAATACCAGCAGTAGACTTCCAGTTAACTCCTTGGTGAGCAGTAGCTTTACTACAGTGATCTAATGAACAACTAGAGTAATAACATTCTGAATTTATGGCAAATGTGTGACACATCTGAATGCCTTCTTGATGGAATCAAAGTAAAAAACTGAAAGCATTTCCTACTGAGGAGACTGCAGTAAATGAGGAAATTAGGAAACTTCATAACAAAGAAGTCTTCCAAGATGGCCACCAGTGAAAAAAGAGCCCAAATGTAGCACAAATATTACCCAGATGTAGCCCACATATAGCCCAATGACAAAAGTGTGCAAAACACTTTTTATTTTTAGTTTTTTGCAGTTTTATGTAGTGCAGACTGGTCAGGTATTGGAGCATTGCATCTTAAAACATGACCCCCTACACTACAAAAACACCACTGCACTACCCTAAACCCTAAAACACTACCCCAGCACGGCCCCCTACACTACACAAGCACCACTGCACTATCCTAAACCCTAAAACACTACCCCCAGCATGACCCCCTACACTACACAAACACCACTGCACTACCCTAAACCTTAAAATACTACCCCCAGCACGACCCCCTACACTACACAAGCACCACTGCACTACCCTAAACCCTAAAACACTACCACCAGCACGACCCCCTACACTACACAAACACCACTGCACTACCTTAAACCCTAAAACACTACCCCCAGCACGACCCCCTACACTACCCAAACACCACTGCACTAACCTAAATCCTAAAACACTACCCCCAGCACGACCCCCTACACTACCCAAACACCACTGCACTACCCTAAAACATGACCCCCTACACTACACAAACACCACTGCACTACTCTAAACCCTAAAACACTACCCCAGCACGACCCCCTACACTACACAAGCACCACTGCACTACCCTAAACCCTAAAACACTACCCCCAGCACGACCCCCTACACTGCCCGAACACCACTGCACTGCCCTAAACCCTGAAACACCAGCCCCTGCACGACCCCCTACACTGCCCGAACACCACTGCACTGCCCTAAACCCTGAAACACATACCCTAGCACGACCCCCTACACTGCCCGAACACCACTGCACTGCCCTAAACCCTGAAACACCACCCCCTTCACGACCCCTACACTGCCCGAACACCACTGCACTGCCCTAAACCCTGAAACACCACCCCCAGCATGACCCCTACACTGCCCGAACACCACTGCACTGCCCTAAACCCTGAAACACTACCCCCAGCAAGACATCCTACACTGCCCGAACACCACTGCACTGCCCTAAACCCTGAAACATCACCCCCAGCAAGACCCCCTACACTGCCCGAACACCACTGCCCTAAACCCTGAAACACCACCCCCAGCACGACCCCCTACACTGCCCGAACACCACTGCACTGCCCTAAACCCTGAAACACCACCCCTGCACGACCCCCTACACTGCCCGAACACCACTGCACTGCCCTAAACCCTGAAACACCATCCCCAGCACGACCCCCTACACTGCCCGAACACCACTGCACTGCCTAAACCCTGAAACACCACCCCCAGCAAGACCCCCTACACTGCCCGAACACCACTGCACTGCCCTAAACCCTGAAACATCACCCCCAGCAAGACCCCCTACACTGCCCGAACACCACTGCCTCCTAAACCCTGAAACACCACCCCCAGCAAGACCCCCTACACTGCCCGAACACCACTGCACTGCCCTAAACCCTGAAACACCAGCCCCAGCACGACCCCTACACTGCCCGAACACCACTGCACTGCCCTAAACCCTGAAACACCACCCCCTGCACGACCCCCTACACTGCCCGAACACCACTGCACTGCCCTAAACCCTGAAACACCACCCCCAGCACGACCCCCTACACTGCCCGAACACCACTGCACTGCCCTAAACCCTGAAACACCACCCCCTGCACGATCCCCTACACTGCCCAAACACTACTGCACTGCCCTAAACCCTGAAACACCACCCCCAGCACGACCCCCTACACTGCCCGAACACCACTGCACTGCCCTAAACCCCGAAACACTACCCCCAGCAAGACCCCCTACACTGCCCGAACACCACTGCCCTAAACCCTGAAACACCACCCCCAGCAAGACCCCTACACTGCCCGTACACCACTGCACTGCCCTAAACCCTGAAACACCACCCCCAGCATGACCCCCTACACTGCCCGAACACCACTGCACTGCCCTAAACCCTGAAACACCACCCCCAGCACGACCCCCTACACTGCCCGAACACCACTGCACTGCCCTAAACCATGAAACACCAGCCCCAGCACGACCCCCTACACTGCCCGAACACCACTGCACTGCCCTAAACCCTGAAACACCACCCCCAGCACGACCCCCTACACTGCCCGAACACCACTGCACTGCCCTAAACCCTGAAACACCAGCCCCAGCACAACCCCGTACACTGCCCGAACACCACTGCACTGCCCTAAACCCTGAAACACCAGCCCCAGCACGACCGCCTACACTGCCCGAAAACCACTGCACTGCCCTAAACCCTGAAACACCAGCCCCAGCACGACCCCCTACACTGCCCGAACACCACTGCACTGCCCTAAACCCTCAAACACCAGCCCCAGCACGACCCCCTACAATGCCCGAACACCACTGCACTGCCATAAACCCTGAATCACCAGCCCCAGCAAGACCCCCTACACTGCCCGAACACCACTGCACTGCCCTAAACCCTGAAACACCACCCCCAGCAAGACCCCCTACACTGCCCGAACACCACTGCACTAAAGCCTGAAACACCACCCCCAGCAAGACCACCTACACTGGCCGAACACCACTGCACTGCCCTAAACCCTGAAACACCACCCCTGCATGACCCCTACACTGCCCGAACACCACTGCACTGCCCTAAACCCTGAAACACCACCCCCAGCACGACCCCCTACACTGCCCGAACACCACTGCACTGCCCTAAACCCTAAAACACCACCCCCAGCATTACCCCCTACACTGCCCAAACACCACTGCACTGCCCTAAACCCTAGAACACTACCCCCAGCACGACCCCCTACACTACCCGAACACCACTGCACTACCCTAAACCCTAAAATACTACCCCCAGCACAACCCCCTACACTACCTGAACATGACTGCACTGCCCTAAACCCTCAAACACTCCCCCCAGCACGACCCCCTACACTACCCGAACACCACTGCACTGCCCTAAACCCTAAAACACTCCCCACAGCACGAACCCCTACACTACCCGAACACCACTGCACTGCCCTAAACCCTAAAACACTCCCCCAGCACGACCCCTACACTACCCAAACACCACTGCACTGCCCTAAACCCTAAAACACTACCCCCGCATGACCCCCTACACTACCCAAACACCAATGCACTACCCTAATCCCTAAAACACTACCCCCGCATGACCCCCTACACTACCCTAAACCCTAAAACACTACCCCTGCACGACTCCCTACACTACCCAAAGACCACTGCACTACCCTAAACCCTAAAACACGACCTCCTACACTACACAAACACCACTGCACTACCCTAAACCCTAAAACACTACCCCCTACACTACACAAACACCACTGCACTACCCTAAACCCTAAAAAACTACCCCCAGCACGAACCACTACACTACCCAAACACCACTGCACTACCCTAAACCCTAAAACACTACCCCAGCAGTACCCCTACACTACCCAAACACCACTGCACTACCTAAACCCTAAAACACTACCCCCAGCAGTACCCCTACACTACCCAAACACCACTGCACTACCCTAAATCACTACCCCCAGCACGACTCCCTACACTACCCAAACACCACTGCACTACCTAAACCCTAAAACACTACCCCCAGCACGACCCCCTACACTACCCAAACACCACTGCACTACCCTAAACCCTAAAACACTCCCCCAGCACGACTCCCTACACTACCCAAACACCACTGCACTACCCTAAACCCTAAATCTACCCCCAGCATGACCCCCTACACTACACAAACACCACTGCACTACCCTAAACCCTAAAACACTACCCCCAGCACGACCCTCTTCACTACCTAAACACAACTGCACAATTTGTTACAGGCGTTGCAACGCAGGCCTGTGGTGCTTACTGGAAGTACCTAGTGGGCTAGTTGGGCCCCAGGGACCCTCAGGATTCAAGGTGACCTAATCCCCCAACTTAAAACGCACCACGGGGCGCGTTTGCACAGTGGTGAAGGGAGGGGCGGGGCCTCAGGTGACATGTGCGCAAACACGCCCTGTGGTGCGTTTTAAGTTGAGGAATTAATTCCCTTTGAATCCTGAGGGACCCTGGGGGCCAACTAGCCCACCAGGTACCTTCAGTAAGCACAACAGAGTTGCGTTGCAGAGAGGTGAAAAAAGGTGCGTGGCCTCGGAACGCCTCTCTGCAACTCAGCTCTGTGGTCCTAACTGTAGGTACCTGGGGGGCTAGTTGGGCCCCAGGGACCCTCAGAATTCAAGGGACTTAATCCCGCAACTTAAAACGCGCCACGGGGTGCGTTTGCACACATGTCACCTCAGGCCCCCTCCCTTCACCACTGTGCAAACGCGCCCTGTAGCGCGTTTTAAGAGGTAGTTTTAATCCCCCTGCCCTATTATGTACTAGGGACTTGCAGAGGAGGTCATGCTAATCACAGGGGTACTCCAACGCATAGTGTTCCCTAGTGTATGTAGGTGTTTTCACTGTATTCTAAGTGTCTTTTAGCATAGCACTGGCTCTGGTTAGTCAGAGTCAGTTACCACCAGTACCCGTCTGAAAAAGTTGTGGGCACAGGATGATTTTGCAACAAGGCCTCTTTCTGCTCCTCTGTTGGTTCTTTCTGCACATCTTTTGCTTCTTTCTGTGCGTTTTTTCTTCTTTCTTCACATGTCCTACCTCTGTAGGCATAGTTAGAAACTAGCATTTAAAAAAACCTTTGAAATTCACTTAAAAAATCATAGGTTTCAGGCACGTTATAGTTAGAAATTAGCATTTAAAAAACCTTTGAAATTCACTGAAAAAACCATAGGTTTCAGACACGTTATAGTTAGAAATTAGCATTTAAAAAACCTTTGAAATTCACTGAAAAAACCATAGGTTTTAGGGACAGTTATAGTTAGTTGGACATTTCACTCGTACAAAACCATAGAAATTCCCCCGTTATAGTTAGTTCAGCTAACTATAACTCGCGCCTCATAATGCACTGCTGATGACGTCACATATTACATCACTCATGACATGGTCAGTGACATCACTGATGACATCACTGATGACATCTCAAATGACATCACTGATGACATCATCCATGTGATAATTTCATGCATCTTCTCACACCCTAATATAACTTTTGATACACCCACTCTAAATTACAGACTGCCATTCTCAAAACCATAGACACTCCAACACCAAAAACTACATACCCACTCACTGATTCTTAGGTCTACACACACATCCACTCACTCACCCGTACAGTCACTCATACTTAGTCACTCAGTACAGGACTATCATATGCACTCATACACCTATATAAACACTCACACACCGCCACTCATCCATAGAGGTACTCACACACCTAGTCAGTCATGCAAAAACTTAATCACACACCCATTTACTCACCTATACAGTTATACACACACCAGCTCACTTACTCATACAAATACTAGCACATTCTTACGCTCTTATACAATCACTGATACAAGTACACACTCATCCATACAGCCACTCTCACAATCACACACTCTCACTTATAGCCATTTATATACTCCAACACACATATATACTGCCTTTCACATATGTAGTTACTCACACATGTACCACTGAGATATACATTCAATCACTAACACACCCATACACACACTCACCCACCCATACAGTCCATCACAGATGCACTCTTGAAACCATGCACCCAGTGAATCACCAACTCACACATCTATGCACAGAGTCACACACACCCCACCCACACAAACACTCAGGCACCCATACAGATACTCAGACAATCAATCAATAACCCATGTAGACACTCATGTAGCTATTCAGAAAGCCATGCAGCCGCTTACAAACCAACAGACAGACGGATACAGACATTCACACAGTTTAGTCACTAACCCATGCATTCAGTAAGATACATTTAATCACTCACTTGTAGAGTCAGTCACTCACGTACTAAATCATCCATTCAGACACTTATACACCCACTCATTCTTCAATACGCCTTTCCCTATATATATTAAACATATTTAAACTTTACAGAAACACACAGTCACTGGATGATGTCATCAGTGATGTCATCAGTGATGTCATTTGAGATGTCATCAGTGATGTCATCAGTGATGTCACTGACCATGTCATGAGTGATGTAATATGTGACGTCATCAGCAGTGCATTGCGGGGCGCGAGTTATAGTTAGCTGAACTAACTATAACGGGGAATTTCTATGGTTTTGTACGAGTGAAATGTCCAACTAACTATAACTGTCCTAAAACCTATGGTTTTTTCAGTGAATATATATATATATATATATATATTCACTGAAAAAACCATAGGTTTTAGGGACAGTTATAGTTAGTTGGACATTGCACTCGTACAAAACCCGTGAAATTCCCCTGTTATAGTTAGTTCAGCTAACTATAACTCGCGCCCCGCAATGCACTGCTGATGACGTCACATATTACATCACTCATGACATGGTCAGTGACATCACTGATGACATCTCAAATGACATCACTGATGACATCATCCAGTGACTGTGTGTTTCTGTAAAGTTTAAATATGTTTAATATATATAGGGAAAGGCGTATTGAAGAATGAGTGGGTGTATAAGTGTCTGAATGGATGATTTAGTACGTGAGTGACTGACTCTACAAGTGAGTGATTAAACGTATCTTACTGAATGCATGGGTTAGTGACTAAACTGGGTGAATGTCTGTATCCGTCTGTTTGTTGGTGTGTAAGTGGATGCATGGATTTGCGAATAGCTACATGAGTGTCTATATGGGTTATTGATTGGTTCTCTGAGTATCTGTATGGCTGCCTGAGTGTTTGTGTGGGTGGGGTGTGTGTGACTCTATACATAGATGTGTGAGTGGGTGATTCACTGGGTGCATGATTTCAAGAGTGCATCTGTGATGGACTGCTTGGGTGGGTGAGTGTGTGTATGGGTGTGTTAGTGAGTGAATGTATATCTCAGTGGTACATGTGCGAGTAACTACATATGTAAAAGGCAGTATATATGTGTGTTAGAGTATTTAAATGGCTATAAGTGAGAGTGTGTTATTGTGAGAGTGGCTGTATGGATGCGTGTGTGCTTGTATCAGTTATTGTATAAGAGCGTAAGAATGTGCTAGTATTTGTATGAGTAAGTGAGCTGGTGTGTGTATAACTGTATAGGTGAGTAAATGGGTGTGTGATTAATTTTTGCATGACTGACTAGGTGTGTGAGTACCTCTATGGATGAGTGGCGGTGTGTGAGTGTTTATATAGGTGTATGAGTGCATATGATAGTCCTGTACTGAGTGACTGTAAGTATGAGTGACTGTACAGGTGAGTGAGTGGATGTGTGTGTAGACCTAAGAATCAGTGAGTGGGTATGTAGTTTTTGGTGTTGGAGTGTCTATGGTTTTGAGAATGGCAGTCTGTAATTTAGAGTGGGTGTATCAAAAGTTATATTAGGGTGTGAGAAGATGCATGAAATTATCACATGGATGATGTCATCAGTGATGTCATTTGAGATGTCATCAGTGATGTCATCAGTGATGTCACTGACCATGTCATGAGTGATGTAATATGTGACGTCATCAGCAGTGCATTGCGGGGCGCGAGTTATAGTTAGCTGAACTAACTATAACAGGGGAATTTCACGGGTTTTGTACGAGTGCAATGTCCAACTAACTATAACTGTCCCTAAAACCTATGGTTTTTTCAGTGAATTTCAAGGTTTTTTAAATGCTAATTTCTAACTATAACGTGTCTGAAACCTATGGTTTTTTCAGTGAATTTCAAAGGTTTTTAAATGCTAATTTCTAACTATAACGTGCCTGAAACCTATGGTTTTTCAGTGAATTTCAAAGGTTTTTAAATGCTAATTTCTAACTATAACGTGCCTGAAACCTATGGTTTTTTCAGTGAATTTCAAAGGTTTTTAAATGCTAATTTCTAACTATAACGTGCCTGAAACCTATGATTTTTAAGTGAATTTCAAAGGTTTTTTAAATGCTAGTTTCTAACTATGCCAACAGAGGTAGGACATGTGAAGAAAGAAGAAAAACGCACAGAAAGAAGCAAAAGATGTGCAGAAAGAACCAACAGAGGAGCAGAAAGAGGCCTTGTTGCAAAATCATCCTGTGCCCACAACTTTTTCAGACGGGTACTGGTGGTAACTGACTCTGACTAACCAGAGCCAGTGCGCGTTTGCACAGTGGTGAAGGGAGGGGGGCCTGAGGTGACATGTGTGCAAACGCGCCCCGTGGCGCGTTTTAAGTTGCGGGATTAAGTCCCCTTGAATCCTGAGGGTCCCTGGGGCCCAACTAGCCCCCAGGTACCTACAGTTAGGACCACAGAGCTGAGTTGCAGAGAGGCGTTCCGAGGCCACGCACCTTTTTCACCTCTCTGCAACGCAACTCTGTTGTGCTTACTGAAGGTACCTGGTGGGCTAGTTGGCCCCCAGGATTCAAAGGAATTAACTCCCCAACTTAAAACGCACCACAGGGCGTGTTTGCGCACATGTCACCTGAGGCCCCGCCCCCTCCCTTCACCACTGTGCAAACGCGCCCCGTGGCGTGTTTTAAGTTGGGGGATTAGGTCACCTTGAATCCTGAGAGTCCCTGGGGCCCAACTAGCCCACCAGGTACTTACAGTAAGCACCACAGGCCTGCGTTGCAACGCCTGTAACAAATTGTGCAGTTGTGTTTAGGTAGTGAAGAGGGTCGTGCTGGGGGTAGTGTTTTAGGGTTTAGGGTAGTGCAGTGGTGTTTGTGTAGTGTAGGGGGTCATGCTGGGGGTAGATTTAGGGTTTAGGGTAGTGCAGTGGTGTTTGGGTAGTGTAGGGAGTCGTGCTGGGGGAGTGTTTTAGGGTTTAGGGTAGTACAGTGGTGTTTGGGTAGTGTAGGGGGTCGTGCTGGGGTTAGTGTTTTAGGGTTTTAGGGTTTAGGGTAGTGCAGTGGTGTTTGGGTAGTGTAGGGGATACTGCTGGGGGTAGTGTTTTAGGGTTTAGGGTAGTGCAATGGTGTTTGGGTAGTGTAGGGAGTACTGCTGGGGGTAGTGTTTTAGGGTTTAGGGTAGTGCAGTGGTGTTTGGGTAGCGTAGGGGTACTGCTGGGGGTAGTGTTTTATGGTTTAGGGTAGTGCAGTGGTGTTTGGGTAGTGTAGGGGTTCGTGCTGGGGTAGTTTTTAGGGTTTAGGGTAGTGCAGTGGTGTTTGTGTAGTGTAGGAGGTCATGTTTTAGGGTTTAGGGTAGTGCAGTGGTCTTTGGGTAGTGTAGGGAGTCGTGCGGGGGTATTGTTTTAGAGTTTAGGGTAGTGCAGTGGTCTTTGGGTAGTGTAGGGGGTTGTGCGGGGGTAGTGTTTTAGGGATTAGGGTAGTGCATTGGTATTTGGGTAGTGTAGGGGGTCATGCGGGGGTAGTGTTTTAGGGTTTAGGGCAGTGCAGTGGTGTTTAGGTAGTGTAGGGGTCGTGCTGGGGGAGTGTTTTAGGGTTTAGGGCAGTGCAGTGGTGTTCGGGTAGTGTAGGGGGTCGTGCTGGGGGAGTGTTTTAGGGTTTAGGGCAGTGCAGTCGTGTTCAGGTAGTGTAGGGGGTCGTGCTGGGGGAGTATTTTAGGGTTTAGGGTAGTGCAGTGGTGTTCGGGTAGTGTAGGGGTCATGCTGGGGGTAGTGTTCTAGGGTTTAGGGCAGTGCAGTGGTGTTCGGGCAGTGTAGGGGGTCGTGCTGGGGGTGGTGTTTCAGGGTTTAGGGCAGTGCAGTGGTGTTCGGGCAGTGTAGGGGGTCGTGCTGGGGGTGGTGTTTCAGGGTTTAGGGCAGTGCAGTGGTGTTCGGGCAGTGTAGGGGGTCGTGCAGGGGTGGTGTTTCAGGGTTTAGGGCAGTGCAGTGGTGTTCGGGCAGTGTAGGGGGTCGTGCATGGGGTGGTGTTTCAGGGTTTAGGGCAGTGGTGTTCGGGCAGTGTAGGGGGTCATGCTGGGGGTGGTGTTTCAGGGTTTGGGGCAGTGCAGTGGTGTTCGAGCAGTAAAGGGGTCATGCTGGGGGTGGTGTTTCAGGGTTTAGGGCAGTGCAGTGGTGTTCGGGCAGTGTAGGGGGCGGTGCAGGGGGTGGTGTTTCAGGGTTTAGGGCAGTGCAGTGGTGTTCGGGCAGTGTAGGGGTGGTGCAGGGGTGGTGTTTCAGGGTTTAGGGCAGTGCAGTGGTGTTCGGGCAGTGTAGGGGGTCGTGCAGGGGGTGGTGTTTCAGGGTTTAGGGCAGTGCAGTGGTGTTCGGGCAGTGTAGGGGGCGGTGCAGGGGTGGTGTTTCAGGGTTTAGGGCAGTACAGTGGTGTTCGGGCATTGTAGGGGGTGGTGCTGGGGCTGGTGTTTCAGGGTTTAGGGCAGTGCAGTGGTGTTCGGGCAGTGTAGGGGGTCGTGCTGGGGTGGTGTTTCAGGGTTTAGGGCAGTGCAGTGGTGTTCGGGCAGTGTAGGGGGTCGTGCTGGGGCTGGTGTTTCAGGGTTTAGGGCAGTGCAGTGGTGTTCGGGCAGTGTAGGGGGTCATGCTGGGGCTGGTGTTTCAGGGTTTAGGGCAGTGCAGTGGTGTTCGGGCATTGTAGGGGGTCTTGCTGGGGCTGGTGTTTCAGAGTCTAGGGCAATGCAGTGGTGTTCGGGCAGTGTAGGGGGTCTTGCTGGGGCTGGTGTTTCAGGGTTTAGGGCAGTGCAGTGGTGTTCGGGCAGTGTAGGGGGTCGTGCTGGGGGTGGTGTTTCAGGGTTTAGGGCAGTGCAGTGGTGTTCGGGCAGTGTAGGGGGTCGTGCTGGGGCTAGTGTTTCAGGGTTTAGGGCAGAGCAATGGTGCTCAGGCAGTGTAGGGGATGTGCTGGGGGTGATGTTTCAGGGTTTAGGGCAGTGCAGTGGTGTTAGGGCAGTGTAGGGGGTCGTGCTGGGGGTGGTGTTTCAGGGTTTAGGGCAGTGCAGTGGTGTTCCGGCAGTGTAGGGGGTCGTGCAGGGGGTGGTGTTTCAGGGTTTAGTGCAGTGGTGTTTCGGGCAGTGTAGGGGGTCATGCTGGGGTGGTGTTTCAGGGTTTAGGGCAGTGCAGTGGTGTTCGGGCAGTGTAGGGTGTCGTGCTGAGGGGTGGTGTTTCAGGGTTTAGGGCAGTGCAGTAGTGTTTGGGCAGTGTAGGGGTCGTGCAGGGGGTGGTGTTTCAGGGTTTAGGGCAGTGCAGTGGTGTTCGGCCAGTGTAGGTAGTCTTGCTGGGGGTGGTGTTTCAGGGTTTAGGGCAGTGCAGTAGTTTTGGGGCAGTGTAGGCGGTCGTGCTGGGGCTGGTGTTTCAGGGTTTAGGGCAGTGCAGTGGTGTTCGGGCAGTGTACGGGGTTGTGCTGGGGCTGGTGTTTCAGGGTTTAGAGCAGTGCAGTGGTGTGCGGGCAGTGTACGGGGTTGTGCTGGGGCTGGTGTTTCAGGGTTTAGGGCAGTGCAGTGGTGTTCGGGCAGTGTAGGGGTCGTGCTGGGGGTGGTGTTTCAGGGTTTAGGGCAGTGCAGTGGTGTTCGGGCAGTGTAGGGGGTCGTGCTGGGGCTGGTGTCTCAGGGTTTAGGGCAGTGCAGTGGTGTTCGGGCAGTGTAGGGGGTCGTGCTGGTGCTGGTTTTTTATGGTTTTGGGCAGAGCAGTGGTGTTCGGGCATTGTAAGTGTTCGTGCTGGGGGTGGTGTTTCAGGGTTTAGGGCAGTGCAGTGGTGTTCGGGCAGTGTAGGGGGTCTTGCTGGGGGTGGTGTTTCAGGGTTTAGGGCAGTGCAGTGGTGTTCGGGCAGTGTAGGGGGTCTTGCTGGGGGTGGTGTTTCAGGGTTTAGGGCAGTGGTGTTCGGGCAGTGTAGGGGGTCTTGCTGGGGGTGATGTTTCAGGGTTTAGGGCAGTGCAGTGGTGTTCGGGCAGTGTAGGGGTCTTGCTGGGGGTAGTGTTTCAGGGTTTAGGGCAGTGCAGTGGTGTTCGTGCAGTATAGGGGGTCATGCTGGGGATGGTGTTTCTGGGTTTAGGGCAGTGCAGTAGTGTTCGAGCAGTGTAGGGGGTTATGCAGGGGTGGTGTTTCAGGGTTTAGGGCAGTGCAGTGGTGTTCGGGCAGTGTAGGGGGTCGCGCTGGGGGTGGTGTTTCAGGGTTTAGGGCAGTGCAGTGGTGTTCGGGCAGTGTAGGGGGTCATGCACGGGGTGGTGTTTCAGGGTTTAGGGCAGTGCAGTGGTGTTCGGGCAGTGTAGGGTGTTGTGCTGGGGCTGGTGTTTCAGGGTTCAGGGCAGTGCAGTGGTGTTCAGGCAGTGTAGGGGGTCGTGCTGAGGCTGGTGTTTCACGGTTTAGGGCAGTGCAGTGGTGTTCGGGCAGTGTAGGGGGTCGTGCTGGGGCTGGTGTTTCAGGGTTTAGGGCAGTGCAGTGGTGTTCGGGCAGTGTAGGCGGTCGTGCTGGGGCTGGTGTTTCAGAGTTTAGGGCAGTGCAGTGGTGTTCGGGCAGTGTAGGGGGTCGTGCTGGGGCTGGTGTTTCAGGGTTTAGGGCAGTGCAGTGGTGCTCGGGCAGTGTAGGGGGTCGTGCTGGGGGTGATGTTTCAGGGTTTAGGGTAGTGCAGTGGTGTTCGGGCAGTGTAGGGGGTCGTGCAGGGGCTGGTGTTTCAAGGTTTAGGGCAGTGCAGTGGTGTTCGGGCAGTGTAGGGGGTCGTGCTGGGGCTGGTGTTTCAGGGTTTTGGGCAGAGCAGTGGTGTTCGGGCAGTGTAGGGGGTCATGCTGGGGGTAGTGTTTCAGGGTTTAGGGCAGTGCAGTGGTGTTCGGGCAGTGTAGGGGGTCGTGCTGGGGGTGGTGTTTCAGGGTTTAGGGTCAGTGGTGTTTGGGCAGTGTAGGGGGTCTTGCTGGGGGTGATGTTTCAGGGTTTAGGGCAGTGCAGTGGTGTTCGGGCAGTGTAGGGGGTCTTGCTGGGGGTAGTGTTTCAGGGTTTAGGGCAGTGCAGTGGTGTTAGGGCAGTGTAGGGGGTCATGCTGGGGGTGGTGTTTCAGGGTTTAGGGCAGTGCAGTGGTGTTCGGGCAGTGTAGGGGGTCGTGAAGGGGTGGTGTTTCAGGGTTTAGGGCAGTGCAGTGGTGTTCGGGCAGTGTAGGGGGTCGTGCTAGGGGTGGTGTTTCAGGGTTTAGGGCAGTGCAGTGGTGTTCGGGCAGTGTAGGGGGTCATGCAGGGGCTGGTGTTTCAGGGTTTAGGGCAGTGCAGTGGTGTTCGGGCAGTGTAGGGGTCGTGCTGGGGTAGTGTTTTAGGGTTTAGGGTAGTGCAGTGGTGCTTGTGTAGTGTAGGGGGTCATGCTGGGGGTAGTGTTTTAGGGTTTAGGGTAGTGCAGTGGTGTTTGTGTAGTGTAGGGGGTCATGTTTTAGGGTTGTGCAGTGGTGTTTGGGTAGTGTAGGGGGTCGGGCTGGGGGTAGTGTTTTAGGATTTAGGTTAGTGCAGTGGTGTTTGGGTAGTGTAGGGGTCATGCTGGGGGTAGTGTTTTAGGGTTTAGGGTAGTGCAGTGGTGTTTGTGTAGTGTAGGGGGTCGTGCTGGGGGTAGTGTTTTAGGGTTTAGGGTAGTGCAGTGGTGCTTGTGTAGTGTAGTGGGATCGTGCTGGTGGTAGTGTTTTAGGGTTTAGAGTAGTGCAGTGGTGTTTGTGTAGTGTAGGGGGTCATGTTTTAGGGTAGTGGAGTGGTGTTTGGGTAGTGTAGGGGGTCGTGCTGGTGGTAGTGTTTTAGGATTTAGGTTAGTGCAGTGGTGTTTGGGTAGTGTAGGAGGTCGTGCTGGGGGTAGTGTTTTAGGGTTTAGGATAGTGCAGTGGTGCTTGTGTAGTGTAGGGGGTCGTGCTGGGGGTAGTGTTTTAGGGTTTAAGGTAGTGCAGTGGTGTTTTTGTAGTGTAGGGGTCATGTTTTAAGATGCAATGCTCCAATACCTGATCAGTCTGCACTACATAAAACTGCAAAAAAACTAAAAATAAAAAGTGTTTTGCACACTTTTGTCATTGGGCTATATGTGGGCTACATCTGGGTAATATTTGTGCTACATTTGGGCTCTTTTTTCACTGGTGGCCATCTTGGAAGACTTCTTTGTTATGAAGTTTCCTAATTTCTTCATTTACTGCAGTCTCCTCAGTAGGAAATGCTTTCAGTTTTTTACTTTGATTCCATCAAGAAGGCATTCAGATGTGTCTCACATCTGCCATAAATTCAGAATGTTAGCACTCTAGTTGCTCATTAGATCACTGGAGTAAAGCTACTGCTCACCAGGGAGTTAACTGGTAGTCTGCTGCTGGTATTGAAAGTGATTGTTTCAGTCTGCATGTCAGAATTTTCTAATGAAATAGAAGAGGATTTGAGATCTCACTTAAAACATGCCCTAATTTTTCTTTCTGCAGCACTAACCATCATTTCTATTTCAAAAAGAACCCCTCATTTTGTTCCTTTTTAAATTAAATATTTTAAGTGTTACCGGTTTATTCCAATCAAGATGGCTTCAGGTGTGCCATACTTTTGTCATAAGTAAGGCTGTTAGCGCTCTAGTTGTTCTTTAGAACACTCTGGGAAGCTGCAGTAGAACACAAAGGCATCAACTGGCAGGCTGCTCCTGTTGAAATATAACAGGAAGATATTTGAGATCACACTTGAAACATGTCCTAATTTTTCTTTCTACAGCACTAACCATAATTTCTATGACAAAATGAACCCCATCATTTTGTTCCTTTTTAAATTAAATTGTTTAAGTGTTACCAGTTTATTCCAATCAAGATGGCTTCAGGTGTGCCATACTTTTGTCATAAGTAAGGCTGTTAGCACTCTAGTTGTTCTTTAGAACACTCTGGGAAGCTGCAGTAGAACACAAAGGAATGAACTGACAGTCTCTGCCCTTGTTGGATGTACATGTTTTACTGAGAATGTCAGACTTCAATCTCACATGAGTGAGAAAGATAATGTGAATTTACAGAAAATATGCTCTCATTTTAGCTTCTGGAGCACCTTCCAAACCTCCATGGGACAAGCATGAGAAAATAGTGTTCTCTCAAACATGATTCATGATATCCCAGCAGAAGGTTTTTCACATGGTAAAATCACCTTAGAATACACCACAATTCCTAAAATTAGTATGGTACCATCAACAAATAAATTCTAATGTAACTAAAGCCTGTTATCACCCTTTATAGTTCTCCTTTTGGTGACCCTCAAAATCTTCTATTCACTACAATGCATTTCAATGAGGTACTATCATTTATATTTATATTATATAGTGGAGAGGTGTGGTGCAGCGGCCAGGGCAGCTGACTTCGGAGCACAGGGTTCACGGTTCGATCCCCGGCTCCGGCGGCAGCTAAGCTCAGCACCATGTGACTCTGGGCAATAGCTCACTTAATTTCCACTACGGCCCCCAGCGCCTTGAGACCCGTAAGGGTGAGTAGCTGCGCTATATAAAAACGGACTTACATTTATATATTGGTCCCAAGATGGCTGCCAGCAATTCCAGGATGAAGTGCTGACAGCCAATCAGATCTCACGATGACATGTGTGGTTAGGCTCCGCCCAGATATATATGTGACTTTACTTTTGATTTTCTCTCGGAACTACTGAACGGATTTACACCATTTAAGCAAAAGGCACGACACTGAACCAAGGGCTACCTCTTTGCCAAATTTGGTGTAATTCCGTTCAGCAGTTCGGGCTGTAGCTGCGACTAAAGGTTCCTATGGAAAAATGAATGGGGAAAACGCGTTTTGGGACCCCCTTTTTCTCGGCCCCCGCTTGACGTATCACCCCGAGACTTTCAGGATAGGAGCGGACCGGAGCGCCCCAACAAGTTGGAAACTTTCGCGAAGATTCGTCAACCGGCGCCAACGTTATTTCAAATAGAATGTCGCGGATTTCCTATGGATAATAGGTTTTAACTATAACTATCTACTGGCGACCGCCAGTAGATAATATATATATATATATATATATATATATATATATATATATCAACGCTCCAAGTTTATCCAACAAACGGAACTGCACTCAAATGCAGGCGGGTCCCGCAGTCTCCCGCAGGGTCCTTTATTCTTTTAACACCAGCGTGCACAATTGGACACACCGAAGCCCAACGCGTTTCGGGGATCCTTCGCCTTGATCATGGGCATACGATAGTAGGATGACGTGTGCATGCAAAGTCTCATGCAATTTATATATCACGCCCACAGATGGGCCGCCTGGGACTTGTAGTGCAACCATTTCCCACAGATGGGTTCCACTACCTCAGGAAAGTTGTAGTCCTTTATCAAAGCTCAAATGAGCCTCCAATTGTTTCCGCCAGTGTTCTTACACGATACCTGCATTTCTGTATTGCTTCCCGAAATCCTGAAAGCAACAGTCCGCCCCCTTATGGTGGCAGTGCAGTCCCCCGGCCTTGGACAGGCCGGAAATATCAACGCTCCAAGTTTATCCAACAAACGGAACCGCACTCAAATGCAGGCGGGTCCCGCAGTCTCCCGCAGGGTCCTTTATTCTTTTAACACCAGCGTGCACAATTGGACACACCAAAGCCCAACGCGTTTCGGGGATCTTTCCCCTTGATCACAGGCATACGATAGTAGGATGCAGCTGCGTCACTAGCGTTGGTGTCACCCAGTGGGTAACTCATGGTGTCACCCCCTCACGACTTACCCCATGACACCATCACATGGGGTGACACCTTTCCCAAATTAGACTATTTAGTAAATAGTTTCATTTGGGAAAACGACTTACCCCATGACACCATCACATGGGGTGACACCTTTCCCAAATGAGACTATTTAGTAAATAGTCTCATTTGTGAAAGGTGTCACCCCATGTGATGGTTTCACCCGGTGTGGTCCGCACCCCCCGCACCCCCCTAGTGATGCCACTGGTAGGATGATGTGTGCACGCAAAGTCTCATGCAATTTATATATCACGCCCACAGATGGGCCGGCTGGGACTTGTAGTGCCACCATTTCCCCACAGATGGGTTCCACTGCCTCAGCAAAGTTGTAGTCCTTCATCAAAGCTCAAATTAGCCTCCAATTGTTTCCGCCAGCGTTCTTACACAATACCTGCATTTCTGTAGTTGGTGCATTCTGGGGCCTGTAGTTGAACCCTCTGGCCTTGTGACCACAAGGATCATTATCACACTCACCTGTGAACAAGGCGTGATGACGCTGAAACGCGTAAGGATAAATGAGTGTTTTTCAATGCTGCCGCTTCAGACGAATAAAGTATTTTCTTGCATGGAAGTCGGAGTGGGGCTCTGATTCTCTGTTGTTCTATTCAAACAGGATCCTCCGCTCCTGCTCACAGAGCCTGCCCTGCAGAGTTGGTGGCCCCCAGTAAAACGGAGAACGTTTTTGGAATATTATGGAGGGGGCATGACTCGCTCGAAACGCACCAGCCATTGGATTTCCATAGGCACTGGTAACGTAATTGAGAAAGGGAGAAGGGGGAGATGTCTCTCTCCTTGAGAACTCCGCAGTGCAAGTGCATATCATGGACAGTGGCAGCATAATTGTGCACTTGCGATTGATTTTAACTGGCTGCACCTCCAATTTTGGACTGTTTGTGACATTGGGGAATAACGCTATTTACAGCAATGAATGAACACTGGGCCATGTCACGTTGTTATTGAACAAAGTTGGTGCCTTCTGGGGCCTGTAGTTGAACCCTCTGGCCTCGTGACCACAAGGATCATTATCACACTCACCTGTGAACAAGGCGTGATGACGCTGAAACGCGTAAGGATAAATGAGTGTTTTTCAATGCTGCCGCTTCAGACGAATAAAGTCTTTTCTTGCATGGAAGTCGGAGTGGGGCTCTGATTCTCTGTTGTTCTATTCAAACAGGATCCTCCGCTCCTGCTCACAGAGCCCGCCCTGCAGAGTTGGTGGCCCCCAGTAAAACGGAGAACGTTTTTGGAATATATATAAATATATATAAGTATCAAAAAGCTAATTTTTTAAAAATATAAAAATGGAGTCGCGTACGGACGCTGTCCTCCGTGTTTTGTGCATGAACCCATTTATATATTTAAAAGTGAAAATTATAGTAACATTAATACTTTATGTATATTTTAAGGGTATTAGTTTCAAACTAGAGTAATAAAATGAAGATGTAATTATGCTAAAGGCAATTTGAAAACAAAATTTGTGTATTTTGTGGGTTCGAGAAACTATCACGCACACTACCAGGCCTTACTTCTGGGACCGCGTAGAAATCGCAGCTCCAGCGTGATTTCTAAAAGTGATATTTATGATTGTGCAGAATTTAGATTTGATATTAGTTTGATAGTTTTGTTTAAAATATGTTGTATCTCTTTGTTTGTTTCCAACATGTAAGTGGGGAATCGCGGTCGGGACGTGACCCTATCGCTTTTATTTGTGATATTAAAACATATAAATAGAGAATAATATGCTTAAGTTAAAGGTTACAGTTTTACTAAAATAGTAAAGAAACTTGTATATTAATAATAAACAAAATTAAAACATTTTTATAATAATTTCAGGAGTCGCAGTACGTCAGCTTTGATCGCATGTACTTCTGGATTCACGTAGGGGACGCGACTCTAAAGATTATTTTACAACAACATTATATGTAGATATAGATTCATTTAATTTATTTAAAATGGAGAGGTAGAGTTATTTGTAAATCAAATGTTATAAGACACAAACAAATGTAGTTCAAATGTAAAATAAAAAGAAGTTGCGGAATCGCGTTGGGTATGCTATGCCACCGCGTAGTAGTCGCACACCCCATGTGACACAAAAAAAGAGACATGATTGGTTAAACATCTTGTCATCATAAACCAAGATAGATCCCACCCTCTTTCTTCTACATCAGGGTGTGGTTGGTAATAGTCAGATTTCTTGCAGCAGAAGCTATTTTGGAGGAGTTTTGGTGTGTTTTCATTTTTGCAGCAGATAAGATGTCAACTTCTGCAGAGTTTGAGAAGCAGGAGGAGCAGAATTTGCTGGAGGAGGAAGAAGAGCCACCCAAGAAGGGGAAGGAAAGTGTGGTGTGGGAGTTTTTTTCCATTCCTGAAGGGCAGAAGAAAGTCAACGCCCAGAAAGTGACTTGCCTGATCTGCAAGAAGGTTCTTTCGGACGGTTCTGACAAAAAGTACTCCTGCGGCACATCTTCGAAGTACAAACATCTCAGGACCATGCATGCAACTCGGCTTTTAAGAGCGGAACTCACCAGACTGAAGAAACAAGAAGCTTTTGGAGATGCCCAGCCAGGAACATCTCGTCAGGGCCAAAGACTGCAAACCGTTCCTGCCACGTTGTATGATTTTGCCAAGGCTGGACTATTTTGTCCAAAATGTGACACTATTTTGAGTGTGGGGGAACAGGTTCTCCAAACTATGTTGGACACCATCAATAACCATCATTGTTGATTTTTTTTTTCATTGTTAAATACGTTTTTTTTGTGCTTGTTCTTTGTTTAATTTTTGCTGAAAAAACACACAAAAAAACTACAAAATAGAAAAATAGTTTAAAAAAAAACCCCAAAAACATTTCTTATGGAACCACTTATTCTTGTTTAACCCCTTCGATGCTCATGACGGCATGGTTCCGTCATGAGCATCGGTGCTCCTATGCTCATGACGGAACCATTCCGTCATGAGGACAGGGGCACAAAATCCCTCTGCTGCAGACAGCAGAGGGATTTCTTTATCTCCCCCAAAGCCTCGGGAGCTGGGGAAGAGCTTCCCCAGCTCCCGAGGCCCCCACCCCTGTTTCAGTGAAATGAGGATCAGCGCGCACGTCGCGCTGACTTCATTTCACTGAAACCGAAACTAAAATGAGCCTTTAGGCTCATTTCAGTTTCACTTTCTACGTGCTCAGGGGCTATCTCAGCCCCCTGAGCACGTAGAAAGACGGGAGAGGTATCATTGGAAAGGAGAATCTCCCTTTCCAATGGTACCCTCCTCAGTGGATCCCTGCTTGGGGATCACCCCAGGAGGGCGATCCCCAAGCAGGGATCCACCCACTAGACACAAGGAAGGGGGAGCGGCCCCTTGGGCAAGGGCCTTTGCTCCCCCAAATATATTTGGCATAATTTAGTCTTTTTGCCCCCTGGGAGGCAGATGGGGGCAGTAGCCCCCAATCTGCCCCTGGGGGCAAAAGCCCACTAGACGCCAGGAATTAAAAAAAAAATTATAATTAGTGGTGGGGGCTGCCCAATATGGGCATGCCCATGCCCCCACCCCCGCACAAATGACAGCCTTTCTGCCCCCCGGGGGGCAAAAAGCCCACTAGAAGCCAGGGATTGTTTGGGGCAAATCTGAATTAGGGTGGGGCTGCACAAAATGGGCATGCAAATGCCCCCACCCCTCCCCCACAAAAATTACAGCCTTTCTGCCCCCCCTGGGGGACAGATGGGGCATTAGCCCCCAATCTGCCCCCGGGGCAAAAGCCCAGTAGACGCCAGGGATCTTTTGGGCAAATTTTAATTAGGGTGGGGGCATTGGCATGCCCGCTTTGAGCAGCCCCACCCTAATTAAAATTTGCCCAAAAAAATCCCTGGCATCTAGTGGACTTTCTGCCCCACCGTGGGGGGGGGGCAAAAAGCCCACTAGACGCCAGGGATTTTTTGGGGGCAAATTTGAATTAGGGTGGGGGCTGCCCAAAACGGGCATGCCCATGCCCCCACCCATGCCCCTGCAAAAATTACAGCCTTCCTGCCCCCCCTGGGGGGCAGATGGGGCAGTAGCCCCCAATCTGCCCCCCGGGGGGGCAAAAAGCCCACTAGACGCCAGGGATTTTTTTGGGCAAATTTTAATTAGGGTGGGGGCTGCCCAAAACGGGCATGCCAATGCCCCCATCCACAAAATTTACAGCCTTTCTGCCCCCCCGGGGGGAAGATGGGGGCAGTAGCCCCCAATCTCACCCCCCGGGGGGGCAAAAAGCCCACTAGACGCCAACGATTACTCAGGCTTTTTTTATGCGTGGGGGCATTGGTATGCCCATTCTGGGCAGCCCCCACCCCCCAAAAAAATAGCCACAGTGTTTCTGCC
Organism: Calotriton arnoldi; assembly: GCA_963921515.1. Taxonomy (NCBI): domain Eukaryota; kingdom Metazoa; phylum Chordata; class Amphibia; order Caudata; family Salamandridae; genus Calotriton; species Calotriton arnoldi. The sequence goes on from CAWUFW010005756.1 coordinate 770,183, forward strand.
CCTCTTGGGGGCATATCGGGGCAACTCCACCCCCGATATCCCCCCCAGGGCGGCAGAAAGCCGACTAGGCATGGATTTGTTTTTAGCAATATGCCTACCTGTGGATTTTGGGCCCTAGCGCAGCCGGCACATAGGGAAACCTAGAAAACCTGTACATTTTTTAAAACTAGACACCCAGGGGAATCCAGGATGGGGTGACTTGACTGGCTCTCTCCAGGTTCTGTTACCCAGAATCCCTTGCAAACCTAAAAATGTGTCCAAAAAAAACCATTTTCCTCACATTTCTGTGGTGGAAAGTTCTGGAATCTGCGTGGATCCACAAAATTCCACCCACCCCGCGTTCTCCAAAGTCTTCCAAGAAAAATGGCACCTCACTTGCATGGGTAGGCCTAGTGCCTGCGACAGGAAACGGCCCAAAACGCAACATGGACACACCACATTTTCACAGTGAAAACTGACCCTTTTTTTGCAAAGTGCCTAGCTGTAGATTTTGAACCCTAGATCTTCCGGCACCTAGGGAAACCTAGCAAACCTATACATTTTTGAAACCTAGACACCCAGGGGAATCCAGGATGGGGTGACTTGACTGGCTCTCACCAGGTTCTGTTACCCAGAATCCATTGCAAACCTAAAGATTTGTCAAAAGAAATACATTTTCCTCACATTTCTGTGGTGGAAAGTTCTGGAATCTGCATGGATCCAAAAAATTCCACCCCCCGTGTTCTCCAAAGTCTTCTGAGAAAAATGGTACCTCACTTGCGTGGGTAGGCCTAGTGCCCGCGACAGGCAAGGGCCCAAAACCTATTGAGGCGACATCAAAATGACCTATCACAAAATAACCTGGTTTTGCAAGGGGGTCCCATGAGTTTTTGGCCCCGGGCTCGGCGGCCATCTAGGGAAACCTACCAAACCCACACATTTATGAAAACTAGACAACCGGGGGAGTCCAGCGAGGTATGGCTTGCGTGGGTCCCCTAATGTTTTCCTACCCGGAATCCCCTGCAAACCTCAAATTTAGCTGCAAAAATCACTTTTTTCTCAAATTTCTGTGTGGGAAAGTTATGGAATCTACGTGGATCCACAAGTTTCCTCCCACCCAGCGTTCCCCCAGGTCTCCCGATAAAAATGATACCTCACTCGTGTGGGTGGGTCAAGTACCCGTGACAGGCAAGGGCCCAAAACCTATTGAGGCGACATCAAAATGACCTATCACAAAATAACATGGTTTTGCAAGGGGGGTCACCTGGGTTTTTGTCCCCGGGCTCGGCGGCCATCTTGGAAAAACTACCAAACCCAAACATTTCTGAAAACTAGACACCCGGGGGAGTCCAGCGAAGTATGGCTTGCGTGGGTCCCCCAAAGTTTTCCTACCCAGAATCCCCTGCAAACCTCAAATTTAGCTGAAAAAATCACTTTTCCATACATTTTTGCGTGGGATTACCGTTCTAGCACAAATGTCCTACCACCCAGCGTTTCCCTTGTTCTCCCGAGTAAAATGATACCTCACTTGTGTGGGTGGGCCAAAGGCCTGTGACTAGGAAGAGCCCAAAACATAGGGATTTAGAGTATAGCACCGAGAATTCTAAGCTCTACATTTTTTTAAAAATACGTTTTTAGCCAATTCTGCTTCGGTCAGTGTGTAGGTGTTCTTAAGCAACCTGCCAACCATTGTTCGCTGTCAATAAAGTTTATCTCGTGGATGAGTCGCATCGTCTTCAGCATCGCAGTGTGTGTGGAGAGAAGCCTATCGTCTTAAAGAGTAATGCAGCGGGACCAGCATTAACAGCACCAGACTGTTGATACAGCACAGGCTGATCTACAATATGCTCGTGGAGGACGATATCGGGTGCGTGAGATCAGTTGCCCATGAGTAAGATTCCAAGTTGGAGGACATGGTAGTTGTCCGCTTCTTCTTCTGTTGAATTTGTCAATTATTTCGTTTTACAGCTCTGGGACATTTTGGCAATTATTTCACAAACGGAGCAGTTTTTAGATGTGTAGGTCGGATGCTCTGCAGTAATACATGCATTGAAGCTGGTGATACACAGGAGGTACAGGTGTATCACGATGACGCGATTTTGGTACACATGCACGCAGTTATTTACATTTGCATCACACTGTGAAGTTATGTCTACGGACCATGCTGTTTTTCATTGGAGTCATTTTTGTTTTGAGGCCGATTGCATTTCTGATGCACACTTTAGCGGATTTCCTTTCCCAACTTTCCGTTCGGCTTAATGTAGTTATACCACGAGTTTCAAGTCAGCTTAGTCTGCTTTGTTCAGAAGTTTTCGGGTGAGAAGTCGCTCACCGGCGCTGTTGTCATGCCATCCCCGCACAGAGAGTCTGCATAATTTTGTATCCTATTGTGTAGTCCATTCACTACTGTATTTGTTCCAAGTACTTTTAACAGATGTAGTATCCCTGTTTAAGGGATGGGAGTGGGTCTTAGTCCCACATCTCTTTACCACGTTTATGGTAACTGTTTAAAGGAGTATTTCTTTTTTTTACTTTTAGGTGGTTCCATGTCCCTTACAGGAGGGATGGTTTTGAATATTAGGCACTTCATTACATTTATGCTCCTATACACATGGGTTTATTTATGTTATATTGGTAATCCTGCTGACCACTTTTTAGAATTCGTGTAGATATTTTATCCCTGCCTTGGGATGGGAGTGGGTTCTCAGCCCCATGTCCCCTTGTTTCAGATATTTTATCCCTGCCTAGGGATGGGAGTGGGTTTTAGTCCCATGACCCCACGTTCACAGTTACTTACATTTGGGAGGGGTTTCAGCCCCACTTCCTGGTCATTAGTCTCCACACCTTTGTGGTCAACCCGCTTGTGGTGGGGTTATGGGGTGTTTTCCCATTTACACAGTTATAGGGGGTTATTGTCCCACCTATGTCAGTAGTAATGGGTGTTAGTCCTATTTACTTAGTTTAAAGGGGGTGTTAGTCCCACCTTTGTTATTTTGGTGTTGGGTGTCAGTCCCTTCACTTCCTTGTACGTTGTCATGTGTGTGGGTTGTCCTCTTGTGATGCCACACTGTGCTGCATCTGTATTCCCATGCTGCACAAGTCCTTGGGTATTAGTCCCATGTGACACTAGTTGTTACGCTCCATGTTCTTGGGCTTATGTCATTCCTTACAGTGGGTTTGATGTACATCCTTTCTTCTGGATGTCTGTGTTTGGGTGTCAGTCCCAGTTACACGTTTGAATGACATGTTGTGTTTTTGGTGTATAAGTCGCCCTGCGCTTCACTCAGTGCTTTTGCGTCGTTCTGTTGTGTCGAAGTATTGTGTGCGTTTGTCACACTGTGCTGCTTTCTTGCTGCACAAGTTCTTGGGTGTCAGTCCCATGCAACGTTAAATGTACATTAGGGTGTCAGTCCCATTCAACGTTATATGTTACATTTGGGTGTCAGTCCCAGGCAAGATTTGCTTTTACACTTCTAAGTATGGGTTAGTCCCATCCCTTACATGAGGGGTGGCGTTTTTGCCACGGTCTCCTTAGCTGAGGAGTACCTCTTTGGGTGTCGTCCATCCATTGTGTGTGTGGAGTCTTGGGGTATGTTTTTTTTCCCTTTGCTCCTGTTACATGTCTTGCTCACTTGTTGTGTATGTGAGCTCTTATTACGCTATTTACTTTTTTTTCAATTACTATGAAAGGAAAAGGATGGGTCTAGTGCATGTGCATTTCGATTTCTCCATTCTTCTTTCTTTCTTCGTGCTTCTGTTTTCCCTCTCGTGATGTCATTCCTCGCATCCCTGGGTTAATGGATGGTTCACTTCATGTGTACATTATTGTGTATAGTTGTTTTCATTTTAGTTTGGATCTTTTTATTGTTCAGTATAAAAGGGATAGGATATGTGGTATCCTCAGGTCATGTCATTGTGTTCCCTGTACCTAGCTGCTCAGCCAGTGTGAGTGTTCCGGTTAGAATGTTAGTGTGAGTGGAATGCTTGGGTGCCTGTGTGTGTGTGAGACAGTTGGGAAGATGGGGTGAGCAGCTAGGAGGCTGCTCCTGGTGGGGCTTGTTCTGGCTTGTTGTAACTACTGAATAAACTACATCAACTACAACTCGGCTACATCTACTTTGTCTGCTGTACACGTGGGCCAGACCACTACAGACACCCACACAAGTGAGGTATCATTTTACTCGGGAGAACAAGGGGAACACTGGGTGTAGGACATTTGTGCCAACACGGTGATTTCACGCAAAAATATGTGGAAAATATGTTTTTTTAAGCTAAATTTGTGGTTTGCAGGGGATTCTGGGTAGGGAAACGTTGGGGGACCCACGCAAGCCATACATCGCTGGACTTCCCCCGGTGTCTAGTTTTCAGAAATGTTTGGGTTTGGTAGTTTCCCAAGCTGGCCGCCTGAGCCCGGGGACAAAAACCCAGGTGACCTTCTGCAAAACCAGGTTGTTTTGTGATAGGTCATTTGATGTTGCCTCAATAGGTTTTGGGCCCTTACCTGTCGCGGGTACTTGACCCACCCACGCGAGTGAGGTATCATTTTTATCGGGAGACCTGGGGAACACTGGGTGGGAAGAAATTTGTGGATCCAGGTAGATTCCAGAACTTTCCCACACAGAAATTTGAGAAAAAAGTGATTTTTTCAGCTAAATTTGAGGTTTGCAGGGGATTCTGGGTAGGAAAACGTTAGGGAACCCACGCAAGCCATACATCGCTGGACTCCCCCGGGTGTCTAGTTTTCATAAATGTGTGGGTTTGGTAGGTTTTCCTAGATGGCCGCCGAGCCCGGGGCCAAAAACTCATGGAACCCCCCGTGCAAAACCAGGTTGTTTTGTGATAGGTCATTTTGATGTCGCCTCAATAGGTTTTGGGCCCTTGCCTGTCGTGGGTACTTGACCCACCCACGCGAGTGAGGTATCATTTTTATCGGGAGACCTTGGGGAACGCTGGGTGGTAGGAAATTTGTGGATACACGTAGATTCCAGAACTTTCCCACACAGAAATTTCAGAAAAAAGTGATTTTTTTCAGCTAAATTTGAGGTTTGCAGGGGATTGTGGGTAGGAAAACGTTAGGGGACCCAAGAAAGCCATACCTCTCTGGACTCCCCCGGGTGTCTAGTTTCCAGAAATGTGTGGGTTTGGTAGGTTTCCCTAGATGGTCGCCGAGCCCAGGGCCAAAAACTCATGGGACCCCCCTTGCAAAACCAGGTTGGGTTGGGATAGGTAATTTTGATGTCGCCTCAATAGGTTTTGGGCCCATGCCTGTCACTGGTCCTTGACCCACCCACGCAAGTGAGGTACCATTTTTCTTGGAAGACTTTGGGGAACGCGGGGTGAGTGGAAATTTGTGGATCCACGCAGATTCCAGAACTTTTCACCACAGAAATGTGAGGAAAATGTGTTTTTTAAAAAACTTTTTAGGTTTGCAAGGGATTCTGGGTAACAGAACCTGGTGAGAGGCAGTCAAGTCACCCCATACTGGATTCCACTGGGAGTCTAGTTTTCAAAAATATATAGGTTTGTTAGGTTTCCCTAGGTGCCGGCAGAGCTAGGGTTAAAAAACTACAGCTAGGCACTTTGCCAAAAAAGGGTCATTTTTCATTGTGAAATTGTGGTGTGTCCACGTTGCGTTTTGCGCCGTTTCCTGTCGCGGGCACTAGGACTACCCACACAAGTGAGGCACCGTTTTTCTCGGAAGACTTTGGGGAACGCGGGGTTGGTGTAAATTTGTGGATCCACGCAGATTCCAGAACTTTCCAACACAGAAATGTGAGGAAAATGTGTTTTTTTGGACAATTTTTTAGGTTTGCAAGGGATTCTGGGTAACAGAACCTGGTGAGAGGCAGTCAAGTCACCCCATCCTGGATTCTCCTGGGTGTCTAGTTTTCAAAAATGTATAGGTTTACTAGGTTTCCCTAGGTGCCGGCAGAGCTAGAGTTCAAAAACTACAGCTAGGCACTTTGCCAAAAAAGGGTCATTTTTCACTGTGAAATTGTGGTGTGTCCATGTTGCGTTTTGCGCCGTTTCCTGTCGCGGGCACTAGGCCTACCCACACAAGTGAGGTACCGTTTTTCTCGGAAGACTGTGGGGAACGCGGGGTGGGTGGAAATTTATGGATCCACACAGATTCCAGAACTTTCCACCACAGAAATGTGAGGAAAATTTGGTTTTTTTGACAATGTTTTAGGTTTGCAAGGGATTCTGGGTAACAGAACCTGGTGAGAGGCAGTCAAGTCACCCCATCCTGGATTCCCCTGGGTGTCTAGTTTTCAAAAATGTATAGGTTTGCTAGGTTTCCCTTGGTGCCGGCAGAGCTAGGGTTCACAAACTACAGCTAGGCACTTTGCCAAAAAAGGGTCATTTTTCATTGTGAAATTGTGGTGTGTCCATGTTGCATTTTGCGCCGTTTCCTGTTGTGGGCACTAGGCCTACCCACACAAGTGAGGTACTGTTTTTCTCTGAAGACTTTGGGGAACGTGGGGTGGGTGGAAATTTGTGGATCCACGCAGATTCCAGAACTTTCCACCACAGAAATGTGAGGAAAATGTGTTTTTTTGGACAATTGTTTAGGTTTGCAAGGGATTCTGGGTAACATAACCTGGTGAGAGGCAGTCAAATCACCCCATCCTGGATTCTCCTGGGTGTCTAGTTTTCAAAAATGTATAGGTTTTCTAGGTTTCCCTAAGTGCCAGCAGAGCTAGGGTTCAAAAACTACAGCTAGGCACTTTGCCAAAAAAGGGTAATTTTCACTGTGAAATTGTGGTGTGTCCACGTTGCGTTTTGCGCCATTTCCTGTCGCGGGCACTAGGCCTACCCACACAAGTGAGGTACCGTTTTCTTGGAAGACTTTGGGAACGCGGGGTGGGTGGAAATTTGTGGATCCACACAGATTCCAGAACTTTCCACCACAGAAATGTGAGGAAAATGTGATTTTTTGACAATTTGTTAGGTTTGCAAGGGATTCTGGGTAACAGAACCTGGTGTGAGCCAGTCAAGTCACCCCATCCTGGATTCCCTGGGTGTCTAGTTTTCAAAAATGTATAGGTTTGCTAGGTTTCCCTTGGTGCCGGCAGAGCTAGGGTTCAAAAACTACAGCTAGGTACTTTGCCAAAAAAGGGTCATTTTTCGCTGTGAAATTGTGGTGTGTCCACGTTGCGTTTTGCGCCGTTTCCTGTCGCGGGAACTAGGCCTACCTATGCAAGTGAGATACCATTTTTCTTGGAAGACTCTGGGGAACGCTGGGTGGGTGGAAATTTGTGGATCCACGCAGATTCCATAACTTTCCACCTCATAAATGTGAGGAAAATGTGTTTTTTGGGACTTTTTTTAGGTTTGCAAGGGATTCTGGGTAACAGAACCTGGTGAGAGCCAGTCAAGTCACCCCATCCTGGATTACCCTGGGTGTCTAGTTTTCAGAAATGTATAGGTTTGCTAGGTTTCCCTAGGTGCCGACAGAGCTAGGGTACAAAAACTACAGCTAGGCACTTTGCAAAAAAAGGGTAATTTTTCATTGTGAAAATGTGGTGTGTTCACGTTGCGTTTTGAGCCGTTTCGTGTCGTGGGCACTATGCCTACCCACACAAGTGAGGTACCATTTTTATCGGGAGACTTAGGGTAATTCATATTTGTAAAGCAACTGTTATTACCTATTGACTTTCAATGCATTGCTTCCTTCCAAATGAAAGACAATATGTAAAAAAGAAGTCATTTTGAAAAATGACAGATAATTCTCATGCTAGTATGAGTATTCCCAATTTCGGAAATGTGCAAATATCTACTGTTTCTAAACTCTATATTTTGTTCCCATTTCATAAATACATAGGTGTCTTTCATACCGATTTTTCCATGTATACATTTTCCCAGAATAATTGCTATATACCCGGTACATAATAAAAAACCATTGCAAGTCGCTGCTCAGTTTTTGGCTCTGGGTTCGTCGGGTTCTTGGTGAACCTACAAGTCCTATATATCCCCACAACCAGTAAGGTCCCGCGGATGTAACGGTATATTGATTTCAAAGAGCTGTCATAATTAGAAGAAGTTACAGGTGAAAACGTTAACACAAAAGGCTGTTTTTTTCAACTAATTTTCAATTTTTCCTAGATTTAACTGTTAGTTACTATACAGAAACATTGAAGGATCTACACAAATGACCCTTGCTGAATTCAGAATTTTGTCTACTTTACTAAAATGTATAGCTTTCCAGGATCCATTATTGCTTTCATACCCATTTCTACCATTAACTGGAAGGAGGTTGAAAGCACAAAAAATAGCAAAAATAGGCTATGTCCCAGAAAAATGCCAAAACTGTGTAAAAAAATTTGGTTTTCTGACAAAGGTCTGTCATTCCCTAAAAGCTGGGAAAATGGTGATTTCAGCCCCACAAACTCGTTTTTGATACCATTTGTAGGGAAAAACCCAGACGCTTTCATTTGCAGCACTTTTTTCCCATTTTTCCCCCAAAAAACAAAATTTAGCTGTATTTTGGCTAATTTCTGGGTCCCCTCCAGGGGAATACACAAACCCTGGGTACATTTAGAATCCCCATGATGTTGGAAGAAAAGGACGCAAATTTGGCGTGGATACCTTATGTGGTCAAAAAGTTACAGGGGCCTAAGCGCAAACTACCCCAAATAGCCAAAAAAAGGCTTAGCACAGGAGGGGGAAAGGCCTAGCAGCGAAGGGGTTAAAAAAGAAGAACTATATGTTGTGTATGTAATTGAATGACTTGGTAGATGTATGGGTAACAAATCTGAGAAATAGTGCTTGTATGTATGAGTGAATAGATATGTGAATGATTGAATATATAGTGCCTGTGTGATTGGGTGAACAAATGCATACTGCATAAATGATTGATTGAATGAATGCATGGATAATGTGTCTCAGTGAATGAATGACTGCATGGGTAGTGCCTGGGTGATTGCAAAAGTCCATGGGTAGTGCGTCAGTGATTGGTTGACGCAAGTATAGTGCTTAGATGATTGAATGAGTACATGGGTCACGGCTGAGTGAATGGATGAGTGCATGGGCAGTGCATGAGTGAATAGATGAGGGCATGGGTAGTGCCTACATGAATGGATGAGTACATCGGTAGCCGCAGAATGAATAGCTGAGAGTATGGGTAGCGCCTCATTGAAAGAATGGGTGCAAGGGTAGAGTTTTGGTGATTGGATGAGTCCATGGGTAGTGCCTAAAGTAAATGCATGAATGCATGGATAGAGTCTGACTGATTGGGTGACTGCATGGATAGTACCTGGGTGATTGGATGAGTGCATGGGTAGTGCCTGGGTGACTGCATAAGTTCAAGAGTAGCACCTGGGTGATTTGATGAGTGCATGGATAGCGTCTCATTGAATGAATGAGTCCAAGGTTAGTGTCTGGGTTATTGAAAGAGTCCATGGGTAGTGCTGAGTGAATGCATGAGTGTATAGATAGTACATAAGTGAATGGATGAGTGCATGTGTAGTGCATGAGGGAATAGATGAGTGCAAGGTCATTGGTAGAGTGAATGGATGAGTGCAGAGCTAGTACCAGGGTGAATGGATGAGTACATGGGCAGTGGCTGAGTGAATGGATGAGTGCAAGGTTAGTGTCTGTGTGAATAGATGAGTGCAAGGGTAGTGCCTACGTGAATGGATGAGTACATGAGTAGTGGCTGGATGAATGGATGAGAGTATGGGTAGCACCTCATTTAAAGAATGAGTTCAAGGGTACCGCCTAGGTGATTGGATCAGTGCATAGGTAGTACCTGAGCGAATGGATTAGTCCATGGATAGTGTCTGGGTGATTAGATGACTGCATGGGTACTGCCTGAGTGAATGCATGAGTGCATGGATAGTGACTGGGTGATTGGATGAGTACATAGGTAGTGCCTGGGTGACTGGACAAGTGCAAGAGTAGCACCTGGGTGATTGGATGACTGCATGGGTACCGTCTTATTGAATGAATGAGTCCCAGGGTAGTGCCTGAGTGATTGGATGAGTCCATGGGTAGTGCTGAGTAAATGCATGAGTGCATGGATAGTGCCTGACTGATTGGATGAGTGCATGGGTAGTGCATGAGCGAATAGATATATGCAAGGTTAGTGTCTGATTGTTTGGATGAGTGCAGAGATAGTCCCTGGGTGAATACATGAGTGCATGGGTAGTGCCTGAGACAATGGATGAGCGTAGAGGTACTGCCTGAGTAAATGCATGACTGCAGTGGTAGTGACTGGGTGATTGGATGTGTGGATGAGCAGTGCCTGGGTGAATGCATGAGGCCAAGGGTACTGGCTGAGTGAATAGATGAGTGCATGACTTGTGTCTGAGTGAATGTATTACTCATGAGTAGTGCCTCTGTGAATAGATGAGTGAACGGATAGTGACAGCAAGATTGGATGAGTACATTGTAAGTACCTGAGTGAATGAATGAGTGGTAGGAAAGTGACTGAATGAGTAGAAGTCTGCAAGACTGGTGCCTGGCAGAATGGTTGGCTGCAGTGGTAGTTCATGAGTGAAAGAATGTGTACATGAGTAGTGCTTTCATGATTGGATAACTGCATGATTATTGTGTGTGTAATTCTATGTGTACATTGCTAGTAGCTGTGTGATTCATGGGTGTATGGGTAGTGTCTGGATGAATGGATGAGTGCATGGGTTGTGCCATCTACAGCAGATTCCATAGTTCTAAACGTAGGCCTATTAGCACCATGATATATGTTAAAATACTTGTTCAAATGAGAAGATACGTTAGACTTCAAAACTGGTAAATTTTCAAATGCAACAAAATGCACTTTCAGTTTCAAGCATAGATATCACTATCTATATACTACTTCAAGTATACCTTTGTGGAGAATAATATAAGCTAGCATAGAGGTAAATACAGTTTTCAACATGTTTTAAAAGTCACATACTGTTAGAAATGGGGGTCTCTAGTTGGCAGAGGTAGGTACCTTTGTCCAAATAGGGACCCTTGCTTCTAGTCAGGGTAAGGGGGATACACTTCTAAAATAACCCCTGCTCACCCCCTTGGTAGCTTGGCACGAGCAGACAGGCTTTTCTCAGAGGCAGTGTGTAAAGCATTTGTGAACACATGCAGTAATACAGTGAAAACACTACAAATGGAAACCACACCAGTTTAGAAAAATAAGTCATCTTTATCTAAACCAAAACAAGACCAAACGGCAAATATCCATAAAACAGTAAGAAAATATATGACTTTCAGATGGCAGAAATAGTTCAGTTCAAAGCAAATTGCAGATGCAACACTTTTCACACAAAGTACCTGGGATGCGTCACGCAAAGAAACAAAACGGGCCTCAGGGAAGGTGATGCGTCAGTTCCTTCCACTCAGGGAAGGTGATGCGTCAGTTCCTTGCTCCGGGGGAAGTGATGCGTCAGTTCCTTACTGCTGCGCAGGGGAGGTGATGCGTCGGTTCCTTACCGGTGAGGAGGTGATGCATCGGTTTCTTACTGCGTGGGGAGGTGATGCGTCGGTTTCTTACTGCGTCCCCCAACGATGTAACAAACTTGGTGCCTCGATGCGATGATCCGGGAAGATGCGTGGATTCTTCCAGCTCCCAGCGGAAAGCAGTCTCTAGAGGTCCAAAACAACAGCAGGCACCTCTCTGCAGGTCAGAACTCCGAGAAAGGAAGTTCAGGGGAGCTGGTGGTAAAGTCTTTGTGTTCTTGAGACTTCAGAACAGAAGGCAAGCTCAGTTTCAAGCCCTTGTAGATCTTCCTCAAGCAGGGGACACAGCAAACAGCAAAGTACTTTTCTCCTTTCCTTGGCAGCAAGTAGCCACTGCAGGCAAACCCCAGACAGCAAACAGCACAGGGGCAGTATTCCTCCTCAGCTTCTCCGGCTCTACTCCTTACAAAGGTTCCTCTTGATTTCCCAGAAGTGATCTAAAGGTCTGGGGTCTAGGCCCCTCTATTTATACCCAAAAAGCTTTTCTTCTCTGAAGGCAGAGAGTGTCTGTACCCAGCCAAAACCAGTTCTGTGGGGAACTTTGCAAGTGCACAACAACCTCCATTGTCAATGTGAGCCCTGGCTCCAGACACAACACAGGGGGGTGGAGCCATCATTGTGGAAGGCAGGCACAGCCCTATTCAGGTGCAGGTGTTACTCCTCCCACCACTCCAAATGCAGACCAGGCCTATTCAGCCCAGCCCTGACTCATCAGGCTGTCTGGAGCCACTGCTCCTCCGCAGCCCCAGACACTCCAAAGCCAGACATGCAATACACAAACCTAGAGGAGGCATACTGGATGGCTAAGAAAGAAAATACCTACTTTCTAATAGTGGTATTTTCAAACACAGAATGTAAAAATCACCCTCACTAAAAGATGCATTGTAACATTCTGAGTTCAGGCATATCAAACTTTATTTTCCTACCTTGTTCCCAGGGGTAGTTATGTTTATAAGATGCTATAAACAAACTCTCCATTCTATCCTATGGGAGCAGGTAGCCTTGCAATAGTGAAAAACGAAATTGGCAGTGTTTCACTATCAGGACATGCCACACACATCAGGACATGTCCTACCTTTCACATACAATGCACCCTGCCCACAAGGGGACCTTGGGCCTACCATAGGGGTAACAAACATGTAAGAAAAGGGAAGGTTAGGGACTGGCAAGTGTGTGCACTTGCCAAGTTGACATGGCAGTACCAGACTGCACACAGGCTCTGCCCAGGCAGGCCAGAGTTTACATTTACAGGCTACTTATGTCGGTGACACAATCAGTGCTGCAGTCCACTAGCAGCATTTGATTTACAGGCCATGGGCAAACACAGTGCACTGTACTAGGGTCTGACTAGTAAATCAAATATGCCAATCATGGAATCACCAATCCATAACAACAATTTACAAAGGGAGCACTTGCACTTTGGCACTGAACAGCAGTGGCAAAGTGCCCAAAGCATCTAGACCAGCAAACGAAGTCCAACACACAGCAAAAACACAGGAGGCAAAAGGCAAAAATACAGGGGAAACCCACGCCAATGGTGCCAGGTCTAACACATACCAATACTAGTTTTCTGAAGCAGAAGCAGTTTGCAATAGAAGGTTTAACTCAATTTTAAATGCTTTCCCATTGTCTTCACCCATGCCTTAAAGAGCAAAGACCGGCACAAGCAAAAAAACGGCTTTGGTCTATCAGCGCCAGTCCGCAATCAAGCTTACTCCTCTGGTGTCTTCCCCGTCTTCTTTTTTTTGTTATTTTCCTTTATAAACATGTTGGATTTTGAAAATTAAGCAAGCGCGTATCCTCTCACTACAATTTTGAGACAGCACTATGCAGGCATAGTCTTTTTGCACAATTAACTGATTATGCCGCCAGGAAGCTGCAGGGAAGCTCACTCTGGCCATTACGAGGATGTGGCGCTTCACCGGCTCTCCTCGCGGCCGGGCCAACTGTCTTACTATAATGCAGCCAATTATAATTCAATAATATACAGTGCTCTTTGTTCAAATGCTCAGTATTGGTGGCTGCTATGTGTAGACCATCACCCAAGAATTCTCATTGGCTCTTAAGAGCAGATCATTAGGGTCTGTATGGAGTACTGAAAAGGACTAGAGAGCAGAAGACCCTAAATATATTTGTCAGCATAAAAAATGCCAAATTCTAAATATCCTCCAGTTGTATCTTGTGTATCCTAAATAGCTAACAAGTCTTTTTTTCCTCCGCCTCGAGAGATGTGGAAATCCGATTCTCCACCAGATACCAGCACACTGCGCACAGCAAACGGGCAGGTAGGCTCACCTTTTAGCCCTGTGACCGCTCGAGAACATGACGCTTCACCGGCACTGACTCTCGTCCCGGCCGGGCCAGACGTTCAGTGCCGTATTCTGCAGCTGCCGTCTTTACTACAAGCCAGGCGCGAGGGGCATAGTCCTGAATCAAGGAATCCCCAGCCAAACCTCAGCAAACGCAGAAAGCGATATCGACGAGGCATGCCAGGCATGCCACTAATGCCTCAGAGACTCTCCACCTTGCTGGAAGTGAGAACACCTGAAGACGGGAGAAGGGGTTTGTTGGTCACTAGCAGCTACGCTCTACGGGTATGCCGTGCTGCTCCCGTGGCTGTGTCAAATTTAATGGCCAAGGTAGAGTCAGCCGCGAGCCTCAAAGCAAAAATGCGAGCAGCCCAATTGAAGACAGCATCAGCTGCGGCAAGAGCAGAGCATAGTCAAAAGGCATGGTCTGGTTCTATTATAAACTCAAGTTCTGTGAGCTCAGAAGAGGAGCCGCCAGAATCCAGAAAGGACTGTGGAGCAAGGGCTTCAGCTATGGAGAGCATAGCTCAAGAAGGGTCGGATGAACTAATAAGACCAGAGGAAGAGCTGAGCCCACATGATAAAACACCAGAAAATCATGACTCAATTGTGTGGGCTCAGGAGGGTGGAAAGGGGAAAGAACATTCTCTTCCTTTACAAGATCCTATAAAGGTGAAAATGATCAATCCAAATCATCAAAACACCAAGGATTATCCGCTATTCTCCAAAGGCAAAGTAGCCTTGGCCACTCCGGCTGTGTCTGTGATACTAAAAGGGCCTCCTGAGGAGACGCAAGCTAGTCTCTCGCTAAGCGATCAATCCTCCTCAGGACAATCAGCCACCCAGGAGGGGAAGGGTGGACATAGCTCCTTTCAAAAGGAGAATAGCCTTTTTGTGGATTTCCAGCCGCAGGTTCAGCTACCACAATCCCCGCTTCCACAGTCACCATTACAGCTGCCCCCACAGGCTCTGTCACTTCCGCAGCCATCGCCACAACATCAGCCCCAGTTGTTATGCAAAGAAGGACCAGCCATTGCAGGGCAGCAAGCATGGATTCAGAAAGAAATTGGAGGGTCCCCATGCAGGTCATCTAAACAACCTCAAGAAGAAGGAACTCTCCTACAATGTGACATAAAAACCATGCTGAATCTTATTTTAGAAGAGATAAGAGAGCTCAAGACAACTCAAGCTAATGAGATAGCATCTCTTCATCAGCGCCTTTCAAAGATTGAGGAGGCAGTGGGCAGTTTTCCCATAAGGATACAAGAAGCGGAATCGAGGATCACACACCTGGAAGACCAAATGAATATTATGCAGCAGCACATGAACTTGGTTAAAAAAGAAAAACTTTCACTCTAGAGTAAGCTTGAGGAGCTCGTGAATCACTCGAGGCGCTCAAACCTACGTATAGTGGGGGTCCCAGAGGGGAGCGAAGGGTCCCAAACTCTCCAATCGGTCAAGACTTTTATCAAGAAGAGTGTGCTGCCAGAATTCGCTGGAGATCTCACTATAACAAGAGCGCATCGGGTGCCCTCACACCCTTTTCTGAATTCAAAACTACCACGCACAATTTTGATTAACTTTGCTGACTACCACATCAAAGAGCAGATATTATCTAAAGCAATACAGAAGAGACAATTTTTGATCAATGATGTTTCTAGATGTCGGATTTTAGCTGATATGTCTGCAGTTGCACGCACAGCGGTGAAAAGAGTTTGTTAAATTGTTATATCTTTTTAAGGCACAGGGCGCCCAGGCCACAATACCTCAGCAGTCAAAGTTAAGGGTGTTAGTGAGAGGGAAGTTCCATATGTTCGCGAACATAGAGGAAGCTCAGGATCTGCTGAGAGAAATCTCCACTCCAAAATAGAAAAGAATCACTAAGCGCAAGGTGAAAGGTTGCCTGAGGGTGGGAGGGGACCATGGAACCATGGGGTGCCACTTAGGGTGCAGTTCCATGGCACCCCACAAGGGAGTTAATTCGGGGAGGGTGGAGACAGGCTTTGCGGGCTTATTCCCATCTCCAGGGGAGGGTAAGCTGTGGGGAGGGTGTGGGAGTAGCTGGGTTTGGGGTGCAAAAAAGAAAAAAATGAGCAGAATCATAGTGGAGAGGGTTTTGGAAAATAGATTTCTGAATGGATCATTGCAATATCTAGGCATTAATTATAGAGATGGGTTTTAAATTTCGGATATCGGTCAATGTAAATGGAGTATTGAACAAACAAAAGTATGGAGGGATAATACGATGGCTAGCCTCTTTTTCACCACAAGTTCTTTTTCTTCAAGAAACCCACCTGAAAACAAACACTCCAAAACTTTTTATTCCTAAATTTTTCTCCAAAGTATTTTTTGCGTCGGCAGGGATGGCAATAAGGGGGGTTGCTATATTTTTTAGTCGGGGCTAGACTGGGAGTTTATTCAAGTTCAGAGAGATCCTCATGGTCGTTGGCACAGTGAGTTTAAATGGGAAAATCCTACATTTTGTCAACTATTACGCTCCAATTGTAGATGACCATACATCTATGGTCAGGGTTAATGAGATGTTTAGAGGGGTTAAGGATCGGATTATTTTTGGGGGGGACTTTAACTATATTCAAGACCTGACTAAGGACACTTCGAACAAAAATGAAAAACAACTCAAGCCAAAGACTAAAAAAGTAATAGATGTCATAAAGCAACATCACCAATTAATTGATCCGTGGCGTAGAGCCCATCGGGAAGAACTAGAATATACCTGCTACCAGGGCCGGACTGGCTACCGGGCGTTTTGCTGTGCTGCCGAGCTGGGGGCTGATTTCGTTGATGGGGACCTGCGTGCGCTTAAAAACATTTGTTTTGAAATGTTTATTTAAAAGCACACGCAGGTCCCCATCAACGAAATCAGCCCCCACCGCAGCGAAATCAGCCCCCAGCTGTGCAGCACAGCAAAAAGCCCGGTAGCCAGTCCGGCCCTGCCTGCTACTCCCAACAATTCCATTCAGCTTCCCGCATTGATTTTATTTTAATTTCTCGTTCTTTGAAATATTTTGGCTCGGGCATGGGGGGCAATTCATTTTCAGACCATTCTTTGGTCAAATTGGAAATAGAAATAGAGGAGGGCAGGAGGATATGGTCCAGGTGGCAGATGGATCGACTCCTTCTCTCAAACCAACAATGGGTAATTGTTACAAGAAAATGGATACAAGAATTTTTTAAGGACAATACGGCCACAGCAGAACTTTTTTCAGTCTGGGGGGCCTTTAAGGCCTCAGTCTGTGGGCAGATGGTGGCCTTTATGGCCGCCCAGTCTAAAATTCGTAGCCCTCACATAGCCGAACTTCAGTCGGCAGTTGATACTGCTTTGCTGCAGAAGAATGCCTCTTTAAGGGGAAAAGAGACAGTCGAGAGGCAGCTGGATAAAGAAAAATAGGAGTTACAAGAGTTTTTCATCATAGAAGAAATTAATAGCTCTCAGACATTCCGGCAGCGAGTCTACGAGGAGAGCCAAATGGTAGGCAAACTGCTAGCCTGGTCGACTAAAGTAAAACAGGAAGCAGCATTAATTACTGAAGTGTTGTAACCGGGAACAAGAGCTCCGGTAATTGATAAGGAAAGGATTGCCCAAGTGTTTGTGGAGCACTATGATCAGTTATACGCTTCCAAATATATGGTGGGGCAAGAGGCAATTCAACAATATTTTAACGACATTAACATCCCGCATTTATCAAGTACCCAGGCAGAGGAGATTCAAGTAGATATTTCAGCAGCTGAAATTCAGTTAGCCCTTGTCACAATGGCAGGGAGGAAAAGCGTGTGGAAACGATGGGCTGCCAATAGAATTTTACAAGGTGTTCGCTGAGGAATTAACACCCTTTTGGTAGAACTTTTAATTATGTGAAATCGGGAGGTCTGGTTCCCACAGCTTTTAAAGAATCAATTATTGTCAGTTTTGTAAAGAAGGGTAAAAACCCTAGAGACATTAATTCATATAAACCGATCAGTTTACTCAATTCTGACTATAAAATTCTAATGAAAATCTGGGTGCGGCGCTTTCCAGGCACTTGTTTTTTTTAATAGCAACCAAACTTCAGCCCATTTTTCTGATGGTTGACGCAGAAAAAGCATTTGATTTGGTAAATGGGGATGCTCTTTTTTATGGTCTGGGAAGGTATGGGATTCCCTCCCAGGTTATAAATAGGTTATGTAATATTTATCAAGGGGCACAGGCTTTCATCACTCTCACCTGGCTGGGATAGTGAACGTTAACCAGGGGACTAGGCAGGGGTGCCCTCTGTCCCCCGTGCTCTTCAATTTTTTTATCGAACCCCTGGCCACCAGAATTCACAGTAACGTGGCGTTAAAAGCATCAATACTAGGAATGGCCAAATTAAAGTTGTTCGCAGATGACATCATCCTCTATCTTAGTCCTGAAAGACAGAATTTTAAATTAACATTAGCAGAATTTGCACAATTTTAATTAATTGGAGGGTATAAAATTAATAGTAACAAGACTGAAATTTTAACAATTAATTGCTTGAGCGATTTTCTTCCCGACAATCTTAAATGCCAAGCCATTACTTCCAATCCAATCCGATATTTAGCGATATACGTTACTAACCAGTATGCACGAAATTTATAAACTGAATTATGAAGTTATGCAGAAAAAAATCAAAAGTTGCTAGAAGAGTGGTCGTTACTACCACTCACATTGTTAGGCTGTGTGGCCTTTATAAAAATGTCCATCTTACCCTTACTGGTTTTTCTTTTTACAAATGTCCCTATAAAAATCAATATGAGCTATTTTAAAGAGTTGGAAACAATTTTCAGAAAATTTGTTTGAAATAAGAAGGCACCAAGGGTAAAACTCTCAGTGCTCCAACTTGACAATAATCAGGGTGGGCTTGCACTTCCCCAAGTTCGTACATATTATGAAGCAGCCTTTTTAGATCTAATAGTCCATTTAGTCGACTGCAAGGGATCAGTTGATAACTTCTTTTTGGACAAAATGGTGCAGGAAGCTAGATCAAAGATTTCGGCATTTCTAAAAACAGCTAAACTACCCAAAAAAACTAGGTACAAGACTTTGCAGGAATTTACTTCTAGACTTCAGACTTTTTATTCCAAGCAGGCTTGTTCCACAGGGTTTCATTATTTAAAACTAGCAGAATGTAAAAGTTTGGGCCTCCAAATACAGAGCAGCCATTTAGGAATTTGGAACATCTGTGGTTTTAAGGAGTTAGGGAACTTTTAGTTGCCAGCAGAGGTATTACTTGGCAAGAGATCCAAGCCAGGTGTGGTGACCGGAGCAAGCTTTTCTTCTTCGGATATATTCAGATTTTACATCTATTAAATAAGTACAGTCTCCCATCTAGTTCAGGCCCAACTCGATTAGTGGCGGCTCTATTTGGAGAGAAGTTAAAGAAGAGGGGTGGGAAATTGATATTGTCTTATACGGTCCCAAGGGGAGTCAATGGTGGTTAATAAATTCTTTGAAAAAGTGACCCAGGAGACACAATGTATGCTCTCAAATCGGGACTGGCAAGCCATTTCACAACTGGGTAGCAAGGCCTTAAGAGCGGCCAATTTCAAAACAATGGCTTTTCTGTCATGATGGATGGCATACTATACCCCCAAAGCTCTTCATAAGATACGTCCGGAATTAGAGAATAGATGTTTTTGCTGCTAGTTGGCAGGCGAGGGAGGCTGGCTCCACACTTTTTTTTACCTGCCCAAAGATAGGACAATTTTGGGAAAGGATCTTTTCTGCTCTAAGCCATGGATTACAGAAAAGACTGGATCCTGAGGCAGCTGTAGCACTTTTTGGTATTGTTAGCCAGAGACAAAACCTAGCAACGTCGAGAGGGGAGGAGTCATTTATAGCAATTGTTTCCCTTGTTGCACGTTCTCTTATACTTCAGAATTGGAGGTCCCTCAAAGTACTCACTTATCAGGAGTGGTTTAATAAAATGATACGTACTAGGAAATTTGAAGAAGCATATGCTAAGAAAGTAGGTGCCAATAAAAGATTTACTACTGTATGGAAATAAATGAGAAGCTGGAGTTCATTCCAGAAAAGTAGGGCCGTAATGTCAGGCGAAGTTTCTATCAGAACAGAAAAAAAACAAAAAATGTACTTTAGCACGGCACTTTAGCATTAACAGGGTTGGTAAGCACTGCATTTTATTAAATTGCAACTGCTTGCACTTTAGCAAGTTTGCGTTGAAGATTAATCTCTAGTACCATATTCAGATTAAATTGGCACATTGCACTTTATGGAAAGATCTACTCATAGAAGCTTACGTTAATTTTGATGTAGTAATATTCATTTGTGAAATCTGGCATGTTGCACTTTATTCATGCTTGTTGTGTTCAATTCAATATGTATACAGGGACGTGTATTTATCAAATGGATTGCATTAATTCCCTGTTTTATCTATGTTTCTGCTCATTTTTTAAAAAAAAGGTTTAACTCAAAATAAAAGCCCAAATAATATTATACCACTTTTATTGTTGTGTGCATTTTTGCAGAAAGTGAGTGTGATATTGCTTCTCAGGAGTAGGATGATACTTTTCAATTAGTCTAAAAGCAGTAGATTATTCATATTAGAAACAAATAACATATTCATACATCTTCAAACACTTCTCCAGTTTACCATGAATATTGTATTATGTATTCTTACCTTTCAAGTAATTTAGATACATCATTCAGTAAATCTGTTTTAGAGTAGTATTATCCTAAACAGTATTAAAACTGTTTCCAATGTTGAACAGTACCTACTATTAAGAAGAAAAAGAAAAACTATTATTTAATCATAATATATTAGAGAAATTATAATATTACATTTTTGGTAACATAACAATATTTTATAATTAGATAACATTTTGAGATTCCCTTTGTTGCTGTTCTCAGATTGCATATATCTTCACCATACACAGTGACTTGAATATAGCATCATCATTGATCAGCGGGGAAAAACAATTGAATTGATTGTACAAAAAAAACAAATCAGCATAGTACATCATTATCAATATGTGTAACTATGCGTTTTCCTATCTAAACTTTGTTAATCACTTCTTTCATCTACATTAACTCTATTATTTATCACAAACATATTTAAAAAAATTACAATCTCATTTACATCTGGTTAAATATTGGCAACAAATATATAAACTATTTGCTTTTAAACACAATTTTCAAAATGTTATATCTATTAGGCCAAATAAAAATCAAAACACTAATTATAAACACTAATAGATTGCACTGCTTTCTATTTTCTGTTTACATCTTCCCCAATAGGCCGAATGCTGTTCTCAAAACTTTGGCTGGAAAAATAATAACATATAAGAATTTGGTAATTGAGAAGGCAATCTAGGTTTGAATTCCAGGTGGGCATCATTGCAATGCGCCCATCCTTTGCTACACTTTAAATAAACAGTATAGTGTCCAAATGTTGTAGTAGGTCCATCATGGAAATTAATAATAGCCACTGTTGTATAAGTTCTTCCTGAAATTGATATTTGACTTCCTTTAAAATTTAAATTTTTGTTTCCAATTTTCTTCCATCTGCTCTACAGCGTTGTAACAATAAAATTACATTTTCCAAATCTTTCTATATATAATGTCGACAACATCTCTGATCTACAATGTGAACATGTCATATCCTGATTTGCTGTTTTAATCAATTTGTTAAAAGGTACTGATTTGCAGTCTGGTATTGTTAAGTATAGGAATCATTCTCTACATATTTCCGTGGTAGAAGTAAATAAGCATTCTTCACATTTATGGTCCCATTTGTAACTTAGTCCAAATAAGTTATCAATTTGCATTCCTTTGTCTTCTAATACTTCAAGCATGAGCATTGGAAATTCTTGTGCATCTTGTTCTATGTTTAGAGTAAATGTAAATGAACCAGTACATATATCTAAAAGATGTCGAATGCCATAAGCAGTATGTATTTTATTTCTGTCACTTACCAACTGTTGAAATAAATAATATAGTGCAGACAGAATCTTTTTTCATGATTTCATGATGAAGATGTGGTAAATGAAACACGACATTCAGAATCACACTAGAATAACAGTTGATACCTGAACTGTTTTCCAATTGGTATCCTACAATGTCATCATCACATTCCACTTTTTTTTTCTTCACGCCTTCAACTTTCTCTTCATTTCTTTTCTTATTTTCAACCTCAGTTGAATGTTTGATATATTTCCGTTTTGGACACACAATATGTTTCTCATATATTGGATATTCACCTAAATGAGGAGCATAAAGTCTTGTTAAAAGAATGTACTCTCTTACACAATTTGAATCAGCACTAAGCTTTTTCTCATCAAAATCTAACAAATACAAACCCGACAATGTTCTTACTCAAGACAATGCAACATATGCCATTCCTCTTTGAACACCGTGCTTCCAATATTTACAAAAGCTCTGTCTATACTTAAACCTTGAGATTTATGAATAGTTACTGCATATGCTAGAGACAGAGGAATCTGTTTACAAGCAAAAAACGTACAACACAACACCCAATCTGTCTTACTTCATTAATCTGGTAAAACTTTATATTCAAAAATTCTATTCAATCTCTATTTTGAAAATTTACAAAATCAACTGTTCCCATTGCTCCATTTACTAATCCTTCTTCTACATTCAAATTACACTGCAAAATTACTCGTCAGTTTTTACATACATATAAACTCTTTTCTAATCCTGCAGTTTTAGATACAGACTTTTCCAAAGAATCCAATTTAGCCTGTAGTTTCTCAGAAAGAATAAGTGTTACTCCCTGGTGTTCAATCTTGTCAATAGCTTTAATTTGCAGAATTTGTTGTTTTTCAAGTTTGAGAAGTTGTTCATTAAATGTAGAACACTCTTGTTGTGTAGGCATTAGGCAAACTATAGATTTGTTTTCTACAAGCATATTGTACATTACTTCTGCTGCTGTTTTTTCAGATGTAACAAAGTTCCTTAGTAGCCGACTTTCTAAAGCTAGTTTACCATGTTCCATCAACATACCAATTCTTATGTCTTTAAGAATATTTCCAAAATCTTCATCATCTGCTTGTCGCATATTCTTAACAAGTTCTTTATAGTCAAAGTTTAACCAAATATTTACATTCCCAATACTTCCCAAAGATTTCTTTGTGTAATCATGGAGAAGTGTTTTAAAAACAGGTTGTCCTTTAACAGGAGTAAGTTGTAGTAGGTCTCCAAATACAATTAAATGTTTTCCTCCCAACAGAACGTCATAATCTGTTTTTAAAATCTGTTGCATTCGCAAGTGTACAAACGCAAGCATTAAGTTTGACACCATGCTCACCTCATCAATGATTAAAAGTTTTAGTTTCTTCAGTACTCTTGAGACTTCATAACAAGCTTCTCCCGATAGCTTTTGATATTCCAATTTATTGTCATCTTCAACAGGTAGCATAAGTAATCGATATAAAGTAATACCTTTAATGTTGTGTGCTGCTCATCCGGTTGGAGCTGTTATTAATCTGATTCTGTAGTTTTGTGTAGATAACTGGTCAAAACATTAATTAAGAAATGTTTTCCTGTTCCAGCTTGACCACTAATGTACAATAGAATAGGTTGAAATGATAAACATTGGCTTTCATTTTTTTCATTGAGGAAACCATGTTCTACCTGTTGTTTGACTTGTAGATATATTTCTTTTGTTCAATATTTAGTTGTTCCTCTAACTTTTTAAACTGAATAATATCCTGTTGTGCTTGCTGCATTGCAGTTTCTACCACCTTCATGGCTATTGCTGCTTCATTTTCAATAATTGGTTGTCGGAGTGAATCTTCAGTCATTGGACCGGACCTTTGACTGCTTTGTGAACTTTCTCCAGCTTTTTCAGCTGCAATAGTTCCTTCTTGTTCAATCTCATCATTTAACATTTGTAAGTAAGTTGGAAAAATCGTACAATGAATGTTGCCTTTAATTGCATTAAAAGAATCTTCATAGCAGTCAAAATCTCCAAGTAATTCTGTTTCACTACGCCAAGGCTTGAACAGTTGCAGAAGTGCTAAATAGAAAAATTCTCTCTTATCTGCAGTTTCACAACTCAGTTTTCTGTGGTTAATAAGATTCCCTTTGACTTGTTTCACTAAACATCCATCTCATCCAATTACTGCATATTTTTCTTCTTTTATATTTTCTCCAACATTCTTTTTAAACCTATAATGTTGAAGTATTTCATACAGACTTAGGCTTTCAAGATGTGGACTCCTTTTGGGATAGTATGCAGCCAACATATTAGTTTTGACAATATCAGTACTTTCTGGCTCATACTGTGCTAATTATTGGAATCCTTGTAAAGATTTCAATACTCTGTTACATGTGGAGGCTGGACCTAGACTTATCCAAATGATTCCTCTTGACTTTGAATACAAACTGGCTGAGCTCAAGCGATCTGCACATTCGTTTGATCCGATCTCTCTATGGGAAAGCATTTTCCAAGCTGAAGCTGTACAAATTTCTTGCCAAGACTCTTTTCTGCTGAAAATTCTTTCCACATTTCTTTTATCTCTGACTTTTCAGATTTTGCAATATATGATGTGACATAATGAGCAATCGCAATTGAATTGTCTGCAACAAACTGAATATCCATGTTTGCATTCCACATTTTTAAAATAACTGGATTATAGTCATTAATGTACTTTGAAGCTTCTGTTCTTTTTCAGTTGTATGTACTCTTGGGAGATTTTCCAGTTATTGTATGTCTTACTGTTGAGAAAAAAGTATTTACTCTTCCTTTATAAATTATAGGATGTGGGAATCCAAAACGGCATTTTGTATAAAATTTTCCTTTACATTTATATTTCCGTCAGCAGTATTTCCCATATCTATGACTTTGAAAGAGTAAAATTACTGTCTCAAGCTCTTTTTCCTCCTTCTCTAAGAATGGCACATGTAATATACTGTTCAATGAAAGACAAAACCGCTTCATCACTATCTGTTCGAACTTTCGGTGCATTCTTTATCCATAATAGCTTGTGCTAGTCGAACTGAAAAACTACCATGCTGCACTGAAAAAGGCAAAAGAAACTATTACACAAAAAGAATCGAAGACAATGGCAGTTCCTCTAAAGAACTATACAAGGTTGTTCGAGAACTCTGTAATCCCTCTAACCTGGCACAAACTATAGATCCCACGGTAGAGAACTGTGAATTGATCAATAATTTCTTTATTGATAAAGTGTCAAAAATGTACACGTCCTTTGACAATGCATCTGAAGATACTGATACTGATTGGGAAGGTCTAGCACCCAACCCCCTGGCCCAAGCCCATCTAGACGCTCTGACTCCGTTCACGGAAGAACAGGTAGCCAAAGCAATGTCTGAGGTCAAGGCAGGATCACCACTTGATCCCTGCCCATATTACATCTTTTCACAACTAGGGTCAGTTCTATGCCCTTATGTCACCAGAATCTTTAACGAATCCCTAGAATCAGCCTGTTTCCCAGACATATGGAAAAAAACAGTGGTCTTCCCATTATTAAAGAAAGCAGGCCTTAAAATTCATGATCCAGCAAACTACCGTCCCATATCCCAGCTACCATACCTTTCCAAGGTCCTGGAGCATTTAGTGAACAAACAACTGACTACCTTCTTGGAGTCTAACAACTTACTTGCCCCTTCTCAGACGGGTTTTAGGACCAATAACAGTACTGAAGCCACCCTGTTAGCCATATCAGACAACATCAGACTACTTGTCAATGAGGGCAGAGCCGTAGCATTGATCCTATTAGATCTTAGTGCAGCTTTCAATACTGTCTCCCACACCAATCTATTACGAATTCTGCACAAAAAAGGGATCTGCCATAAATCCCTAGCATGGTTCGCATCATTTTTAAAAGATCGCACACAAACAATTCAAATGGGATCTTGCTCCTCTAATGCAAAAAGCATCAAGCACGGGGTCCCCCAAGGAGCGACCTTGAGCCCCACCCTTTTAATACATACGTTTCGCCTCTGGCAGACATCAGCAGGAAATGGGGATTTGAAATCTGCTCATATGCTGATGATACGCAATTGGTGATTCCCCTACAAATAGGCTGTTGAATATCAACACTAAGAATAACCTCATAAACTGCCTATCGGAACTCGCTAGGTTGGATGTCCAAACACTGTTTAAAATTAAATGCCGAAAAGTCGGAGGTCCTACTTCTTCGGAGGAGCCCATACAATCTGGGACGACAGCTGGTGGCCCCAGGCCTTGGGCACCGCCCTGTACCTAAGCAGTTTGCAAGAAACCTGGGCATCATCTTCGATGATGCCTTATCTATGCAAAGATAATTCCACACGTTCTGTGGGAAGGGCTTCGCCACCCTAAAACTTCTCAGAAGACTTTTTCCATGGATTCCCCTAAAATGTAGAAAGTTGGTGACTCAAGCTCTGTTTCTGAGCAGGCTGGACTACGGAAATGCCCTTTATGTGGGCATGGCCGATTATCTGTTCTCCCGCCTTCAGGTGGTTCAGAACGCTGCCGCCAAGCTAATTTGCAATTAAAAGAAATTCAGCTCGGCTTCCAGCTGCCTATAAGAGCTTCACTGGCTTCCAGTAAGACAAAGAGCTAGTTTCAAACTCCTATGTTTTGCACACAAAACACTACATAAAAGGCCCTTACATCCTACGAGATAGGATAGAATTCCATGTTCTTTCACGGAACCTAAGATCACGCTATCAGGCCTTAGCCTCAGTCAAACGCACAAACAAGGTCAGAATGGGTGACAGATCTTTCTCTAAGGCAGCAGCGGTCCTATGGAACAACCTCCCACTCGATCTATGTCTTACGGACGATTATGTACTCTTCAGGAAAAAACTGAAAAACACTTTCTTTCCTAGATACTGAAACTACCTATAATTTAGACCAAGAGTAATCCGTTTAGCATTTGCATTCTCTCCTAGCGCCGTGATGTCCCTTGGGATGATTGATGCGCTTTATAAATACCAAAAATACAAAATACAAATACAAATGAGGATCCCCTCTGGCTTGGTACTCTTTCGCCAAAAGAAATCAGTTACCTCTCCAAGCGGTGGAACACTTTTTTTGCAGATAAATGACATCATAGCTTGAAACCTATGGTTAGAATATCTGAAGACATTTACAGGATCCAAACAGACTTCTCCAGCTGTCTTCAGTTCAATGTTATTTACATTTGAATTTGCTTCTCGAAGGAATTCAAGTAAAGCATCCCACGCATATTCAGCACAGCTAAGTGTTAGAAACCATGTAGGTGTACCTAGGTTTCTTAACATGCATTTAAGTTCACCATGACGTCAATACCAATATGCATTGGTGCCACGTTAGCACGCCATCAAATTAATTAACTGCGATTCTATATTTTCATCTCTTTCTTCAACTTTGTCGATGAACACTTTTGCAGAAACATGTTGAAGATGAACTCCTGTTTTTATATATGGTTTACTGCATATGAAAGTGCAGATAAATTACTTTCAAATAGAAGATGAAATATATATGGAATGCACTGCCGAAATCTTGGATCCTCACAATCACAATACGCTCTTGTTGATCTGTATTCTGAAGCTGGAATCTATACAGCTCACCCATCAAATCATCCACCTTCTCCAGTGGGGAATACCTGTGGAAAACAACAAGCTTCTACACTTTTTTCCCATACCCTCATGGGAGTTCCCTTTGCTTCTTTCATTTAAAATAATTCAATACTGTTTCCTAGGATTTCTTTTGAATCCAGAGGATGCATAGTATAATGTTCATAAATCACTTGAATTCTGGACTTGTCCACTTTTTCAATTTGGTCACTTGAGATTAGTGTTTCATCTTGTAAGCATATTACTTGTTTATCAACATTTACATTCTTATAATAAATATTATTCTGTACCAGGTATAATGTAGCCTTTCAAAGTTTATTAACATCTACAAACTCTTGCCAGATTTTTCTACTCTTTGTTGGTACACCATTTACTAGAATAACTACTGGCTCATTTTCCTCTCCTCTACACCAACAGTTTCAATGTTTTTCTTAAAATCTAAAGGTAAGTACACAACTCTTCCTTTGAGACCTTTTGTAAACCTCTTGGTGGCAGCTTACCTGTTCTAAGCTCTATACAAACTATGGCCTAAAATGGATGTACAGATTGATTAAGAATAGACTCACATACATTTAAATCTTCCAATTCCTGAGGAATAGGAACCAACTCTAAGTTGTTATGAACTACTCTCAATGGCGTTTGTTTTCTTCTAATTTGTTGTAACAGTACTTACAAATAACTTCATCACTGGCCAACTCAAACTGACCTTCTACAAACAAATAAAGACCAACTTGCTGCCACTTATCATTGTTTTCTTTTTCACTTTTTAAATATAAATCAACATTCCTAGTTTGACTTCTATAGTGAGTACGTCACCAACAAATACAAATATAGGGGCATATTAACAAAGAGGCGATAGACAATTATCGCCGCTTAGCGTCCGCTGGACGTGAAAGCGGCGATAATTCTATCGCCTAATCTGCAAGGTCACGCTATCGCGTGAATCCCTGCACTATCGCTTCCCTCAACGCTCATCCTTGCATCTCTAATGAGATGCAAAGTGGGCGTTACTGCATGCACCCCAGATGGGGATACGTTGTAAATATCGCTGATGTGCACATCGCGATATTTACAAGGCAGCTCACAGGATTATAGCAGACGCTAGATTTTGGCGAAAACTGCAGTTTTCGCCAAAATCTAACGTCTGCTATAATCCCGACTTACCTATGTTAGCCATAGAGGTGGATTCTGCTGATACGACCCTGTGGGTCGTATCAGCAAGGTTATCGCTTTTGCAGGAACATCGCTGGAAAACCAGCGATGTTCCCTGCAAAAGGGCAATAACATCGCTATCTCTGGTATTTTATCGCCCTGGAGTAACGCGTTGTTAATAACGCGCTACCAGGGCGATAAATGCCAGAGATAGCCAGCGATAATATAATTATCGCTAAGCACGGCCAGCGATAATTATCGCTGGCCGTTGTTAATATGCCCCTTAGTTTGGTTTTTCAGACGAAACTGTGTTAAACTTTGTAATTTCTGCTGCAAAATCATCAATACTATTCTCTTTCTCCTGTTCTTCAACACCTACACTTATCAAACCCTCAGTTTCTCTGCACTCCTCTCCAGAACCAAAAAAAGAAACTGCATATCATCACAAACTTTCTGTACATCTAATACAGTACCGTGCAAAAGAGCTGTATTCATTTCACTTAAACATAATGCAGGAGTTTTTACATAGTTAAGTCTCCTTACTAACTTCTGC
Organism: Calotriton arnoldi; assembly: GCA_963921515.1. NCBI lineage: Eukaryota > Metazoa > Chordata > Amphibia > Caudata > Salamandridae > Calotriton > Calotriton arnoldi. Next base: position 799,197 of record CAWUFW010005756.1, read on the forward strand.
ATTTCAGAGTGGTGTACAGCTAGCATTCTTAAATGTTAAAGTACTTTGGCACACTTTTCTTGAAAGACAAGCCAGAGAATGACCCTGCAACTTAGTATATATTCTTATTTTACATGGATCTAGTCCTTGTAACATCTTAATTTCTGGTTAACACTTTTTTGGGCATATTCTCATCAATAAATTTGTAATATGTCAATAGATTCCTGTCGAATATTGCAAATACTGCTCCAATTCCAGTTATATACAGGAGCTTGTGTACGCCTCCCTTGAACGTCTTTAGCTATTACTTATTCCACATGTCTAGGGACCATATTTTCCTTTAGAATGGGAGAACCATCTTTTACCTCATAGCATTGACCACTAGTATCAACTGCATGTACTAATTTGTTCTCTTGAAAATAGCTTTCTTCATTAAAGAAAAGCTCAGTACTGGAAGTGTGCTTCCATTCACCAGTAAGTTTTATAAAAGTTACTTCTATTAACAAGTCTTTTTCTTTTGCTTTTCTCCTTCATAAACACCATTGTTTTATCCAATGTTCTCATTTTCTTCAATATTAATATAACTAATTTTTGTTTCAATTTAAAAGCTCTATCTACTACACTTTCAATCTGTTGCTTTTTCTTATAAGCTCCTGATCTTCTTTTTATATTTTGTAATTTTTTATAAATTTTGAATTACTCTACTTCTAAACATTCTTCTTCTTATATCCTTATACTCTTTCTGCCTTCTTGTGAGATGCATTGTTTTACTATAATTTGAAGTTCTGCAGCATGACAAATTGTTTTGTTTCTGATTTGTTGTTAATCTTTTCTTTTTCTTTTCAACATTTTCCACATTTTTCAATCTTCATGAAAGTGTTTTAAGAAACTTTTATTTCTCTTACCAGAAGATTTTTTTCCTGTATAACCTTGTGTACATAATCTAATTTCTTCTTTTCACTCTTCTTTAAGTAGTACTGTTTTTGTTGTTCTCTTCTCTTTTCATGTTTTCTTGCCATCTTCAATTTTCTTTTCAAATAAAGTAAATATATAAAAACAAAGAATAGTTTAAATAGTTTGTTACATTAATTAATAATTTTAAGTTAATTACATAATAATATTCATAATAATCGATTAGCAGTTACTTACAATTACATTGCCATTGTCTCCATTACAAATAAATATGTAGGATATCTAAGAATTCACATTAGCAAAGGTGTAAATGGTTGAAACTTTTATAAATTACTGTACAATTATTTTCTAAATTTGTGTACAAGAAGATGTATGCATTACTTTTTGCTCATTATACAGGGCAGTCAGATTTTTAACTCTATATTCCAGTGCTTCAGTGATGCCTACCTAGGTAAATGATCTAGGCTTCAGCGACTGAATGCTGTAGTGGTACTGAGAACATTTGTGCAGCTGTATGATAAGCTACATAGTTTTTAAGTTAGAGTCATCAGCTGCATAGCATGTGTCAGAATACATGTAGAAGTAGAGACATAGCTCAGACATGGTAGCATGCAGATATTCCAAGTTGACAGAGTGCACTTTCCGTTTAAAGCAGATACCTAAATTTGTACTTTTCCAGAGACTCATATGAGCTAGCATATACAATAATCCATCTGCCAACATGTTTTAAAGCTCACTTTTCTCTTGCAGTTTCATTATTCAATGACAGCTCACAATGAAAGGCCTAGGCAAATATCAAAGGCTGACTCTTCTCATGTCACTGTTGTAAGTCTAAGCATCTTTCTCAAGATGACAATGTGTGTGTCTCTGCCTTTTGTGGTGACATGATACAATAAAAAGCCTACAAATACTAGAACTCTGCTTCACACCACACGCTCTCAATATTTGTGCAGAAAAAGATGTATGCATTACTTTCACCTCAATAGACAGGACAGGTGGGTAATGAACTCTGTATTCAAAGGCTTCTGTGACATCTACATAGGTAACAGATCTCTGCTTCTGCGACTGAATGCTGTAGTAGGACTGACAACTTTCCGTTTAAAGCAGACACCTAAATTTATACGGCCTACTTCAAGTGTACCTTTCCAGAGACTCATATGAACTAGCATATACAATAGTCCATCTGCCAACATGTTTTAATCCTCACTTTTCTCTTGCAGCTTCATTATTCACTTACAGCTCACAATAGAATCCTATAGATTCTAAAATTCCCCTGTTGCACACCACTTGCTCTCTAAATTTGTTTAGAAGAAAATGTATAGTTTACTTTCTGCTCATTATACAGGGCAGGCAAGTATTGAACTCTGTATTGAAGTGCTACTGTGATGTCTATCTAGGTAAGACATCCAGGCTTCTGCAACCGAATGCTGTACTACCTCGAACAAATTGTGTGCAGAGGTGTGATAAACTGCATACTTTTAAACTTATTTCATGTATGTATGTTGTTACAACGCATACTTGTACAATGCGATTTTTACAACGTAACTTCCATTACAATGCATGCTATTACAATACAAGCCATTACAACACATGTACCATTGTAATGCCTGCATTGTAATGGATGTTTCACAAACAAAGAGTTAAATGGACTGGGATACTGGTTAACACACCTGCCAACATGTTTTAAACCTCAGTTTTCTCTACTACTTTGATTACAGACTCAGGAACCACACATATTAGTATGCACAAACTATTTCAATCTTCATTTCAGTACAATTATACAGACTACAAAACAGGTTCCTACATTTGGTAACATATTTTAAACCTCACATTTCTTTAATGCTTCTCAAGCTTTATAAATACTGCATCTCAAAGTTAAAAATATCATTACAAACACTGAAGCACTCCTACACAATACACCTTACACATTTGTAACTCACCTCTGAAATACTATTGTAGAATATGAAAATATCAGAAACTCCTAAATAATTTTCTTTCCCACACAATAAATGTGATGTACTACTCTCAACAAGGTAAAACCAGTAATGGCAAACATTCCCTCTCATTTTGCACAGAAATGAGTGTAAGTAACCACTCCCTTCATTTTTTCAAATTCTAAAACCCATTTCTATTGGATACACATATTAACCCTTTATTACTCTCTTCTAAAAGTGCCCAATCTGGTTCTGTAACTTACTGGAGTCGCGACTCTACTGCAGTGCCGCAGTGTACCATCGCAAAGGAGTCACAAACCCTTATAGGAGTTCAAAAACCTATTACCAATAATACTAGTATTATTTTTTAAGAACATACCACTTCTAAACATAGTACTGATTTGGGAAAACATACTTTACAAACATATTACATATATATAACTTTAGATTTTATATTTTAAAACCACAGTTAACTTCCAACCCTTCCCCCATTTTGCATAATCTTAGTTTCCATAGTAACACTTTCTACAACATTCAACTGTACCAGCAGGTCACAAGCTCACCATATTTTTAAATTCAGCACACTAGCTTAAATGAAATGAAATAGCAGGCGTGGTTCACTTTTGCAAAATATTAGCTTATCCAGTCTACTCTACCTCTCAAACCTTTTTTCCATAACCAATCAGAAAGAAACTTGTTCTGCAAAGTAACATGCAACCTATTTTTGAGTACACAATTTCTATGAACAGCAAATCACTTATTTGCTTTTTCTAAAACAACATCTTCTCCACCATTTTAGATACCTCTCATTGTACCAACTGACTTACTCAGCTACAGACGTCTTTTGATTCCTTGCACACACCCCTTCAAAATGCTTACAGTATGGATTGTAGGGCACAGTTATGTTTCTGGGGCAAACAGTATGCTGAACACAGAGGTATTCACAAAGACCTGGGTTTGCATTATGAGGATATTAAATGGTTTGCGCATAGAGGATTAAGTTGCACCAATTGATGCCTTTGGTTAAAACCTTTTTGCATCTCCAACCCCCAGACCTCATGATTGTGCACTGTGGTGGCAATGACCTAGGTACATTGACTGGGGTAGGATTGGAAATCCTAATGAAGGATACCTTTGCACAACTGATGTTGCTTTTCCCTCACACTGTCTTTGTATTCTCTAATATATGCCAAAGGGAGAAATGGAAGTGGTCAAATCAATTCTGTCCACAGATTGACAAAGCTATGAATAATGTTAATAAAGCTGTTTCTGCTTACCTCAGAGACCATAACATGGGCTCTATCTAGAACAACAATATACGTTTTGACATGCTTGACATCTACAGAAGTGATGGATTCACTTCACAGATGAAGGGGACAGGGTGTTTCTCAACAACCTCAAGCTGTGCATCCGCACTTACATGTAGCTGCAACAAAGTCATAATGAACACACCGGCTCTTCTTAGAGCCACCCTATAACCCAACAGTGAAAGATATATATTTTTAAACATATATACTCTTTATAAATATTTGCCGGAGTCGTGAACTCAATGCAAATCCGCAAAACAAAAGCATAAATTCAATGTACTACAACAAATTTCGCAATAACTTTCAATTTGTATATTTTAATATAATTTCTAACTCTCAATTATAATGTGATTATGAAGTTCACTCTCACTAGCTCTATAATAAAGTTCACAACTGTAAGAGTACCTCTGGAATTGTACAATATTTATTTAAGGTAGACCCGCGACTCCACCGCAAAGTTACACTGGGAGGCCATGCTGAGCGAGTCATTTGAGATATCATCAGTGATGTCACTGACCATGTCATGAGTGATGTAATATGTGACGTCATCAGCAGTGCATTGCGGGGGTATGAGTTATAGACAGCTCAACTAATTATAACGGCCGAATTTCTCTGGTTTTGTACCATTGAAATGTCAGACTAACTATAATGTCCCTGAAATCTGTGGTTTTTTCAGTGAATTAATATATATATATATATATATATATACACACACATATATATAGATTTGATAATTTCAAGTGAAATTTACAAATTTAGCATCATGTTAATTTAGAAAACCCATTACATTTTCAATACAAATTTATTTATATACAAACTTCTCCGCTCGATCACATTTCCTGGTTTTGAAAAAGACGGACACAGACCCGGATTGTTGGTGCGATGTGTTTATTGCTGTTTAGTCTGCCATAACGTGTTTCGGCCTGGACAGGCGTTGATTAGTGATCCACTGCATTGTGGGAACAACCTATTTAAAGTGACAAGTGCTTTGGTTTAACCATAAATATAAAAAACAGACTATTACAGTGCTCTAGTGACATAATGCTCGAGGTAATATATCCTTCTTCCTCAATGATAACCAATTGCTGTATAATACAATATCGTTTTGGTGTTATAAACAACATATGATAAAACATATTATGAATTTAATTCTAAAACATCATTATATACATTTGTTGTATGGGGATGAAATGATAGATAAACCCTGAAAACATGTGTGCTTGGTCACATGTTGGTTGACTTAAATCTAGTAGTCCCATGCATATGTGCTTCCCTCAAGCTTCGCTCTTCTGAATGATGATATTGGATCATCCCTTCATTTTTACTTTCTGCTGTTGTTGTCATATGTTGTATTATTCATCAGATATTACCTTATCTTTATTATATGTGGCCTGTTTTTGAAGTGCAAAAGTACAAAATGATTTTTTATGTATATATATATATATATATATATATATATATATATATATATATATATATATATATATGGGAAGACGATTTTTTATTGGTCACCATTGATGTGTCAACGCTATATACTAGCATCAGACACAATGATGGTTTGAGAGCAATAAAACATTTTTTGGGAACAAGACCAATAAGACTGTGGTCTCATACACAGATGATTCTAAGGATGATTGAGAAGTGCTTAACAAGCAACTTTTTTCTGTTCAATGGAGAACTTTTTCACCAAATATGTGGTACTGCAATGGGCACCTGCTTCGCCCCCAGCTATGCAAATTTGCATATTGGCTGGTGGGAGGAGCAGGTGATCCGGATGCAGTACCAAGATGAATGGGAAAACCACATTATGTACTAGAGTCGTTTTATTGATGATCTATTTCTAGTGTGGAAGGACACTGTAGAAGAGGTAAAAAGTTTCATCAATAAAATTCTGAAAAACGACTTAAATGTAAGCTTTACAAGCAAAATCAGTAAGACCAGTGTCAATTTCCTCGACCTTACGGTATATATTAAAGGAGGAAAGGTGGAAACCAGATTGCACAGAAAGCCATCTTCAGGAAACACATTGCTTCATGCGACAAGGTTTCATCCAAACAATCTAATAAGAAGTATTCCGTATGGAGAGTGTGTGCGAACCAAGCGGAATTGCAGTGAAGAGGCAGAGACTAACAAAGAACTCAATCACCTGAAGAGTAGGTTCAAAATGAGAGGATATCCTGAGGAATGGATTGATGCTGCAGTGGGCAGGGCCTCCAAGAGGAAAAGGGAAGAAATCCTGTTTGACAAAGACAGTAAACCAAGGAAAGATGAAAAAAATCAGTGCAGGCTAATAACAATGTTTAGCAAACAGCAGGATAAATTAAAAAGCATCCTAAATAAACACTGGCATATTATCAGGAATGATCCAGTTCTGGGAAAGGCTGTGCCACGAAGACCACAGATAACCTTTAGAAGGGCCAGATCTTTTAAGCAAGCACTGGTCAGGAATAATTTGAGAAAAATCAAACGAAAAACAACCTGGTTGAGCAGGCGGCACGGATTCCTAAAAAGCTCGAAATGTAAAGCCTGCTTGCATGGAATAAATACAGAGCAATATAAACCAGGTTTGTCGAAGGTAATGAGAAAGATCAAAGGAAAGTATACCTGTAAGACAGATTTTGCTGTCTATGTGCTGCAGTGCCCATGTGGCCTGCGGTACGTGGGCAGCACAATCTTGGAGGTCCATAAAAGGGTTTTACAACATCTGAGGGCTATAAAAAATGGCGATCGAGCATATCCGGTCGCTCGCCATTTTGAAAAGTTTCATAACAAAGATAGTAAAGGATTAACATATTTTGTGGTAGATGCAGTGGCAGCAGATATTAGGGGCGGGAATAGAGAAAGAAAGTTAAGAAAACTTGAGTCCTGGTATATTATTGAGCTAGATTCAAAGCAGCCAGCAGGTCTGAATGTAGAAGAAGATTTGTACACGCATTTGTAGATAAAGAGTAAACAAAGAGAAAAATCTTGCCTTGAAGATCGGTATAGATCGATCAAAAGGAGATGGTTTTAATTGTAAAATAAGTAGATTTTAATTGATTGGATATTAGACAGACAAGATATGTAAGAAAGAATATCAAAAGTTATACATATATATGTATTCTCTTTTACGTGGTAATGAAATGTAGCCCACTGGGGCTTAATTCACTAGCAATTCGTTTGGAAAATGTTTGAAAAATATTTGAACAAATAACAGTTGAAAAATATTTGAACTAATGATTGGTTAGATTTAATGATTGGTTATATAAATGTGCATGCCCACTAGGGCTAGATTATGCAAATATGCAGAAAATAGTGCGAAGTGTGTTTTAAAAATCACTTTAAAAAAATCACATTTAAAAAATCACATTTAAAAAATCAGATTAAAAACCAGAATTGAATATTGATTTTTAACTGATACAAATAACTGAATATTGTACATCACTGATGGTGTTTTAATGTGTGAATTTGATGAATTGTAATGAATTGTGACAAAGAGGTCACAAGGAAGACACAATTTGTAAGCATTAATTGCAAACGTGATGGTGTATATACCACGTAGTGAGTTGGCATTGAAAAACTAAAAAACTACTAGTCTGTCTTCACTAGCACTTTAATTGTAGTTCTGCATGTGACACGGTTTTCACGTAATTCAAAGTTTAAAAAATGGCCGCGTTCAAGTCTCATCATCGGTGAGCAAGGCTGCTGTGCAGTCGAAACGCGTTTGATGGTGGCCAAATAAAAATCTAAAAACTGCACAAGGCGTCGTCATCCTTTTGGAAGGAGTGTGTGGATTTGTACGGGCCCGCTCTCGTGGGGTCCTTCAGGGCAACGCGACTTTCGGTTTGGTGGTGGCGACAAATGCACGAGGGATAGTGCGAAGGGTATATATATATATATATATATATATACACATACATATATATAAAGTGCCTTATACAACTAAATACTCTCTCTTTTACTATTGCTTAAAGTGCAGATGCGTAGCAGCAAGATTATAGCAGCAAGACACTGACTAGTGGACCTAATGTCTTAAAAGCTCTCTCTTTTTTACTTGTTCTTAAAATGCAGATGTATAGCAGCAGGATTATAGCAGCAAAACAATAACTAATGGACATAATGTCCTTAGGAGTTGCAATATGAATGACTTAGAAGGATTTTACATATCTTTGCCTTGCTCATTCTTCCCAAGTTTTGTTGACTTTATTGTTCACTAGGGAGTTGGAGAGGCCAGGTCAGGATGTTGCTGTATGGTCTCAAATACACCTATGCTCAATTACATTAAAGACAAGTAAACAGGCCCTCACTAGTGTTAAGGCCCCCTGGTGTCTTGGTGTTTAGCTCTAAAATATACTTAGTCTCTAATCTTCTCAATATAGCCTCCCTGTTGCCTCCCCGTCTTAGATTGGAAACTTAGTCTATTAAGTAATATTAAAGTAGTTCCAGGTTGTTGCCATGAGTTTCTCTGGCCACAGGGTATGTTGGGTCAGAGTTACTGATTGCCCGTAAGTGTTGAAGTATCCGTTTGTGTGCTAGTAACTTGGTACTGCCTATATATATATATATACATATATTATCTACTGGCGGTCGCCAGTAGATAGTTATAGTTAGGACCTATTTTCCATAGGAAATCCGCGACATTCTATTTGAAATAACTCTTGCGTCGGTTGACGAATCTTCGCGAAATTTTCAAACTTTATGGCCCGCTCCGGTCCGCTCCTACCCTGAAAGTCTCAGGGTGATTCGTCAAGCGGGGGCCGAGAAAAAGGGGGGTCCCAAAACGTGTTTTCCCCATTCATTTTCCCATAGGAAACTTTAGACACGGTTGCAGCTCGAACTGCTGAACGGAATTACACCAAATTTGGCAAAGAGGTAGTTCTTGGATCAGAAAGAACCCTTTTGTTAAATGGTGTAAATCCGTTCAGTAGTTGCGGAGAAATTAAAAAATAAGAGTCAAAAAATCAATTTCCCATAGGAAACTTTATGCAAGGCTACAGCCCGAACTGCTGAACGGAATTACACCAAATTTGGCAAAGAGGTAGTTCTTTGTTCAAAAAGTACCCTTTTGTTAAATGGTGTAAATCCGTTCAGTAGTTGCTGAGAAAATCAAAAGTAAAAACACATATATATCTGGGTGGAGCCTAACCACACATGTCATCGTGAGATCTGATTGGCTGTCAGCACTTCATCCTGGAATTGCTGGCAGCCATCTTGGGACCAATATAAATGATAGTACCACATTGAAATGCATTGTACTGAATCGAAGATTTTGAGGGTTACCAAAAGGAGAACTATAAAGGGTGATAACAGACTTTAGTTACATTAGAATTCATTTGTTGATGGTACCATACTAATTTCAGGAATTGTGGTGTGTTCTAAGGTGATTTTACCCTGTGAAAAACCTTCTGCTGGGATATCATGAATCATGTTTGAGAGAAAACTATTTTCACATGCTTGTCCCATACAGTTTTGGAAGGTGCTCCAGAAGCTAAAATGAGAGCATATTTTCTGTAAATTCACATTATCTTTCTCAGTCATGTGAGAATGAAGTCTGACATTCTCAGTAAAACATGTACATCCAACAAGGGCAGAGACTGTCAGTTGATTCCTTTGTGTTCTACTGCAGCTTCCCAGAGTGTTCTAAAGAACAACTAGAGTGCTAACAGCCTTACTTATGACAAAAGTATGGCACACCTGAAGCCATCTTGATTGGAATAAACTGGTAACACTTAAAACATTTAATTTAAAAAGGAACAAAATGATGGGGTTCATTTTGTCATAGAAATTATGGTTAGTGCTGTAGAAAGAAAAATTAGGACATGTTTTAAGTGAGATCTCAAATATCTTCCTGTTATATTTCAACAGGAGCAGCCTGTCAGTTGATGCCTTTGTGTTCTACTGCAGCTTCCCAGAGTGTTCTAAAGAACAACTAGAGTGCTAACAGCTTTACTTATGACAAAAGTATGGCACACCTGAAGCCATCTTGATTGGAATAAACTGGTAACACTTAAAACATTTAATTTAAAAAGGAACAAAATGAGGGGGTTCATTTTGCCATAGAAATTATGGTTAGTGCTGCAAAAAGAAAATTTAGTGCATGTTTTAAGTGAGATCTCAAATCCTCTTCTATTTCATTAGAAAATTCTGACATGCAGACTGAAACAATCACTTTCAATACCAGCAGTAGACTTTCAGTTAACTCCTTGGTGAGCAGTAGCTTTACTACAGTGATCTAATGAACAACTAGAGTAATAACATTCTGGATTTATGGCAAATGTGTGACACATCTGAATGCCTTCTTGATGGAATCAATGTAAAAAACTGAAAGCATTTCCTACTGAGGAGACTGCAGTAAATGAGGAAATTAGGAAACTTCATAACAAAGAAGTCTTCCAAGATGGCCACCAGTGAAAAAAGAGCCCAAATGTAGCACAAATATTACCCAGATGTAGCCCACATATAGCCCAATGACAAAAGTGTGCAAAACACTTTTTATTTTTAGTTTTTTTGTAGTTTTATGTAGTGCAGACTGGTCAGGTATTGGAGCATTGCATCTTAAAACATGACCCCTCACACTACAAAAACACCACTGCACTACCCTAAACCCTAAAACACTACCCCAGCACGGCCCCCTACACTACACAAGCACCACTGCACTATCCTAAACCCTAAAACATTACCCCCAGCATGACCCCCTACACTACACAAACACCACTGCACTACCCTAAACCCTAAAACACTACCCCAACACCACTGCAGTAACCTAAATCCTAAAACACTACCCCCAGCACGACCCCCTACACTACCCAAACACCACTGAACTACCCTAAAACATGACCCCCTACACTACACAAACACCACTGCACTACCCTAAACCCTAAAACACTACCCCCAGCACGACCCCCTACACTACACAAACACCACTGCCTTAAACCCTAAAACACTACCCCCAGCACGACCCCCTACACTACCCAAACACCACTGCACTAACCTAAATCCTAAAACACTACCCCAGCACGACCCCTACACTACCCAAACACCACTGCACTACCCTAAAACATGACCCCTACACTACACAAACACCACTGCACTACCTTAAACCCTAAAACACTACCCCCAGCACGACCCCCTACACTACCCAAACACCACTGCACTAACCTAAATCCTAAAACACTACCCCCAGCACGACCCCCTACACTACCCAAACACCACTGCACTACCCTAAAACATGACCCCTACACTACACAAACACCACTGCACTACCCTAAACCCTAAAACACTACCCCCAGCACGACCCCCTACACTACACAAGCACCACTGCACTACCCTAAACCCTAAAACACTACCCCCAGCACAACCCCCTACACTGCCCGAACACCACTGCACTGCCCTAAACCATGAAACAACACCCCCTTCACGACCCCCTACACTGCCCGAACACCACTGCACTGCCCTAAACCCTGAAACACCACCCCCAGCACGACCCCTACACTGCCCGAACACCACTGCACTGCCCTAAACCCTGAAACACCAGCCCCAGCACGACCGCCTACACTGCCCGAAACCACTGCACTGCCCTAAACCCTGAAACACCAGCCCCAGCACGACCCCCTACACTGCCCGAACACCACTGCACTACCCTAAACCCTCAAACACCAGCCCCAGCACGACCCCCTACAATGCCCGAACACCACTGCACTGCCATAAACCATGAATCACCAGCCCCAGCAAGACCCCCTACACTGCCCGAACACCACTGCACTGCCCTAAACCCTGAAACACCACCCCAGCAAGACCCCCTACACTGCCCGAACACCACTGCACTAAAGCCTGAAACACCACCCCCAGCAAGACCACCTACACTGGCTGAACACCACTGCACTGCCCTAAACCCTGAAACACCACCCCCTGCACGACCCCCTACACTGCCCAAACACCACTGCACTGCCCTAAACCCTGAAACACCACCCCCTGCACGACCCCCTACACTGCCCGAACACCACTGCACTGCCCTAAACCCTGAAACACCACCCCTCAGCACGACCCCCTACACTACCCAAACACCACTGCACTAACCTAAATCCTAAAACACTACCCCAGCACGACCCCCTACACTACCCAAACACCACTGCACTACCCTAAAACATGACCCCCTACACTACACAAACACCACTGCACTACCTTAAACCCTAAAACACTACCCCCAGCACGACCCCTACACTACCCAAACACCACTGCACTAACCTAAATCCTAAAACACTACCCCCAGCACGACCCCCTACACTACCCAAACACCACTGCACTACCCTAAAACATGACCCCTACACTACACAAACACCACTGCACTACCCTAAACCCTAAAACACTACCCCCAGCACGACCCCTACACTACACAAGCACCACTGCACTACCCTAAACCCTAAAACACTACCCCCAGCACAACCCCCTACACTGCCCGAACACCACTGCACTGCCCTAAACCATGAAACAACACCCCCTTCACGACCCCCTACACTGCCCGAACACCACTGCACTGCCCTAAACCCTGAAACACCACCCCCAGCACGACCCCCTACACTGCCCGAACACCACTGCACTGCCCTAAACCCTGAAACACCAGCCCCAGCACGACCGCCTACACTGCCCGAAAACCACTGCACTGCCCTAAACCCTGAAACACCAGCCCCAGCACGACCCCTACACTGCCCGAACACCACTGCACTACCCTAAACCCTCAAACACCAGCCCCAGCACGACCCCTACAATGCCCGAACACCACTGCACTGCCATAAACCATGAATCACCAGCCCCAGCAAGACCCCCTACACTGCCCGAACACCACTGCACTGCCCTAAACCCTGAAACACCACCCCAGCAAGACCCCCTACACTGCCCGAACACCACTGCACTAAAGCCTGAAACACCACCCCCAGCAAGACCACCTACACTGGCTGAACACCACTGCACTGCCCTAAACCCTGAAACACCACCCCTGCACGACCCCCTACACTGCCCAAACACCACTGCACTGCCCTAAACCCTGAAACACCACCCCTGCACGACCCCCTACACTGCCCGAACACCACTGCACTGCCCTAAACCCTGAAACACCACCCCTCAGCACGACACCCTACACTGCCCGAACACCACTGCACTGCCCTAAACCCTGAAACACCACCCCCAGCACGACCCCCTACACTGCCCGAACACCACTGCACTGCCCTAAACCCTGAAACACCACCCCCTGCACGACCTCATACACTGCCGGAACACCACTGCACTGCCCTAAACCCTGAAACACCACCCCCAGCACGACCCCCTACACTGCCCGAACACCACTGCACTGCCCTAAACCCTGAAACATCAACCCCAGCAAGACCCCCTACACTGCCTGAACACCACTGCCCTAAACCCTGAAACACCACCCCCTACACTGCACGAACACCACTGCACTGCCCTAAACCCTGAAACACCACCTCCAGCAAAACCCCTACACTGCCTGAACACCATTGCTCTGCCCTAAATCCTGAAACACTAGCCCCAGCACGACACCCTACACTGCCCAAACACCACTGCACTGCCCTAAACCCTGAAACACCACCCCCAGCACGACCCCCTACACTGCCCGAACACCACTGCACTGCCCTAAACCCTGAAACACCAGCCCCAGCAAGACCCCCTACAGTGCCCGAACACCACTGCACTGCCCTAGACTCTGAAACACCAGCCCCAGCAAGACCCCCTACACTGCCCGAACACCACTGCACTGCCCTAAACCCTGAAACACCAGCCCCAGCATGACCCCCTACACTGCCCGAACACCACTGCACTGCCCTAAACCCTGAAACACCAGCCCCAGCACGACCACCTACACTGCCCGAACACCACTGCACTGCCCTAAACCCTGAAACACCAGCCCCAGCACGACCCCCTACACTGCCCGAACACCACTGCACTGTCATAAACCCTGAAACACCAGCCCCAGCACGACCCCCTACACTGCTCGAACACCACTGCACTGCCCTAAACCCTGAAACACCACCCCCTGCATGACCCCCTACACTGCCCGAACACCACTGCACTTACCTAAACCCTGAACACCACCCCCTGCAGCACCCCCTACACTGCCCGAACACCACTGCACTGCCCTTAACCCTGAAACACCACCCACTACACTGCCCGAACACCACTGCACTGCCCTAAACCCTGAAACACCACCCCCAGCACGACCCCCTTTACTGCTCGAACATCACTGCACTGCCCCAAACCCTGAAACACCACCCCCAGCACGACCCCCTACATTGCCCGAACACCACTGCCCTAAACCCTGAAACACCACCCCTGCACGACCCCCTACACTGCCCGAACACCACTGCACTGCCCTAAACCCTGAAACACCACCCCCTACACTGCCCGAACACCACTGCACTGCCCTAAACTCTGAAACACCACCCCCAGCACGACCCCCTACACTGCCCGAACACCACTGCACTGCCCTAAACCCTAAAACACCACCCCCAGCATTACCCCCTACACTGCCCAAACACCACTGCACTGCCCTAAACCCTAGAACACTACCCCCAGCACGACCCCCTACACTACCCGAACACCACTGCACTACCCTAAACCCTAAAATACTACCCCCAGCACAACCCCCTACACTACCTGAACACGACTGCACTGCCCTAAACCCTCAAACACTCCCCCAGCACGACCCCCTACACTACCCGAACACCACTGCACTGCCCTAAACCCTAAAACACTCCCCCAGCATGACCCCCTACACTACCCGAACACCACTGCACTGCCCTAAACCCTAAAACACTCCCCCAGCACGACCCCCTACACTACCCAAACACCACTGCACTGCCCTAAACCCTAAAACACTACCCCCCGCATGACCCCCTACACTACCCAAACACCAATGCACTACCCTAATCCCTAAAACACTCCCCCCGCATGACCCCCTACACTACCCTAAACCCTAAAACACTACCCCCGCACGACTCCCTACACTACCCAAAGACCACTGCACTACCCTAAACCCTAAAACACGACCTCCTACACTACACAAACACCACTGCACTACCCTAAACCCCTACCCCTACACTACACAAACACCACTGCACTACCCTAAACCCTAAAAACTACCCCCAGCACGAACCACTACACTACCCAAACACCACTGCACTACCCTAAACCCTAAAAACTACCCCCAGCAGTACCCCTACACTACCCAAACACCACTGCACTACCCTAAACCCTAAAACACTACCCCCAGCAGTACCCCCTACACTACCCAAACACCACTGCACTACCCTAAATCACTACCCCCAGCACGACCCCTACACTACCCAAACACCACTGCACTACCCTAAACCCTAAACCACTACCCCCAGCACGACCCCTACACTACCCAAACACCACTGCACTACCCTAAACCCTAAAACACTCCCCCAGCACGACTCCCTACACTACCCAAACACCACTGCACTACCCTAAACCCTAAATCTACCCCCAGCATGACCCCCTACACTACACAAACACCACTGCACTACCCTAAACCCTAAAACACTACCCCCAGCACGACCCTCTTCACTACCTAAACACAACTGCACAATTTGTTACAGGCATTGCAACGCAGGCCTGTGGTGCTTACTGGAAGTACCTAGTGGGCTAGTTGGGCCCCAGGGACCCTCAGGATTCAAGGTGACCTAATCTCCCAACTTAAAATGCACCACGGGCGCGTTTGCACAGTGGTGAAGGGAGGGGCGGGGCCTCAGGTGACATGTGCGCAAACACGCCCTGTGGTGCGTTTTAAGTTGGGGAATTAATTCCCTTTGAATCCTGAGGGACCCTGGGGGCCAACTAGCCCACCAGGTACCTTCAGTAAGCACAACAGAGTTGCGTTGCAGAGAGGTGAAAAAAGGTGCGTGGCCTCGGAATGCCTCTCTGCAACTCAGCTCTGTGGTCCTAACTGTAGGTACCTGGGGGCTAGTTGGGCCCCAGGGACCCTCAGAATTCAAGGGGACTTAATCCCGCAACTTAAAACGCGCCACGGGGTGCGTTTGCACACGTCACCACAGGCCCCCTCCCTTCACCACTGTGCAAACGCGCCCTGTAGCGCGTTTTAAGAGGTAGTTTTAATCCCCTGCCCTATTATGTACTAGGGACTTGCAGAGGAGGTCATGCTAATCACAGGGGTACCCCAACGCATAGTGTTCCCTAGTGTATGTAGGTGTTTTCACTGTATTCTAAGTGTCTTTTAGCATAGCACTGGCTCTGGTTAGTCAGAGTCAGTTACCACCAGTACCCGTCTGAAAAAGTTGTGGGCACAGGATGATTTTGCAACAAGGCCTCTTTCTGCTCCTCTGTTGGTTCTTTCTGCACATCTTTTGCTTCTTTCTGTGCGTTTTTTCTTCTTTCTTCACATGTCCTACCTCTGTAGGCATAGTTAGAAACTAGCATTTAAAAAACCTTTGAAATTCACTTAAAAATCATAGGTTTCAGGCACGTTATAGTTAGAAATTAGCATTTAAAAAACCTTTGAAATTCACTGAAAAACCATAGGTTTCAGACACGTTATAGTTAGAAATTAGCATTTAAAAAACCTTTGAAATTCACTGAAAAAACCATAGGTTTTAGGGACAGTTATAGTTAGTTGGACATTTCACTCGTACAAAACCATAGAAATTCCCCGTTATAGTTAGTTCAGCTAACTATAACTCGCGCCCCCGCAATGCACTGCTGATGACGTCACATATTACATCACTCATGACATGGTCAGTGACATCACTGATGACATCACTGATGACATCTCAAATGACATCACTGATGACATCATCCATGTGATAATTTCATGCATCTTCTCACACCCTAATATAACTTTTGATACACCCACTCTAAATTACAGACTGCCATTCTCAAAACCATAGACACTCCAACACCAAAAACTACATACCCACTCACTGATTCTTAGGTCTACACACACATCCACTCACTCACCCGTACAGTCACTCATACTTACGGTCACTCAGTACAGGACTATCATATGCACTCATACACCTACATAGACACTCACACACCGCCACTCATCCATAGAGGTACTCACACACCTAGTCAGTCATGCAAATAATTAATCACACTGCCATTTACTCACCTATACAGTTATACACACACCAGCTCACTTACTCATACAAATACTAGCACATTCTTACGCTCTTATACAATCACTGATACAAGTACACACTCATCCATACAGCCACTCTCACAATCACACACTCTCACTTATAGCCATTTATATACTCCAACACACATATATACTGCCTTTCACATATGTAGTTACTCACACATGTACCACTGAGATATACATTCAATCACTAACATACCCATACACACACTCACCCACCCATACAGTCCATCACAGATGCACTCTTGAAACCATGCACCCAGTGAATCACCAACTCACACATCTATGCACAGAGTCACACACACCCCACCCACACAAACACTCAGGCACCCATACAGATACTCAGACAACCAATCAATAACTCATATAGACACTCATGTAGCTATTTACAAACCCATGCAGCCACTTACACACCAACAGACAGACGGATAAAGACATTCACACAGTTTAGTCACTAACCCATGCATTTAGTAAGATACGTTTAATCACTCACTTATAGAGTCAATCACGCACCTACTAAATCATCCATCCAGACACTTATACACCCACTCATTATTCAATACACCTTGGCATATATATAAAACATATTTAAACTTTACAGAAACACACAGTCACTGGATGATGTCATCAGTGATGTCATCAGTGATGTCATTTGAGATGTCATCAGTGATGTCATCAGTGATGTCACTGACCATGTCATGAGTGATGTAATATGTGACGTCATCAGCAGTGCATTATGGGCGCGAGTTATAGTTAGCTGAACTAACTATAACGGGGGAATTTCTATGGTTTTGTACGAGTGAAATGTCCAACTAACTATAACTGTCCCTAAAACCTATGGTTTTTTCAGTGAATATATATATATATATATATATATATATATATATATATATATATATATATATATTATCTACTGGCGGTCGCCAGTAGATAGTTATAGTTAGGACCTATTTTCCATAGGAAATCCGCAACATTCTATTTGAAATAACTCTTAGCGCCGGTTGATGAATCTTCGCGAAATTTTCAAACTTTGTGGTCCGCTCCGGTCCGCTCCTATCCTGAAAGTCTTGGGGTGATTCGTCAAGCGGGTGCCGAGAAAAAAGGGGGGTCCCAAAACGTGTTTTCCCCATTCATTTTCCCATAGGAATCTTTAGCCACGGCTACAGCCCGAACTGCTGAACGGAATTACACCAAATTTGGCAAAGAGGTAGTTCTTGGTTCAGAAAGAACCCTTTTGTTAAATGGTGTAAATCCGTTCAGTAGTTCCTGAGAAAATCAAAAGGAAAATCACATATATATCTATGGCCGCGTCGGATTCGCGCACCCTGAGCGCACCCTCCCGATCACGAGCTGCATGCTAATTGGTTGTCAAGTGGCTGTCAACACTACAAATCAGGAAGTGTTGGCAGCCATTTTGTCCTCGGTAGAACCGAGGGACAGAAAGAAGTGCGCAAAGCGCAAAGGGGGCAGGGTAGAAACACCCTGACCTCTAGGTCTGCTCAGGGGTCCCACAAGGATCCCCTGGGCAGAAAAGCATTTTTTTTTAAATCGGCGGGATGCGCTTAGGTGCGCGGATCCCGCCGAGAAAAAAAGAAACAAGTGCGCAAAACGCACAAAGGGGCAGGTAGAAACACCCTGACTCCCTAGGTCTGCTCAGGGGTCCCACAAGGACCCCTGGGCAGAAAAAAGCATTTTTAAGAAAACAAATCGGCAAGATGCGCTTAGGGTGCGCGAATCCCGCCGAAAAAAAACGAAGCGCGGTCTCCCGCGCTTCGTTGTCAATTGGCCCCCGGGTGGGCCAAGTCCCGGGGGCATGCGGGGAGGTTATTTATAATATGTGGGGGGGCTTCTAAGGCCCCCCCAAACCCCGGGGACCGCCACCCCCCGGGGCTTTCAAAATAAATGGTGCGGGAGGGCTCTCGGCCCTCCCGCAGCCCTGGGGACCGCCACCCCCCGGGCTTCTTTTTTAAAAATTAATAGTACCTGTGTGGGGGGCTCAAGCCCCCCCACACGCCCCGGGACCGCCACCTCCCCGGGCACTAACAAAATAAATGCGGGGGTCCGTTTCGACCTCGAAGCCCCGGGGACCACCACCTCCCCGGGGCTTTAAAGACATGGGAGGGGGCCGCGCGGCCCCCCTCCTGGAGCCTGTGGTGGCCCTGGGGACCGCCACCTCCCAGGGCTGGCTCCTGCAGTGTCCCGGGGTGCCTACACCCGGGACACTGCTGTTTGCAATGGCAGGACGGGAGCCTCGCGGCTCCCGTCCTGCCATTGCAAACTTGCTTTGCTTTATTGAAGCGAGAGCAGGGAAACCTGCTCTCGCTTCAATGAAGCAAAGCAGAATTGTTTTTCCATAAGGGGAGCTGCATGTCAGCAGCTCCCCTTATGGAAAGCAATGCCGGCTCCCGTAGGACGCGGGAGCCGGCGGGACTGTGGGGGTATTGGGGACCCCCCCACAGTCCCCAACCAGAGGCCAGGCCCCGGGGGATGAGGTCCCCGGGGCCATTAGTGGCCTGAGGAGGGGGGCCACGCAGCCCCCCTCCAAAAATGTAAATTAAAAAGAATTAGTGGGCATGCCCCGGGGGATGGGGTCCCCGGGGCCAATAGAGGCCCAGGGAGGGGGGCCACGCGGCCCCTTCCCGTTTTGTTTAAAAAAAAAAATCATCAGGCCCCGGGGATGGGGTCCCCGGGGCCAAAGTGGCCAAGGGAAGGGGGACCACGCAGCCCCCTCCCATACAAAAAAAAAAAAGACCGGCATCGTGCCAGAGGCCCCGCCCCTCTCTGCAGCAGTCTGCAAACGTGCCCCTGGCGCATTTGCAGATGGGGAACGATCCCCTTGAATACTGGGCGTCCCTGGGGCCAACTAGCCCACCAGGAACCTCCAGTATGCGCCAGGGGCTGCATTGCAGAGAGTGTACAGAGGCCATGCCCCTTTTACACCTCTCTGCAACGCAGCTCTGTGGCGCTTTTGGAGGTACATGGTGGGCTAGTTGGAATCCAGGGACCCTCAGGATTCAAGGGACTTAATCCCCAACTTAAAACACGCCACGGGGCGCGTTTGCACAGTGGTGAAGGGAGGGGGCGGGGCTTCAGGTGACATGTGTGCAAACAGGCCTGCGTGGCGCGTTTTAAGATGGGGAATTAAATCCTCTTCAATCCTGAGGGTCCTGGGGCTAACTAGCCCACCAGGTACCTCAGTAAGCGCCACGGAGCTGCGTTGCAGAGTGTTGTAAAAGGGGCGTGGCCTCTGTACACCTCTCTGCAACGCAGCCCCTGGCGCATACTGGAGGTTCCTGGTGGGCTAGTTGGCCCCTAGGGACCCTCCGGATTGAGGAGGAATTAATTCTCCAACTTAAAACGCGCCACAGGGCGTGTTTGCAGACATTTCACCTCAGGCCCCACCCCCTTCCTTCACCATTGTGCAAATATTCCTCTAAAATCAGCCGAACTACGAATTCCGATTTACTCACCTGTTATCAGGAGAGACCTCAGTGCTGCATCTTTGAGCCCAGTACTGATCCTGAAAAGTAATTTTAACCGTACTTACCAGTAATTTGAATTTCCTTCCATAGGCTAACATTGACTGGTTTCACTTGAAAATTCTTCTAAGTGTGGAGTTTTGGAACTTTATAATATTCCTCTAAAATCAGCCGAACTACGAATTCCGATTTACTCACCTGTTATCAGGAGAGACCTCAGTGCTGCATCTTTGAGCCCAGTACTGATCCTCAAAAGTAATTTTAACCGTACTTACCAGTAACTTGAATTTAATTCCATAGGCTAACATTGACTGGTTTCACTTGGAAATTCTTCTAAGTGTGGAGGTTTGGAACTTTATAATATTCCTCTAAAATCAACAGAACTAAGAATTCCGATTTACTCACCTGTTATCAGGAGAGACCACAGTGCTGCATCTTTGAGCCCAGTACTGATCCTGAAAAGTAATTTTAACCGTACTTACCAGTAACTTGAATTTCCTTCCATAGGATATCATTGCCTTCTTTTTGCTGAAAACGTTTCTAAGTGTCGATTTTTGAAACATACAAATATTCCTCTAAAATCAGCAGAACTGCGAATTCCGATTTACTCACCTGTTATCAGGAGAGACCTCAGTGCTGCATCTTTCAGCCCAGCACTGATCCTGAAAAGTAATTCTAACCGTACTTACCAGTAACTTGAATTTCCTTCCATAGGCTAACATTGACTGGTTTCAGTTGGAAATTCTTCTAAGTGTGGAGTTTTGGAACTTTATAATATTCCTCTAAAATCAGCCGAACTACGAATTCCGATTTACTCACCTGTTATCAGGAGAGAACTCAGTGCTGCATCTTTTAGCCCAGCACTGATCCTTGAAAAGTAATTCTAACCGTACTTACCAGTAACTTGAATTTCCTTCCATAGGATATCATTGCCTGCTTTTTGCTGAAAAAGTTTCTAGTGTCGATTTTTGAAACATACAAATATTCCTCTAAAATCAGCCGAACTACGAATTCCGATTTACTCACCTGTTATCAGGAGAGACCTCAGTGCTGCATCTTTGAGCCCAGTACTGATCCTGAAAAGTAATTCTAACCGTACTTACCAGTAACTTGAATTTCCTTCCATAGGCTAACATTGACTGGTTTCACTTGGAAATTCTTCTAAGTGTGGAGTTTTGGAACTTTATAATATTCCTCTAAAATCAACCGAACTACGAATTCCGATTTACTCACCTGTTATCAGGAGAGACCTCAGTGCTGCATCTTTGAGCCCAGTACTGATCCTGAAAAGTAATTTTAACCGTACTTACCAGTAACTTGAATTTCCTTCCATAGGATATCATTGCCTGCTTTTGCTGGAAAAGTCTTCTAAGTGTCGAGTTTTGAAACATACAAATATTCCTCTAAAATCAGCAGAACTACGAATTCCGATTTACTCACCTGTTATCAGGAGAGACCTCAGTGCTGCATCTTTGAGCCCAGTACTGATCCTGAAAAGTAATTCTAACCGTACTTACCAGTAACTTGAATTTCCTTAAATAGGCTAACATTGACTGGTTTCACTTGGAAATTCTTCAACGTGTGGAGTTTTGGAACTTTAAAATATTCATCTAAAATGAGCCGAACAACGAATTCCGATTTACTCACCTGTTATCAGGAGAGACCTCAGTGCTGCATCTTTGAGCCCAGTACTGATCCTGAAAAGTAATTTTAACCGTACTTACCAGTAACTTGAATTTCCTTCCATAGGCTAACATTGACTGGTTTCACTTGGAAATTCTTCTAAGTGTGGACTTTTGGAACTTTATAATATTCCTCTAAAATCAGCCGAACTACGAATTCCGATTTACTCACCTGTTATTAGGAGAGAACCCAGTGCTGCATCTTTCAGCCCAGCACTGACCCTTAAAAGTAATTCTAACCGTATTTACCAGTAACTTGTATTTCCTTCCATAGGAATCCATTGTCTGGTTTTCAGCAGAAAAGTTTCAAGTGTCGATTTTCACAAACTACAAATATTCCTTAAAAATCGCCTGTATGACTTAAACGCATTCTTTCAACTGTTTACAGGAGATGCACCAGTGCTGGATCCAGGATCCACCACTGAGTAAAAGAAAAGTAACGATAACACTACTTACCTGCTAAGTGAATTTCCTCCCATAGGATAACATTGGTGATTCTATGTGAAAAGTTTCTAAGTGTCAACTTTTAAAATACAATAATATTCCTTAAAAATCACTACTGTAACCAAAACGGTTTTACTCAACTGTTTACAGGAGATGTCCCAGGACTGAATCTAGGATCCAGTCCTGTGGTTAGAAAAGTAATCCATAAAGTAACTAATTGCATTTAACTTGAAATTCACATTGAGCTCAATGTTGCATTGTGTTTGAAATTGTGTTGCCCATTGCAACAACTGTAACTACTGTACTTAAAAGTCTATTGCCTATTTGCAAAGTATTTAAACTAAAGTAATTCATTCTGAGAAAGTATATTTTGTAATGTAATGTATAATGTAATTACAATGTAATTTAAAAATAAAATATCTAAAAATAAATAGTTAAAAAATATGTAGTAAATCAGTATCAAAAAATAAATATAACAATTAATACATTTAAAAATTGTCATTTACAAAACCTTTGAAATTCACTGAAAAAAACCATAGATTTCAGACATGTTATAGTTAGGAATTAGCATTTAAAAACCTTTGAAATTCACTGAAAAAATCATAGGTTTCAGGCACGTTATAATTAGAAATTAGCATTTAAAAAACCTTACAAATTCACTGAAAAAACCATAGGTTTTAGGGACAGTTATAGTTAGTTGGACATTGCACTCGTACAAAACCCGTGAAATTCCCCGTTATAGTTAGTTCAGCTAACTATAACTCGCGCCCTGCAATGCACTGCTGATGACGTCACATATTACATCACTCATGACATGGTCAGTGACATCACTGATGACATCACTGATGACATCTCAAATGACATCACTGATGACATCATCCATGACATCATCCATGTGATAATTTCATGCATCTTCTCACACCCTAATATAACTTTTGATACACCCACTCTAAATTACAGACTGCCATTCTCAAAACCATAGACACTCCAACACCAATAACTACATACCCACTCACTGATTCTTAGGTCTACACACACATCCACTCACTCACCTGTACAGTCACTCATACTTACGGTCACTCAGTACAGGACTATCATATGCACTCATACACCTACATAGACACTCACACACTGCCACTCATCCATAGAGGTACTCACACACCTAGTCAGTCATGCAAATAATTAATCACACTGCCATTTACTCACCTATACAGTTATACACACACCAGCTCACTTACTCATACAAATACTAGCACATTCTTACGCTCTTATACAATCACTTATACAAGTACACACTCATCCATACAGCCACTCTCACAATCACACACTCTCACTTATACCCATTTATATACTCCAACACACATATATACTGCCTTTCACATATGTAGTTACTCACACATGTACCACTGAGATATACATTCACTCACTAACACACCCATACACACACTCACCCACCCATACAGTCCATCACAGATGCACTCTTGAAACCATGCACCCAGTGAATCACCCACTGATACATCTATGTGCAGTCACACACACCCCATCCACACAAACACTCAGGCACCCATACAGATACTCAGACAACCAATCAATAACTCATATAGACACTCATGTAGCTATTTACAAACCCATGCAGCCACTTACACACCAACAGACAGACGGATAAAGACATTCACACAGTTTAGTCACTAACCCATGCATTTAGTAAGATACGCTTAATCACTCACTTATAGAGTCAATCACGCACCTACTAAATCATCCATCCAGACACTTATACACCCACTCATTATTCAATACACCTTGGCATATATATAAAACATATTTAAACTTTACAGAAACACACAGTCACGGGATGATGTCATCAGTGATGTCATCAGTGATGTCATTTGAGATGTCATCAGTGATGTCATCAGTGATGTCACTGACCATGTCATGAGTGATGTAATATGTGACGTCATCAGCAGTGCATTGTGGGCGCGAGTTATAGTTAGCTGAACTAACTATAACGGGGAATTTCACGGGTTTTGTACGAGTGCAATGTCCAACTAACTATAACTGTCCCTAAAACCTATGGTTTTTTCAGTGAATATATATATATAAATATATATTTATATATATATATATATAAATATAAACAATACCCTTTCAGGCATAGAGCGATGCATAAATTATGCAAAAGATGCAGAAAACTCTGGGTAGTTCTCAAGTTTAGTTCGAAAGCAACTCCTGTGTACAGCACTTTCAACACCAGTGACACTCTAAATTTGCTCACCTCAAACGCCTGCTTTTCTATCAAAGTCTTTAAGCATAGGATTAGCACAGTGCCATCCAAGCCAAGATAGAAAGGGACAAAGTCTTTTGCCATTTCCACAGTAAAGTTTTTAAGCATAGGACTAGCACAGTGCCATCCATGCCAAGCTGTAAAATGACAAAACCCTTTTACCACTCCAGGCACAGTATTACAGCTTTGAATTGGTAAAACACCGGCTAAGCCAACCTGAAATGAATAAAAACAAACCCTGAAATGTGTTTTGCCATACAGTACCTTGGATGTGTCTCAAGTCCAAGACTGTATGATGCGCAGAGGAGGTGAGGCATCTCAAAGGCAGGTGATACATCGGTTCCTTACTGCTATGCAGGTCGTTGGCACTTTGGTGCTCGGGGACAATGCATTGTGCAAAGGAGGTGAGGCGTTACTGTAGCAGAGTGAGACATCGGTTCCTGGAGGCGGTGCAGGGTCAATGAGCCGCTAAGGCCCTGGGATGATGCGGGGTGCAGGGAGGGGATGCGTTGGTTGAAGATGCAAGACTGTGGGTCCTAAAGGCAGCGTAGTGTTGTTGATGCATCGATGTCACAGCACAGTGCATCGATACCCCAGCATCAATGTCGAACCACCAGGCAGCGAGTGCTGCCTCAAAGTTGGAGCAGTGCGTCACGGATTTCCGCTAAGCAGTGCTCGAAACTTACTTAGCGGCGGTACTTTGGTGGTGCTGTGGCACAATCAGGGCTTACATTGTAAGTCGCGGTCATTGCGTTGCACACTCAGTGAGTGGGGACCGGAACTTCAGAGCAGGCAGCGGCGGTGCATCAATTTTGCATGGATGCGCCGGTTCCAAACTGACACTTGGAGTTGATGCATCGATTTCTTGGTTGCAGCACCCAGAATCACCTCCAAGCGTCTAGGACTAGGTTTGGCACCACCTGGCAGTTCAAGACTCACAGCAAAGGAGCCCTGGTGCTGGCAGCAAGATACAGATGAGGTATTTGATGACCCTGAGACTTCCAACAGGAGGAAAGCTCAACACAAGTCCTTGGAGAAACTTTTAGAAAGCAGGATGCAGAGAGCAAAGTCTAGTCTTCTCACTTCCAGGGAAGAAGCAGCAGACAGCAGGCCAACACAGCAAATCAAGCAGCAAAGTGAAGGAGATAAAGATAAAAATAAGCCAACATTTTAAGCCTTGAAGCAGGTGAAATATAAACATTTAGAAAATGTTTTGAAAAAAACTTCACGATCAGTTATATTTACACAGATGCAATAACAGTATTGTATATGTCTTTACAGCATCTTCAAGAGCAGGCAAAGGAGATATTGGCCAAGAAGGCAGGAAAGCAGCTGGCTATTTAGTTTTGGGTGGTGAAACATCAGATACAGATGGACACAGTGGCATGGAGGGTGAGGGCACTGGAAAAGAGGCCACAATATCATCACCTTCATCAGAGGCATCCACAAGTGACTAGTCCTTAGTGGTGGTGGGCCCTACCAGAACTGTAAAAACCACATCCTTGTCCACCACCTAGAGACACATCTCCACCCTCCCTCTTGCTCCACCCCAGTTGGCCAAACCAGAACCCCTAAAGGGCTGGGGTCTCCTTTGCGCCCAGCACCTCACCCCCTGCCCCTGTCACACTAGCTGTGCTGAGTGAGGAGGCTATTGACCTATTACCAGCATCTCTGTATGCCAGACTGCGATAGTAAATGGCATCCAAGGGCTAACCTGCCAAATGCAACAAATATTTTCATTTCTGGATGCTATGCACAGTTCAATGTCTGGTATGCAGAGATTGCTTATGGTAGGTAGATTGTGCACTCCTGTTTGCTAACAAAGAAAAAACAATTTTTTTGTCAAACTGATGACTAAATGCATGCTACACCAAAATGTATGCTGCCAGACATACATAAACAATATGCTCAAATGTGGCCAAGCTTATTCTTGCACTTCAATGTTTTTGCCACTGAGCTCTTGTGAATATAAATGAATTAATGTTCGTAAAGATAGGAGTGGTCTTTGCGCAGTGCTAAAATATTGAAGTGCAAGAATAAACTTCATTGTATTAAGTTTATTTAAGAATGATTACAAGTGTTCATCATATGTAAGAGAAATTTGATTGCTGTGCACACCGAGTTCAAGTCAGTTTTTGGGATTGGCCACTTTTGAGTGAATGCAGAGACTGCTTGCCAATACTATCTGTCTCCACACTCACTCCAGCCTCCCAACCTGCCCCAACTTAGGCTCCTTCCTCGACCCAAATCCAAACTCCCACTCCAAACCCAAGCATGCTCACTTCTTTGCAGGCACCCACTCCACCAGACACAAGCAGCACATTCACACATATACATAAACACAAACACGCAAAGAAATACAAAGAAACATACAAACAACATACATACACTATTGAAACTACACCCACAAGCACAACACCCACAACCACTACCACACCCACAACCACTACCACACCCACAACTACCACCACACACACCACATCCACAAGAACCATAGCCACCACCCCACCTAAATGCACCACAACTACCATCACACCCACAAGCACCACAACCACCACCACATCCCACCATACCCACAAGCACCACCACACCCACAAGCCCCACAACCTGCACCACACCCACAATCATAACCACCACCACATCCACAACCACCACCACAACCACAACACCCACCACAACA
The DNA here is from genome assembly GCA_963921515.1 of Calotriton arnoldi. Classification (NCBI taxonomy): domain Eukaryota; kingdom Metazoa; phylum Chordata; class Amphibia; order Caudata; family Salamandridae; genus Calotriton; species Calotriton arnoldi. The sequence goes on from CAWUFW010005756.1 coordinate 827,063, forward strand.
ACACACTCATCAAAACCAACACACTCACACAAAAGCACACCTATAGACAAAACAACACCAAACAAGGCAAATGCACACACTCACCAGAATATCAAACATCAGCCAAAAACATGCATCCAAACATACACAACAAGCACCAGACCAACATGCAACTCCAAACATACAGACACAAGCACCACACCACACCAACCACCACAAGAACACACTCATCAAAACCAACACACTCACACAAAAGCACACCTATACACAAAATAACAACAACCAAAAATAAACACACACACACTCATCAAAATAGTAAACACCAGACAAAAACACATATCCAAAAATACACAACAAACACCAGACGCATATGCAACTGCCAAACATACAGACACAAACACATCAACCACTCCAACTTCCTCTGCCTCCAAAACCCAATCCTCTACAACCCCTCCCACCCTTACTCCTTCTTCCAAATTCACCTCTTTTCTGTCCTTACCACCTACCAAACCTACACCCACCTCTCCCAAGAAAGATTCTTGAGGTGCCTGTTCTGTGACCAGTAGATGCCCCTTCCTGAGGAGGTTACCATTTAGGCTATGTTTAGGAGGTAAGTTATGGACAGCAAAGCCATGTGTTGTTGTGGAAACCCCTTTTTTTCTTTTTTTTATTGAAAAAAGTTCATGAGAGAATTGTCTCAATTATAAAAAAAAAAATTATTTTACAAAGTTTTTCCTAGCATTATTATTCAATTACAATTCATTAATGATGAAAATGTGAAATACATATTCTTACTTACATTTATAAGAGAAAATGCAAAAGATTTTTTAAATGACTCATTTATAAAGTCAAAATATTAGAAAAAAATATGAAATGGACATTAGGTTTTTGTGCAAGCATTCATCATGATAATAGACACTTACACCCCCCAAAAAATTGACATTTTTATTTTTAAGCATTAAATACAGGTGTGTTTATTTTAACTTAAAAATTGATAAAAACAAACACATATGTATTACACCTTAAAAAAATAATAGCAAAATACAGAAAATGCACTAGACAAGGGGAAATATTACATAAATAAATGTAAAAATGATTTAAGTTTAGAACTAACATTGATTTTACATGTATTTAAAAAAACATTTTACCTTGTCTAGTACAATGACTGCATTATATTAAATTTAAATTTTTAAAAATGTGTAATGCATATGTTTATAATTTGATAATTTATGAAAATTAATAAAACACATCTTTATGAACTCATTATGAATTTTGATTATAGTCAAATTTTGTGTGTGTTCATTATCACTATGGAAGCTTGAATAAAATTTGAAAAAAAAAGTTTATACAGGTGTGTTTCACTAAATTTCTTAAACGAAAACATTACACACATATGCATCACACATTAGAAAAAAATTGCTTGTAAGAGAAATTTAAAAATGCATGAGTCCAGAGCAAAAGTGAGCAGACAATTCAAAAGAAAACAAGTAAAATAGAAGTTTACCTTTGATTCTGTCGATGATGGGGTTGATGTGCTTCGTGTTCAAGCAAGAGCAGCAAAGGAAGGACTTGGACGATCGGGTTCATGATGTAAAAGGAAATGGAAAAAGGGAAAAAAAGGTAAGTTTCTACCTTATATCCCATCAAAACCACCAACTCAGGTCTGGAAGTTTACCCACCAAAGTTATCTCAGTGGGAAGGTACATCGTAATTGGCCGGGTGGAAATATTGGCTGAACTCCCTCTGACAGCTGCTTTGCCTATGACGCCATCGACACGGGAGGAAAATTCTGGCAGAGACAACGGGTCTCGGACTGACTTCCGTCCATAAATCTGCCAGCATCTAAATAAAGCGGGCGGACCGCCAAGTAGGCGGAAGAATAAACCGACGGAAAAGTGATGGCTGGACCAGACCTGCCAAGATCTAAAGCAGGCCCTTAGTTTTTTGTAAAAAGTGCAAAACATGATAAGGTGCATCGTGTCCTGGATGGAAAAACTATTATAACTACATGGAACGGGGGTAGACCAAAATGAACTACCTTGGGGAACAGGTGGTGTATTAAGTTTGATCTAAAACGTATGAAAAGAAATTGATGGTAATCAGACATGTTGTAAGTAAGATACAGTTTGATAAAAAAGTGTTCTGGAGTGGTAAGTAGGCTCTACAGATGATTTATCCTTGGCCAGTAATGCTCTTCTTATTAGGCCTCCAGGTCACAAAAGTTCTCTTGGTCCAAGAGTAATCCTCTGTAACTGAAGACTCAGGATGATACAAAAATTCTGTGCAGCCCAGCTTAGTAAAACAGATCTTAATATGGCTAATCCACAGGATACTAGTAGCTTGATCAAGGGCCAAACAGTCTTTTAGTATAAAGCGATTAAAAAGTTTAGCAGGGCGTACCTGTAAGGAGATCCAGAGGAGTAAGCGCCATACTGTCAGTATGTGCTCTAGATAATCAATCCCAAATTCCTTGTGGATAATTACGGAGGATGTAATTCTCATGGGAGAGAAAGAAGTTTTCTAATAACTTATTTTCAAGAACTTTCAATGAAGAAACATTGGTGTACCCCAGATGTCACAGCCATAAGCAGCTATAGCAACACATTTAGCTCTTTAGATAACAATCATAGCCTTGATGGACTTATGATCCAGCCTAGAGGCAAAATCAAACACAGAAGCAATGCTCCTAGAAAACATATGTGCTCTGGCCATTACCTAGGGAGACCAAAATAAAGAGGAATCAAACAGAACTTCCAGATAAGGGGATACGGGAACTCAACTAAGGGGATTGCCTATGACACAGTATGATCTAGACTTGATAGACCGTGACCAACAACATAACGTGGGCCTTGGTAAAATTAGTACTTAAATCAAGGCTATCCATAAATCACATGAATCTGTTGAGCAAAATGTCCAGACACAGGATGGTTTGTGATATAAGAACCTCATCATCTATATATTGCAATAAAAGAGTAAGAACCATTTTTGGGCAAGTCCCTACCAACTTCAATAAGTGACTTTTCAAGGCGATTAATATATAACGTAAACGGAACGGAGCTAGGATACAACCTTGGAGAACCCCACAGTTGAACCTAAAGTGCTCCATGCATTCACCACATCACCAAATCTCACTGAAGCTGACAAGTTAAAATGTAGGTCAAACAAAATGAAAACTAACTGGGAATAAGCCCCCATCTCCAACATGATGGCCCGACGTTTCTCTCTGCTGACTCTTTGAGGGCTGTGCAAAATCCATAAATGCAAGATATAAAGTCCCTTTTAACGATAGTATAATTAGCGATAATCATATACGGTTTGAGACCCTGGTCAGTAGTGCCTAGGCCCTGGCAGAAATTGTACTGGATGCCAGATAAGATGTTCTGATCCGTGACCCAGTCCACTAATCTGTTCAATAAGATACAGCCTACATTCTTGGCTGTAGAGCTAATCAATGAAATGGGCCTATAGCATTTAGGGTCTTGACAATTGCCTTTCTTGAAGACAGGGACAATCACAAAAGTGGACGAGGCTTCAGGGATACACATTTTTGCAGCTGAACTTAAATATCAATTTAAAGAGGAGCCCAGAAGTCTATGTTTGACTTATATAAGTCAAGTGAGACCCTGTCAGTGCTAAAAACCTTATTTGTGGGGAGCACGTGGATAGCGTTTTGGACCTCATCTAGTAATGCTTTGCCGTTTGAGCCAACACTACTTGCGAGAATGTGCAAATCATAAATAGAGTTGAAGTGGTCAACCCATACCCTAAGCATGATAGGAGGCTGCAGAATGGGTTCTAGAGCTGTCCTGAATCGTGGGTGAGTAACAATTTCCCAATAATTGATACTATCCCCAAGATGGCTAGGCTCCTGCTTCTTCTCTCAGAAGCCTCTACCACTCCTGTAAACTGCTCTCATAGGTGGCACAGCATAGAACCATTTACGGTCTCTGGGGACAGCCTTGACTGCCTGCAGTAGAACTTGATGCGCTCAAGTACAATTGAAGTCAAACCATTTAGAGAGATTAGGTTTCTTGATGTTACTCTTGCTTGTTAACATGGAGTGTATATGACAGCAAATAACATTAAAAGAGTTCACAATAACAGTGACAACAGTGGTAGCATTTAAACAAAGGTCAAACTCATTATACCATTTCCTAAGTAAGTCTCTAAAAAAGGCTTGAAGAAACACGCTGCTCCATTTCAGGCACCGCTTTTGGGAGGAGAGGCTCCTGTTGAGCGTAGCCAAGTGCACCGGACACTTTCAGCTAGAGCCCCAATGAAAAACGAGTGACAGGGGGTTATCATCACTCAATATGCTCCAGGTAATTCAGATTCTACTAAAAGATCATTCAGGGAAGGGGAAATAAAAAATGAGTCAATAACACTGTTGGGACCTCATCCAGTGAAAGTCGAGCTATACCCTTCTGAGGAGGTATCAAAAGCAGAGGCAGAGGTAGAAACCAAATTGAACTTGGCTAGGCAGTCACGTAATCTCCCTCAGGAGTGTGCAAAACATGCAAGGGATCTAAGGAAGCACTGGCCATATCACCTGGAAACACCGTTTTAGACAAGGGTGCAAATTAAAATCTCCAACAAGAATTACATAGCCATTCTCTAGACAAACTTTAGTCAAGGAATCAAAGAAACCCTAAAGGGATGCTGCACAACTAGACGTTCCTGGTGAGGAGGGAGCATTATAGAAATGTACTACAAGTAAACTGAGAGAATTAGGGAATTTCAACAAAACAGCAGACAAATTGGGTGACCCAGTGTGAATCATGGATACAATACATTCAAGAGTTATAGAGACTAAAATAAGAAGTCTACCTTTCGCCCTTCCATGGTTAGAGGGAACAGCAGAAACTGGAAAAAAAAAAACATTCAGTAAGAAATCAGAAGCAGTGTCCCATGAAGACAGACATCATTAAAATTAGTTACAAGATCATAAAAAACACCTTGCCGTTTTTATGAGCAAGACCAGCAATATTCCAGCTAAGGAAAGAAACAGTACCAAACAGTGCCAAAGTCAGTCTGGTTAACCTTGGGCTCACTCAAATGAGCAATCGAGTCCCCACCATCACGATTTGACAGTCAATCATTATCACATAATAAACTTAATGGAGCAAAACAATTGAATGTGGAACCATTATCTTCAGGCATGTGCACTGGAACAGAAATTAACGGGCCATGAGTAGCAGGAGAAGCAGTGGGAACATAAAGCTTATTAAAACGTAAAAAGGGTGGTTTCTAAAAGTAACCTAGAGGAAACAGTGAGATGCTTGTTGGTGGCTACATTCTAGTTGACAGCTGAGTTAACAAAAAAACAGCTAATCACGGGTTGTTAAAATTGACCACTACCCTGTCAACCATCCAGAGACTTTAATTGAGAGCCAACCCAAGGAGCTCTGCTGGCCATTATGATTTCTTTAAGCAAAGGCAGACTATAACCTAAACATTTATGCAACCAGTGTATAACATTTGAGCTGCCCATATTTCTCAGAGGTACTAGGCTCCAACACAGGGACATAAGCCAAAACAATAACATAAGGTGTAGCAGCCTGGGAAAGTTCTAGGTTAGGTGTAACATCATTGCCAGGAGAAGGATTAGGTGATAAGCAGGAGGTTGGGTGTGAATGAGTAGCCACGGAAGGTTGCCCTGCCAACCGGGCCTCGGAGTTTAAATCTTCTGGCATGCTCCCAGTAGTACTGGGACCCTGGCTGGAATGACATGAGGACTGCGGAACCACTGGTGGGCAGAGGTCGTAAGTTTCAGGTGCCTGAGAGAACCCTGGCTGGGAGATAGTGCCAACTCCCTCTCCAGGGATAAGCAATGTACTCAGATGAGACCCCAGCCTACTATGCCCAAAGTCTTGAGCACCTCACCTGGCATTAACATTATTAGATTGCTCATGAAAGCTGCCCTTCAAGTTGTTAATCACTTCTTCAATCTTTGCAAGCCTGTGCTCACAGACTGGAAAGTAAGAAGTAACCAAGGGTTACAGTTTCGTTCACAGTAAGGCCATCAATCTGTCAACTATAAGATTGCTGGAGTCACTAGTCAAAGAACAAGGCAGGCGATTACATGATGAAGAATAGCTGGCTACCTTTGGTGTAGGCCCCTTTTAGGGGTTTTTCGATTTTGAGTCACGTGGCAAAGACAGCCAATGCACACCAGAGGGGATACCACCATCAACTGATTTATTGGTCCTTGTGTCATCAACACCACTAAGGGTTGAGTCACACTGGGGGGCCAAAGTAAGCCCCTCACTCGATTACAAATGCCTGCAGGCCACATCCAGGTCCTACTCCTTTGTCCTTCTCCTTTGCAGCCAGGACAGGGGACTGTTCAGGGGCCTGTGAGCCAATCCCAAGCTCAATCAATACTGCATTAATTTCTTCTGAAATTGCCCCAACACCGGATGTAAGCAGCGTCTTAATGTTAGCCCCATTGTGTGGGCGTTTAACAGCCGAAGACAATTTGTTCTTGCCCATTGTCTAAAATCAAAAGGGGAGCAAATGAGTTACAGCAAAAAGTGCAAAGCCAAAGGGGAGCCTCCATTTATGGCACCCAACCGGCACAGAAAACTAACCCCGCCTCTCTCCAGTTGGGTCATGAGATTGTCACAGTCCTCCGGGAAGCGCGTCCCCAGTCCAAGTTACATTAGCTGTGATAAAAGAGCACAAAGATGGAAAAGATCTTACCATGTACCCGTAAGATCTGGGGATCCTAATGCCAAGAGAGGTGGCACAGTTCAGCCTCGGTCGGGCACACACAGGCCACCTTTTGGCCCAGTCTTAACTCGGGCATGCACCAAGGTGCGGCCTGAACGTGTCCCGTGCCCCGGAGGGAAAGCAGGCTTATGCAAGCGCCCAACCAGGGTTGTGATGCTACCCCTGGATCCTCACAGCAGGGCTTTCTGTGTAATGTAGTTAGCCCCCCTCGTGGCGTCTCCAGCAGTCAGAACAAAGTGTCCCGTGTCACGGTGAGAAAGCAGGCTTTTACAAGCGCCCAACCAGTGCTGTGATGCTCCCCTGCCTCCTCTCAACAGGACTTTTGAAGAATGTAGTCAGTCCCACTCATGGCATCGCCAGTAGCCAGAACAAAGTGCCCTGCACTACGGTGGGGAAAGTGGGTTTTTACAAGCGCCCAAACTGTGCTGTCATGCTCCCCCTGCCTCCTCTCAGCAAGGCTTTCTGGGAAATGTACTGAGTCCCCTTGTAGCATTTCTAGTAGCCAGAACAAAGTGCCCTGCACAGCGGTGGGAAAGTAGGCTTTTACAACAACACAACCAGCGCTGTGATGCTCCCCGGCTACCTATCAGCAGGGCTTTCTGGGGAGTGTAGTGAGTCCCCCTCGCGGCATCTCCAGTAGCCAGAACAAAGTGCCCCACGCCACAGAGGGAAAGCAAGCTTTTACAAGCACTCGACCATTGCTGTGATGCTCCACCTGCCTCCTTTCAGCAGGGCTTTCTGAGGAATGTAGTGAGTCCCCCTTGCAGTGTCTCCAGTAGCCAGAACAATGTGTCCCGTGTCGCAATGGGAAAATGAGCTTTTACAAGCACCCAACGGCACTGTGATGCTCCCCTGCCTCCTCTCAGCAGGGATTTCTTGGGAATGTTTTGAGTCCCTCTCGTGGCATACCCAGTAGCCAGAACAAAGTATCCAGCTCCAAGGTGGGAAAGCGTTCTTTTACAAGTTACCGACCAGCACTGTGATGCTCCCCCGCCTCCCCACAGCAAGGCTTCCTGGGGAATGTAGTGAGTCCCCCTCCCGGTGTCTCCAGGAGCCAGAAAAAAATGTCCTGCACCGCGGAGGGAAAGTGGGCTTTTAAAAGTGCTTGACCAGCGCTGTGATGCTCCCCGGCCCCCTCTCAGCAGGGATTTCTGAGGAATGTAGTGAGTCCCTCTTGTGGCTTCTCCAGTAGCCAGAACAAAGTGTCATGCTCCATGGTGAGAAAGAAGGCATTTAAAAGCACCTGACCGGTGCTGTAATGCTTTCCCCCACCTCCTCTCAGTAGGGCTTAGTCCCATTATTGGCAACACACCCCACCCACACCACAACAGAGTAGGCATGCATAAATAAATACACAACACAACTTTTGTTTGGAGAAAATATTGCTGCAGGTTTATTCCATACAAAAGATTGCAATATGGTGGGTTATCTTACGGGCGATCCAAGGGCAGGCAGCTGTACCAACCTATGCTGCCCTGCTCGCCTGATGAGCCAAGCACTGTGGAGAATCCAATCAGCGCTACCCTTATGGGGGTGATCCCCTTACTGGATCACATGACACATTGGTCCCTTATTACTCACACCCCTTTCAGGGTGGAGCGTAGCAAGGCAAGCCCCCGGTTGTTCAGGCCCACAACCGCCCGAAGGACTAACGGGCGCCGACGTAACTGTTCCAGGACCCTCCCATGAGGCTCCTGGGATTTGGCTCTGGCACCCCTATTGTGCCCACGCAGAGGTACCTCTTCTGTACCCATATGCTTCCAGATCGCCCTGTAACTCCGCCTAAAGCTCTGGAGGCGGCCCCTGTCGCCCAAAGAGCCCCCCACCAAAACAGCTCCTTTCTCACTGCAACCTGCAATCTCCCGGGCCTCATTCATGTCCAGTAGGAACAGATCCAAGCCCCACCTGTGCCAAGTGCACCCCAACTTTGTCAAAATAACCTTGGTGTTCGCTCGGCATCGCCCATGCCTGCTGAAGCCAAAGCCCCTTGCTCTGCGAACTTGCGCATGGAGCGGTTTATCCTTCTCTGGGAATGTACCAGTGCCTCGCATGACCTGCAAGAATGTGATGGCCTCCCAGGAGGGAGCTCTACGCTTAAACATCGCTATATTACCCTTCAAGCTGATGTGGCTCTGTTATAATCTAGCAAGTGATTAATGCATCCTCTTTATTGTTGCCCTTTGCCTTGCTGCTCAGTCTATGTGATGTCATCAGAATGTTGAGAGTGTTTGTGTGGAAGAAGGAGTCAGTTGGTGTGGAAGGGCTGAGCGGCAAGGAGACTGCTCCTGGTGGGGCATTGTATGAGGCCTAGCATGAGACTTAATATGGATCCTATCTGAAGAATAAAGCTGTGATCCTGAACTACATCACTGGACTACGTAGCTTTCATTTAACTGTAACAGGCTCCCACCTCCTGCAACCTGTAGTTGCAGTCCTTCTAGCATTTCGTGCTTCCTAACACCTGTTTCCCCAATTTATGGACAGCAGCACACTTGCTTAGATGACCGCTTCCACAACCAGCCTATATACTCTGGCTATGCGGACGGGGCATTTCATGCATCACTGCAGCAACCCGTAACCTGCTCTGGGAGCAGAGTGCACCTACTTTGTTGCAGTTGACCAGACATGTGCACAGACCTTTGCGATTAATAAACCCTAGCGAACCAGACTGTTTGCATAGCGCACACTATTGCAGTCACAGCAACCATTTGGAGTGACAACTTACGCCACCTACCAGGCTTGCTTAACTAAAACTCGATCACAGATACACACATACCTGCTAACCAGCTGTGACCCTTGATGCTCAACCCAGCTAATGACCTAGTACTTTGTTATTCCAGGGAATATTGCCTTCCACAAGATCAAGCCGCACATGAGCATATGGCCTTCACCTACTGGGCCGAGGTGCGGTGTGTGCTCTGGATTTGTCAGCGATGGTGCTCCAACACATTTCAAGCCGCTCTTGGAGCCAAGGCACACATTCTGGCCTAACCATCTGACGCATGCCCCTGGCTAACTTGCCGCTGCGAGATTTTGATCTTCACACCACCCTCTTGCGGTTACCCGTGCACATCGTCTATAGGTCTTGCCCCCCACTCTATTTATGCAGATACCTGCAATGTACCCTTCTGCCCCTGTATGGGGGGAAAATACCTGTAACATTGCAAATCCCACTGCACTCACATTCTCGGGCAGTCCGGTGGGGGAGGGAGGTCCTTAGAATTGGTTCTGCTACACAGCCTTGCCTCCTAGCCCGCAAGCACCCTCGTCTGACAGCAGACTATCTGCTGTGTTGCCCGTGCACTGTCCGCACCCTGGCGCAAGACGTCACCGTTCTATACCTCTGCTAACAGAATACCTTCAGTGAAGCTGGAGTGAAAGGTTGTATGTTGTGCATCTGACCATAAGAACCTTGGTTTGCCTTGGCAGGGATCAAATTGTTGCATCTGTCACACTCCAAATAGTGGCAACGTGCAGTTCTTTTGAATTTTACACTGCAGGGTGGGCCTGGACGATCCTAGACACCCCGTGTGCCAACCCGCTTTGACCCAAGATGCAACGCACTAGACCCGGTACACTTGGTTACCCCGGACTTAATTGCCCTCCATCGAAATCCATGTGTAAAGGTAGCTGGTCCCTGATTTAATTTCTAGTAGTCTATGTGTTATGCCATACTCCTTTTATGCCTTTTTCAAAGCAGTTAACCCGCTCACACACGAGACCCGCTGGTAGCCAGTCCAGTATAACCTTTACATGGAATTTAAATTCTCCTAAAAACTGCGCAGAGGGCAAGCCACACTCACTGCTACTGGTGTCTGACTAATTGGCCCTTGGAGGCCGTAGCAATACTGCCCGGTCAGCAAGTACGCCCACTGTACCGTTGTCATTTAGTAACTCATGGCGCTGACAACCGCAATATATGTATTGTGCCCACTATTGGAGACAACTCACCCCTTCGTGGAGTGACAACTACACCGGTGCCTACACCAGTCACCCGACAGTGTAAGGGTAGCTGGTCCCTGATTTAATTCCTAGTAGTCTATGTGTTATGCCATACTCCTTTTATGCTTTTTTTGTTTTCTTTTTTTTTTCCCCAATGCAGTTAACCTGACCAGCGTTTATATCATATCTTTAACATATTTACTGGTTTTGCCACATGGCACCCTTGTGGCTGGTGATACGGAACCTCCTACCCAGCATAAGCTGACAGTCTTGCGTTGCCATCACACCACCTGTGTACCTTGAATCCTCCTCCATCTTCCTGTGTAATAGTCATACTGCTACGTGGGCAATCAATTCACAATCCCTCCTTTCCTGCCAGACTGGTGCCTGTTCAGTTTAATCTGTGGTGACTGCACCCAGACTTCCCAGGCAGCTTTTGTTGCTGACAATGTGAGCAGTTGCTGGCATTGAGGGAATCTCATGCTTGCAACTACAGCGATTATTTAAATTAATATGATACTGTGTATCTGACTGAACTATGCAAGGTCGTTGACACTCTCACACGTGCAGTTGCTATGGAACCTTTGGACTAGTCCATCAACTAGTCCACCGCTGCCAAATGCCTTGGTGCGTGAACGCCCGCTGGTCGCACGTCGATCAGCGATTATTTAACTTAATAATATTGCGCATATGAATGAAACTACGTACAGGCAGCTCAAAATTTTCACGTTGGCAAAAGTGACGCATTTTGATTTGTCAATTGAATTAAGCCAGTCCACCCTAGGTGAAGTCTTGCCCTCCCAAACTTCTGCTAGTATACCAGGGAACAGGCAAAGCAGTGGGAAAAGGAGGGGAACCATAGGTATCAATACCTGCCCTTTCTTGAATACTGAGAATGCCAAATGTTCTCTAAACATTATGGCCTATTTGCGCCTTAACTTACTGCTCCCACCCAGTTTGACCCCAACTTTGGGACAGCTGTAGTAGTAACATGCCCTTAATGGTACGTGACATTGTACAAGCTACTGCGCAGCAAGACACAAAAATATTGGATCATAATGACCCTAACAATTATGTACAGCTACTGCCCTTACTTGATTGAGGGAATGCTGAATGCTTCCTAAGGACTGTGAACTTACCGCTCAACACAGTTTGACCCCAAAACCTTGGGACAACCTTAGTAGTAACCATGCCCTTAATGGTACGGCTACCCCAGCGTTGACCATCAACTTATTTGGGACACAGGTCGCAGAAGATGCCCCTTCCAATCTCTGGTTCTGGCCCATAGAAGGACAACCAGGGGAGCAGGCAGGTCTGTGTGAACAGGAAGTGAACAATATGTGCAGATACCTGCCCCTTCTTGTATATTGGGGATGCCAAATGTTCTATAATACCTTGCAGCCATTTGTGCTCTAACACAGCGTTTCCCAAACTTTTTTGAACCGCAGCACACTTGTTAGATGACAACTACCTCAACCCCTCTGCTGCCATGGCTAAGGGGTGGGTGAGTGTGGCTTAACTGAAGCAACCTGTAACCTGCCCTGGTTTACAGAGTGCACCTCTTCGCTGCATCGACCAGACATTGGCACAGGGACATGCTGAATCTCTTGCTTGACTGCTAAGACCGGGCGTCATGAGGTCTCACGTTCATGTGTACCCGTCACACTTGTGCTGCACCCGCTAAGGGATCAGTATACTCCCTATCCGTGATCCTTTCTTACATCCATAAGTAATGATAAATCATTTGAATGGCCACCGGCGGATGAAATGCCGGCGGGCCTGCCGGGATCAAAACCCGTGACCATGAGGTCATACCACGACCACTACCTTGGGTGCCTTACCCCGTGGCCACTAGACCTGTGTCTGCCTACTATACATAATTGTCGCCACTGGGAAGCTGAGACGGAGTGCAGGTGGTATTGCCTGATGTTTGAGCTGGAGCTGCCCCTTGCCGCTGGGTCATCCTACCCTGCTGGAGCCCCTCAAAAAGACCAGGGAACAGTATATCAACATCCACCTTAAGCTTAAATATTTGCTTATCATAGGTGCTGAAGGCAATGTGTACACCTTCCACCAGGTCCCGGACACAGCTGTGAAGAGTTCCAGAAGGACCTGGCCAATATAAAAGACACCAGCAGAGCAGAGGGAGCCCTGAGCAAGCTTCAAGGATTGTTTAAGAGTTAAAACTAATCTGCAGGGCTACCCAGCTTGCTCAGGCAATGACTATGGCATTCAGACCTGCTACCGGCACATCACGCATTTACTAGATATTCCGCTCCCTGAAAAGCCTGACCGATACGCCATTCATAGCGTTAATCTAACGCGCATGGAGAATAACATTAATTATACAAATGTAACGCGTGTGTGAATGCAAAGGTATTGAAACGCTATATATGAGCGCCAGTTACTTTCCATATTCAACACAACTATCCTAATGTGCCACCTGACCGCTTCAAGGTACTTAGTACAGCCACACAATGTCTAATTATTCGGGCCCGGACCAAGGTTTACTCGCCCAGTCCTCAGACCCTTATTGCCCCCCTGTAAGGAGTACCAAGCTGCCCGCACCAGGGAGACCCACCCTTGGAGTGCCGTCCCAAACTAGACACACTGCCCCCTTTGGCATGGACAGCACCGCCCTACTTACTGCTTTTACCGTTCGCATTGCCCGGCGGCGCGAGTTGGTCCTGGCAGGTCCGGTGCGTCTGAAAACTCGCAGAATTACTGGGGGGGGGAGAAGAACATGTAACTATCTCTGGGGCGGCACCCAAATTAATGGTCCGTGCCGTCCGCAACTTTCCTACACAGAGCACCCCCGCTCTGGTGTGCGCCCGCTGACCCGTGAGGCCACCTTTGCGAAGCTACCTTAGAGTTACACCTTTTCGGCGTGACAAAGGGGGATCAGGCACAATGAATTCTTCACTCTGATCTGGGTGCTGCTGTTTTTTGAAGATAACTGAGCCAGCTCAGAAGAGCACTGAGCATCAGCCTGACTGATGGTGCCATGGAAGGGGATAACCCGGCAAGGTCCATCAAGAGATAATCAGTTTGATCCCCCAGAGTGCTTACTATTGGCATGTTAAAAACCCAAACGCCGTCATGGCACTTGGAGCACTTTAATAATAAGTGCCGGTTGCAATGCCAATACTGTCTGGGATTTGTCTTATCTCCTGGTCCTCCCGTAACATCCCACCTCCCTCCAGTGAGGGGAGGAATGCGCCATGATCTACTCAGGCACCATAATATTATGTGGTAGCTGGACCGATGGATGGCGTTGGTCTAACATGTTCCCTACTGGCCTAATCTTGGTAAAACAATGGGCAAGATCGATGACTTCCGGGCGTGGCTTACAACATGTAAGCTAAAATTATGACCGTAGCTCAGTGTGCCGCCGACTGGTGTTCGCGGCTTCTGTCATTGCATCCAGATATATCTCCAAGCAACAGTACACTCCCACATAGCTCATACTATTGGCTTTGACCATGCCTGTTAGTTGCCGAATGTGGATAAGAGAATGTGGATAAGAGCATAAGTCTGTAGGAAATGTTTCCATTAAGAAATGGTGAGACACCAGTTACATTACACAAGGACACATTCATCCTTTGAATCACAGGAAGTTGAGCCCAAGTGAGGCTCGAACCTGCTTTCGCACTTCGAGGTCGGCAGAACTAGACTTACGCCACAACTTCGCACCATTGATGGTCCTGAACCTTGAATTGAATGTCCCGGTTAAGTGGGAAGCAGTTCCACCGTATGAGATCATTACCCTTACGCGGCTATGCATTGTGATGGAGGGGGGTGCGCCGAAGCCAGCCTGGGTCACCCCCGCACGGGCCCTGGCACCACTCGCCGGCCTGATGCCGCTCGGCACCGCACAGTGCACAACGTGTGCGGAAGCCCCCTAAAATACCTGTTATGCGAGGGCTTGGCCTGGCGCCACATGCCCCGAAACATGCACCGGCTGTCAGCTGGACCCGAAACCCGGCTACACTGCTGCACGGCTCTGGCCACAAGACGCACCTCTACAACTGAAGCTGCCCGCCCCCCGTGGCTGCACTCCATTTCTTGTGCCACCTGTTTCTTCGCTCCAACGAGAAATCTCTGTGTGCCCCTTGGGTACACCGACTCTGCCTCGCCAGCTGGCGTGCCAGAACAACTCGGATGAATGCCACCGGGCAGTGCACCAATGGCCTCCCAGCTGGGCAACCCTCCACCCTGGCAGACTAGCCCAAAAGGCACTGGCCGGTCATAGGCAAGGCAGGTACGCCTGGGGCCTCCTGCAGCTGCCGTGCCTGCCTGAACATCACTCTCTGAAACTTGCCCAAAACCCTTGCCTGTATTTTGCTCTCAAGAGAAGACACATTGACACACCAGGATTTGGGACAAACCAGTGGCATAATGGAAACAGACCCTGAATTCCATGCCCTTCTCATGTCCCGTGACCGCACTGGGAATGATTACCTTTTACGTATACCCCTGGGTAGCCCTACCCATACCTGGGAATGCCCAGAGCGTGATCCACCCAAGCACACCTCGGGCTGCCCATGCAGCGTGCACCCCGCCTCAGGACCCACACCACCTGCAGGCCTGTGGTCGGGTACCCGAGCACCAATCTCAACTTTGAACCGCCCCAGCCTTGCCGGGCTGCCAATGTCTGCACACCCTCCCCAAATGTTTCTCTTTCCTACCTGAAAATACGTAGCACTCATGATAGGTGCTGTTACTAGGCACGGGGAGATGAGTGATTCTCCCACTCACAGGATGTAGAGCCCACAGCAAGTGCTGAAGCGGGATATCACGCTAAACAGATGGCACATCCGACCGTTATGTCACATCCTCTCTTCTCCCGATAGTTACCCCCAAAGCACTACAGGAGTACCCCTATCGCAGTGCCTGTCGAGCTTACCAGTTTTGGCCAAATGCGTAGCAAGAGAGGCATAAATGATATCCCTTGCCACCTGCACGTTGTGTGCTTACCTCCAGCTGGGGCCCTTCGTGGTGACATTAGTGGAGACTATATCGGCGAGCTCGCTCTGTGCGAGACTGTGGAAAGGTGTTACCCCAACCTGTAGCACGTTAAACCTTGCCGGTGCTGCTTAAGCATGTATGCCACCCCTTGAACAACACGGCACTCCGCGAGCGCGAGCCCAGCCACTCTTATGCGAAAACGTGCCGCTCAATTCGCTCGCACGCCCAATCTCGCCAGGTCAGACCTGCCCCAACACCCACAGACAGGGACAACCGGTCCTACAAAGAAATGCCCGGAGACCAACGACGGCGTGTCCGGCACAAAGAGGACGCCAAGATGGCCGGGGGAGGCATAAATACCTCCCCACCTCCTCAGTGCGCCGGAAGTGATGCGCCTGGCGTGCCTGGTAAGGGGACTCCTCCTAGAGTCCCGCATTAGTAGTGGGGGTGGGGAAGTGCCCAAATGGCACTAAAGGGGCCGCCCTTTTAGGGTGGCCCCCTGCAGGGGCCGCGGGCAGCCGCATTCTGGGGAATATAGTGAGTCCCCCTCACAGCGTTGCAGGTAGCCAGAACAAAGTGCCCCGTGCCGCTGTGGGAAAACGGCCTTTAAAAGCACCTGAATGGCACTGTGATGCTCCCCCGCCTCCTCTCAGCAGGGATTTCTTGGGAATGTAGTGAGTCCCTCTCGTGACATCTTCAGTAGCCAGAACAAAGTGTTCCAGGCCGTGGTGGGAAAGTGGGCTTTTACAACCACCCGACCGGTTTTGTGAAGCCTCCCACCTACTCTCAGCAGGGTTTTCTGGGGGAACCCCCTCGCGGCATCTCCAGTAGCCCGAACAAAGTATCCCATGTGCCGGTGTGAAACTGGGCTTTTACAAGCACTCGCCCAGTGCTTTGATGCTCCCTCGCCTCCTCACAGCAGGACTTTCTGGGGAGTGTAGTGGGTCCCCCTCCCGGTATCTCCAGTAGGCAGAACAAAGTGCCCCGTGGTGGGAAAGTGGGTGTTTACATGCGCCCGACCAGTGCTGTGATTCTCCCCTTGCCTCCTCTCAGCTGGGCTTTCTGGGAAATATAGTGAGTGCCCCTCATGGCATCTCCAGTAGCCAGAACAAAGTGTACCACGCCATACTGGGAAAGCTGGCTTTTATAACCACCGACTGGTGCTGTGACGCACCCCCCCCCCCAGAAGGGATTTCTGGGCTAATGTAGTGAGTCCCTCTCGTGGCCTCTCCAGTAGCCAGAACATAGTCTGCCATGCTGCAGTGGGAACGCAGGCTTTTACAAACACCTTACCGGCGCTGTGATCCTCCCCCGCCTCCTCTCAGCAGGGCTTGCTGGGGAATGTAGTGAGTCCCCCTTGCGGCATCTCCAGTAGCCAGAACAAAGTGTCCCATGCTGCGGTAGGAAAGCGGGCTTCTACCAGCACCCAACCGGTGCTGTGATGCTCCCCTGCTTACTCTCACCAGGGCTTTCTGCAAATGTAGTGAGTCCCCCGCGCTGCTTCTCCAAGAACCAGAACAAAGTGCCCCGCACTGCAGTGGGACAGAGTGCTTCTACAAGCACCCAACTAGCGCTGTGATACTCCACCCCCCCTCTCAGCAGGGCTTTCTGGGAAATATAGTGAGTGCCCCTCACAGCATCTCCAGTGGCCAGAACATAGTGCCGATATCGGCAACCCCCGCTTAGCAATAATTAGCCGCGCTGCGCAAAATAAACAGTCCACACAAGTTTTGTTGGGACAGCTGTTTGCTGCAGGTTTATTACATACAAGGACTATGCCAACTTGGTGGGTTAACTTTCAGGCGATCCAAGGGCAAGCAGCGGTGACTAACCTAAGCTGCCCTGCCCGCCTGATGAGCCAAACTGCACCGTGGCCAACCCAAGCGGACAGCGTGTCCAGCAAAGAGGGTGGCCAGTGGGTGGGGGCAGGTATAAATACCTGTCCACAGCCAACTGCGCACTGGAAATGATGCCGCAGAGACGCCGGACGTAAGAGGGGCTCCCCGAGGAGGGGGTCCCTGCGACTGGGTGCGGGGAGGTGCCTAATGCGGCACTAGGGGGGCCGCCCTCCTACAGGGCCCACTGCGTGCGCTGCGGGCAGCCGCAAAATGTGCTACGCCACACTGGGAAAGGAGGCTTTTACAACCACCCGACCATTGCTGTGATGCTCCCCTGCCTCTTCTCAGAAGGGATTTCTGGGCTAATGTAGTGAGTCCATCTTGTGGCGTCTTTAGTAGCCATAATAAAGTCTCCCGCACCGCAGTGGGAAAGCAGGCTTCTACAAGCACCCAACCGGTGCTGTGATGCTCTCCCCCACCTCCTCTTAGCAGGGCTTTCTGGGGAGTGTAGTGAGTCCACCTCACAGCATCTCCTGTAGCCAGAACAGAGTATCCCGCGCCACAGTGGAAAAGCAGGATTTTACAATTGTTCGACCGGTGATGTGATGCTCTCCCCGTCTCCTCACAGCAGGGCTTTCTGGGGAATGTAGTGAGTCCCCTCATGCGGCATCTCCAGTGTCCAGAACAAAATGTCCTGCGCCGCTGTGGGAAAGCGGGCCTTTACAAGCACACTACCGGCTCTGTGAAGCTCAGCCACCTCTTTTCAGCAGGGATTTCGTGGGAATATAGTGATTCCCTCTCGTGGCGTCTTCAGTAGCCAGAACAAAGTGTCCCGCGCCGCGGTGGGAAAGCAGGTTTTTACAAGCACCCGACTGGTGCTGTGATGCCTCCTTTGCCTCCTCTCAGCAGGGTTTTCTGGGGAATGTAGTGAGTCCCTGTCACGCTGTCTCAAGTAGCCAGATAAAAGTGTCCCATGCCGCAGTGGGAATGGTGTATGTGGCTTGGCTACTTCTGCAGTCAAAGCCTCATTTGATTTTACTATTCAAAATTACAGCACTGTAAAATTGGGTCTGGATCTTCTCACCCAGAAAAAGACAGCTGTGGAAAACCCTACCTACTCACAATCAGTAAGCAGGGAATTCTGTTGGGTAATTCTGCTTTGCCTGATGCATAACGTGTGCGTATATGGTTAGCCTGCACACCAAAGCTTGTGCTTTACCCTGCTCTACTAAGTTATATGCCTTGCACAAACTTGTGTTGCTGAAGGGTTATATATGCACTTGTGTATGATAACTTATTTTAAAAAGTATACTTCACACTTCAGATCCTGAGGTCTTCACTCCCGAGGCTTTATTGGCTGGTCCCAATTTGCACATTTGTGGACCTGAACCAGGTATGCAACATGTCTTGTGGTGGTACTTGAAGAGCAACCTTGTACTTTCTATAGAACTGAGATGGGGCAGAGCAAATAACAACAGCTGGCAAGTATTCCATATATTTGTTTCTGCATTTTGATTTAAAAAAATAATTTTTGTAGTAGAAAGTCCAAATGGTTTCCAGTGTAAATACTTTCTCCATTGAGTGGACTGCGATACATTAGCAATGAAGTAAGTTAAACAATTAATATAAAATAAAAAGCAAAACAAGTTCATACTTCGCCAAAACGTCCTGATTGAATAAATGTTGTTTCTTTAATTATTTTACTCAACCCCTCACTTGGTTGGAAGCAGCTAATTGAACGCCTCTTAGGTAGTGAATACTTGAGCAGCGCAGACTATTTAAATATTACTCAGTAGCACACAGTATGAAATGTTCTTTATTCGGAGTTATGTTGTGCCACGGTACAACGGAGCCAAAATTAGATGCAGGTTTCAAGACAATGAATCGTGGCTAGACATGCTTAGCCTAACATATTCATTTCATTGCTGTTGTCAAGTGGCAGACACAGTCTTTTTTGGAAAAAAACAGAGAAAAAATTTACTTAATAATCTGAACGTGAAAGTGATCAATGGCCTGAGTTCACTAGTGAGAATCCATATAACCCGCAGAAGTTGTTATTAGTAAAACAGAGCATAACTGGGCAGGGAGCTAAACACAGTTAAGGAAAAAAAACAATAGCAGCCCGATATTGCACTGACTGACTAGGCAAGAACTACATCAGGATGTTGTATGTATCTCTTTTCTCACGAATCGCACTTTTCAAGTCTTTTCCCCCACAGCTAGTTCCGATATCCACTCATTTGCCCATGGGGTACCTCAGGGCTCCATCCTTAGCCCTTTACTTTTTAACCTATACGTAAGACCCTTAGCCGATGTTGCAGAAGAGTCCGGGCTACCCTGTTTTCCTATGCGGACGACTCCCAAATCATTTTCTCTCTCTCCATGAAGAGCACGGCCGGGCCTTCTCCCCTTCAGTTGGGTCTGAGCAAAATCGCATCGTAGATGCAATCAAATTACCTCAAACTCAACGGTGAGAAAACCGAGGTCCTTATACTTGGGAAAAACAAGGAACTCTGGGGCCCTCAACACTGGCCCTCCGAGATGGGTGCTCTTCCCATACCCTCCCGCCAAGTTCCCAACTTGGGCGTCACCATTGATAACTCGCTCAGTATGCACTCCCAAGCTGTCAAGGTAGCTGCCACATGTTTTACCATCCTGAAGTGGCTAAAAAAGGTCATCTGGATGCTACCAGAGCCCACTCAGAAAACTGTAGTCCATGCTTTGATCACTTCAAGGCTGGACTACGGCAATGTTCTCTATTTGGGCTCAAACAAGGAAGTGACTCGCAGGCTGCAGATGGTCCAGAACTCCGCTGCAAGGCTTCTGTGCCGGGTTCCTAGAGCCACCTCTATCTCCGGCCATCTACGAGACCTGCACTGGCTCAGGGTGGAGAACCGAATCAAGTTCAAAGCCCTGAACTACATGTTTAAAATCAAAATAGAAGTTGCCCCTCAATCCCTTCAATCTCTGGTCCATCCATACGTTCCTCCTCGTAACCTCCGTTCATCTGATGGGTGGAAGGTCATTTAAATATTTAGGCCCCTCACTTTGGAATGCCCTGCCCATAGCTCTCCGAAACAAAACAGAATACGTCCAATTTCGCAAATCATTGAAGACTTGGCTTTTTAACCAATAACCTGTAAGCCACTTATCAAACACAGTCTCTGATCTGCTTTAGCGCCGGGAAACCCTTTTTGGGTAGCTGTCCCGCATTATAAATTTAATAAATAAATAAATAAATATGGGAACAATCCTATTTCACGACCCCCTCTGTTTTCAATTTGGAAAAGGTTTTAAAACCCCTTTAAATGAGTCTGAAAGTTATTTCTACTCGTAAAAGGGTTTTGTACATTGTGAAATGGTGGTTTGTGGTCACTTAGGGCCTGATTATGAGTTTGGCTTGTGGGAGCGGGGCGGCACACCACTGCCCCGCACCCACACCACCAAAATCCACTGCTGCCTGCCTGCCAGATTACAAGTTGTAATCCGGGCAGGTGGTTCTGCTGCAGCTGTCCCACAGCACTGCCTTTCAAAGGCTCATAGGAGAGCCATAGCGCGTTCCAGCATGGACTGTAAAGTCCATGCTGTGCAGGAACTGGGGTTGCAGAAAGACAGGGGGGCACACCATTTGCCCACCTGCATGGACCCCGTGCACCGAGGCACCAGGCCTAAGGTTCCTCACCACCATCTTTTCCTGGCGGGCTCACTGCGATGAAAAGGAGGGCAGTGAGGAAACTCATAATGGGCTTGGCAGTGCCGCAACGGCACCACCAAGTATATTGTGGTCTCAGACTGCTGCACCACCAACAGGGATCGCGGATCCCTGGTGGCTACGGCGGTTCTCTAGAATGTCCAACTGCTGTACTTGTAATACTATGATCGGACCGCTGTTGCAGCTGTCTCCGACCACCACCACACCTCCACCGCGAGATTGGTGGTCCCATGGACTGCCAAATTCGTAATCAGGCCCCAAGTCTGATTCATCGACTTTACAGGTGCAAACATTCTGTATCGAATATCCTAATGTACTAAGATGAATTCTCAGATACCTATGCACATTGACTACATTATATGCATTTTACAAATACAAGAACTTTTGACTCTTGAATGAAGATACCTTTAAAGAATCTGCATATTAAATGACCAGATCAAAATTTACATGTATTTTATCCTTTATCTCTGGTGTCCTCTCCTTCCTACTGTTTCCACATTTCTGTATCAGTCGTGAATAAGTCTGCCATCTGGCCATTTTTTTTACCAGCAAAGGCCTGTATTTCTATGTCCTGGACAGTAAAAATATTGAGAAAAGCAGTGAAATCCAGTTTTTATCCCCTACTGAAACATAAACCTAATGCAGCAAACACACAGCTAAATCAATTTTAAAGTAAAGGAGAGCTGTCTAAGTCATTTCAGAATTATTATTAGAGCAAACAGAGGAATATTTATCATGTGTGAAAATAATCCTGATGATTTTACACAAATTCATTTTTCACTTGCCAGTCCTTGCCTGTTCCAGAATAGCAAATTGTAACAAAAAGCTGGTATTTTTAACTACAAAAGATAGTGTCATGTTAAATAATTAAATCACCTGACCAGTCCAGCAGCTCCAAACTTAATAAATCAAACGTTTCCGGCTCTGGTTGTCTAGGTTTGGACCATAAACTAAACAGATAGTATACTTTTGCCCTTGGGTTACTACCTGAATTATGGCCCATCTCCGCCTAGAATCTGCGGACGTTCTAAGTTTATTAGTTTCCAAGTTCATAGATTTCATTATAGCCATCCCATGTATTGAAGCTGTCTGGGACATGAAAATGAGGATGTCATAGCCTAGCTGTCTAAGCGACAAGCGATCTTTGTATGCGAGATGAGGTTCAGTTATTCCTAATATGTGCGGTTTCTAAACCATTAGTTCTTCCTGAATTAATTGCCACTTTCTAGGTCGATTCAGTCTGGCAACATTCCAGCACATAAATTTTAGCTTCAGCATTGTAATAATCTGAACTTAACGAGGCCCTCCCTTATCCTGGTTCCGAACTGCCTCCCTTTCTCAATCAAATAACGAACATTCCGACTCATGTATCCCCACACAAATCAACCCCCGCAAAAGACCAGCCTAAGTTGATAGAATAAAATCCCTCAGCAACGCCCCTAGACCCCCTAAGACCAACACTTCCCCCCATATCTAGGAGAAGGAATATCCACTCCCCTTGCTGTCCCTGAAATCACAGCCCTGTGGAAACACACCCCCACACTACCCCCCGCCCGACACCTGCCTGCCCGACCCAACTGTAAGTGTTGCAACCCCCCCAATCCCTCTACGACTAAATATAAGTGGCCGTGAGGGAAGAAAAGGAAAGAAGAAGAAGAGATATGGCTCAGATTTTAGTGATCGTTCTGCTGTAGAGCAAATTAAATTAGCCAGAGGACTCCGGTAGCATAAGGCAGCTGACATTGACCACCCTCAAGAATGCAAAGATGCTCCTTGCCAATGGCTTAGAGCCTGTGATGCCTCGACTTCTGTTTGAAAAAACTGTGGGAAGCCACCTTTAATAACCTTGAGGCGGCTGGTTCCTGTAGAAAGCCTGCGCCCCCACTGCCTTCAAGGGATCCATTAATTGACGCCGCTTACAGCACCTGTCCATTGTAGCCTTACATATGTCTGATCGAACAAAAATAGACATAGAGTCAACTGATATAGGCATTGCGGGTAGGCTTTAAGAAAGATTGCCTTTCTGAAAAGGAAGTTGCCAACAAAAATAAGCATTGGGCGAGATTGGAAAGGCTTCGATTGAGTTGTCTGCTTCTGGATGATAGGAAGCCGGTGAGCCAATGGTATCTGTGAATTCATGTCCCAGTCTTCAAAATCTGGAAATGTTTGCTGAAACAGCTTGAAGATGAAAGCTCTTGGATCTCCTCCTTCTTTTCCCTCGGGTATTCCAAAAACCCTCAGATTGTTTTCGAGCGTTGCCGATTTTACAAATCTTCTACATTACTTGAACAAGCATCAACTGACTCTCATGTGACCTGATTGACTTCACAGCTGCTGAGCCGACTTCCTCAGCCACGGTCACTCGTTGTTGAAGCTCAGCCATTTCCAAAGTGAGCACCACCCCCTTGTTGGTTACTTCCGACAGCGACTGTTGTAAAGCCAAACTGTCCTTTCTAATTTGTGCATAATGTTCCTGTGCCCCAGTTCTTTGCACCTGCAGAAACTGTAGAATGGTAGACAAAGATGATTCTTTTAAGCCAGACGTATCTATTTGGTCAGTGTTAGAAATGGGGGTCTCTAGTTGGCAGAGGTTTGCACCTTTGTCCAAGTAGAGACTCTTCTTCCTAGTCAGGGTAAGGGGGATACACTTCTAAAATAACCCCTGCTCACCCCCTTGGTAGCTTGGCACAAGCAGACAGGCTTATCCCAGAGGCAGTGTGTAAAGCATTTGTGTATGCATACAGTAACACAGTGAAAACACTACAAATGAACACCACACCAGTTTAGAAAAATAAGCAAACTTTATCTAAACCAACAAGACCAAAAACGACAAAAATCAAACACAATACTCTTAAAAATAGTTACTGTGCAAAACCTTTAAATTGCAGGAAAAACGTGAAAATACAGTTCCTCCGACTCGGTAGCTCCGTCCAGGGCTATCGCGATCCTGAATATGACAGAGTCTAACAATTCCAGCCAACCACATGGATAAGGGTTAGCCAAAGCATCGACAGACTCGGAGACAGTACCTTTTGTTGTTGCGGCTGACACAATGGTACGAGATGGTCCGGGGCAACCGTCGAGGCTGCGATGTGAGATGGAAGCGTTGCAGCGTGCGGTGTCCTCATGGCTCGGTGCAGGCAGTGGCTCGTTGACAGAGTCAGTGAGACCAAGGCTTGCATGCAGGGTGAGACGGTGCTCGATGCGGTGCTGGCAGGTCATGATGCAGCGACGGAGCCGGTTGAGGTACGAGTCGGGCAGCGACGGAGTTGATGACGTCAGTGCAGCATATAGCGAAGCGGTGCGGAGTGCAATGCCCACAGGATGCGGTGCAAGCAGCGGCTCGTTGACGGAGTCAGTGAGACCATGGTTGCATTGCAAGACGAGGCGGTGCTCTCTACGGTGCCTTCAGGACCCGGAATCCTGCGACGAAGTTGGTGACAGAGTCGGTTACCCTTTTCTTCTGTGGAAACTGAAACCAGCGGTTCCAGAGGCAGTGCCCGGAAGCTTGGTGAGGTCTTTGATGTTCCTGAGACCTTGTGAACAGGGGGCAAGCTCCACTTCAAGCCCTCGGAGATCTTCCTCAAGCAGGGGACACAGCACACATCAAAGTCCTCCTCCTTTCCTTGGCAGAAACAGCCACTGAAGGCCAACCCCAGACAGCATGCAGCAAAGAGGCAGCACTCCTCCTCCAGTTTCTCCAGCTCTTCTCCTTGGCAAAGGTTCCTCTTGATTTCCCAGAAGTGATCTAAAAGTCTGAGGTCTGGGCCCCTCTTTTTATACAGCAAAATCCTTTGTTCTCTGGTGGCAGAGAAGCCCTGTGCTCAGTCAAAACCAGTTCTGTCCTCTCTGGTGCAGCTTCCTGGCAGGAGGTGGAGACAGCATTGTGTCCGGCAGACCAGGCCCATTCAGGTGAAAGGAAATCTCCTCCCCCTACTCTAAATGCAGCCCAGGTCTATTCAGCCCAACCCTGATCCATTAGACTCCCTGGAGCCACTGCTCATCCCCAGCCCCTGTCACTCCAAAGCCAGACAGTCAATACACATCCTAGCAGAGGCACACTGGATGGCTAAGCAAGAAAATACCTACTTTCTAAAAGTGGTATTTTCAAACACAGAATGTAAAAATCACCTTCACTAAAAGATGCATTTTAACATTCTGAGTTCAGGCATACTAAACTTTATTTTACTACCTTGTTCCAGGGGTAGTTATGTTTATAAGATGTTTTAAGCAAACTCCCCATTCTATCCTATGGGAACAGGTAGCCTTGCAATAGAGAACAATGAAATTGGCAGTATTTCACTATCAGGACATGCCACACAGACCAGGGCAAGTCCTACCTTTTACATAGACTGTTACCTGCCCACAGGGGTACCTTGGGCCTACCTTAGGGGTGACTAACAAGTTAGAAAAAGGAAGGTTAGGGCCTGGCAAGTGGGTGCACTTGCCAAGTTGACATGTCAGCCGTAGACTGCCCAAAGGCTCTGCAATGGCAGACTTGAGGGGCATAAAAACTTGGCTATTTAATATGTAAATCTTTTTCCCTTTTGCTTTTGGCTCCTTTCAGGCGGCGCCAGGAAACCCAAGGGTAGCTGTGTGCCTTATAAAATTAAAATAACAATAACATTTACAGGCTGCTTATGTGGGTGGCACAATCAGTGCTGCAAACCCACTAGCAGCATTTGATTTACAGGCCCTGGGCACACACAGTGCACTGTACTAGGGACTGACTAGTAAATCACACATACCAATCAGGGAATCACTAATCCATAACAATACTTTACAAAGGGAGCACCTGCACGTTTGTACTGAACAGCAGTGGCAAAGTGCCCAAAGCATCTAGACCAGCAAAAACGAAGTCCAACACACAGCAAAAACACAGGAGGCAAAGGCAAAAATACAGGGGAAACCCACGCCAATGGTGCCAGGTATAACAGTTAGAGATGTTAGCATCCGGTGCAGCAAGTGCTGTGGGTGTGGAGCACCCTGGAGATACAATAGCTGGAGAGTCGTGGGTTCTCTCGTGGCCGCTACTGGCTTCGGGCTGGAAGTAACATCGGGATTAAAGTTCCAATCTGATAGTGAATAACTATCCTCTCCTAAAACAGGGAAGCTGGGCTGACTGATGGGACAGATATTGACTAGCCGAGTTATCAGAGTCTTGACCTCCCCTTTTGAGATGACCCATTTAGTAGTGGGCTATTCTTCGAGCCCCCTCTTGAGCGTGTTGAGGCTGATTTATTAGATCGCTCACCTTCGTAATATTCTAGAGCCTTCTTAAGACCTCCACAGCCCTTTGAAGCCTTCAATTGACCTTGCTTCCTTACAGGAGACTCAATTGCCTTAATAGAAGAGTCATCTGAACCATCCTTGGACTTGGACTTAGGAATTTTATTAATTGCCCCACTGCAAGTGTCAGAATAAACAAGTGCCACTATGTCTAGTGTTGCTGAGAGATCTGATGATTTTTCAAGACCACCAGCATCATTCTGTGAGATAAGTGAGGTAAGTATCCCGGCTGGGACATCCAGATCCACCTTGGTACCCCCCTCCAAGCGCGTTCTCTGAATAAGACACCGCCAGTCCGTCACCTATACATGCTTTGCTCGGATTTCACCTTCCACTAGCCTCATGTCTCTCCTCAGAGGTTGCCCCCCATGACTCCATATCAGAAGAACATACTGCATGTGCATGTGAAACTTACTGGGGCATAGGAGGCATCGTAACATTGTTGAAGGCTCCTGCAAAAATATGCTGACCAGAAAAGTTAACTTGTTGCAGGGCCAATTCTGCTGCAAATCAGCCACTGAGAGCACTGATAGCTTACTTCTGATGCCTGAACCCACAGAGGCCAGATCTCCTGAAGTTTTTGTATCTGTTGAAGACAGCAATTCAGCTTCTGCCGCCATGTCCAGTCCCTGCACTGCATTCATCAGGAAATCCTCCATTGCGACTGCTGGAGCTGTGTGCTATCATTGCGGGCCTGGAGGAGGCCCGCTGCTCTGCCTGATTGAAGGAGCTTCAGGATGGGATGTCCGTCCCGGGAGCCTGAGGCCTTCTCCACGGCAAGTAGATGGCTGTCCAATTCTCCTGACGCTGTTGCCATTGCCGTAGCCAAGGCCTCACCACTGTCTTTGGCAGCCACTGCTACAGCAGCAGTACACCCCCCCTCCCCGCCCTCCGCGAAGGACACTTGTATGTGGCAGGGCCATAGTGGGGGTAAGATTCAGCCAGCGGGGAGCAGAGCAGCAGACACCGGTCTGCCACCTCAACACCCTGACCTGCAGCAGCTGACTCTGTAGTCTCCCAGCACACTGCAACCACATTGGATTCATACTGGGCTTGGAGCGAGGATGATGTAATAAGATTGAGGCACAGCTAGCTAGCTGTTGTCGTAAGAAGATGAGGGGTAGAAGTATGCCGTGTTAAGTCATGTCAGGCCAGCAGCGTAACAGAGCGGAAGCAGCAGCAGTCCTGGGTGTGTGTTCACCACAGCGGAGTCAACCCGCCATCTTCCTTTCCAACCGACCTCTTTTGCCACAGATAGTTCTTAATTTTCAACCAGATACTCCGATACTCAGAGTAACCACCACAGACACATACTTAGGAATTAGGCCTAGCAGCCAAGTGGAAGATATTATTTCACTAAATTATGAGGCTCTTTTACAGGCAGTAACCGTTAAACTACAACAATGGCACTGACTTCCTCTTAGTATTGTGGGCCGGTGTTACATCATTAAGATGAATGTATTGGCTAAATTTCTCTATCTATTCCGTTCCATACCACTCCGTTTCTCGGATTCTTTTTTCAAGCGTTTAGAGGGGATGATCAGTAGTTTTATATGGGGTTATAGGAGGGAATAAGCATGACATCCATTTTGTAAAACTTTTATAGAAACAAGGTGTGTTTCAACCTTCCAGATTTTAAGTTATATTATTGGGCAGCATTCACCAGTCAAATTCAGAACTAACTGATTGGGCAGCAAGTCAGACTGTCCTCACTGGGATATCAATTTGCACTTGCCCATAACACCAGGTACTCAATTAATAAGCTGACACACCCCCAATTACTTCAAGAGGGTCAGATTTAAGCTAATCAGGGATCTAGTGCAGATTTGGCAGGATATCTGTATTAAATATTCCTTACATTAATTTCACATTTATACCCCGTTTTGGTGTAATCTAATTTTCCCAGCTATATTTCACGATAATATTGGGAAAGTCTAGAGGTTTGTCTGTTGGGACAGCTTAATGGCCCTCAGGGCTTCTGGACTTTCTCTTTATTACAGGAAGCATTTGGGCTCCGTAATGCTCTTTTAAAAATATTTGAAGGTGAGGGATTACTTTTTGCATGGCTGTAAGGTAATGACCAAGAAACATCAGACATTCTCACATGTCTTTATCAGACTTCGGGTAAAATTTCTATAAGTCTAGTATATAAAAAGTTTATCTTGCATCCTGAGGATGACAATAAGCAATTATCCTTAAAATGTAGACTGCTTCTTGCATCGGAAACTTCAGTGACAGAGATACACGAGGCTTTTGATGTATTAGATCGCTCAGTAATTTCGGTTTGCCTGAAGCTTCAGCAATTTAGAACAATCTGCATGCTCTACTATATGCCTGATCGTATTTGCAATTGATAACTGTCCCGGGCCCCCGAGAAGGTATATTGTCCGAAGTGCCGCTGTTATGCGGCTGATTTAGTTCATATGTTTACTGGC
The DNA here is from genome assembly GCA_963921515.1 of Calotriton arnoldi. Taxonomy (NCBI): domain Eukaryota; kingdom Metazoa; phylum Chordata; class Amphibia; order Caudata; family Salamandridae; genus Calotriton; species Calotriton arnoldi. The sequence goes on from CAWUFW010005756.1 coordinate 855,958, forward strand.
TGTCTGATGCTGCAGGATTTTTGGGGCAGCGTACTTCAACTGACAACAGCTTACTTGGGGCTTGAATGCCAGTTGACCAGCAAGGAAATCATTTTGGGGTATAAATCGGGCTTTGATTTTGGTCTTGGGTCACCCGTTTCTATCATAATTGGTAAAGCTCGATTATGCAGTGCCACGGTCTGGATTAGCTCCTCACCACCGAAAGCGACAGAGTGGTGGGTGCTGCTATGTCAAATTTATGCATGTCAACTTGTAGTGGCCAAAGCAAGAGGTCCTCAAGCTATTAAGAAGGTGGAAAGAAATTGGTCCAGTCTTCATTTGGAATAGCTTAGACTCCTCCCTCCCTTTCTACTATCATATTTTTTCCCCTACCTCTGTCATATTAATGCACATATTTTTTATTGAACTGCGATTGATTATTTTCAAAACTGGAGTATGTTATTTGGAAATGTTTATTTGTGTTACCTGTGACTTGTGTTAATCTTTTCTGACTCCTTATAAAAAAATAAAATACAAATAATTACAAGTGCCCAACACTAATAATATTTAACCCTGTTTCTGGTAGAGGTGGACACAGTTCAAATCAGGTGCAGTTGAGGGTTACATAGCATATTGATTGTCTCTCAAAACAATGCAGATAACCCTAATATTGGATTTTAAAATTGGACACAAATTGATAAAGAGGGAATCACATTTTACTTTTCACCTTTGGAGCATACTGGAATCAGACACACTCTCTTAAATGGCAGAGCACTCTGTAATCATGCAGGATATAGATAATTCTGTACTTCACAACAGCTTGACTGTGCTTCAATTTTTCCCACCCTAGAGCTTTAAGTACCGGGGCTAAATACTGAATATCTAAGAAACTCTGGGGCATATTTATAAGGCGATATCGCCACCAGATCATCTCTTTTAGAGAAGGTCTGGTGGTGATATGCCCTTCTCCATATTTACAAAGCAGCATTAAGCCACTTTTTTGGCTTGGAGCCGCCTTGTATATAAGGCCCTTTTACACACATCACTTAGCGTGAAAGGTAGGGGCAATGGGTTTTGCTATGGGCGTTCCATCGCAACACCCTTGCTTTTGATGCTGCCCCTGAAGTACAAGGAGGTGTAAATCTGAGGCAGTGCTAAAAACGGCATGCAAGAGCAGGTGTTAGAGATGTGCCAGGACAGGTAGAAAAAGTCATAGTCTGTGTGGAGATAATTCCATTTATTTTTTCTGTAATTTTTGTGTATCACTGTGACTCTTTTTAAGAACTTCAGAGTCTTTCAGGACAAAGGAAATTCATAAATCCAAAAAAACAAAGTTCATATTGCAGCCAACATGTGTTACGCCCCTTCACACTGCCCTATTGGCCTGGGGCTTCCTCAGGGCTGCCCATTTAGGAGAGCAAACATTGTAATCAAATACCGATGAGGTATGAATATGTTTCACATAAGAGGCAAAATTAGTCAGGAAATGTATACATATATACACAAGGATGTTTGTTTATCATGGTTACAAGTTTCCACCGTCAGGGATGGATAAGTACATGAAATTAAATACGATGTCAGGAGAAGAGAAAAAGAGAAAAAGAGGGGGGAGAGGAGGAGGGACCAGAAGTGAAAGGAGTCATTGGGGGTATCATAATGGGGCCCAGGTGAGACATACACAAACATTATTGATATTAGGATAAGCAAAAGCATATACATACGGTGTTATCGCATTGTTATCCAGTGAGGTAGACATTGTTCCATATGTAGGTACAAAAAACATACAAGGATGCCACAACATTAGCATTATTTTGCAGTTTTTAAATTGTTGCCCCACTGAAATGCCCCCAGAGACGAAAAATAAAATGGTAATTACGGTATTTCATTACCATTTTATTTTTCGTCACCCTGTCTTAAGACCGCTGGTTAGAGAAACCAAAAGCCTCCAATGCTCTTCTGTGTGCATACTGAGGCAGCTCCCACCAATGCTGGCGCTGCTCTCATGCTGATGAGAGCAGTGCCAGGATTGGCTTTAAGAATTTCAAGCCTGCCTGCCTGCCTGCCTGCCTCGAGGAGAGAAGACCATCGAGGAGACGTTACACTCTCAGGTAAGTGCTTTTAATTAAATTTTTTTAATGTACCATCCGCCCCACCACCCTGCTCCTGCTGGAGCCCGTGGAGGCTGGTTTTTAGGGCAGGGGGACTCTCTTAATGCCTTTGACGCTTCACCAGCTTTCCGAGCATGGGGTGTGTTAAAGATAGAGAGAAAGAGAGGGAGGAAAGGGAAGGGTAGAGAAAAATCAACCGAAGAGGGAGAAGAGTAAGAGAGAGAGGAGAGAAGAATTGAGAGAGAGGAAGGATGGATGGATGGATGGATGGATGGATCGATCGATGGACCGATCAATGGATAGGGGGCTAAGTACTTTATATCGGATAACACCATTAGAAGGACTAAATCCAAGCCTTCTCTTATGGGCGAAGGTTGTAAGATTACTACATAGGAGCACTGCCTGTGATTGTGGGCTTTCACTTGGCACCAGCCATTTTTAAAAAAATGCAAAACTAGTGGAATGCATTAAGCTTCTTTCTTTCTTTACCCAATGCAGCACACATGGAAACAGCAAAAACGAGGAGAAGTTAAACATTTCTCCTTGTTGCACCAGGGTAAGACCAGGATTTCCCTGGTCTTAATTTTGGCACTGCCCACATTTACGCCACCCTTGTAAATATGGGGCAGTGTCAAAATCAATGGGTGTTGCTGTGGAACGCGCGCCACAACACCCATTGCCCGCCCTTTTCACGCTAAGTATAGCGTAAAAGGGTGCCTTATTTACAAGGCAGCGTTAACCCACGTTAAGTGGCTTAAGGCTGCCTTGTCTATAAGGTGAAGCCCCTATAGCCAACACAACGTCGGGAAAAGTGACATTGTGGTGGCGATAGGGGCTTGTAAATATGCCCTTTTGTCCCCTAATGCAGTATTTTGAAGTCTTGGGATGGAAAACTGCATCGCTCGGGACACAGACACCAGCCCAAGTTCTAAATACCATGGTGGAATGTCTATGACAGCACCATGGCACAGGAAGCCAAAACAAACAATGTAGTGCAGAATGGCACAACACCTTCCAATCCACACATGGCAAAACACAACCCACACTCTACAAATGTATAGAAGCATCACAAAAAGAGCAAAGCTACCAAGAACTAGGAATGGAGCAATCTGTTAGCCAAATTGCCCCTAAACATGGAATGTACGACATGCCACAATTTAAAGTCAAACACTTCATAAATAATAAAGAACTAGGGGCCACATGCATCAAGCTTTTTTCCGGTTGCAAACGGGCCGATTCATAGAATTGGACCGTTTGCGAATGGAAAAAGCCCTTTTCTGATGCATGAACCCATTTCCATTGGCAAATTAGGTAATCGCAATTTTTTGCAATTACCTAAATTGCGAATGCATTTAGGGAATCGCAATTTGCGATTCCCTAAAGGCGATGCATCAAGCCTTTCCTAAATGCAAACTGTGCATTTAGGAAACGCTAATTGACATCAACTTCAAGTTGATGGTAATTTGCTCATTCTTTGAAAAATGCACAAAAGTGCATTTTTCAAAGTGACATGTGGCGCACACACATGCCCTTAGGGCATGTGTGTGCACCACATGTGCACACTTACCTTTTTGGGGAGGTGCATCAGGTGGGCCTTAGGCCCCCTGGCACCCTTGGAATTGCATTCGCAATTTGCAATTATCAATTTGGTAATCACAATTTGCGAATGCATTGCCATTCATTCCTATGGGCCTATAGGCCCATAGGAATGAATAGAGTATCATTACCTAATAGCGATTCGCAATTTGCGAATCGCTAATAGGTAACGCTAAGGAATCATAATTTATTTTGCGATTCCTACATGCATAAGGATTTGCAATTCCCAAATAGCGATTCCTTAAAAATCGCTATTTAGGAATCTCAAATCCAAATGTTGATGCATGTGGCCCTAGATTACATAGATATCATAGCCAATGCATATTATTAAATAAATAGTAACCTACCAAAGTCCTCAAAAACTGTGACAAAATATAAACCAACACTTCAAACCATTTGTATTGGACACTAAAGAGGTGACATTTACTATTCCCATTCCAATCTAAGCATATTGAGGTAAGGCATTGGATACAAAAGGGGTGAAACTTACTATTCACACTCCAATCTAAACCAACTTGTGGAAGGTGTTGGGCACTAAAGGGATGACATTTACTATTCTCACTCCAATTTAACCATATTGGGGGAAGGTGTTGGATACTAAAGGGATGAAATGTACTATTCCCAAACCAATCTAAACAAATTTGTGGAAGGTGTTGGACACTAAAGGTGTGACATTTACTGTTCCCACTCAAATCTAAACCAATTTGGGAAAGGTGTTGGACACTAAAGGGTGACATATACTATTCCCACGCCAGCCTAAATCAATTTGGTGAAGGTGTTTGACACTAAACGTCACTCCAATCAAACCATATTGGGGGAAGGTGCTGCATACTAAAGGGGTGAAATGTGCTATGCCCAAACCAATCTAAACCTATTTGTGGAAGGTGTTGGACACTAGAGGGGTGACATTTTCTATTCCCACTCCAATCTAATTCAATTTGGAGGAGGTGTTGGCCACTAAAGGGGTGGCATTTAAAATTTCCACTCCAATCTAAACTAATTTGGGAAAGACATTGGGCACTAAAGGGGTGAACTGTACTATTTCCACTCCAATCTAACCATATTGGCAGAAAGTGTTGGACACTAAAGGGGTGACATTTACTGTTCCCACTCCAATCTAAACCAATTTGGGGAAGGTATTGGACACTAAATGGGTGACAATTACTATCCGAACTTCAATCTAACCATATTGAGGGAAGGTATTGGATACTATAGGGCTGAAACTTAGTATTACCACTACAATCCAAACCAATTTGTGGAAGGTGTTGGACAGTAAAGGGGTGCCATTTACTATTTCTACTGCAATCTAACCATATTGGGAGAAGGTGCTGGATACTTAAGTGGTGCAATTTACTATTCCCACTCCAATCTAAACCACTTTCTGGAAGGTTTTGGACACTAAAGGGGTGACATTTACTGTCCACTACAATCTAAACCAATTGTGGGGAAGGTGTTGGACACTAAATGCTGACATTTACTATTCCCACTCCAGCCTAAACCAATTTGTGGGAGGTGTTGGAAACTAAAGGGGTGACATTTACTATTCCCACTCCAGCCTAAACCAATGTGGTGAAGGTGATGGCCACTAAGGGGGTGGCATTTACTATTCCCAGTCCAATATAATCTAATTTGGGGAAGGTGTTGAATCATGGATCAAGGGGTTACATTTACTATTTTCATTCCAATATAAACAAATTTATGGAAGGTATTGGATCCTAAAGAGGTGACATTTACTATGCTCACTAGAATCTAAACCAAATTTGGAGAAGGTTTTGGACACTAAGGGGCCGATTCCGATCTCGGTCGGAGGCGCACCCAATACCATTCGGTCGGGAAAAAAGCCATGCGAAAGCCTGTTTCCCGACCGATCCGTACAGTACACCGAACGAGCAAGTACGATGCGCACAACAGCAAAAATCCGGCCGAGCCGTACTCACCCAAACCAGGTCCTGTTCTCCGACCGAGGCGAATCCGGAAACGCCGAATCGAGTCGCACGGAAGGAAAATGCAGCCCCGTCCGGCCGGACAAGTACGATGCGCTTTCCGTACGCTCCGAACCCGTCGCTACGCACGGCAGGTCAAAGCATCCGGGAGAGGCGCACATAAGCTCCGATTCGCGCCACAACACGATCCACGGCTCCGAGACGAACACGGCACCGACGAGGACGACGCGAAGCGACGAGGACGAGGCGAAGCGACGAGGACGACGCCAAGCAATGAGAAGGACGAACGACACGAACCAACCATGAATCCCTTCGTCCCGATCATACCAATATTCTACATTTACTACCGGAACAGGCACGGACGCGTACGGCGCAGAAGGTAAGCCAGACACCAACCACAAAACACATACAACACGTACACGACACATCACACACACACACGGGGATGCTGAATATACTTACACCAGCAACAGCAGCACCATAGGGGCGGGATGCCCATCACCAATGCCACATATGCACACAGGGGCCTGAATGCGCACCACCACCCCTACCCAGAGGGGGCTGGATGCCTACCACTACTACCACCCTTAGCCAGGGGGGCTGGATGCCTACCACTACTAGCACCCTCACCCAGGGGGCTGGATGCCTACCACCACTACCACCCTCACCCAGGGGGGCAGGATGCCTACCACTACTACCACCCTCACCCAGGGGGGCTGGATGCCTACCACTACTACCACCCTCACCCAGGGGGCTGGATGCCTACCACTACTACCACCCTTAGCCAGGGGGCTGGATGCCTACCACTACTACCACCCTTAGCCAGGGGGCTGGATGCCTACCACTACTACCACCCTCACCCAGGGGGGCTGGATGCCTACCACCACTACCACCCTCACCCAGGGGGGCAGGATGCCTACCACTACTACCACCCTTAGCCAGGGGGGCTGGATGCCTACCACTACTACCACCCTCACCCAGGGGGCTGGATGCCTACCACCACTACCACCCTCACCCAGGGGGGCAGGATGCCTACCACTACTACCACCCTCACCCAGGGTGGGCAGGATGCCTACCACTACTACCACCCTTAGCCAGGGGGCTGGATGCCTAACACTACTAGCACCCTCACCCAGGGGGGCTGGATGCCTACCACCACTACCACCCTCACCCAGGGGGCAGGATGCCTACCACTACTACCACCCTTAGCCAGGGGGCTGGATGCCTACCACTACTACCACCCTCACCCAGGGGGCTGGATGCCTACCACCACTACCACCCTCACCCAGGGGGGCAGGATGCCTACCACTACTACCACCCTTAGCCAGGGGGCTGGATGCCTACCACTACTACCACCCTTAGCCAGGGGGGCTGGATGCCTACCACTACTACCACCCTTAGCCAGGGGGCTGGATGCCTACCACTACTACCACCCTTAGCCAGGGGGGCTGGATGCCTACCACTACTAGCACCCTCACCCAGGGGGCTGGATGCCTACCACCACTACCACCCTCACCCAGGGGGGCAGGATGCCTACCACTACTACCACCCTTAGCCAGGGGGGCTGGATGCCTACCACTACTACCACCCTTAGCCAGGGGGGCTGGATGCCTACCACTACTACCACCCTTAGCCAGGGGGCTGGATGCCTACCACTACTAGCACCCTCACCCAGGGGGGCTGGATGCCTACCACCACTACCACCCTCACCCAGGGGGCTGGATGCCTACCACCACTACCACCCTCACCCAGGGGGCAGGATGCCTACCACTACTACCACCCTTAGCCAGGGGGCTGGATGCCTACCACTACTACCACCCTTAGCCAGGGGGCTGGATGCCTACCACTACTACCACCCTTAGCCAGGGGGCTGGATGCCTACCACTACTAGCACCCTCACCCAGGGGGGCTGGATGCCTACCACCACTACCACCCTCACCCAGGGGGCAGGATGCCTACCACTACTACCACCCTCACCCAGGGGGCTGGATGCCTACCACTACTACCACCCTCACCCAGGGGGGCTGGATGCCTACCACTACTACCACCCTTAGCCAGGGGGCTGGATGCCTACCACTACTACCACCCTCACCCAGGGGGGCTGGATGCCTACCACCACTACCACCCTCACCCAGGGGGGCAGGATGCCTACCACTACTACCACCCTCACCCAGGGGGGCTGGATGCCTACCACTACTACCACCCTTAGCCAGGGGGCTGGATGCCTACCACTACTACCACCCTTAGCCAGGGGGCTGGATGCCTAACACTACTACCACCCTCACCCAGGGGGGCTGGATGCCTACCACCACTACCACCCTCACCCAGGGGGGCAGGATGCCTACCACGACTACCACCCTCACCCAGGGGGCTGGATGCCTACCACTACTACCACCCCCACTCATAGGATGGACAATGCATGACACAACCAGCACACCACAACCTAGGGAATGCAAGATAAAGACATCCCCCACCACCATGACAAGCGTGTGTAGGCTGTGTCAAATGCCTACAACACCGAACATGACTTTGAACATACAATGTGACCCCCTAGCACATGTGCCACACATATATGTGTGTGGCACCCACAATGCAAGCAGCCCATGACCATTGTGGCAATGGGGCCTAAACCCCCATCATCACAGTGACCAAAAGGCAAGTGTGGGGTCCATAGCTGAAGCACATTTTGACCATTGTGGCAATGGGGTCTAAACCCCATCATCACAGTGACCAAAAGGCAAGTGTGGGGTCCATAGCTGAAGCACATTTTGACCATTGTGGCAATGGGGTCTAAACCCCCATCATCACAGTGACCAAAAGGCAAGTGTGGGGTCCATAGCTGAAGCACATTTTGACCATTGTGGCAATGGGGTCTAAACCCCCATCATCACAGTGACCAAAAGGGAAGTGTGGGGTCCATAGCTGAAGCACATTTTGACCATTGTGGCAATGGGGTCTAAACCCCCATCATCACAGTGACCAAAAGGTAAGTGTTGACAAAGAAAGAGCTGCAACTGCCAAACTGCATGGATCATTCCTGGTCACAGAACCAAAAACTCATCTGTGGCAAAGTAGTGTATGTGTCCCATTGCAACATAAATTGGGTGAGCCAAATACTGCAGTGCAAATGAGACATTCCTTTGGCCATGTGCAGACAAACAACACCCATGGTGGCTGACACCGTCAACATTCATCAATGACACAATGACAGAAGTGACCATCAGAATGCAGAACCACATATTTGCACCAATGGGCACACAAATGCAGATATCCTGTGGAGACAGCAGATGTGAGGTGAACAGATACCATACCATGGCAGCAATGGGACACACAAACCATGATCACTGTGCTGACCGATGACCTAGGAGTCCCAGGGACAGCAGGGGAAACACACCAAACAACATACAGCCAATGGCACACCCAAGATATGCCAATGCAGTGGTGCAGATGCACAAACACAAACAGGCAGACCAACACTGTCATCATACACAGCAGGTGAGGGGGGGTGCCAGTGTCCCCAGGTAACCACACAACACATGAGGAGAGCTGAATACCAATCATACAGATGTGCATACACTGCCACACTAAGGTAACTCATGGATCCAAATCCCCTATGTGGGCAAGCAGGCATTGTCAGATGAGAGGGAGCACAAAACACACATGTCACACAGGAACGTAGGAACAACAACTGACACAGCAAGACACAGACACACCACAGCACCACCCCCAGGGCCCCCACAATGTGGTGACCCTTGGCTGCATAAAAATCCCACTCTGATGACAAAGCTGAATGTGGTTCACACTGTGAACCACAGTCATGTGTCCTGAGCAACAAACTACCATCACACCGACACAAGCACAAATCAATCAGCATGGCCAGTAAGCCAAGGCCAACATGGAGGCAGGGGTCTAGCTGGGCAACAACTCCCATCTGCACACACTCAAGACCACACCCTCGACCTCCAACAATGTGCAGCAGTGAAGTACACATGCACTGGTGACATTGCACATGCACCCATGACTATTCCAGGGTGGTGGGTGGGAACCAAGGTGCAGAAACACATCACACATGGCCACTCAACAAGACTCCTGAATGTCTGACACACTGCACACTACGCTGTACATGGACATGACGGCGATACCACACCAACCAATGGGATCCCAGCCACAGTCACACACCAATGAAGAAGCCAAGGTCACCCACAAAGAACACACATAGACAACAACCAACATCGCAGCCCGGACCCTGAGGAGTGCCAGCAGTCACACACACAACGTGTCACAATAACTTAAAGATAACACGAACTGAAAATCACATGACAGGGGCAAACAACAAGTGCCAAGGGGAAACCTGACTGTGACCCATCTGCGTCTGCACACAAACTCAGCCCTGACAGCAAACACACCTATGGGTGACACCCTGATGACCAGTAATGTGCCATGCACCCACATCACAGAGAACACAGGGAGAAGACTTTGGGGGAACATAGCTCAAGTCAGCAAGCATCACAAACAGGTACAACACTAGGGATCACAGCATGCGCAGATAAATGGAAGTGAACACACAGACATGCACATACAACACACACCTTGGGCGCAGGCAATGTCACACGTGTACACACTGCCATGAGGGGACTCCACTCCTGTGTGAGGAAAGCTGTGCCATATGTTGCCTCAGTAGGGCCCCATCATGTCAGCTGAGCACTTGGTCACACAATCAACAATTAGCACCAAATGAGGGCTCCCGTCACATCAGCCTGGTCATGGATGTGCCAACGGAATCATCAGCACAGATCCAACACACTTGTATAGCAATGTTGCACTGACTACACGGATGAGTCCTTCCCCATTGATGCCCAAACCTGCATGTCCAGTGGAGATGGCAACACGGTCAGGGAAGTAGACAAATCCAACAATGGCAGGCACAACAGATGTGCAGGGGTGGAAGCCACAGATATGAAATTGCTAATGTAAGTAGGAAATCCCATTGCCAAATACTGAACACATGACACCCTCAGATGCTGCTATGGATGACATGGATACACCACATGATAGGACACATTCCCCCTGGACCACATGGGTTCCTGCACAGTAACACTTCATAATCATGAGACCAGATATCACCATCACTGCAGCAAGGGCATGGTTAGCAGCACCAACAACATGTACATCTGAAGCATGAGCACTAGAGAAAAGAAAGTTGCTTTATTCAGCATATGTGTTGAATGAAAACGACGTCCAGAAAAAAAGAGCAAAGGCCAATGGCCAGTCCATTGTCAAAGTTCAAACAGGGTGACACTGGCAGATGTCACCCTACGCATGCCTGCACAAAACCAGGGACAATCCACTAGGAGGGGCAACCGGGGGCAGGCCAGGCACCGCAGGGACAGGATCAGGGCTCACCAGGGGGAGTCAGGGAAGGGGTGGTGGGTGCTGGAGAGACACTGACAACTGCAGTGGAGGTGTCTGACATGGTGTGTGCCGGCACAACTGGGGGCATGACTCAGATGTCGTGGGTGCCGGCACAACTGCAGTGGACCCTGCAGATGGAGTGGACAGGTCCGCCACTGCAGTGCCCAAGTCAGACAGGGCGGTAGTGGACTCCACTGCAGTGCCTACCTCCAGGGGAGGAGAATGGGGAACAGGCAAGGTGGGTTGGACAGAGGGGGAGGACACCCTCACCACATCAGTGGCACAGACAAGCGCAGCGGGGGGTGTGGTGCTGGGAGAGCAAGTGGCAGGGGGAGAAGGCCGGAGCCTCTTGGGGATGGTATATCTGTGGGTGGGGGAACCTGGGGCAGGGTGTGGTGGGGGCACCTGTGGAGTGGGGGCCTGAGGGATGGAGGAAGGAGACCTGGTGCTTGAGCTGCAGGGCGGTGGCGGGGTCTTGCTCTTAGGACTCCGGGGGACTTGCGGGTGGGGGCCTCAGTCCGTCTGCGCCTGGGGGAGGGTGTCCGGGGGCGAGGGGCACTCTGCTCCGTGTGGGTGTGCTTCCTCTTCCCCGGGATGCTGGAGCAGCTTCATCGGTGGGGAAGAGGCCGAGGTCACAGAGGAAGAGCTGCTGTGACTTTGGGGTTGCAGGTGAGGCAAGGGAGGGTGCTTTGGAGGGAGAGGGAACTGAGGACTGCGCAGTGCATGTGGATGCGTGTGTGTGTTCCAGGGCCCCATCCCCTGTGAGTCTGGCTTCAGTCCCCTGAATGTGCGTGCGTGTGCGTTTTGTCATTGGCGTGTGTGTCAGTGTGCTGGATGTGTGTGTGCTGGTGTGTGCCTGTGCCGGTGTGTGTGTGCTTGGGATGGGTAAGGTGCTGGGGAGTGTGGATGGAGCAGAGGCAGGAGGGGTGAGGGACCGTTTGAGGAGGGACACTGCTGCCGTCAGGGAGGAGTCCATGGACCTATTGCCCCTCTGTAGGTCAGACATGCCCGATGAGATGCCCTCCATGAACGACACCAGCTGAGTCAACAGCGCGGTGTGCGCATGGAGGACACTCAGCATGGCTGTCTGGCCTACATGGAGCTGGCGAAGGAGGTACACAGACTCCTCACTCAGGGCAGCAGGGGACACAGGGGCAGGGGGTGCGGTGCCTGGCCCAAAGGAGACACGCTCCCGGACATGGGAGCCTCCACGGACCTGGGGAATGGGAGCCGATGGGAGGGCGGTGGTGGTGCTGGTGGTGGCGGGGACAGCAACACTAGCTGGGGTGTGGTGGCTGCTGACACCCGCCTCCACAAGGGAGTCATCCTCCGAGTTGCTCTGGTCCTCAGCTGAGGTGGATGCTGCTGAGGACTCCTCGGTGTGGCTCCCCTCGCCCTCCGTGCCACTGGGTCCCTCCGACCACTCCTCGGCTGCTGACCCAGTCTGGCTCTCTGGCTCCTCCTGGTCCGTGGAGCTGTCCCCTTCCGTGGCCGTGGATGTATCTGCAAACAATGGGGAAACAGACAGACATCAGTCACCTGCACAAAACGCACACACCACTGTGAGCACAGCACATCACAGAGCAAGCCCTGGCATCATTAGTTGTACATTGCTAAAAGTACCCTAACTGAACAGGAGAAGCCAATTGTCAGTCTGATGCCAAGCATGGCACTCACATCCCACATGGCCTTGCACCCATCTGTCTGGTGTCTGTTGGATTGCAACACCCCAGTGTGGACACATGCACCAAGTACACAGTAGTTGGACAGTGCAGAGGACACGGTGTGGACACATCACAGCTCTTGCCACTGAGTCAGTACAGGTTTCCGGATGAAAGGGATGCCCAGAGTCAAATAGGAAATGCATGTGATGCATACCAGCGACAGACACCATGATGCACCCATGTCCTGATAGCCAGCGCCACTATGGTGTGCATGTAGCACATGTCACTCCCCTGCAGGCTCACCAATCAGTAGACACATGCCATGGCGGAGGCATGACTGCAAAGTCATACATCACTGTCTCAGTGATGTATGACTTTGCAGCCAGACAACAACACTCTGCACTGTGTCACAATAGTAGGTCATGGGGAATGCAAGTCCTGGAGCTGCACAAGTGCACATGTACATCCCCCCACAACACATCCTCTCAACCCTCATCTGTCCAGGTCATACCTATTGGACATATGGGAGACCTGTGACACTACCCTCTGAACCTGAGCCCCTCACACTCTGCTGTGAATGGGGAACAGCTGCCTGAACTTCACATTCACATGCCCCAGTCTGCATGGGCAGCTGATCAGACACCTATGTGACACACAAGTATCGTCTCCTATGGTCACATCTCCAGTGGCATGCTGAGCCCCTACCAAGAAACTCCACAGCAGTCCTGGCGACTAATCCACAGCACACTGACACAGAGGCAGACACCTGAGGGGTCAAATCACTGCGCACAATGTGTCAGCTGATACACGGGAGTGGGAGTACAGAGTGTATTGTATGGCCTGGAGTAGGCATGACTGTCCAGCCCCACATGAATGAGGGATGAGCCCTGGACTGTAGGCAGCTGGCTAAGTATGTGTGACACACGTCATATACATACTCCTGGGGCCCAAACATTGTTCCCACCCGCAGCATGGGTGTGTGCCAGATACCCCAGCCACATGTGGTGGATCAGCTCAGCAATTGGACCACAGTTCAAAGTAACACGCTGAATACATGTCAGAATACAGGCATTGTGTAAGCAATGGACCCACCCATGATGCCCACCACAGAGTCAGGGAAACAGATGCTGTCTCCCACCTTGAGTCAAGCAAACTGCAAGGACACAGTCCTAAGTGACAGAATTCCCTGCATGTAAGGGCCACACCTGGGTATCAGATGAGGAGTGGGCAGTGCACAATAGAGGGACATGGCTCCTGGACAACATGACTGCTGTACTGTGGCAGTTTAACCAGGCCCGAGGAGGGCACATAGCATGTTAGACAGAGTTCACAGTGCAGTCTTTGACTCACCCCCTCCTTGCTGCTCTCTGGCCTTCAGCTGCCCATCCAGGTCTGGAAAGACCACCGCCAGGATCCTGAGCATGTGGGGGTCAGGGTCCGTGTTCCGCCCCTCCTGCGAGGAGGCGACAGCTTCAGCTGGACCCGTGCAATCCTCCGGGTCCAGCCCCGAAGGTCCTGCCACCTCTTTTGGCAGTTGCGGATCCGGCGCTTGTAGACCCCCACGGACCGGACAGCCCGGACGATGTCCTTCCAGATCTCCTGCTTCCGATGGGCAGAAGCCTGTCAGGATGACAAAGTGATAATGCCATTACTACACATGCAACATATCCGTGCATGACACAGTTGCATATACATGTCGCAATCACAGGGGCACATGGTGTACACAGGCAGTGCACGGCTGCCCATGGACAGTTTTCCAGAAGTCACTACATGGTATCATTGCATGGGGAGTAAAACCCTGTTCAGAAGCACTGTCACTGCACCATACCTGTCCAGTGCAAGTCACTACACACTATGGGGGGTGACAACTACTCAGTGAGCCTGCTAGCCAGTGGCGTGCAGACTCTCAGCCTTGCTAGTCAGACAAAATGCACATTCAGAAAGGCAGTGCACAGGACACTCACCTGCTCCCCTGGTGTCCCATACAGCTTGCTGTACTGTGGAAGTAGGCTGTCCAGCAGGGCCTGGTTCTCTTCAAGGCTGAAGGCTGGGGCTCTCTCCACAGTACGTGCCATTGCAGGGTCCAGAGGGGCAGAGACAGCAGCAGTGCAGTGGCAGATGTCGTCCTGGAGCATGTAGTGCAGGCAAGTGGGCTCTCAGGGGAACAGCCAGCAATATATATGTGCTGGAGAGGCAGATACTGTCCCTTGTGTCCAAAGTGATAGGTCCAAGTCGTTTGCATCTTCTGAATCTGGCCAATCCATGGAATAGCAGCACCAAAACACGCCCACAGCATCCTTCAAATCTTCAACTTCATGACATACATGATTTTGCAACATTGTTGTGGGTGACCAACTGATTTTCCAGCAACCGACTCGTTCGAAATTCGAAAACGCGTCCGTTGCCAGGCAAGCCCATTGTCAATGGGTGCGCACCGATCGGTCCATTGCAGTTCAACGCGCACAGGGGTACAACGCGTACCCGCACACATTGAAAGCAATGGGCCGGCCGGAGGCACCGATCGGTCCATTGCAGTTCAACGCGCACAGGGGTACAACGCGTACCCGCACACATTGAAAGCAATGGGCCGGCCGGAGGCACCGATCGGTCCATTGCAGTTCAACGCGCACAGGGGTACAACGCGTACCCGCACACATTGAAAGCAATGGGCCGGCCGGAGGCACCGATCGGTCCATTGCAGTTCAACGCGCACAGGGGTACAACGCGTACCCGCACACATTGAAAGCAATGGGCCGGCCGGAGGCACCGATCGGTCCATTGCAGTTCAACGCGCACAGGGGTACAACGCGTACCCGCACACATTGAAAGCAATGGGCCGGCCGGAGGCACCGATCGGTCCATTGCAGTTCAACGCGCACAGGGGTACAACGCGTACCCGCACACATTGAAAGCAATGGGCCGGCCGGAGGCACCGATCGGTCCATTGCAGTTCAACGCGCACAGGGGTACAACGCGTACCCGCACACATTGAAAGCAATGGGCCGGCCGGAGGCACCGATCGGTCCATTGCAGTTCAACGCGCACAGGGGTACAACGCGTACCCGCACACATTGAAAGCAATGGGCCGGCCGGAGGCACCGATCGGTCCATTGCAGTTCAACGCGCACAGGGGTACAACGCGTACCCCACACATTGAAAGCAATGGGCCGGCCGGAGGCACCGATCGGTCCATTGCAGTACAACGCATCACTGTACATGTGACTGGCATATGTCAGCATGCCTGTCTCAGATGGACATATGCCAGCCACAGATAGCTCCCAGGGAGTGAGGGGCACACCTACATCACGACAGCCTGTCCAAACCTTATCATAAGGCATGTAAGGCTGCATTTCCTATTGTGTGTATGTTGGTGTACATGTTGTCCTGTGGGTGTCACCTGTGGGCAGCCACCCCCAGGCTGTGCACGTGTTCATGGGGACAGGATCCTGGGTGTTACGTGTACGTGACCACTGTGATGTGCAACTGTTCATATCTGTGCATGTGCCATGGTCACATTTCACAGTGGTGTTTGTGTATGTCATGTCACATACCCCGTGAGTCCCATGTGGGACGGTATGTTTGAGCCAGGGTGTCCCAGTGGCACAATAGTGATGGACCTCCACAGTCTTTGTGCATGTAGTGTTTACAATGTCTCTGATTTCATGTGCACAATGGGAGACAGTCTCCACATCCACGTTGTGTGTGCATGGACTCTGATGTTGTGCGTGTGTGTCACAGACGTCCATGTCTGTCCTGCCGTGGCAAGTGGGGCCACTACCTGTGGGGGTCATGTTTGTTTTGCTGTGGTGTACACATGATACTCCATGTGATGCCAGTGTCCATGTGGCATTACAGGGTCCCTGGGAATGTACCTGTCGTTGAGCTGTGGTGCCTGGGGCACATCTGTCCTCACATGTCACTGTGGGGGGTGATTGTGACACGGCAGCAGGAGATGGGAACTGTGACACGGCATCATGATATCCAATGGGCCAACCTGGGACAAATTGATGCCACCTGTAGGACCGTGTTGACAGATGTTGGCCATGTATGTACCATACATGTTCTTCCGGTACTGCACACTTCATGTAGTTGTGCCTCATAATGATGTATGTTGGGATCTTGAGTGTGTTCAATGCCGCATATGTGGGGTGACTGACAATCTTGCTTACTTCTCCTCTGCACTGCAGGGCTCCTGCTGTCCATCGGCCATTCCCAGACCTGGCAACGATGGTGGAACGGGACAGCATCCGACGGTACCGCTTCACCAGGCAGCTGATTGAGGATTTGGCAGTGCAGTTGGCCCCACATTTGCAGCCTGGCCGGCCGTATCCTACAGCGCTGACCCCCAAGGTGAAGGTGATGGCAGCCCTACACTTCTTTGCCACTGGTACCTTCCAACATACTGTGGCGACTGCTGGTGGGATGTCACAGACCATGTTCAGCCGTGTGCTCCGCGATGTTTTGGCGGCAATGTTGCTCTTCCTAAACCGGTACATCTATTTCCCTAGACTGCGACGACTCACTGACGTGAAGAGTGACTTTTATGCCCTGGGGAGGATGCCGCATGTAATTGGCTCCATTGATGGGACACATGTGGCTTTGGTACCACCACAGGCCCAGGAGCAGGCCTACAGGAACCGCAAGCACTACCACTCGGTCAATGCACTGGTGGTGTGTCTTGCAGACATGACCATCACACACGTGTGTGCCCGTTTCCCTGGTTCAGCACACGATGCCTTTGTGATGAGGAGTAGTCGCATCCCCAGGATGATGGCACAGATGCAGAACCAGCGTGCCTGGCTTGTCGGTGTGTACTGACTTTGTGCCATTGTGTGTGATCTGATCTGTAGTATTCCGCCCACTTTTCCAAGTCAGCTAATGTGCACTTGTCTGTCCGTAGGTGACTCGGGATACCCCAACATGCCGTGGTTGCTGACACCCCTCAGGAACCCTGTGACACCTGCCCAGATGCGCTACAATGAGGCACATGGTCGGACCAGGAGAGTGATTGAGCGGACCTTTGGTCTCCTGAAGAGCCGCTTCCGCTGCCTGGACAAGACCGGAGGGTCCCTCCCATATGCCCCTGCGAAAGTGTGCAAGATTATCATCGTCTGCTGCATGCTCCACAACCTGGCAGTGCGGAAGGAGTTGCCTCTCATCCAGGATGACAATGACCAACATCCGCCACCTGTGGAGGATCCTGGCCTGGACCACGATGCCAGTGACGATGATGATGATGATGATGGTGATGGTGATGTCCGCACACAGCTCATCACCAACTTCTTTAGCTGAATGTGAGTATCCTGAGGTGTCATGTCAATGATGTGAGTTGGCATGATGTGTGGGTGGTGCTCTGGTGCTGTTGGAGTGTGTCCATGGGCTACTTGACTGGATGTGTGTTGCGATGTGTGGTGACAGGTGGGCTGTACTCCCCAACAGTGTTGACATGCTAACTTGGTTCTGGGTGGGTATCTTGTAACATGTATTGTGCATGAGTTTTGCTGTTCTGTCCTGTACTCCATTGCTTTTGACTGTGTGTCATTTCTGTCCTTCACAGGGTACTTTCAGATTCGTTTGGTCAACTGTGTCCACCGACGACGTGATTGCACATCCAGGCTGGTAGCTGTTGTGTCCCTACAGGTGATGTGCGCCACACCCATGGACTTCCTTCCGTCTACAGTTGTTGACTGTGTGCCCGCTACCAGGTGGGGTTACCTTGCATCTGTAGTGGTTACGGCATGTTGCAACTGTGTAATAAACCTGTGCTTCACTTTGTGATGTGCGTTGTCTGTGGTCACACATTTGACTGCCATTTGCTTACTGCACCTGTGGGCTACTTGACTACAACTGGGAATGGGTGTGGTGTCTGTGCATTGCACCGTCTTCCCTGGCAACATCAGTGTAGGCAATGAGTCAGATGGCCTAGGTGTGTATGTGTCGTGTAGCCCTGGTGGTGTGTCTCCCTCATGTGTGTCACGTTGCCTGTACTCACATGCCTGTGTTGTCCTTGCTGTTGCAGTTCGCATACACAGTGTAATTTTGCAGTTCATCATCCCCATAACAGCACCCACGTTGGAATCACGACAGAGGCAAGTATGGTGTATTAGTGTGTTTATTGTGATACATTTGTGTTAATAGTGCATAGGATGGGTTGTGCTGTACATGAATCTTGCAATCCCAAGTTCCTAGGTGAATTGAAAGTCCGGGTAGACAGGATCCCCAGTATCGGGGCCACAGTTGTCTGACACATTGGTCCAACTTGTACTCCCCATGCAATGTGTGGGAGTAGTGTTGCCGTCAACAGGGTGAACAGTCTGTGCACAAAGGCGAACATCCAGAACAGGTTCAGGCTTCCTGGGAGTTGCGCTTGGCCATCGGCCTCTCACTTTTCCCTCCTCGGACGACCCCTCTTCTTGGGGGGGGCCCTCAAGTGCAGGCTGCTGCGGTGCAGGGGACTCTCCGCCAGAGTCCTCCTCCCTCCCTGTGGCAGTTGCAGTTTGTTCGGCACCAGATGTTGTTGGCACACAGGGAGGTGTGGACTGGTTGCTGTTCATCTGGCGGAGGCATTGTAAAATGTCCCTGTGCACCGCCGTCATCTCATGCAGTGCATCCCACTTGGACTCCACGCGGGACATGTGTGAGTCCACACGGGACATGTGTGACTCCACGTGGGACATGTGGGAGTCCAAGCGGGCATGATGGGCAGCCTGCTGCTGTTTAATGTCTCTGAGGAGCCCCACTACCTGGCTGAGCTCTCCGGTGCTGGACTGGTACGCATCAGCTATGCGTACCAGTTGTGGGTCGTCATGCACACCAGCAACGTCTGCAAGCAGCGACCTCTGTCTCCCACCCCTCCCACCACCCCTGCTGACATGTGCAGTGTGTGCAGTGGCACGCACAGATAACCCTGGTCCACCTTGGGGGTTGGTGGTGGTGGTGGTGTCCATGGCCCCAGGTTGGTCCAGGGTCACTGTGCTGGTGTTGCTCCTTATTCTGTCCATGTCGGCAGGGATGGTATTCGTGGTGACAGTCGTTGTAGGGGTGGGTGCAGGGGGTGCAGCTGGTGGTCCTGCTGGTGCTGCAGCTGGTGGTCCTGCTGGTGCTGCATGTTGACTTGCACCGGATGTGCCAGGTTGTTCTTCATCGTCCGAGGAGGACAGAGGCTGTACGACGCCAGTGAGCTCGGCATCCTCTTGAGCCTGGGACTGGGACTCCTCAGCGTCTGCTGCTGTGTCCCCATCATCACCTGTTTTTGGGAGACACAAACAATGTATGTCATGTTTCTGCAGGCATCAATGGTTGACACACATGACAGTTGTGACTGTGCCTCTGGGTGCGGGCCTGTACATTGCATTGTCCTAAGTCGTCACAGTCAGGGGTTGATATTGGTGTGGCACATTGTCCTGCATTATTTGGGCATTTCTATGTATTTTCTGGGGTGTGAACATGGTCTGCATTGCTTGTGTTTGGTTGACAGCCGGACCTCCTTCCCACCCACCCAGCCAGTCAGTTATCCCACCATGGAACGTGCTTGCATTGCAGGGAGTGTAAGTTGTCTCTCAGGATGTCAGTCAGTGGTGTCCTGCTGTTTGTTGGTGCACAGTTGGCAGCAGGGCCTTGTGCTCCCCACAGCAGTAGCCAGTGTCAGCCATCTTGTGAGTCCTTCTCCACTCCCTGTGATGTGAGCATGGTTCAGGGTGGTGTTGATGGGCCAGTTGTGAGGCTGAGCAATGTCTGTGACTACGACTCCCATCATGCTATTGCCTCCACCCCCCTTCCCAGCATGCCCATGCTTCCTTCCTTTTGACTCTGCTTCCCTGTGGGGTGGGCTGGCTGTGCTGACAGGATGGCTGGGAGTGTTGTCCTGGCAGTTGTTTGGCTAAGAGTCCCAAGAGTGTCCCTGTGCTTCACACAACATAACCCAGGGTGGTGGTGCTTTGTGGGATCTTGTGTTAGGATGGAGGGCATTGCATTCTACCAGGTGGGTACTGTGGAGTTTGTGTTGGGGGTGTGTGAGGGGAGGTGCTGGTGACTATAGTCAGTGCTGCAAGTCCTCCTTCCCACCCAGCCAGCCAGATATCCCACCATGGAACTGTGCTTGCATTGCAGGGAGTGGAAGTTGTCTCTCAGGATGTCAGTCAGTGGTGTCCTGCTGTTTGTTGGTGCACAGTTGGCAGCAGGGCCTTGTGCTCCCCACAGCAGTAGCCAGTGTCAGCCATCTTGTGAGTCCTTCTCCACTCCCTGTGATGTGAGCATGGTTCAGGGTGGTGTTGATGGGCCAGTTGTGAGGCTGAGCAATGTCTGTGACTACGACTCCCATGATGCTATTGGCTACACAGACTTGGCCAGCATACACAGAATTCCTTCCTTTGAGTGGTCTTCACTGTGTGTTGGTGTTGTTGTGGTGGCTACATGTCTGGATGCGTTTGTTAGTTCTATTTGTGCCACTGCCTAGCTGTAGTTGTAGTTGTGTTTGTACATGTGATGGCACGGTTGGATGTAACTTTTTTGATGGCATGTGTTGTGTTTATCTGACTGACATACACATTTTGGGATGATTCTGTTCTGGTTGCTGTGTAATTGCTATGAGTGCATGGTTTGACTCTCCCTTGACAGTGATGTGTGTGTGTTTTGTGTCAGAATATTGTGTACATTTGTTGTGTACTCACCAGGCTCTGGGATGTTCTCTAGTCCATATACGCTCACTGGCGGAAGGATGGCCCGCACCTTCTCCTCCCAGGGCCGGAGGTATACTGGCTTGGCAGGAGGGCCACTGCCGGTGTATTGGCTGATGAGGTAGTCTTTCTTGAGCAGCTCCCGGACCCTCCTGCGCACGTCATACCACCTGTTCTGGATGTCGGTCTTTGTGCGCAGACATGGTGATTGTGCGTTCACCCTGTTGATGATCCTCTCCCACATCTTGGTTTTCTGGGAGATGGGGGTCTGTTGGACCAGTGCGCCAAACAGCTGTGGCTCTACCCTGAGTATCTCGTCTACCAGGACTTCCAATTCACAATCTAGGAACTTGTGATTCTTCTTGGGGGGCATGGTGATGGGTGGTGATGGTGAGTGATGTGTGTGTTGGTGTGCAGGTGAGGGTGTGTGAGTGTGTGTTTTGCTGGGTGTATGTGAGGTAGGTATTTGTTGGTGTGCTGATGGTGTGTGGCTTGTGTGAGGGATGAGCTGTGGGTGTGTGGTTGCTTTCTCTTGGGTGCTGGCAGTGGAATGGCATTTGCAAAGGCTCATGGTAGTGATTTGTGTCCTTTATATAGGTGGAGTTGTGGGTGTGTCTTTGTTCTCTGTCCCCACCCCCCAGTATTTATTGGCTTGGTAATTGCTTGTTTGGCCTTTTTTGGGTGATTTTTCCTTTGTGCTGTTTGTGTATGTTGGAAACGTTCTTGTGACCGAGTCGGACCCTGCATTGGTCTCGTACGGTGTTCTCCGTTTCGTTCACGCTGTGTTTGTGCAGTTTTCTATGCTGCGTACGCGTCGGTCGCGGTGTATTGTGTTGCTTCGGCTCGGTTTTGTATGCGTGTCGGTCGTGACGGCTTGTCCTCCGTCCGACTCGCTCGTGGTTTTCGCGCCTTGCATCGTACTTGGCGGTTTGGAGTTAGCGTGTCACGCTTTCGGTCGGATTTGTTCCGGGTGCGTGTCGGTCGGTTGGATTCGCGTTTTCCGGCCGGATTGCTGTTTTCCGTGCGGCTCGGTCGGTCGACTTGGTTTCCTTACGTGTCGGTCGGATTTTTCGCGCCTTGCATCGTACTTGGCGTGTCGGGCGCCACGGGTACGTGTCGGTCGGTATTTTTTCCGGATCCGAGTCGGTCGGTGCTTTTTCCGGCCTGAATCGGAGTCGACCCCTCAATGTGTTGCAAATGTACTAAAACTATTTTATTATTCTCCTTTTGCATTTGGTATATACTTCATATACTTGCAGGATTATAAAACTTAATTTGGGCGGCTTTAGAATTATCAGTTGTGTGATGTGTGTGAACAGGCTGGATGGGTCTGTTAAGAAGAATTTGGCAGATCTGCAATATTGAAGCCGGGTGTTGGAGCAAGTTATATTGCAGATGTACAAAACGTTAATAACCTGTTGCCTAATGTGGTGACGTTTAGTGTGCGGAAAAAGAAAGATCAGCAGAACATTTTAGTGCAGCAGAAAGCTGAAATATGAACAGCTACTGGAGCCAATGTGTTTCTTCACACATTTTAATTGCCTGTTTCCCTGGACTCTGCCAGGACCAGTGCACTGCAAAAATGTTATGTGGTTTAAGATGACAGTTTATACCTTTTGAACTACATTAGTTGGTGAAGAAATCGAACTAATGCTGGGTTGTTCCAACTGATCTGTTGTTTGTGACCATCCATGCGTGAAATCACCCAGAGACAGAAATACCATTAAAAGTGGCCTCTTAAGTCCGATGGGGTTAATAATAACAGCAGTTCCTGGTCATATTGGAATTATGAGATCTGTGGAAACACTGTGGATCTCTTCACTTTCACCAAGAGATTTCAGCAGCTAAAAGCAGCTGAAAAATAAGTGTGAAATTCCAGTGAAAATGAGGAATTACTGGGGAATAGGACCCAGAATTACTGTTTTTTCTCTGGTAACCCCCCATTTCTTAGTGGACCTTCAGGTCCAACTCTTAATGGGCTAGATTTTCTCCATCCCCAGAGTTACTAGTACCCCGACAGTGGTAACTCTGAGGGTGAGAAAAAACACACCCCATTTACCTAGCTACTCATAATGAAGGACTGTGTCGTGTGAATATATTCAATGTGTGCCAAAAGGTCAGAAGAATTAGGGACTTATAGCACCTTTATTTTGGGAATTAATAAAACGTGTAAAATACTGATACTGCTGGATGTGGTATTGGCTCCCTATACTGAGTTTCGCACCTTGGAATGGAGAATAACGTGGCAATATGTTATGTTTCCCTGTTTAAAGCTGCAAAACTCAGATTTTCTTTATGAATGGTCTCTTAATTATGCTGGGGCTGGTACCTGGAATTGCTGGCAGGTGAGGCTTGTGTCTGTGTAAAAAGGTGGGGTGGGAGGGTGGATGGGGGATGAGGGAGACACACACAAATAATCAAAAAGAACTTCTGCCGCCCTCCAGCATCGCGTTGACCTCTTCTGCTCCTCTCATCTTCACTACAGGCAGGCACAGGCTCCCAGACTGCCCTGTGGCCAATCCTGAAGCTGCTCTCATGCATGAGAGCAGCTACAGGATTGGCCTGAGTGCAGATGATTTGCGCTCCAGGACAGACTGAGAGCTTCTGCCTGATCTCTCCAACTCCAGCAATACAGCTGGGGTTGGAGAGAGCTTCACTGCACGTGGGTTTAGCCGGCCTGAGACGTCAATTTAGCCAGTGCTCAACACTCCCCCTCCAGCCTGTCATCACCCTGGCCCCACCCCCAAGACTCGGGACAAGAAAAATAAAATGATAATAAAACGGGTTTTAAACCTGTTTTATTATCGTTTTATTTTTCACATTTTAAGGGTGCTGGCAGGGTGGGCGATGCTCCTCTGCCATAGCGGAGGAGCCGCCGCTGGTTACTGGTCCCATTTTAATTATGATATCTGCTTTAACTCCATGGTTCTGATGGCTTTTACCCAGAGGCTTCACTTGCTAAAGGCAGGTGGAATTTCTTGGTGAAATATCAGGGGCATGGAGAATTAAGACAGAATTACCAATTCCCCTGGTAATTCTTCATTTCTAAGGAGAGCCACAGTTTCCCACATGTAATATCCGATGAATGTGCACCTTAGAGATACTGATATCCCTACTATTAGTATAAACAAGAGGGGTGAAGTTAATAGGTGTAACTCCAGGGCCCATATTAGAATGTATAGAGTAATAGAATGTATGGTTTTACTGCATGTGAATAAGTCATCCTTTTTGCACTGATCACCCCCATAATTTTCACTGATACAGGTGGTAACTGACTCTGACTGTGCCCTGGGTTCTGCTAACCAGATCCAGGGCAAGTGTCCTGTGAAAAAGGTATATGGTAATTGGGTGTAATTGCAACTGGTATGGCAACCTACCTGTAAGCCCCTGGTATATAGTAGGGCATGTAGGTCTAGAGACCCCCAGCAGATTTAATGCACTTAAGTGTGCACTGCTGTGTGGCCTGCTGTCATTTTAAAGGCAGCCCTGCTTTGCAGGCTGCTTTTAAAAGTAAATTATATGCACATTCGACTTTGGAATTAAAGGTACTTCCAGAGTCTTAGGGGCCGATTATGAGTTTGACGGTGCTGCATCGGCTCTCCGCCGAGACAGCACCGCCAAAGCCCCGCAAGGAAGCCCGGCTTATTACGAGTTGAACTCGTGTAGGGTGGACGGTTCTTTGCCTTTCCCATGGTGGTGCTAGGAAAACAGGCACCAAAATGGGAATGGCAAAAAAACTTCCCTCACGGCATGGGCAGTGACATCTATGCCGTGCTGGAACTTTGGGGGAATACAGACAGGGGAGCACATGTTATGCCCCCCTGCGTGGACCGACCTCTCGTTGAGAGTCATGCCGCCGAACCCTGACCTGGCCTTGATTTCAGACTCATCCCACTGAAAGCTCTGGAGCTCAAGAATTCCAGGATTTCACCGAGGCCTCGCCCTGAACCAAGCCGCCGCCGTGGACCCGAAACCCGGCCTGATGAGGTGCCTTGCTCAACATTGAGAGAAAAAGCTACAGAAAACAACTAAGTCTGAAGGTAAAAACTTGACCGGGCACTCCTACTCAGTGTATCTGACCTGCGCTCCATTGCAGTCAGCCTCAAACTTTGACTTGGTTGCGGTCAGGTAGTAAAAGTACTATAAAGTATTTCATATTTATAAATTCATATCTCCGGTTCCCTACATTGGATTTTTGTTGTGTTGGTATCATTTTAATCATAAACATATATCCTATTTCTATAAATTAATGTTGGATTTGTATTGTGTGTTGTATAATACTTATTGAATATATTGGTGTTTTTAAATGCTTTACTCACCTGTCTCTTAAGCCTGCCTGCTTGCAGGCAGTAACAAAGGGTGGAACAAGGGAATCATTTATTGAGACATTGACTGGACCTTATATTGTGATTGTGGCCTTATTACTAATGGTAGGGACCTACTAAGCCCTGCTAATAAACCACATTGCAACACTGCACATCTTATAATTCTGATTTAGGCGCAGACTGTGGTACGAATAAGGATGTCTGAAGACTTTTCATCTACATTTCTTTTGGTCTTTTGGCTGACTGGCTTCACCTTTAATTTGTTGTTTCTGTTCTGTTAACTTCATATTGACAATATGCCCAAGGTCAAGCTGCTAGATCATTGATTGTCTTTTTTAACTGATTTTGGGTTGTTGATTTACAAATTAATATTATCGTCTGAACTGAAAAGAACTTGTCGTCTGAAAATAGTTGTTCATCTTTTTTCCAAAGATTTGTGAAGTGTTCTGATCCAGATGTGCTGGAGCAGAAATGAAATGAAATGAATGAATGAATTGAAATTTGTACTTGTAAAGCGCACTGTTACCCTAGGGTGTCCTGGCGCTGTACGCATACCGCTGTGGAACCCTTCCTGTCTTTTCCCTGTGAAATGTCCACTCCTGGGCACCCCCAAGGTGAAGCCAGGCATCCCAGCGCTGGTGGGGCCGTTGTGGAGATTAAGCAAGCTATTGCCCAGAGTTGCAGAGTGGGACCCATGATTAGAATAGGCACCGAGGCGAGAATTATCAGGTCTGAGGAAATTGAGCCCAAGATCCGCCGAGGCGGAAATTGAACCCTGGTCCCGGGCCAGATCTCTGCATCAGGGTCTGCCGCTCTAACCATTGAGCCACACTTCTCCAGAAATCAGTTGAAGTAAAACTCAGTTTACCTTCACATACAGGCTCATCCCTGCTGTTTTGCAGCTTGACAGGTCAATGGGCCTTGACCATTTTAGATGAGAAGAGCAGGAGCAAATTATCACCACTAAAGTTTAGGCAATAATGAGAATTATTTAAAGTTATTAAGGGTTTTATTTTTCAGAATTTAGTAGATCATCTTTATTCAGATTCATACGTTAGATTCATATTAGTTGCAAATAATCAATCTTTTACCGAATTGATAAAAGATGCTGGTTAATTCAATTATAATAAAATGCATTGCAGTGCTCCATACAGGAAAAAAACCCTATTCTAAGAATGGGGTGAAAGGTGTCAGTAGGATCCCATAGGAGTTCAAATTTGAAAGAGAATGAGATCAAGCATAAAACTCAAATTATATTTAAAAGTCAATAATCGATCAAAACAGAACTTCTCATAAAGAGAGGTTCACGAAACTCAATAGAGTCTCAAGGCAATAAGGATTAAGGCAGGGTACTTGTGCAATAGCTGTAGAAACCTCAATGGGCGAAGGCAAAAAAGTAATAAGGGAAAAAGTGTGTGGCAGGAGAGTCAGTTGCAGGAGAATCGAATGGACTAGTGTGGAATGGTGTTGAATAGTGTTGCCCTACTCTTGGAACACATACTATAATAAACAGCTAAAATATTATGTTGCAGTTAGGCCCACCATGGACCGGAAACAAGCATCCTGGGACTGGTTTTGGGGTACAATGGGTTAAACCCAGATCTGTAACTGGGGATGAATGTTTGATGTGTTCAGCATTCCCTCTATCATATGTTCGTTTTGCTTTTGTCGCCCTAAGTGAGAAGGGTATGCCCAGGTGCAGTTCCTGTGCTCACTGTGCCACTGAATTCAAGCTAACCTAGTTGATGAGGGGTGTTTCCGGTCCGAGGAGCACCTGGTCTGGCAGTTCAGGCTGGACTGTTCCCATAGGGAGCAGGGTCAAGACTGATTTGCATATGGCTGGGTCCAAACTGGGGTGGTGTGGTGAGCAAAAAAACGATGGATTATATCCACATCTGTGACTGGGGGTGAATGTTTGACTTATTCAGCATTCCATCCATCATTTGTTTTTTTTGCTATTATTAATATTGCCGCAAAAATAGCTTTCAGAATTCCTCCTCATGCAGTGGCAAACCAATTTCCAATTGTTTTAATTCCCTTTTCAAAGTTTTATAAAAACACTAGGGACCATATATATGAAATTTGTGGGGCAGGGCAGCGCAGCAAGACACCTTGCTCTATTGCGTCACAGAGAAAGGGCAGGAATGTGCCGTATTTATCCAATATGGTTTATTTCTCTCCTTTCCACCTGCACTGGTGCCATTTTGGCAGCCTAGCGCCAACACAAGCACCCTTGCACCATATTGCAGGGGGACCTGTGTAGTAGGCAGGATTTTTTTGTGCCGGAAGGGGCATGTTCCTGCACAAAAATAATCCTGAGAGGTTTTTTCCTCTTTCTATCTGTGCTGCAGAATGCAACACACATGGAAAGAGGGAAAAACAAGGAGAAATAAAGATACTTCTCCTCATTACGCCTCTTTGGATAAAGTCCTTGTAAATCTGGGAATGCATCAAAAACCATGGGAGATGCGTGGGAACACCCACCACAACGCCCATGAAACACCTCCCTTGTGCAGAATAAGGCAACGCAGCGATTTGCACTGCGTTGCCTTACTCCAGATTTTTTAAGCCATTCAAAGCAATGCAAAGTTGCTTTGCGTAGCTTCATAAATCTGACTTAGAGGCTTGCGTCATGAATGTAACACATTGCATGGTGCAAGCATGACAAAAGCTCTCATAAATATGCCCCTAGGTGTCTCTAATGGCTCTTATTCAGGTTTCAAATCAGATATGCTCTTAGCAAATTATAAATTTTCTTTCTTTCATTCGGTATGTACGAGCAGCAATACTAAACTTGTAGTATCTTGCAGACGCTGCCTTTTAGTGCGAGTAAAATGTCTGAAGCTAAGCGATTTTGCAAAACCATGGACCTAATCGCTACTAATTCTGTATTCACAACCAATAAAGCTCCAGATGTGCTGGTTGCCAGCTTGTCGACAGCTGTTGAAAGCTTTTTAATCTCTTTGTCATTTATTATGATTCTTGTAGGCAATATGATTGAACAAAAAATGTCTGCCTCTAATTGAGCTCCATCTGCTGCACTATGTGTGTGTCTGTGTGATGGTGCCATTGTTAAAGCATCAATACTATATACACCTTAGGAAACAATAAAGCTAAATAGCAAATACACTCCCAATCAGCAGGAAACTGGGAATAAGGATCCTGTCCACAAACAAAATAAACTCCTGGAACTGCTGTTTCTTCTCCCTATAAAATTTGCCACGTACCTCCCATAATTTCAAATGTGTGTTCGCAACTACTAATTCTCACATGTCACATTCTCCTTTGTGTTCTTCTTTTGTAAACACAGATATTTCCCTTTTTGTCTTCTATCCAATTTCACTTTTGGGTAAACCATTTTCTTCTTGAATTCATCTTCTTTCTTCCAAACATTTTTCAAAACATTGTCCTCCCTATTCTTATTGCGTGTACTGTTAGTGCTTCTTCCCTCTAATGTCATAATGAATACTTTCTCTAAAGGTCTCATTAAGCAGGTTAAATTGTTCTCATAAGCCTTAACACTATCTATAGGTATAGATGGTCTAAAATAATACCAAGCTGTGTCCATTTGTTTTGCTTGCAGGTGTAAATTCATGCTTTATTGCAACGGTACTCTAGAAAGCATTAAGCGATAATTAGAATAAAAATATTCAAAGTGTTCTCGCCTATATACTAATGTAACCAAAATACTACATGTGATTGCGTATGACAACGGTATGTGGTGATAAGTAACTTCTGTAGCTGATGATGGTAAGTGGGTGCAGACATAACAGTCTTTTGCGTCCATAGCCTGTGTGTATTCTTGCACTAATCTACAATAAACATTAGTTGAATAATCATTTTTCTAGTACTTTGCAAATTATGCTTTCAATTGCCCCTCATCTGTTGTGTGCGTAAGTGTCATAGTTATAATTGTAGATCTAAACTCCTTATCAGGTGTAAAATAGAGCCCTACTAATACTATTGCAATTACTAACACTACTACTAAAAAGACAATACCCATAATAAGTTTGCATCTATTTTGAAGGCAACGCATGTTTGTCTGTAGTCAGGTCGCTTAAGCAAAAATGTACAGCATTAAGTCACCAGTTCAGTCTGAATTTTCTCAAGCAGTTTTCTTAAGCAGTTTTTTTCTTTAAGCTGTCTCTTTTACAGTCTATTTATTTTCAGAAATCTTCATATAGTCAAACTTAACCCTTCTCTGTGTTCTTCTAAAATGTTATCCCTACTCTTCTACTGCAGCCTTGAGCCTAGGTAAATCTTCTTAAAACAAAAAAGGATATTTTTATTATAGTCAATAAATATTGTCGCAAATGTCTTTCAAACTTTTGTTTTCTTTTCAGAAATATTTTTGAACAGTTTTGGCCAAATGTTTTATTTTAGAGTGACGTCATGGGGGTTCATCCACTGACAGATTCAGCACATTATGTAGTAAGTCCACTTAGGTGCAGAAAACCTTCGATAAGGCACTCTTATTCTTTTCGATCTGCTCAATCGTTGTTGATCTTCCTCTGTGTCACTTGCACCACTTGACTCTGTCACATCAGTGATAGTCGTGGTATTCTAGCAACTGACACACTTGTTCTCAGTCTCCTTTGACTATAGTTCTGTGGCCACTCAACATCGCGGGTGACTCTTCTTGTTTCAGGGTTTTTGTCCTTCACTGGATCCTCCGTTCGTTTTGCTGTTGTCTCAACTGCTTTCTCAAGTTGAGGTTTGGTCTTTTCTTCATCGGAGACTTCAATGCCACTTTGTGATATAGCAGGAACTTGTGTTGGTGCGACTGTAAATCTTCACCTCTTGCTTCTCTTTGTTTTGGTGACTCTTGTGATACTACTGCAGTCACCAGTGCTCTTCGTTCAGGCTTAAAGAACACTATTTCTTCATATGGATCTCTGACTCTTTGAATGTGCGAGGCATGCACCTAGTTGGGTACTCCAGCATACAACAGCAGTGTTCGATATCAGAATCACCTGGAAGGGGTCTTTCCATCTTGGTTCCCGACAAGTCTTCCAAACATGCTTCTTCATCACTACCCAATCTCCAGGATTGCAGTCATGGCATTGTTCTTGATGCAGGTCTTGTGTGGCAGCTTCAACCTGGTGAGAAATAGAACACCTCACTTCAGCCAATTCTTTGCAGTAATCGAGTACCATGCCATCTATAATGCTCACAAGTGCATTTGCAGGTATAGCAGGCAGTCTCATCGCATGCCCCATCAAGATCAGTTGAGGTGATAACCCGGTCTTTCCGACTGTAGAAGCCCAAACTTTCTCCAATCAAGACTTTATGGTGCCATTAAGCTGTTCAACAATACCAGAAGCTTAAGGCTGATAGCTACAGTGCAATCTCTCTACAATTTGTAATGCTGCACAAAGCATCCTAAGGACCCCATTATTGAAATGAGCCCCACCATCTGACTCCAGAGAAACCAGCATTCCGTACCTTGGTATCAACTTTCTCAATAACAGTTTTGCTACAGTGAGCTATCATTTCTCCTTGTTGGGTAGGCTTTCACCCATCGATAGGATATGCACACTTTAACCAGGACACATACCAACCCGTTACAAACAGGCATCTTGATAAAGTCCATTTGCATTCTGTTGAAGAGACCACCTGATCTTCCTATGTGACTCAGTGTGACGGTTGTTCTTTTCCCTATATTTATTTGTTGACAAGTTACGCAATGATTGCACAATTCTTCTGCAAACATCCTAAATCTGGAATTATACCAATTTTGTCTGAACAACCCCACCATAGCATCTCTCCCTAGATGTGTGTATCCGTGGATATGTGGCGTCATAGGAAACAGCAAACTGTCTGGCAACACTGGCCTCTCATTAGCTGACATCCAAATATCATTTGCGTTTTTCTTACAACCTGCTCTGATCCAACCCTGCTGCTCTGCTTCTGAAGTATTTTCCTATACTCATTTGAGTTCTTCCCATGTATCAGTTACTGACATCAACATTGAAAAGACAGTGTCCTCTTCAGATTCACACCAACTCGATTAAATGTGCAGGCCACTAATCTGCAATATTGTGCTACTTCATCAGCATATCTGTGTCCAACTGCAATGAAACCATTGAACTTCGGTGAGCTGCTCATTTAACTGCTGCTACTTATGTGGGCAACTGGAGCGCCCTGAGTAAGTTCCTCACATGCTTGCTATTCCTTATTGGCATTCCAGAGCATATCATGAAACCCCTTTATGATCATAACTGCCCAAATCATGGACCCCACCAAAGCCATACTAACTATCTGTAAATTTAGTCTCTTTCAATTGGGCTATTAATCTGCAAGCTCTTGTAAGGACACCTAATTCTGCAAACCTGTGCTGAGGTAAAACCTCAAAGGCATGAAGATTTTACAACACCATTAATGGTGCAAACAGCTAAGCTACTCTCAGGGTGCCATCGCTGTTTCTCAGACATGAGCCATCGACAAAGATTACATAATCAGGCTCTTTCATGGGTTCTTCTATAATGCCTGGCCTTGGCTTGGTGCATAAATCAATAACATCTAGACAATCATGTTCAACTTTTTCACAAATATTTTCAGTTACAGTAAAGAGTGTTGAGGAGTTCAAAATTTGGCGCCTTTTTAAAGACACATTGTCGGTGGCTAAGATTTGTTGTTCATATTGTGTGAGCCTGTTGTGGGTTATGTACTGGGTTTTTATTCTGGCAAATAAAATCTCAACCGAGGGAGGGACCATAACAGTTAAAAGATGTCCCATCACTATGCTCTCACTCCTTACAAAACTGACACCAATGGCTGCAACTGCTTTAAGGCAGCTGGGCAGTCCTATGGCTACAGGGTCAATAATGGTTGAAAAATAAGCCACAGATCTTCGAGCATCTCCACGCATCTGAGTAAGCAATGAGAGAATGCAACCGTCTCTCTCACTGCAAAACAAAGTAAACATCTTACTGTAATCAGGCGTTACTAGTGCCGGAGCATGACAGAGACTTTCTCTCAGCTCTAGGAAAGCTTTCAAGCAATCATTGTCCCATAGAAGCGGATCAGGCACATCTTTGTGTGTCAGCCTTAGTAAAGGCTTAATCACTAAGAAAAAGTTAGATGTCCACTGCCTGCAGTAACCAACCATTCCCAAAAACATTCTGACTTATCTCTGTGTTCGAGGTTCATTTGCAGAATCGCCTCCACGTTTCTGGTGACACTTTTCTCGCACCTTTCTCAATGGTATGTCCCAAGTACTGGACTTCTCTTTGGCAGTATTGCAGTTTACCTGGAGACACTTTGGGGTATATTTACAAGAATTGCCGCTAACCAGTTTTTGCGTTGGTTAGCGGCAATTTTCTTAATGCTGTCTATCGCCGAAAACTATCACCCTGTTAGCGACGTATTTACAATACATTGCTACATGGCGATAGTATCAGTTATGTATAAACAACAAGAGAGAAAGGGAAGTCACTGCTTCCACTCTTATTCCCCAGGGAAATATCAAATAAACAACAGAAGAGTGAAGCAAAAAGTTCAAAAGAAGCTTAAACAGAGATCACTCATGTTGATTAAAGAGCCCTCACTCACCAACCTGGTTGGTGACATGCTTCATCATTGGGCTCCCACCAGAGGCCGAATGCCTCTCCGGTGTGCTACGACGCCTGATTACAGCGGAGCAGGTTTTTTGGTGACAAGTGCTGGTGCATAAAGTGAGATTAAAGTGAATTTACTACTTCCTAAAAATGTTTTATTCAATGGAGAGTAAGGCCAAGTTAAAAATATGTGATGGATGCTGTGGTTGAGTATATTGCTCAAACACATCCAAAGTTTAAGAAAATCTGGTCTACATGTTTCAGCCTCTGAATGCTAATTGCCAGGCTTTCGTCAGGACCGGAGACCATGGCGGTATGCGCATGCTAAGGCGCACTCTAACCTATGGTCTAAACAAGGGG
Organism: Calotriton arnoldi; assembly: GCA_963921515.1. Taxonomy (NCBI): domain Eukaryota; kingdom Metazoa; phylum Chordata; class Amphibia; order Caudata; family Salamandridae; genus Calotriton; species Calotriton arnoldi. The sequence goes on from CAWUFW010005756.1 coordinate 889,579, forward strand.
ACTGAGTTACTCACGGTTCCACGATTAATATCATCCAAATTATTGAACGCCTTTGCAAACATTTGTTGCGGCGGAATTTTACTGCATGGGTCTTGGTGGGAGACGGTGACTAATAGTCACACGTAATCCATAGTACATCATCGGGGTCGCGGGAATGGGTACTATTTAGGCATAACGCAGGCGGTGTACTATGGATTACGTGTGACTATTAGTCACCGTCTCCCACTGAGACCCATGCAGTAAAATTCCGCCGCAACAAATGTTTGCAAAAGGCGTTCAATAATTTGGATGATATTAATCGTGGAACCGTGAGTAACTCGGTCCCTTGTTTAGACCATAGGTTAGGGTGCGCCTTAGCGTGCGCATCCCGCCATGGTCTCCGGTCCTGACGAAAGCCTGGCAATTAGCATTCAGAGGCTGAAACATGTAGACCAGATTTTCTTAAACTTTGGATGTGTTTGAGCAATATACTCAACCACAGCATCCATCACATATTTTTAACTTGGCCTTACTCTCCATTGAATAAAACATTTTTTAGGAAGTAGTAAGTTCACTTTTAATCTCACTTTATGCACCAGCACTTGTCACCAAAAAAGAACCTGCTCCGCTGTAATCAGGCGTCGTAGCACACCGGAGAGGCATTTGGCCTCTCTGGTGGGAGCCCAATGATGAAGCATGTCACCAACCAGGTTGGTGAGTGAGGGCTCTTTTAATCAACATGAGTGATCTCTGTTTAAGCTTCTTTTGAACTTTTTTGCTTCACTCTTCTGTTGTTTATTTGATAGTATCAGTTAGCCGTGGCAAAAACTGCCGCTAACCCTAGCGTCAAGGCGATAATAAATTTGACGTTAGCGAGAGAAAAGGGATGAGAGGCCAATTAGCACCGACATAGGGAGGTCTGCTTTGCATAACACACGCCACCACTACACCGGGGTGCACGGAGGAGATTGCCAGTGGTTGGCAGCGCCTCTCTGCATCACAGGCCAGAGGATGTGGTGCTGCCTGGATGCTGTGGAGGGTGAGGCTCCTGTGCTACGCCAAACTTGTATAGCGGGAGCACTGCAACGTCACCCCTGAGGGGGCCCTGTTGCATCACCTGCATCGGGAGGCTCCCCAGTGGATATGGCGGTGACTGCTGTACCCAGGCTTATGAAATCCCGCCTGGCTGAGGCTCCTGCTGGCTGAGTCACAGATTCGTAGAGAGCGTGGCAGATTGAGCCCCGGTGTCAATGTCCAGGTGAGGATAAGGTGTGACGCGGAGCGGAGGAGGCCCGGGAGTCAAGTCAGGCCCAGTCCTAGTGCATGTGTATGGTGCACACCGTGCCCAGAGCAGTCTCTGCGCTGCGGCTGACCTACATCACCGAAGGCACTGCACAAGACTAGTGGGGGACTCCAATAGCTGGCTCTAATCGCTGATATCGGCCATTGGTGGCAGTGGGTGCCAGAGGCACGGGGGTCGTTTCAGGCCCAGGCCGTTGGGCGCGCAGCTTGATCGGCCGTCACTCACTGGGGCACTGGGGAACACGGAATCTGGTTGCCACTGTTAGATGGGAGGAGACGACCGTGTGGTGCTGCCTTTCCTCACCCCCTGGTAGTGAGTTCTTGGGTGGACGAGGGATTTCCATCGGTGCCGCCCGAATGAAGATTCCTGGCTAACATACACCTGACTGGAGGAGAGGGGCCGGCTGGTCACACTGCACTGCACCGCATGTCATACATAGTGCCTGGGTGTCTGACGCAACAATGGCCCGACTGCATACAGTGTCAGGATTGGCCAATCTCTTGGCAAAGTTTACCCTCTGTTAAGCTCCCGGCGCAGGATGAGTGTTTTCTACTATCCATGGAATCGGCTTTGCCGATTCTTGCCATAGAGCCTTCTTGGTTACGCTCAGTCATCAATTTGGAGACCGTAGCGGAGTGTTTTTTCCCTTAGGGGTTGGCAGTCTAGTGTTCTGGGTTAATTGTGTAGGAACTAGGTGTTCGCGCTCGTGCGTTAATCGCACGGCGCACTTCAACCGTCTTTTTGGAGCTCACGGATGTGTTTCGTATCCGCGCTTCAAAGTTTACTTTCAAATTCTGCCAGGGGAGTTACTTAGTTATCGTCTCTCCGCCTGACACCTACCGGCAGTGTATTCCAGTAGCAGGAGCCTTGGGTTCACCGGCTGGTGACCGAATTCTTAGTCGGAGTTCCAACTCTGAAAATTTTGTGAGTGGTATAATGTGGGAATTTCTCCTTCCCTCGCTGTGAAGTAAGTTATTTACTTATTGAAGACAGTGCGCTGCCTATTTACAGTTTGGAGTCTCTAAGTGACAAAGTCCAGTTATCAGCGCGCTCCTACCGTCAGCCATAGACTTCCAAATAAGCATTGTGTTCTGTTGTTTGGGCGAAGCGCTGGGGCTAGAGTCATTCCAGGAGTTTTCGAAAATTTTACGGTGCTGTGAAGTAACAGTACCTACAAGGAGAGATTCAGTCAGTTGGATATGCAGCATTAATATACTCTTATCTCTACTCTCTCCTCAGTTGAACTATCTGCATTTCTATTGCATTTGAATTACCAATACTAACTCAAGCGCTAGTGAATTTAATCATATACTTACCTTCAACTCTATTCAAATAAATACAGAAGGCTTCATTAATTTGGCAGATTCAACTTCAACATTTCAACTTCTGTGTATGTAGCAATATATATATATATATTATACTTACCAACTGTCCTTTGTAATCTGCCATCTGCAAAGAAAGAAACAGAGACTGTATTAACAATCTAAATCTACAACACTAACTCAACTGCCAATCAAGAGAGAAGCAAGCCACTGCGGAGGTTAAGGTAGAGATATGATAGGGCAGGTGATTAGAGAAGTAGTTGATGCACGGAGTGGTTGGGAAGGTTTTAATGTTGTTATTTGTAATTGCAGATGCCGAACTGAGTTGCTAAGAATTCCCTAGTGGAAGAGGCGTAGCAGTGGAGACTCTCTTTTATCCCATTCCCCTTTCCCCCTCTCTACTGGCAGTGGAACTGACGTTCGCTCTCAGTGGAGTTTGGGATTTGGAGAACAGTTGTCTGCTCCTGTGGAAGACCAAGTTTGAAGGTGCGTGGTACTTGACAGATTGAAGTGCCATACTCCAACTTCCACCTGGGCAGGATGACGGAGGGATTGGATGTTAAGGCCTTAGCTGCAGTCTTAGAAGGGATACAAAAACAGCTTAGTGAAACCATGGAAGATAATAAGAACCTTCGAGAGGAGGTTAGAAAGTCAAGTCAGGAAGCCAGCTTCTTCAAACAGCGTTTTGAGGATTTTGTTGCAGGGGCAAACCCATTGACTAAAGAGAATAAATCGCAACCTTTTTCCCCCCTCTCCCTCAGCAGCTGAATTAACCACACAAGTCATACATGCTATTTCCCCTACCATTCCTTTAGCTTCACCTGAGAGATTTAATGGTGACCCACATAAGGCCCAAGTGTTCCTCACTCAATGCTCCTTACACTTCCTATGTAGACCAATCATTTTTAAGGAGGACCAATCAAAGGTGGCCTTCTTATTGTCTTACCTGAGTAGGGATGCTGCAGCGTGGTCCATGCCACTGGTGAATTGCAACGACCCAATTCTTTACAACTTTGAAGATTGCAAGGCTGAGTTCCTTCGAATTTTTGATCGGAGAACCATATCACAGACCACCGATAATGAACTCTTTGACTTAAAACAAGGCAATTGGGAATTGGTGGCATACCTTGCACAATTTAATAAATTAATAGTCGAGACCCAATGGCCCGAGGCGAAGAGAGCAGCAATCTTTTATAGGGGGCTCAAGGATGAATTGAAAGATGGGTTAGCTCAGATTCCCAAAAGACCTACTGAGGTTTCTGAGTTAATTGACTTAGTACTTCAAATTGACCAGCGACAAAATGAAAGAAAGAACGAGCGTCGCAAAGAAATAAGACAATTCCCTCCTCGCTTTGACAGGGTCAAATCTGAATCTTCCAAACCCAGTGAGACGGTGGTTGGTGAAGAGCCTATGCAAATTGGTTCCGTGAGGGGGCCTCTTACTAAGGAGGAAAGTGAGAAACACAGGAGTGGAAAGCTATGCATGTACTGCGGTAACCCAGGGCATTTCGTCAAAGAATGTCCGAAGAAGCCCAAGGCCAGTGCGTGGGTAAAAGACAGGCCCCACCAGTAAGAGGAGTTGCTCTGGTGGGTGCGTCTGACAAGACAACTCCTGATTCTCAGTTAGTGGCAAACACGTTACAATCTGCAGCCCCTCATTTAATAATTTCCAGTTTGATTAAGTTTGGTACCACCGACGTTGATGAGATCTCTGTAATGATCGATTCTGGGGCAACTGGAAATTTTTGCGACATCAAGTTTGCTCAATCATTGGAAATCCGATTTGTAAAGAAGGACAAACCAGAACCTGTGCGTGCAGTTGATGATACTAACCTGTCTTCTGGACCTATCATTTTTGATACGGAGGAATTAACTGTGATTTGCCCAGGTTTTCATCACAGTAACTTGAGGTTCAGTCTCATTGATACCCCACAGTTTCAGTTGATCTTGGGGATTCCGTGGTTGACGGAACATAATCCAAGAATAGACTGGGCAAGAAGAACGGTAGAATTGAATTCTGAATATTGCAAGGAGCATTGCTTCCATTCCAGGGTCGTGGATCATCTTCCTTCCCAACCATCTCTTTTGGCTGAAACACCCCTTGTGATTTGCGCAGTTGAGGCTCCAGAAATCCCTGCGGAGTATCAAGAATTGAAGGCTGTTTTCGATGAACAAGAGGCAAAAAGGCTCCCTCCTCATCGGGAGTATGACTGCAAGATCGAGCTGGAACCCGGAGCTTCTTTACCGTGCAGCCGAATATATGCGCTCACGGAAACCGAGAACAGTCATTTAAAGGAGTATTTAGATCAATATCTGGCCAATGGATTTATTCGGCCTTCGCAGTCCTCAGTTTCTTCTCCACTTTTTTTTAATCCCAAAGAAGGATGGGAATCTTAGGACCTGCATTGACTATCGCGCCTTGAATGCAGTCACCAAAAAGAATCGTTACCCTTTGCCTTTGATCTCGGAATTGCTGGACCAGGTAAAGGAGGCTAGAGTGTACACTAAACTGGATTTACGAGGGGCCTATCATTTAGTAAGAATGGCCGAAGGGGAAGAGTGGAAGACTGCCTTTAGGACTCGATTTGGTCTTTTTGAGTATCAGGTCATGACCTTCGGTCTGTGTAATGCCCCTGCAGCTTTCCAGCACTTTGTCAACGATGTGCTCCGTGAATTCCTTGGACCGCTGTGCAGTGGTTTACATAGATGACATTCTCATCTTCTCGGCAAACCTGGAAGATCATGTTTTGCATGTACGAGCTATTTTTCAGAAATTACTTGACCACCAGCTTTTTGTGAAACTGGAAAAGTGTGTTTTTCACACTACTCGGTGGAGTTTTTGGGTTCGTATTATCCCCAGAAGGAGTGTCGATGGATGAATCCAAGGTGAAGGCAATTAAGGACTGGCTACCTCCTCGTACTGTGAAAGAGATCCAAAGTTTCCTGGGATTCGCAAACTTTTATAGGAGTTTTATCAGCAACTTCTCCGAAAAGGTAGCTCCAATTACTAGGCTCCTTAAGAAGAAAGAGAAACTTGTGTGGAGTCCAGAAACTGAGAAGGCGTTCCAGTATTTAAAAGAAATGTTCACCACAGCACCCATCTCGCAACAACCGTACCCAGAAGAACCTTTTTTTGTGGAAGCTCATGCTTCCAATTTGGCAATTGGGGGCATACTGTCTCAAAGGAATAAGACCACCGGGCAACTGCATCCTGTCGCTTATCGGTCTCGAAAGTTGTCAGCGGCCGAAATTAATTACTCCATTGCTGATAAAGAGTTACTCGCAGTTAAAGATGCCTTTCAGGAATGGAGGCATTATTTTTTGGGTGCAAGGCATGAAGTCACTGTTTTTACTGATCACCGTAATTTGCAATTTTTCAAATCTGCTTGAACCTTGACCCCTCGGCAATTGAGGTGGTCCCTATTCTTTGCTGATTACAATTTTGTTCTGACCTACAAACCTGGATCAATCAATCAATGGAAAAGCCGATGCCTTGTCTCGCTTGAATGTTGGGGACCAGGAAGAAGTTAAGGAAGAAGGTCGCATAATTCCGGAAGATAAGATTGTTAGTATCATATTGTATCCTGAGTTGGAAGATAAAATTAAAGGGTCACTTTCTGAAGAGGAAATGCTTATTTGGAGTAAAGAAGATCCAGGGAGAGAGATCAAGGATGGTAAACCATATCATCGAGGGAAATTATTTGTTCCGGGAGAGGATCTACGAAAAGAAATTGCGGAACACTATCATGATGATCTCTTGGCCGGTCATAAGGGTGCTAAGAAGACCTTTGAACTTATAAAATGTGAATTTTGGTGGCCTAATTTAGACGCTCAGGTAAGACAATATGTGGCATCCTGCGAACAGTGTGTTAAGGGGAAGGCCTCAAGACAGGCCCCACAAGGTTTACTGTTGCCTTTACCAGTGGCCCCATATTTATGGCATACGGTTTCGATGGATTTCATTGTTGACCTTCCATCCAGTCAGGGGTATTCCACCATCTGGGTTCTGGTAGACCATTTTTCTAAGATGAGTCACTTTGTCCCTTTAAAGTCTGTTCCCAACTCGGCACAATTGCCCATCTTATTCACTCAACACATAGTCAAGTCTCATGGAATTCCCAAGGTGATTATCTCCGATAGGGGGCCCCAGTTCATCTCTCGATTCTGGAGGGCTTTTTTGGGGAGATTAGGAGTGGACTTGCGACTATCTTCCAGCTTCCATCCTGAGACTGATGGTCAGACAGAGAGAGTCAATCAGGAACTGGAACAGTATCTACGCCTTTATTTGATGGATCATGACGGGGATTGGCCAGAGTTGATTTGGGCATCGGAATTTGCTTATAATAACGCTGTTCACTCATCTACAGGGTATTCCCCTTTCTTTTTGAATTCAGGTAGGCACCCAAACACCTTTGTGGGTAAAACTGAGAGTGAGGTACCAGCAGTTGAGGAAGTGGTGGGTGAATTACAGAAGGCTTTTCAAACTGCAACACAGAATTTGGTGAAAGCTAAGAATGCAGACAAGAAAAGAAGAGGGAACCCAGTTTTTGAGCCGGGAGATGAGGTGTGGGTTTCCACTCGTCACATGAAGTTGAAAGGGAATAGGTAATTCCAACCTAGATTTGTGGGTCCTTACTCCGTAGATCAGATGGTGAATCCCATTAGTGTGAAGATCAGACTCCCCACTAATTTTAGGTTACACCCAGTGTTCCATGTTTCATTAGTCAAAAGAAATCCGCCTAATTTGAGGAATATTCATCTACCTGCCCCAATTCAGTGTCAGTCTGGAGAAGAGTTTGAGGTCAAACGCATACTTGATTCTAAGCTAAAGAAAGGGAAGATTTTCTATTTAGTGGATTGGAAGGGTTTTGGTCCCGGAGACAGATCCTGGGAACCCGCTTCTAATATTCATGCCCCTACATTGGTGCGTGAATTCCATAAGACTCAACCTTACAAACCCAAGGAGAGAGGAGGAGGGATTTTGGTGGGGGGTACTGTCAGGATTGGCCAATCTCTTGGCAAAGTTTACCCTCTGTTAAGCTCCCGGCGCAGGATGAGGGTTTTCTACTATCCATGGAATTGGCTTTGCTGATTCTTGCCATAGAGCCTTCTTGGTTACGCTCAGTCATCAATTTGGAGACCGTAGTGGAGTGTTTTTTCCCTTAGTGGTTGGCAGTCTAGTGTTCCGGGCTAATTGTGTAGGAACCAGGTGTTCGCGCTCGTGCGTTAATCACACGGCGCACTTCAACCGTCTTTTTGGAGCTCACGGATGTGTTTCGTATCCGCGCTTCAAAGTTTACTTTGAAATTCTGCCAGGGGAGTTACTTAGTTATCGTATCTCCGCCTGACACCTACCGGCAGTGTATTCCAGTAGCAAGAGCCTTGGGTTCACCGGCTGGTGACCGAATTCTTCGTCGGAGTTCCAACTCTGAAAATTTTGTGAGTGGTATAATGTGGGAATTTCTCCTTCCCTCACTGTGAAGTAAGTTACTTACTTATTGAAGACAGTACGCTGCCTATTTACAGTTTGGAGTCTCTCAGTGACAAAGTCCAGTTATCAGCGCGCTCCTACCATCAGCCATAGACTTCCAAATAAGCATTATGTTCTGTTGTTTGGGCGAAGCTCTTGGGCTAGAGTCATTCCAGGAGTTTTAGAAAATTTTCCGGTGCTGTGAAGTAACAGTACCTACAAGGAGAGATTCAGTCAGTTGGATATGCAGCATTAATATACTCTTATCTCTACTCTCTCCTCAGTTGAACTATCTGCATTTCTATTGCATTTGAATTACCAATACTAACTCAAGCGCTAGTGAATTTAATCATATACTTACCTTCAACTATATTCAAATAAATACAGAAGGCTTCATTAATTTGGCAGATTCAACTTCAACATCTCAACTTCTGTGTATGTAGCAATATATACATATATTATACTTACCAACTGTCCTTTGTAATCTGCCATCTGCAAAGAAAGAAACAGAGACTGTATTAACAATCTAAATCTACAACACTAACTCAACTGCCAATCAAGAGAGAAGCAAGCCACTGCGGAGGTTAAGGTAGGAGATACGATAGGGCAGGTGTTTAGAGAAGTAGTTGAGGCACGGAGTGGTTGGGAAGGTTTTAATGTTGTTATTTGTAATTGCAGATGCCGAACTGAGTTGCTAAGAATTCCCTAGTGGAAGAGGCATAGCAGTGGAGACTCTCTTTTATCCCATTCCCCTTTCCCCCTCTCTACTGGCAGTGGAACTGACATTCGCTCTCAGTGGAGTTTGGGATTTGGAGAACAGTCGTCTGCTCCTGTGGAAGACCAAGTTCGAAGGTGCGTGGTACTTGACATACAGAGGCGGCGTCAACATTTGGCCGCTCCTCTGTGACGGTGAACCGAGCGGCTGGTGATTCCTGGCTGCCGGGGCAGGTGACAGTGGACAGCCTGGACTCCAAACTAAACTCTGTACTCACATTGGGTACCTCCCTCGAACAAACAAGCACTTCATTTGAGGGCTGCATAGACAAAATCACAGTTGACTTCATCCAGTACCGCGCAGATCATCACAAGCTGACTTATAAGGTACACAACTTTGAGCAAGAACTGGCCAAAGTCCTCCTGAGTACCCTGAGTGCACCATTAGAGGTGTAGCAGCTAATGGCACATGTGAAGTCATTGCCAAGAACAGCGGAGTATGCGAAGGGCTGCTCCCAGCATAACAACTTGAGGGTGTAGCCTGAGGGAGCAGAAGGGGCTGATGTAGTGGCATATATTGAGGCATGGTTGCGTGACCTACTGCCAGTAGGTGCACTCTCCCCATTCTTTGTTGTAGAGCAGGTCCATCGAGTGACAGTGAGCTGCCCGCTGCCGGGGACAGGTCCTAGACCCTTTCTCTTCCGCCTCCTACAGGGATCGTGACGCTGTCCTGAGAGAGGAACGCAAGCTGGGGGAGGTGAAAATGGATAACGCCACAGGTATTTTCTTCCCTGACTATGCCATGGGGGTGCAGAGGCAGAGAGGCTTGTCTCTAGTGGTAAAGCAATGTCTCCAAGAGTTGGGCATCAAATAATCCCTCCTCTACCCATAAAGGCTGAGAGTAATCTCAGATGTTGACACACACATCATTGACGCCGCTGAACAGGTCTTGACCTGGCTGCAATCTACTGGTCACCAGGTGCTGCGGACAGGGAGTTAAGGGTCTGCGCAACAAGCTGTACTTCGTGAAGCCAGTTGTACTGGGAAGCGTAGGAGGAGCAGGCGCCCCCGCCACAACTACAAGCCACTTCCAATCTGCAGCAGGTTATACTAGAGAGGCGGAAGGCGCTGCATGCCGCGGCGACAATGTGCAATCGCACTCAGAGACAGGATCCCGACACTTCCACTAAACACTACCCCAGTGACGTGGGCTCCACTGCGACGTGGTCATCCGGTCCGGAGTCCATGCAGCCCCTGGATGTGACTCCTCAGACGGCAGATAACCTAATTTAATGTTGCCTGGTTGTGCGTCTCTCCTCCTTCCACGGTTACAGACAGCTCCAGAGAGTCTCTGGTTTTCTGCGGTTCCTGGTCTCCAGCTTCCTGTTGCTGAAGTTCCAGTGTCCCGAGGTCAGCATTTAGAATGGATCAGGTTCAGTTGACACCCAAAGGGAACGGAGCAGTTGTTTAGGTGAGCGATGCATGTCAGCGGTTGTGGGCTCCTTGATGCTCCGAGCTGCAACGGTAGGAGGTCCATGGCGTTGTTGACCTTGCCAAGGATGAATTGTGGGAGATCTTCTATTATCCGAGGGCCTCTATTATGAAGCCCTAGCGGCACTCTTGCAACGCTATGATGTCACGTGTTTGACGTTCCGGTTGCGCAATGTTCCACAGCATGTTTACAAATCCAGGCAAAGCCACTTTACGTGGCTTTTCATGCACTTGTAAATATGTGCTCTTTTCACACATCAAACAGTTGCTGTGGGGGTTCCCACGCCAAACTAATGGAATCTGAAGCAGTCCCAGGTTTACGAGAAATCGTAAACCTTTGGAATGCGTCAGAATCTGATACCACTCCAATGGTGGAGTTTGGGAGGTGCTAGGAGGATAAATGTTTTCATTTCTCCTATTTTTTTCACTTTTTCTATGTGTGCAGCCTTCTGCAGCACACAGAGAAAGAGGAAATACCCTGGATTGTTAGGTTTTGTGCAGGTTGTTGTCCCTTCCTGCACAACATCAATCAACTCCGCAACACAGTCACCCTTGCACAATGGCGCAAGGGTGCTTGCTTGGTGCATGGCAGCCATTGAGCGCCAACATAGGGGAAAAAGACAGGGGGGCTTACTCATGAGCCCTTTCCAACAGTTTAATGCAGCGGGTGCATCATTCTCTTGACGTACTTGCAGCGTGAATTTTGCACCAGGTTGTTCCGTATTTACAAAGTGACACATCTAGGCATATGCGTGACCTTGTAAAGCCCTGTGCCACATTATACCTGCATCAGGTATGATGTATGCAGGGTGGGTGTTCCCACGCAACAAAGCCTCGTAGGAGTGGCACAGTGAAATCTATAAGATTTCACTGTGACAATTCTAGGACGCCACTATGTCAAAACCTTACGCATGCCTAATGGCAGGCATAAGGGTGACGCAGTGCCATAGGGATAGGCTGGCCCCATGCATTGCTGAAGTTATGTAATGCTTGCGACACAACTGCAGCAATGCATGACTTTGGTGCCGACAGATATGTCAGGATTCCAGACGTATCTGTCATTGATTGCGGCATGGAGCGCCGTACAGTAAATACGGTGCAGCCATGGAGTCGCAAGGAGGGCACAGTGAAAAGTGTCCAATCCCTGTTTTATCACAGTGATGTGACACTTTTCATGATTGGGGCCCAGGAATGCCCCCTATCTTATTGATAAGGCGCATTCCTGACCTTGTGTTTTGGCGCAGGGCAGCGCAGCAATATTCCTTGCAGCGCTGTCCAGCACCCAGACATCTTATATGTGGGCCCAGGTGGACCAGCTATTTTCTGGCCTTAAAAAACTGCCTCTAATTGGACTTAGCGACAGTTCTTTGGGTTTATCAACGTACTGGGATTTCCTTGTAAATGTTGCGTTGTGTGTTTAGCTGCAGTTTTTTCACGAGCACGCCTACCTTGCATCTCGTTTTCGTTAAGTCCCACTAACAGAAGTGTCGATCTTGAAAATTCACGTTTGAGCTGGAAAATTGCCGCTAACTGGAGTTAGCAGCAACTTGTAAATACAGCGATAAAAAAAAGCTGCTGTAACGTCAAAAAATTGATGCTATGGCGGCGTTAAGTATTGTATATTAAACAATAGGATCCACCCTAAGGAGGTTTTGCGAGGCGTTAAGTATTGGCCAGGTGATTCAACAAAGAAATCGTATCCTGTTTACAAGCTTCTTGTGTCTCTAATGCAACAAGTTCGTTATCAATCTATTGCACGAGAACTGAACTGTAGGGCATCGTTAATGACTCCGGATTCTTTTTTCAAGATTTGGAGTAAAATGGAAGGACTCTCTGTATACCCTTGTGGGACTTGGCACCATGCCAAAACTCTTGAAACATAAAGGAAAATAAAAACTGTGAATCTTCATGCAATGCCACTGAGAAAAAAGCTTTGCAAAGATCCACAACTGTGAACCATTCTGTAGTACATGGGATTTGGAAAAGTATGGTGGCTGGATTCGGTACCATGGGACAACATGTCTACTTGGCTTTAAAGGGACATCTTTATCCTGGTTTAGATCTTTTGTGGAAGAGCATTCCCAGCGGGTTCTTCTTCACCCTTTTTCCTCTTCTTCCAAACCCCTTGTCTGTGGGGTACCCCAGGGCTCTAAACTTAGCCAGCTGCTCTTCAATCTCTACCTAGCTCCCTTGGCCACCCTTGTTGAATCCTGGGGAGTGAAGGTAGTTTCTCATGCAGATGATAGGCAACTGCTGTTCTCGTTCAGAGAGCATTCAACGGCGGCCTTTCTCAAATTTAAAGACTATCTAAAAGTCATTGTCAAATTAGAAGGATTCAAAGTTTCTTAAACTAAACACAGAAAAAACTGAGGTTATTTTCCTAAACCAGAAGGTCCCTCCTCCTGCTAGCCTCTGGTGTCCGCCCGAACTGAATCCACCCCTGGTTCTAGTCTCATCGGCTAGAAACCTGAGGATCCTGTTTGACTCTGATGACCACAGCCCAGTGACACAAGGCACCCCCCAAGTGAATTCTGGAGACAAGGAGGCCCAAGGAAAGAGCCTCGCTACCCACTTTCCACAACCCAAATTCACTCAAAATTCTTCTTCCTCAAAGATCCAGACTCCACCATATTATCTTCAAACAGTGGGGTATGTGGACAGCAGGACCCCATTAAAATTACGTATACACTACCCAAACCCATGCTACTCACGCAATTACCCCAAGTAGTGGAAGGGCTGGTGGAGGCGACGACAAGCATTCTGCAGCCTGCAAAGCTCTGGGGGGGTCCAACAGAAGGCAGAGTCTCACACGCCTCATCCTCCCCCTTATCTACTCCCACATCTCCTCCCCTCCAGAGAGACATTGATCTGCAGGCACCCTCATCTGCAAGAGGCAACTAGGAGCAAGCTCCACCCCAAGCCAGCTGGCCCCACAACCCGAACCCCACCAGCACAGCCCAGAATTCCGTCCAGAGCCCCATTCTGAAAGCCACCCCATTCAAACACAGGCTCCTAGCAAGAAGGAACCACAGGGTGAATCAATAACACAATATATCAACTCACCATCCCTAAGCTCACCCCATGGCCACCGTAAACCCACCAAGAAACAGTTGACGCCGCTGGGTCACAGGAATATCAAAATGCCAGCAGGGCTGAGGCATCTGAGACTTTGGAGGACTGAGGTATCTGTAGGCACAAAAGTGATGAATTGAAAGGGCCTGTGTCAGTCTTATGCCTGCTGTGAGGCAGGCGTAAGGTTTTGACGCAGTGGCGTCCTAGAAGTGGCGCAGTGAAATTGGATAGATTTCACTGCGCCACTTCTACAAGGCGTTTTACCAGGAAATGCCCACCCTTCATACATTATAACTGATGCAGGTATAATGTAGCGCAGGGCTTTACAAAGTGACACATCTGCTTAGATGCGTCACTTTTTAAATAAGGCGCAACGTGGCGCATTTTTTACGCCACCGGTGAGTCACAAAATGCGGCGCAACGGCGGCGCAAAAGTGTCGCAAGGCCTCATAAATAAGGCACTTAGGCGTAATTATCGATAACGGTGGTCAATTCGCCAGTCAGCTCAAAACATTCAGAAGGAAAGGACTGGCTTTAACAACAATCCTGAGGCAGCTAAAATCCAAGCTGACAGGCCTTATACTGTCCCCCCTAATCCAGGTCGCACAAACCAGAATCTTACCCACCATCTCATATGGAGGCGAAGCCCTGAGATGAAGAGACTCTAAAACCCTGGACAGCACTGCCATCAGAGCCTATATAGGATTATATGCAACATACTGATTTATGCCTCTGTGGCTCCGATTCGAATGGAATTTGGGCACACCAAACAACACCTAGTAAGGCAGGGGGCTTATATAAACTGCTGGCACGAAATCAGGAATGTCCCCCAAACACCTTAATTCACATACTTTGACAAGAACTACAGCACTGAACGACATCGCCGGCCAGGAACTTTTTAAAACGCAGTCTGACAATTACAGGTCTCTCCCAACTCTGGGATACTCCAACCTCCCACGTGGTCTTCAAAAAAGTGGTGCGAAGGGCCACTAGGAGACTTTCTCTAATAGAAGACAAACCTGACTTTGCAAGAAGAAGCCACGCTTGGATGACAATCAACGGCAATAAATCACTCAGCTCTTAAATGTATTTCAGCCTGGGGTATCCAAGGGTCATGAAAGAACAATTCCTAAAACATTGTCTGGGGAAACTTCCAGCTATCCTACATCTGCCACCATGGCTGAGGGGGCAAACCTCAATGAGCTGCTGCTTGGGCAGCAACGGAATCGAGGTACGGCACACTTGATCTGTACCTGAACTAACTTGAAAGAGGAAAGGTCTTGGTTGCTTAAACCACAGTTTAACTTCAGTGGGATCCGCACGCAGAGACAAGCTGTGATAGCATGCTTTAAACCAGACGACCCACAGCTAAAGAGCAAGCTGGTAAGGTTTCTAACCTTGGCAGAAACAAAATGCAAAGAGCTTGCATGGACACGGCTCCTTCCATCGCCCCGGAATGAAGGAGCATGCAAACCAAAACAAACTAGATTGAGACGGCCGCCGCGGGATCCACTACTTTTATATATTTATTATTATACATTTAAAAAAACCTGTTTTACTAACGTCTTAGCACATTGACTGATTTTATAGATCTGAGTTTTTATTTACAATCTATATTGTAATGGTTTTAATTAACCATACACAATAATAAAGTTACTTACTTACTCCAGTCTCTGCTTTGAGTGCCGGGACAATTCTTTGAAGCACCTGAGCACTGAGCACTTTATAAATCCCAGTGATTGATTGATATGCATTTCAATGATAGATCCTCTTTAATGGTAATGTCGAATTTATCATTACAACTTTGAAAATGCCCTTTTTAGAAAGTTGGCATTTTTCTGCCCTTAGCCCTTAGCCCTGTGTGCCTGCAGCTTGTCTCTGATCAGTCTGAGGTGGGTGACAGCTGGACTTTGTATATTCCCTCAAGACAGCCACACACAAAGGGAGCTTAGGTATACCTGGATGGGTCATCCTGGCAGGGCACAGCCTCACACTTACACCTGAATAAGCTGCATCTTGTCCACACACAAAGGGCTGCACACCCCCCTGTAGTGAGTCTGGAGCAAGGGCAGGAAGGGAGGCCCTTTGTGCACTTCAAAGCCCTTCTTTGAAGTCTCCCCAACTTCAAAGGTATCACTGGGTATAAAAACTGGACTTCTGACCCTACTAATTCAGTACACTTCTGGACCTCAGGATACCCTGCCAAGAAGAAGGACTGCTGTTCTTATGAAAGGCTGCCACTCTGCGGGACTGTTGCTCTGGAAGAATTGCTTTCTTGCTGTGCTGACCTGCCTTCTAGCTGGCTGGCCTCCTGGTCCAAAGTTTCAGGGACATAAAAGACTTTCAACCACCCTGCTCCTACAACTGGACCTCTGGAAGTGGGCCTAAGGTATTTTGCTTACGCAACGATGTATCCTCTTCTGTGAGAGCAGAATCAACGCATTGCCACCGTTGCAAGAGCAGAGCCAGTGCGTTACCTACAGAACCAGCACATCTCTGTTGGAAATGACGCATCGCTGCTGTTGCATGGAAAAACCCAACTCATCGCATCTGGAAACCAGCGCATTGCACTCGGAACCGAAACATCTTCTACTGCTGAAGCAGAGTCAATGCATTCCCTTCATAACCATTGCATTGCCCTTGGAACCGACCCATCTCCACCGTTGCATGGAGAAAACAGACACATCACCTTCGATGTCTGGGCCGCGCCAATGCATTGCCTCGTCTGCACCCCACATCTCGTTGGCGCAGCGAGGTACTTTCTCATTGGATCAAGCCTGGCTTCTGTAGCATGCCCGTGCTCCTCCATGGTCGGCCTGAACTTTTGACTTTGTTCCGGTCCAACGCAACCAGATAGCCCAAATAGGCGCTTATGGCTTCTAAGCACTCTCTTACAGTTCATTCTTTAAAAATTCATATCTCAAGTTCTGCTAATTGGACTTTTGTCATTTTGGTCTTGTTTTATTTATAAAATAATTAAGCTCTATGTTTCTAACCTGGTGTGGAGTCTTTTTGTGGTGTTTTCATTGTGTTACTGTTTGAAGCGTTGCACAAATTCTTTACACCTTGCCTCTTAAGTTAAGCCGGACTGCTCTGTGCCAAACG
This sequence comes from Calotriton arnoldi, assembly GCA_963921515.1. Classification (NCBI taxonomy): domain Eukaryota; kingdom Metazoa; phylum Chordata; class Amphibia; order Caudata; family Salamandridae; genus Calotriton; species Calotriton arnoldi. Next base: position 906,035 of record CAWUFW010005756.1, read on the forward strand.
ACCAGAGGGTGAGCCCAGGTTAATTTATGTTGTGTTTGTGACTTACTTTGACTAGGATCGTGTTTCCTGCTTGGACAGGGTGCATACCTGCCAACCAGAAACCCAATTTCTAACAGTGGGACTCTTGGATACACCCCATTTTTGCTTCAGTGTGACTTGGACAGGTTCTACCCCTTTAATTAGCCTGATTTCTTTCCCTGTGAAATCCCACACTTCTGAGTTTACTGTCTCTTTCATACAAGAGGTAACTCTGTAGTTCTCACTGGGAACAAACCTACAGTTGTCTTTTGTCAACCCGTTTTAAACTCAAAGTCTTCATCATGTGTTTGAAATTCTCCGCCATCTGGAGTACAGTAAGTAAATCTCTTCCTAACAGGTTTACATCACAAACAACAAACTGATGTTTTTCCTCAAACAACCCTATTTTTACAGGAGTCTTTTCTGAAACTGGGTTTGTGATCTGTTTATTTGAAACTCCTGCAACTTGGATATTTTTTTTTTTTGCAGAGTTTTATATAGCGCGAACTTGACCCGAATCGGGTATCAGAGCGCTTTACATAGCACCAGTTACGTTACATTAGGACACACATTCATTTTTTGTTAGGCACGGGGGATTAAGTGATTTGACCAGATTCACAGGATGTTCAACGTCATTGCCGATACTCGAACCCAGTTCCCCAGATTTGAGGTCGGACGCCCTAGCAGTTAGGCCAACTCCTCTCCCTTTCCTTCTCTTCTTCTTTCCTACTCTTCTTTCCCTGCTGTTCTCACAGTGGATCGGGTAGCACTGGTGTCAAGAAGGAGTGACACTGAGTGGCCATTTACTTCTCCTTCTACAAATGGTCTACTCTGGTCTGCTTCCAAGACAGGGCCAAGCATGCATTCTTCCTCACCCCTCAGGAAGCGTCATTGGGAAGTGTCGGAGTCGAAACCATCATTATCAAACATAGGCAACTCTTGATATGGGTTCTGATTCTTGTTCTGGAATGGGTTTAAGTTTGCTTTGGGCAACTGGCTGAAATTAAATTAGGGGCTTCCCATATTCTGTGAGACCATCAGGGCTTGTATGACTTGCATCATTGAAACTTGTTTCTGTATTGGCACTCGCATTTGCTGAACTGACAAATTTTGCATCTGCATTTGATTTCCTCCCTGCATTTGTACATTTCCATTTACTCTGTCTATATTAAGTCTTCACTCCCTCTTCCAATGCCTGATCTTGTTACAAAGGAGACAAGGAGTAATTTTCTTCTTCACCGCAACATCCCTACCAATATTCGGATCAACCTGAACACCTTTACCTCTACCAAATCTCCCTTGAGTACCTTGTACTCCTTCTCGTAAACCAACACCTTGCATACCACCTTGATTTATTACCAATGAGTGGTTCTGGAAACCCTTCTGAGCAAACTTCGCCTAGGCCAACATGAATTTCTCCTTAAGTTTTTTCTGCTTCATTTCTTGTCCATTACTACAATATTTTGCATATCTCAACAGCTCATTCAATGACTTTGCCAACAAATCACACTCTGCTGTATATGCGTACTGATTTCTGGTTTTAACCCGATAACAAACTGAGACACGAAGAATCCCATATCACTAGGTTCCGGATACTCTTTCCCAATGTGTTGTTGAAACACCTGTAATAACCGCTCATAATAATCATGCACTTATTTTCTTGGCTCTTGTAAGGTTCTTTTAATCTTTACCCAATCATCGTCTGTTGGAGGCACCTTGCCTTTCAGGAAAGTAATCACTGCTTCATATTTTTCCATGACCACAATAGATGGTGCATAAGTGCAAGCATCTCCTTTGCCCTTCACGCAGCCATTGTACAACAACTTTACATTCAGCCCACAAGTTATTTGGCACTACAATATGAAAGAATGTATTTAAATCAATCCACAGCACTTTTGAAATTTTTACAAAACTATCAACCTTTTTGTACCACTGTTAGGGCTTGTCTCTCAATTTTGGAAAATTGTTCATAAATGCTGTAAGATCACCATTACTGCATGGTGCATGAACATATACTCCTCCTACTATCTCTCTCAATGGGTAAACCGAAGCTCACTCCTCATCCTGAGAACCGGTTGATCCCTTTTTATTCTCCTCATCTACCTCTGATTGCATCTTTTTCTTTTCAAGTTTCTTCGACCACTTACTTTCTAATTTTTCAAAGTCACTCCATTTATGGATGTATTGCTGTGAGCGGGAGGAGGTGGACGGGAACGGAGAAAGGACTATGTTAGACTGGTGGACACCCCTTTCTTCCCCTCTTGTGTCCCCACAGCCGGAGGAATGGTCAGCGACACCGTATCGTTCAGGGGAATCACTATCGAAGGAATACTACGGCCCCTTTAACTGGGAATGGCCGGAGGAGAAACTCCCGCCCCCTCATCGTGACGTCATCCCTTCCGGACCAGTAAAAGAGTGGAGTTCCCCGGCACGGGTGTGTGCATTCACCGGAGAGGAGAGAGCGGAGATCGGAGGAGACGTGAGGAGTAAGGAGAACGATTACGAGGAGGGAGCAGACCGAAGCCGTGCAGTCAATCCATCAGATGCCGGAGGAGAGCAAGGAGGCCAACGGTATCACGCTTCGCCTAGCCACGCTGCTGGAGGTGCGTGGCTCAGCCAGGTACGTGAGCGGCTCGCGGGCTGGGTCGGGAGGAGGGAGAACTTCTCTAAATAACCCGGGGCTGTTACATAGAGACAGACGGCTGGAATCTGAAACCCCCCCACTCACAATCACTCCATCACCGCTTCGTTTACACTTGTCACTACTACTTAGAAGTGCTCACGTGTGTATCCTTCACTCCCCTCCCATTACTATACGGTGTAGCCCTACACTTACGTCCCCTTATCTCGTTTCTTTTCCGGTAACACGACTGAGAAGCTGTTCCTCGCCCACCAACCTCGGGTGAAGCAGACGACCGGGAGAACCTGGAAGGAGATCCCTGAAGACGAGAAGGATTGTGGACAATAATCCTGGCTTCGGTTAAGAAGCGTGTAACAGGAAAAATAAAACCTTCACTACCTAGAGCCGGAGTGCGCGTCCCTTATTCCGTCCCGCAACAATTTCATGAATTCAGTTATGTGTAATCGCATTCCTGAAAAACGCATTGTCTCAGTGGCTCCATCATCCAATTGAACTCTGTAACTTTTCTGTAAGGGAAAACTGTTTGAAAGATGAACATCATATTTTCAAGCCAAATCAGTCAATTTATCATGTGTAATTGCTGCACGTCTTGTAATTTCTTTACTCAAATAAATCAGCTCTTTTTCTTGATACTGGTTTAAATGTTCAAGTTCTAAGCATCCCCTAATAATCTCCACTAATTCCACTTTTTTTTGGAAACATTAAGTGGTCTCTCCCTATTGGGTTCTAGGGTAACTTGTTGTTCTGCACTCTCTGTCTTTTTAAATCTTGCATTTTCCTCAAACCATGGGGCGTAGTTTGCATAGTGGCGCTACGCCACGCTACGCGAAGTGCACTTCGCACTACGCAAGCTATGCGTAGCTACGCGAACTGCGTAGTGCGGTAGGAAAAATGCTGTTCGCACTGATTGCACAGTGCCGGATGCTTGTCCGCACTGTGCAATCATTGCAAACGGCATCTTGCACAGTGCAAGCGGTCGTTTTCTGGCGCTCGAGTACATTTGTACTCAAGCGGCAGTTTTCTCAACGCGGACTGGTAGTTTCTCATCGCGAGCGGTCGCGAGCATACGCGACCACTCGCAATGAGAAACCTGACCTCCCCGCGTTGAGAATCTCGCCGGGAGGTTTATTTTCCACGCTCGTGATCGGCAACTTGATGTTGCTGATCGCGAACGAGGAAAAAGTCTCGCCGGGATGTCATTTTGCTTGCTCGCGGTCGCCAACTTGACGTTGAGGACCGCGAGCAAGCAAAAAATGCCCTCTACGCTACGTGTTTTTGCACTGTGCTACGTGCAATTCGCGTAGTGCGTGGTAGCGCAAACTACGCAAACTACGCAAGCGTAGCGTAGTCCTACCCCCAGGGTTAGAAAAAGCCCATCTTCAAATAAGTTGGTCTCTTCCCGGGCTATTGGTGTCATAAAGACAATCCTTCCCCTTCTCTCAGTGATTGAATTGTTTGCGGTGATTTCCAGGCAACAATCTGTGAATTCTGTGATGTTGGAAGAACCCCTGTTACAGGTACCCCTCCAGTAGCTCCTTGAACTACTGCATTTGAAACTACATAAGTCAGACCAGTCATTGTGTGAATCTCTAATGGCTGTGCTGTCACAACCCTAGCAATGGGTGTTGGTACAGTTACAATTGAAGCAGTAACACCTGGAGGCATCACTGTAGGAACATTCTCAATTTTCTCTATTTGTGTAGGCACCAAGGGCCTCATTTACAAGAAAGTGACACAGCGCAGCACCGCAAGCCCTTTGGCTGCGCTATACTGCAGGACTTTCAAGGCACAGGAATGCGTCATATCTACAAGGATATGACAGATCCCTTTGCTCTCCCCTGTGCTGGTGCACAATCAGCTGCCATGCGCCAACGCAGGAACCCTGATGCCTGCGTCACAGGGATGATTGTTTCTGTGCAGGAAGGTGTCCATTCCTGCACATAAACAATCAGAAAAGGCGATTTTCAAATTCTGTGTGCTGCATTAGCACACATAAAACTTGTAAAATGTCATTTTTTTTAATGATTGTTTATGTGCAGGAAGGTACACCGTCCTGCACATAAACAATCATAAGAGGTGATTTCCTCGAGCTATGTGTGCTGCAGAATGCAGCACGCATGGAAAGAAGAAAAAAAAAGAGGAGAAATTAATACATTTCTCCTTGTTACGCCTTCCTACGCCTCCCCTGGGGAGGCGTAGCATTCAGACGCATTTCCAGGTTTACGATTTTTCGTAAATCTGGAAATGTGTCAGGTTCCATGGGCCTGATTCACAGAACTAACTTACGTCAAAAACGTAAAGTTAGTACTTTTTGGTATTCACAGAATACACGTACTCATTTTGGTATTCACAGAATGAACTTACTCATTTCGGTATTCACAGAAGTTAGTAGTCCTAACTTTAGGACTCCTAAATGCCTTCTGTGAATACCGAAAGTCTTAAAGTTAGGATTTTTCTCAACTTTAGGACTCCTAAATGCCTTCTGTGAATACCGAAAGTCTTAAAGTTAGGATTTTTCTCAGTTTAGGAGTAGTAAAGTTAGGACTCCTAACTTTAGGACTCCTAAATGCCTTCTGTGAATACCGAAAGTCTTAAAGTTAGGATTTTTCTCAACTTTAGGACTCCTAAATGCCTTCTGTGAATACCGAAAGTCTTAAAGTTAGGATTTTTCTCAGTTTAGGAGTAGTAAAGTTAGAGTCCTAACTTTACTACTCCTAAACTGAGAAAAATATACCGAATTGAGGAAGTTCATTCTCTGAATACCAAAATGAGTAAGTGTATTCTGTGAATACCAAAAAGTACTAACTTTACGTTTTTGACGTAAGTTAGTTCTGTGAATGAGGCCCCATGGGTGTTGCATAGGAACACCCACAGCAACACCCATGGAATGCCCCTTTCACGCAAAGTGCTGCGTGTAAAGGGGCCATATTTACAAGGACAGGAAAAGCCACGCAGGGTGGCTTTTCCTGTCCTTCTAAATATGGGGCAGCAAAATGCGCTGCCGGTGCATCACAAAAAGTGACGCACCGGCGGCTTAAGGGCTTGTAAATAAGCCCCCAAGTTTGTTATAACAGGTTGCACAACAGACTATGTCCTTTGTAGGAATCTTTCAGTCTGAATCGTATTAAGATTTACATGGGCAGTAACCACTGTTACATCAGATGATGAAGTACTCTCAGTATTTCTTACTGGGTTCACATAAAGTTGTAGACCCACGGCTAACATTGCATCAAATATATCATCCCCTAAATCAGTATCTGACTTCTCATCTTTTTTATCTTCTTCTCCCTGTGTTTTATTCTTATTCAATTTATAAGGTGTCTCAGTAGTAGTAGCTGGGTACAATCTAGTTCCCTCGTCTATGACTTTCCTCCATCTCTGTTGTCCCTCATCCCATTGAGCATTTCCATAATTATGCACTGCTCTTAAATTCCAGTACTTCTCTCTTTTCCTAACTCATGCTATATTTTCCCACATATTTAATGCTTCATACGGCGCTGAACTTGGTGGTGGCTTCATTTTGTACAGCTTCTTCAATTTGTCAATAATTCTCAACTCACATGTACCATATTTTGAAAAATTCAATGAACCCTACTTTTCAGTAATCTTGCACCATTGACAAAGTCACAAACGTATACAATCCCAATTTCGTTGTCATATAATTTGCAGGTGTACCGTGGGGAAGCGCCTCTTCACCTTCCCGAATCCAAATTGTAGCATCACCTCTCACAAAGTTCTCTAATCGTTTAAGACATTTCATGATTTTCGCAAAGTTCAACAACAAATGGTTTTGGTAATGCAACTCAAAATTCAATGTTTTGATTCTGTTACGTATACATCAAATCTCCTTCTCCAATCCTGTCACAGTTTTGATTCTTGAAAACTAGTTAATCAATCTCAATGCAGTGCTCACACAGCAACTGACTAATCAAAGCGGCGCTCTGTGTCGTCATCAACCAATCATAAGGCAACAGTATGCTAACCAACTGATCCCAGCGCAGCACACTATGACGTATGATCTTATTCCTTGCAGCTGCTCACCCTCCTTTACAACTTCTCTCATACACTCAATTCTACTAACTTAAACAACGTAAATAAACTAATTTTTGTCTGCGTCACTAAAGAAAAATTAACAGGCAACTCAACAATCAGAAAATTAACAAAAATTATTTTGACACAAATTAATGAAATCTCGATCAGTGGGAAATCACTCTAATCAATGTAGCTTCACCCTTTGCGCAATAAGGATCTGCCAACATCAATCAATATTAGTACAATCACAACAGATCATTAGAATCCTTATCTCAATTGTGTAGTCGACAGCACCTCATGATCAACACCACAAAATCTTAGCAGATAAGAAAACCATATAAGTGTCTTCTACACTTATCTCAATATCCTGTGATCTTAGGCTATGCCGAGTCTGATAATCTCTACAACGTCTTTATAATAAACACAAAAACATCACCAACTCATTCAAAACGCATACTCCAATTTCAATGAATAAAGACAACAATAATCACAATTCACGATGCATAACCCTAATAATACTCACACCTCAATCAATCAATCTGACTTGTACAGTGCAGCTTATCAACCATGAGGATATCCAGGCGCTTAGGATCTTGCTGCGGAGGCTCAGCCGAACAGCCAAGTGTGAAGTCCTTTCCTGAATTGCAGCAACAAGAGTGAGGTCCGGAGGAGAAGAGAGAGGCCATTCCAAGACTTGACCGCAAGGTAGGAGAAGAAACGACCTCTGCTGTACCTGCGACATAAGCGAGGGTTCTGAGCGAGGTGCAGGGAGTTGGAGCGAAGGAGTCTCCAATACAGCAACCGCTTCGTAAAACCATACCCTGCCAGGCTTCAAGTTCTGGGCATTGGGCAAGTATTTATAGCTCCTCTTCTCCGAATGTAAATCTCCCCTCTGCTACCAAATTTGCTGGCATGGGAATCAGTTTAAGTGAAACTCAGTTTACCATCCCACACAGGGCTGTTCCCCACTGTGCTGCAGCCCAACAGGCCAACAGACCTTGGCTGTTGAAGTTGAGAACATCAGGAGCAAATCATCAACTAATTAGTAATCACATCTTTTATCTAAAGTGTTGTCAACAATGAGAATTATTTAAAGATTTTTAAGGTTTTATTTTTCAAAGTTTAGTAGATCATCTTTATACAGAATCATATGTTTTATTCATATTAGTTGCAAATGATCTTTTACAGAATTGATAAAAGATGCTGGTTAATTCAATTATAATAAAATGTATTAAGTGTGTTCCATAAAAGAAGAAATCCCTATTCTAAGAACGTGGCGAAAGGTGTCAGTAGGAACCCATAAAGGGCTCAAACTCAAAAGAGAGTGAGATCAAGCATAAAGCTCAAATTATATTCAAAAGTCAATAATTGATCAAGTCAGAACTTCCCAGTTTCACGAAACTCAGGAGAGGCTCAAGGCAATAAAGAATAAGGCAGGGGAATTGTGCAGTAGTTGTAGCAACCACAATCTGCAATGGTGTCTTGGCAAAGGCAAAAAATAAATAGGATTAAGGGGAAAATGGCATGGCGAGGGTAAATGGCGGGAGATTCAGTAGCGGGAGAATGGCATGGAATAGTATTGAATGGCATTGAATAGCGTTGACCTACTCTTGGAACACGTGCTATTATAAACAGTCAAAAAATTATGTTGCAGTTAGTGTTGCATCTTCTTCTTTTGTCCAATCATCTTTCAGGGCTCTTCCTGGGAACAGGTTCACTCCTCTTCTTCTCACACAAATACAAATGGTTCACAGACATTAATCTCCAAGTGTGCAACTTTGTTAATTTAGTCTAAACTACACATGAGGTTTTTCATTGTAAACATCCATTCCCACAAATGGGACTACATCTCTAACCTTTTAATAAAACAAAATGTATGTAAGCTAACATTTGATACGTGCTTCAGGATATTTTAGTCAAACTACTCGTTAAGCATTGCTGCTTTTAACATTTAGAAGCCTAGTACGTGTAAGTGTAGTTACTTAATACATGCTTACACATTTTTAAACACATTTTGTTAATTTAAGTCTGCACGTTAATATTGAACATATATTTTAACTATATTATTTTGCATTTTATTAAAAACTTCTCTTCAGATGCATCATCAACTTGGCCATCAGAAACAATACCCTGACTTAACCTGGCCTAGGAATGTAACCACCTATGATGGACACTGCCACACCTGGAACTAGGGCATTACCGGACTGGAGACAAAAAGGTACAAAGGGCATGCCTCTACCTACACATTCAAGATCTGGAACAATATCATTATTGATATCAGAACTGTGCCATCCCTCCTTCCGGAAGAAAGTGAACATGTATTTATGCAAGGAGCACTACCCTCACAACATGTTAGAATTCACCCATTGCCTGTCTCATGTGAACAAGTATATCATTCCTTGTCCAGGTCAATGCCTTTTTGATTTTCAGCTACCGTTGTGCTATGCAAATATCATTACATACAAACATAAATTTTTCTCAAATCTGCATGAGCTCTGAAGAGAATTACTTTAAGAACAGACTGGAGTCCCCCTTGCAAACTCACGCACAAAGCCCTGCACTCAGGGAAACCCGATTACCTGGCCTCCAAACTCAAGAAGGCTGGTCAGTCAAGGAACCTCAGGAGCTCCAACACCCTACTACTCATCCCTATGAAAACACGCAAACAAAAAACCGCTGCCCGGTCCTTCGCCAGAAACGCGCCCAAAATCTGGAACTCCATCCCAGCAGATATCAGGACTATCCCTTCCTTTGCAAAATTCAAAAAACACCTAAAAGACCTCTTCCTCAACCTTTCCCTCTCGAACCGATAGCCGCCGCCGAAGCACACAAGCCTGCACACTGCAGCACCCTGACACTGTGTCATTAATGACCTACCTCCTCCCCGCTCCCCGACCCTTGCCCCGTTCCCTCCTCCCTGAAAGAGGTTCAGCCAAAGACAACATGCACTGAAAGAGGTTATCTCAGGACTTCCTTACCTTAATGTTGCACAGCACGCTGGGACTTCCGAACCAATATTTATACTACTGCTTTATTGTGTGACTCTCACATTGAAAACTGTTATAAAGCGCTCCAATACCCCCGGGTCTGGCCAGTACTTTATAAAACTCCTTAATAAATAAATAAATAAACTGATGATGCCTACAGCTGTGCTCATTCACATTCATCACTTATTGTGCCGAAACTACATTCTTGGAGTGTCTCTCTAAAATGTTCACAGAGGGCCCCCTTGTTCGTCAGAAAATAATCAACCTGTCATTAAGGCACCAAAGAAGAATGTAAACCAAAACTTTCAACCTTTCAAAAGTAAGAGACATGTTCTCAAAACATAAGACCTAAATCTACATAGTATATGCCATCCCCAGATTAAAGAATGTGTGCACTGAGGCCAATTCAAGTCATAAATGTTTACTAACAAAAGAGAATCACAGATTTAACCGGCACAGCGATTTTACCGACAGCTGTGTACAAATTAGCAGTGCACAGCAAAGGGAAGATACAAATGTATAGTATTTTACAAACAGGCTTTCAATAGAAATTGTATGGTTTTCAGGGAAACAAAGGTAGTATATGGGTGCCAGAGACTGAGATTATGAGAAAAAAATTAGACACCTTTCGGTTGGCACAAAAATGTAGACTTTTTAAGCTGATTAAGCTAATCCATACTTCCTCGTCTCAATAGCCTAGAGATGAATGAGGGGCTCTTAAACTCATCACAAGAATGTCATTTAGGTACCGTTAAAAGGAACTAGAAAACATGGCTGCAGCAATTATAGTTACACTTAGCAATGGCTTAAAGTGGCAGTTCCTCCCTCTTGGACTATTTGTTAGTGTAATTTAGGACACATCAATGATCATTTAATAATTATCTTCCAAATTCATTTCAGGCTCAAAACATTCTAAAGAACTATAGTTAGATTTCCAACCCATGCCATTATTCTCATTAAATATTTTCAACGGGTAAGATGGAGAGCTACCCTTGACATGAGTAATATGGTTGATGGGGTCAATGCAAACTCAGACAATATTATAAATCAGCATGAGTACAAGAGAGATGGCAAATAACATTTCGAAATCTTCATTCTTCATCCTCCAAAGATATCCTAAGCCAGGACCAAATGCTCCACACTTTGCAACTCACCCAATCATCAATCATGCATTAATTCTTAATGCTTCCACATAAAAAGTGCAGTATTCAGAGCCTTTGATTGTACCGTCACCATTTTTGGCAGCCAGGACTAAATGAAAATTATCCAGGGCAATTGTAGTTGAGGTTGTTAACTCCTCCAGGACTTTGGCTAGTTGGTGGATGTCCTAGATGGACAGTCCTACTCCATAGCTAGGATAGGAAACAAAGAAGTTGTCTCTAAAATCTCTCTGGGCCGTGTCTTATTAAGGGGATTGGGGTTAGCTTGACCGGCTCTAATGGCAGGTACAACATTATCAGGATAACAGGATTCAGGCCAGTCCTTTGGTAGCCAGCCATATAGTCTATGTCACTGATGAAGAGAATTCCTGGGAAATGACAGGTGCAAAAGTGAGTATAGAGTACTCCTGATGGAAGTTCGAAGAAGTAGGGGGGCCGTTGGAAAATCAGACCCATCTGGGTAGTGGAAGTCACATTTGTTACAGCCACACAAAGATGCTACTGTTTCATGTTCAAAACCTAGCCCATTAGTCGTCTCGGCCAGCTGAATTGCAGGGGGTGAGATTTGTGTTAGGAAAATGGAAACATCCAGTTGAGAGAGGAAATATGATTGATTGCATTGTCACACTCCATGGGGAAGTGTACATGCTGACATGCTTCAAGGCATTGGTCAATCTCATCGAAAGTAACCTTGGACTCTTTTGGAGTTAGTTGGCAATGGGTACAAATCCTGCATTGAGAACAATTAAAGTTCTGCTTGCACTGCTTCAGGAAGTGCAGGAAAGCATTGGTACAATACAGAGAATGTCAGTTTCGGAAGTAGGTCTCAGACTCATGGGGCCTGATTCACAGAACTAACTTACGTCAAAAACGTAAAGTTAGTACTTTTTGGTATTCACAGATTACACTTACTCATTTTGGTATTCACAGAATGAACTTACTCAGTTCGGTATTCACAGAAGTTAGTAGTCCTAACTTTAGGACTCCTAAATGCCTTCTGTGAATACCGAAAGTCTTAAAGTTAGGATTTTTCTCAGTTTAGGAGTAGTAAAGTTAGGACTCCTAACTTTAGGACTCCTAAATGCCTTCTGTGAATACCGAAAGTCTTAAAGTTAGGATTTTTCTCAGTTTAGGAGTAGTAAAGTTAGGACTCTAACTTTACTACTCCTAAACTGAGAAAATCCTAACTTTAAGACTTTCGGTATTCACAGAAGGCATTTAGGAGTCCTAAAGTTAGGAGTCCTAACTTTAAAAAATGTAAGTAAGTCCGTTTTTATATAGCGCAGCTACTCACCCTTACGGGTCTCAAGGCGCTGGGGGCCGGAGTGGAAATTAAGTGAGCTATTGCCCAGAGTCACATGGTGCTGAGCTGAGCTGCCACCGGAGCCGGGGATTGAACTGTGAACCCTGTGCTCTGAAGTCAGCTGCCCTGGCCGCTGCACCACACCTCTCCACCTCTCCTTTACTACTCCTAAACTGAGAAAAATCCTAACTTTAAGACTTTCAGTATTCACAGAAGGCATTTAGGAGTCCTAAAGTTAGGACTACTAACTTCTGTGAATACCGAAATGAGTAAGTTCATTCTGTGAATAGCAAAATGAGTAAGTGTATTCTGTGAATACCAAAAAGTACTAACTTTACGTTTTTGACGTAAGTTAGTTCTGTGAATCAGGCCCAGTGCTGTTAATTTCTTCTGGGCTGCCATCCGGCCCTTCCAAGCACAGCCAGACAGTGAACTGATAAACGAGGTTCGCAGCCAAGTGAATCATCCTAACTCATCATGGAATCAGGTAATTGGGTGGCGCCCCACTGGTCCTTGTCTGTAGCCATAAGCAGATGAAATACAATGATTTGTACAGATGGCTAGCAGTAACAAGAGCACTTTTGGATGCTGAAGCTGCCTTGCAGAGAATTGCTAAGGCAGTAACAGTTGATATATTAGGCACCAAACCTCCTGGGCAGCAGGAGCAGATGAAGACGCAACTTGGCTGAGAGGGCCAGAGACTTTTGGGTTGGTGGTGTGCTTGTAAAGTGATGTGTGGATCCAAGCAGGCAGTCCTTGACACTTCACAGTACCGTTATTGGACTTGATAGGGGCCTCATCCACAATACTGGAGTGCCAACCTCTAATAATGGATTTTCACCTGGACCCAGTCAATGGGTTGCAGGTTATGGCAGGCTTTGGTCAAGCAGGTGGGCAGTGCAGCGTGTTCCTGAGAAAGGAACTGTTGAGAGAGTGAATTGGTTGTTTGCAGTATTGCAGAGGCATATCCTAATTCATGTGCAAATCAAATAAAGCTGTAAACATTGGTGGGTCAAACAGAAACACCATTGGGCAACCCATAATAACTGCAAATGGACATAGCTTTTTAGTTAGGAGTGCATTGAATTGACAAGAGTGGCAAAGTTAGTGCACTGGACAACCTAGCCCAATGTCTTTACGCATCTTAGACATCTTGTTCTTTCCTAAAGGCCTCACATAGATCTGGGACTACAGATGACACAAAGTGGCTACCCTTGCCCCTTTCTAGCCACAGGGGGATCCCAAACCTGGAAATGAAATCATTTAACAGTTTCCAACCTACAGTGAGAGTATCAGGGGTAGGCTTCAATCCATCCAGAGAACATGCACACAAACTAGAACATACACCTAGCAATAGAATTGAGGCATTTATTTTAAATCCATTTTGATGCGGCCAAAAGGCCCCCGAGAAGCTAAAAGGGCAGATGGGCCTGTTTTGACCCCCCTACTCAATAGAATTGCAAGAAGCACAGAAATATTGTTGGGTAATGGAGTGTAAGGCAAGGGAATACCATTTGTGGCATGGATCATGCTGCCTCTGTATATATGGGCAACACCATGTTATAGTTGGACAAGATTTGAAAGTAGCATTTTGGGGGCAACCATTCTCCCTTGTTTTCTCTCCAGACTCCACTGGAGGACGTTTTCAGTTATGTTTTTAACCAAACAAATTTTTGTACGTCAGAGGCACATGTACTCCTGCAAGATTCTTTAAAGATGGCATGAGGGGTTCAGTAACATAAGATACATAAAAAAGTAACTAAAAAATTGGCAGACAGAGCAACCTTTTTGGCCTCTTGATAAGCCAGTGGTTTCCTCTAGATCCTTCATCTTGAGCAGACTGACAGGCAGCACAATTCATAAAAGAGACTTTGGAAGGCAGGTGAATAGCATTAAATAAACCCTTTACCTAGGATCTATTTTTAATGAGGACCCCAGATGAGGAATCACTGATGCATTTAAGTGAAGCCCAAAGCCATGGGCGACCCCGAAAGTATACTTTGAATCAGTGAGAATTGTTAGCTTTCTGAGCAATCAACCACTTGGGCAGAGTGGACATTTGGTGAACAACAACTTTCAATAACATCATATTAGGAACAAACAGAATAGCCTGCAACCAGGGTATCTTTATCTTTTCTGGGACATGAACTAAAGATGTAACAATGAGATCAATATGAGGCTTGGTTAGGTGGGATGTTGTAAAGATACAATCATGAAGTTTGCTGTCAACAGAAATAGGGAAGAGTAAGGCAAGTTAAATTACAGGGCAAGATGTAAGTGTAATATGTGATGCGGACAACCACAGTATTCATCAACTACAATAATTGAAAGGGAGCGTTAATTTCTATAATATATTATCTGTTCGACAAATCACAGATGATTAAACTGTTTTCCAGCAAAACAAATCAAAAATCAAAATGCTGTATATAGTAGTTATTCAGGACTCAGGAGTCTTGCGAGTTTCATCAGAATCCAATTTTATTCAACAAATGTCAATTTCACAGAAGCAGTCTATTCAGCTAACGCGTTTTGTCCCTGTGGAACTTCATCAGGGCTGAAAACTTAAAACATACATGTTACAAATAGTGTCCTGTAATAATAATGCATAATAATGCACAATAATAATAATAATAATAATAATAATAATAGTAATAATAATAATAATGCATAATGCAATACACTCCCATATCAACCCATTGTTCACATCCCGAAATGAACCAACCAAACGCATCCCCCCAAGACTCCCTGCCTATATACATGATAATACAAACAATTTGTTAAATGTTTCCAAAATAACAGAGCAAATCATTATCAGTTCGTAATCATAATTAATGAATTGTTGGAACAATTAGATTTTCAATTTAATTAAATAGTTACATCAGTGGCCCAACATACCACAGTGTTCCTCTCCCTAAATTCAAAGTTCTAGATCTCATATTATTGAAAATTAGAGGGTAAAAACTAACCATATTCCCCCTCCTTCCTCCCGGGTAAGCCTCCCTGGCCCAAATGAATTTGGCACTCACTTAGTCAATATTTCTGTGTTCAAGTTCTTAAAACTAGAGAAACTAAAAAAAAATTGAGCTATCGAAATGGTGGGATGGGATAACTTTGAAAAACTATTTAGATAACAAGCGTATTCCAAGGGGATTAAGGATTTTCATTTGACCTACATTTGATGATCTGGATGACGATCATCTTTAAGAATGGGAGGATAATTTATATTCCTCATCCTTCTGCATGATGCAAATTCTGATTAAGAATGCTGAAAGAAAAGTAGAAAAAATGAAACTACAAATAGTAGAGCTAGAGAAGGAAATCAAGGATATGAAACTACATGATCTCACAGAAAAGAATAATGCGATCCTGAAGGAAGTGATCAATAGGCATCAGTTACAGATTAAGGAGAGGAAATTTAATAAAATCAGACAAGACGAGAAGGATTACAGCCTGGGGAGGGTTTTTACTTTTGCGAAAATTTATTATGAAATGAATAAACCTAAAACAGCACCAAGTAGTGAGCAAGCTGCGTAGCTGAGCTCGGTTAATTATAGCAGCCCCGATCTATCATTTAACGATGATGCAAGACCAAGTAATACAACAGGTCTAAAACCACCAACTTGTTCCTCTTTTTCTGAGGAAATACAACATATGAAGCTGGGGAGGAAAAAACTCGTGGGAGTACAAGGAGGGGGAAACACAAACACAGAAAATACATGAATGGGTACCCAAAGTCAAAACAGGAACAAGATCTAGGACCAGATAATAGGACAGATAAGCAAGATGCTGACAAAGCTATTACTTTGCAGGTTATCAATTTACCTGATAGGAACCTTAGCCAGGTTGAATTACAGTTTCTAAAACGGGGGGCTGACGTTTTGTCCTGACACACCATGTGATTTCACTGATCTTCAAATTGATCTGTTTAAATTTGCGATTGAAGATTGAAATTGAGAAGTTGTTTTGCAACTGTGGACAAATGTGGTGTTTCTCCAAAAAGTGTAATAAAGAGATCAGACTTGACAACTGGTCATGTGCATGATGTACAGATTCTTTTATCACTATTGAATCATGATAACATTGAATTAGAAGAATTGTATGAAATGCTTGATGTTAGAATGGATTATAATTGCACTAGCGGTTTATCATTGCCTTCAAAATTTGTACCCCAGGGGAATCAATTTGCTGCTATTGATATGTTTGTTAAAAAAACAACTGAGGAATTGTACAAGATTGAGGATGAGTACTCTGTTCGAGGAACCCATGGCAGTAGGCATGCTAACATTTCCTTGGAGGAAAAAAAAAGCTCTTAGAGATTTTGAGGG